>MU386552.1:0-600000 GCA_022497025.1 Hypoxylon sp. FL0890 | reverse complement strand
GGACATTGGATTGTAACCCACAACAGACGCGGCCGACGACGGCATAGGTAGCGTAGCTGACAGCAGCGACGAGCAATACTGGAATTAAGCGGGATGTCCAGCGCGTCACAGCTCTGGTGCTTTCGATGGTATGCATCTCCTACACATCCTGATAACTGCCCCTCTCTAGTATAAACGACGCTGGCTTCGGAAGAGAAGCGAGAAGCGATCGTCGTCGGGCGCCCGACGCGGCGCGGATAAAGGAGGAGCTGTCGTTGTTGGTTCAGGGTTGCATCAAGATTGCATCGGATCTGAAATTGGTCTATAACTTGGCATATTACCGACGGGGGTCTTCGGCTTGTTCCAACATGTACTTACGTCAATGAATAAATGAACAGGGGGTGGGTATCGGAATCCTAACTTGCGCGATGCCCTTGACCTTCTATTAATAGATTGGAACTGACTAAAGGCTAGGAAAGGTGGTCTGTGCTTACCGTATTTGATGGTCCCTGATAAGTGCCGGAACTCAATTATCAACTGTCACACAAGACCTCCCCATGTCACAGCAAGCTTATTGAAGTGATGGATACTCGTCGAATCTATATTTCCCAGAGTAACTGTTCTGTGTATAGTTGGTGAGTCATTACGATCTTGGTATCATGTAGAACTTGGGCCCCTATTTGGTTAACGTTGACCCAAATATTTCCTGATAGCTTGTAGGTACTACAGCTAAACCCCCCTAAACTATAACCTCAGAAGGCATACCAATGAGCCAAGTCCTCCTTGATATATTAGTCGCGATAGGTTCATGTTCGTGAGCAGTCGACTCTGAATGAAAGTGACAATTAGATATAGACAAAGTTACTTAGTTCATCGAAGCGTATACTTTACCGCGTAACCAAGCTACACGAAATAGACGATAGGTACCTATTCTGGGCTGTCTCAAAATAAAAGGGGTATCAATGATCTACCTAGGAATGACTTCCAAAGTGTATGTGTATACTCGAATTCTAGGTTAATGGTAAAACAGGGCTTTTCCCTATTTGTGAAGTGACCTGAGTCTGTGTTCAATCCAATCCAGTCCCTCGTTGGTGTCCCTAGCCATCGTCATCTCGTCACCAGCGCCTCCAAGGGGTATATCCATGTCGTAAGCCGTTAAACTCCGGGCCGGGGGCAATCCCTCGACTCCCCTCTTCACGTATCATATCATAATCACACTCAAAAGTACCTACTCTAATCCTCATCCTCACAGCAGCACAACTCCCACCACCAGCATCCCAAAAATCACCAAAGCCCCCATCAGCCTCGGCGCCCTTCCCCTAACCGCACCACTCTGCTTGCTCTCGATATAACTCAGATTCATAGCCTTAAGCTTAACCTCCTGACTAACCTTCCCACTGGCCGCGATAGAATGCAGCTCGTCCGTAAACGTAGCTAAGATATTCGTGCTGCGGCCCTCGGGACAAAACACAACCTCCCAACCGCCCCCGCTCGGGATGATGAACGTCGACGTCTGGTCGTCGAACGCATAGCTGTACGCGTCGGGGCACACGGATTTCGCGTTGTGCGAGTACTGGCTGGGTTCGCAGACATCAGGGTCGTGGAACTTGCCCGTGCAGCAGTCCCGGGGGTCGTTGGACGCCGCGCATGCGCTCTTGCAGGGGTCGAACACGGGGCGCTGTATGTTATCGTCCGGGTACGGGTACACGCCGTCGCCGGGTTTCACCGGTAGGAATGCCTGTAGATCCCAGGGGCACCACCTCGCTATGCCCTCATTGGACTGGGTGTCCTCGTACGGCATAGGATAGGTTGAGTTAGTGTAGAACAGCCCAGTCTTACTGAAGGCAGCAAGAAAACCGGGCGTTGCGATGCATGAGGGATTGACTAGGTTTGGTGGGATGTACGATGTGTTGTCTGCTGGGTGGTAGACTATCGCTATAGGCAGATTGTAGCCATCGACAAGTGAAAGGTCGTAGAAGGTCTGTCTACCAGTCGTACCACCAGCAAGATTGAATTCAGCAAGAGTGGCAGGTATGGCACCCTACTCTAGTATTAGCTGTTGGAGCAATGTTTCTTGTCAGGTGTCTGACTTACACCGTACTCGCAATCTAGTTTGCCAAAACAATCACCAGTCTTGCACGTCGCTGTATCTCCGCTGACAGTACAGTTCGTACGGCCCCAGACTCTGCCTTGCCAGGTTGGGCCGACAGATTGGTTTTTGGTCTCGCCGGGACCGAGTTCGAAACCTTGAGAGTCGGGAGCATCACCATGTTGAGTTCTAATCCCGGGCCATAGTGTGTCCGGACAGTTGTTGGTAATTATCAGCGGGATTGGATTTTCGTGTTTGGTTAAAGGTCGACTTGTTCCCTGGTACTGTCTGTTGGTACCTAGGTAGTTAAAGGAGTAGAGCTCGTGACTGCTCGGATACACGACGGCAGTTGCTTGTGGGAGATGTGATAATAGAAGGAGTGTGATAATGAGCGGCGATTTAGTTCTCGTAGAACCGTGTCGGCGGCCATATTCCCAAGGCCATGGATGCATGGTACCGAGTTCCTGCGCAAGCGCAGAACTGGTCATCCAAGCCAGATGCTTGCGATTATACTGAAGGAGAGATATAGCTGAATGGAATAATGGGCCACGGAGAATGTACTTGGGAGCGGAGTCTGGTGAGTAGATAGTTCATCGCCTGGCAAAATTCACGGGCATCTTAGGTAACTTCTTGAGAAAAAATGCCGGCACGATTATGTTGTCGTAAGTACGAGATTTGATACCCCCACCCGAACTATAATTGATGAACGATGGTATGATCCTCTCAAACGAATTGGGAAACCAGCCTTGAAGAGTATCGAGTTCAGCCCGGGAATTATCAAGATAAAAACCTGAACTCTGTAGCCAGTGACGTACAACACCAAACAGGAAACGAATGACGGATGATAGCGAGGTAGAGATCGTCGTGGTTGATCGGATGAACTCCGCGAATATCCTTGTCTTGATCTTGGCTCCAAATCGCCAGGACCTCAGGGTCAAGCAGGAACAGGGGTTCGCGGAGAGGAGGAATACACTAGGTGTATGTCTGATAATATACAATATAGAGGTGGGTATATCCTAGAATGTCGTAGAGAAGTAATAGGAAAGGTACAGATACCTTCAGGGAGGGTTGATAATGGCGAACGAAGCCATAGTGAAGAGACCCATTACCTCACTCAAAAGAGAGAGGGCGACGACCAACGAGTTTGTCATTGAAAGGTACATGGTGCCTTGAAGTTGGAGGAATGAGCGATGACGCAGTTGCAACTAGCCGCCGGGATGTGTCGTAATGATCCAGGGGTATCTCAGCCCCTGTCCCTTCCCCCAGTTGTTTAAATGAACGCCACTCAGGTGGTCCAAGCTCAGTTTCTGAAGTTGTTCACATGACACAGTGATACGAAGGAGAAAAATGCTCAATGTTGCCTTCGAGCGCCATCCTATTGTACGTCTCGCTCCATTATCATTGTGCATCATTATCCATTCTGTCGGATATTGGCGGAAGTTGTACCTCAGTATCATACACGTCTCTTTAAGGACTACCTAGGCAAAGAGCATGAGGAACAGGATCCTACATGTTACATCACAAGCGCTGAAGGGCGAAGGAACACAATCGTTATCACAATTTTACTAAATTGGTAAATTGTCTGCATACGGGTGACAAAAGACATGTAGAGATCCCGTTCATGCAATCGTCCATCCATCATCCGTCAACTTCTCAAATGTCATCCAATTCGCTATGATTAGACCTGTCTCACTAGCTCTAAATGTTGGAAGGGAGACTTCTTCTGTGTGTGACGACGGCCAATTAGCAGAAGATATCTTTGCTCCCTTTCCGCATTGCTAGGTCGCCTATTAGTCCGAGTACGTTGTTGCTCTTTTATAACGAGGTATCATTCAAAGGCTAGTAAAGCAACGCAGTAGACAAGACGTTAGTAAAAAGATTCCCGTCATAAATGACGTCCATCTCTTCTCCTCATTATATCCATTCTACCTGAATCTAGACCTGCAGCGGCCCATGACCTCTCCTTGGCAGACTAGTTCGGCGCTGAATTCGGAACCATCGAGGGTAAGGTAGATGTCGAAGTACACCCTGTAAAAGGTGCCCTGCGGCGTGTCCATACGCTCGAAGTCCTTCTCAAGGTTCTTGCGTGACAGATCGGATGTAAGGGTGACTACCTCCTTTATACCTGTAGAACTTGTGAGTTATGAGACCAAAGTAAAATGTCAGGAAGAAAACTTACGAGGATCCTTAGTGTACTCGGGGCAGACATCTTCATCGCAAGCATACAGAATGTCTTCATACATAAGTGTAGCACCGGGAGCGACCTGTCGGAAAAACGAAACCTTGACTGGCTCGCCAATCTTGACCTTCTGACCTTTCTGAACAAATATCTGTCGAGTAAACTTGCATCTGTCCTTGCCGTCTAGAGATGGTACACGGTATGCTTCGGGATGGTAACCCTCCTTGAAGGGCTGCAAAGTTGCCATGAGGTAGTGGCGACGGGCCACACGATGGGTAATAACACGTTCCGTAATACCAGCAGTGACGGCACCCTTCACGATGGCAGCAACAGAGTCCATAGGTCGCACAACCTTGGACTGGAACTGAGGAGGGACGTGGAGCTTGATCTGCTGGAATAAGTATTCGGAAGCACCGAAACCACCAACAACTAAAATGTTCTGGAGAGTCCGGTTCTGAGCTTGAATAGCAATAATCTGGTTTCGGACGAGCTCCAGAATTCGGTTGACGACCGGCTCGAAACATTGAAGAATCTCCTCGTTGGTGAAAGTCATGTAACCCTCTTCAATACCGGCCTCGGGGAATTCTGCCTCGATACCGACATCAACAGCCCACTTCTGACCATTGTTTCTAAAATCGGCCTTGATTCTATTCTCGAAATCCATAATACACTTAGCATAGACCCGGCCTGCAGTTTTAGATCCGTCAGGGAGCTTCATCTTTCGGATCTTCGTTCGAAGAATGTTACTAAAATTCCTGTTGAGAGCCGTAGAGCCGCACGAATCACCAGACCCTGCAGTGCATTCTGCAACGGTGAAAGGGTTTTCGTCTTCAACTTCATAAGCGATCAAGTCAACAGTACCACCACCGCAGTCGACAATCAGGATAGCATCGTGAACCTTCAAGTTAAGCAGGCCGGTCTTGGCGCAGAAGAGAGAAGCAGCCTCGGGCTCACTGACAAGCGTTAATCGATTGTCGTTCTCATCTCGAAGGAAGCCAGCTTGGATAGCGGCGGCTCTTGTTGCAGCCTTGCCTGCATCGTTCCAGATAGCCGGCACGGTTAAGTAGTAGCGGATATTTCGTTCTTCTCGGTTGAACACTTCACCCAGTGTCTTCTGCAGCGCCGTGCGCATGGCTTGTCGCAGTTTGAACAGATAGTCTGCGGCAACGTCGATTTCCGACTTTCCAGGAGGTAGAGGCGGCAGGTTAATCGGGTCGATATAGGTATTCCCCGACAACATAAGCTGGAGCTTGAACCATTCGACCTTTTGAACACCGGGCTTCGGGTATCCTGTCGGCGCCAGAGCATCTGCGATATCTGGGCCCCATCCAACAACCTTCTGGTATTGATCGTAGTATAGAACAGTGGGTATCTATTTCAGTTAGCACGTCCTAGCCATGTGATTGGGCCACGACGTTCAAATTTCCTACCTTTTGCTTCGTATACGATCCGGCGCCAGGCCATTCTGTGATGATATCTTCTTTCGCTTCGTTATTAGTCGCAAAGGCGAATGCGACACCAGAGAAGGTTGTGCCCTATATCTCGAACGGTTAGCTCAAATGCACCGACACACAAAGAGATCGACTATCCCAAGGTTTCGGGAGGGGTTCCATACAAAGTCAATTCCGACGATAAGTTGCGCTTTACTTCGACTGTTCCCTTCCACTTCGGCGGCTGGTCGACCGTACGGCTGCATGGTGTTGGTCGGTTGAGGAGCAGGAGCAGGCGGAGGGTAGCCAGCGTATCCAGGAGGACCACCAGCAACTCCTGGAGGTTGTGCACCAGGCCCGACGTGCATCTGAGGAGGATAGCCCGAGACGGGAGCGCCGGTGTTAATGGGAGGAGGACCGCCGACCATTTGGGATGGTGGTGTGCGAGCAGGGCCTTGCGTTAAAGGACTTGTCCGACCAACGGGTTGTTGTGGTCCAGGTTGGAAATTTGGTGTGTAGCTGGGTGGACGAGGTCCCACGCCGGGATGGTTCATTATCGGGAGGCTCGTCTGGGACGACGAAGCTGTTATAGTAGGGGCGGTACCGGGATAAGGATGGGGGTGGGCTTGAGCCGGTGGGAACTGCTGCGGTATTTGAGCTGGGGGGGTCGGGGTCGGGGTCGAAGTCGCAGGTCGAGGTAAGTCAGGCGAGCTAGAGGGGATACTTGCGGTGGATTTCCGTTTACCTAATCCTAGGCTCTTGAAGCGAGAATTCAAGTTTAACGAATTCATAAGGAAGTTAAACTGAAGGAAAAAGGAAGGGAAAAAAAGGGGAAAAGAAAAAAAAAGGATCAAATAAGGGTGGGAAGGACTTTGTCCCAAGGTATGATTTGGTTTGAGGTGGGATTCGCAGCGCTTTGCTGCTAGGCTGCGTTGCGATAAGGCGGGCTAGACTGGGCAAGGGAACTAATTGCTTGCTGACAATCCTGAGGTAAGTAGCAAAAAAAGGCGTCGGATCGTTTCCATACAAAGTCAGAGGCGACGTGAGGAGGGGCGCCGGTGTGTTCCTTCCTTACTAGGTCCAGGTGTATGGAATAAGTCCCTTGTCCCGCACTCTTTCCCTTGGCCTAAACCTAAGGTAATAACCAAACAAGCAAGTGGGTTCCGCGGTTTGGATGTACCTCAGGAAGTAAAAGTCAATTGCCCGTTGTACCTTAAAAAGTCAGAGGTACTTGTACTTGTACAATCCCCCAACTTTGTCAAGAACAACAAGGTCCTGGGCTCGTATGTAATGCGTTCTACAGTGCTGTGCGAGGTTGCGCTTCAATCCTAGGACTTGCGATTAATAAAGAGAGGCGGGCGCTTGAATGGGGCCAGGTGAGAAAATAGTAGGCTGTGGGACAGTAACTCTCAAGGAGGATCAATCACAGCTCGTTCCGTAAACCACCCTGTTCCTTGTCCGCTCTTTGGATTCCACTGTGGCTGATGGAGCTGACCGCACTAGAACGAGTTGGCAGTGTGATAAGTGTGGTATGTACCCTCTTAGGTGGAATTCCAGGATAATAAGGCTGAAGGGAGTCCCTCGACATCTGCGAAGAGGGTCGAAAGTCCTAGATTTGAAAAGAGGGGAACCTCTAGGCAGTGTGGGTAGCAGAGATGAGACGATGCAACCGTGTAACAGTGCAACAATTCGACCTGTGGAGCAACCGTCCAACGGAATGGTGGCAATGGTACCGTATGTATTTTATAGCTCGAGATTCCCACTTCTCTCACACATCATGGTGGTCTCTTATCCGAAGACCTACGTATACTTATTTGTTGCGTACGTAAATTAGACAAGGCTTCTTTGCTACCGACAAGAGCAACAAAGTTGGCGCTGCTCTATCCAATAGTTCGTAAACTTGTCGGAGGTTTTATGCGCGTAAGCGCCTTGCTCGCTGGCCGATACCAAGGTACCGAAAGAGGAGGAACAACTGCGTATATGGATCCGTGAAGGATGGAGCTTTGGCCTCTCTGATCGTGGCAATTAAAGGCCACGTGAACCCTTCGCAGGATGGAAAGATAGGTAGGTAATTAATAAGAATGGATGGCGAATATTTTTACGCAATTGGAAACGGGTGATAGTGGCATTCATATGGCGAAGAACTAAAACAAGACGAAGTGACAGCTTGGCGTTACCCCAGCTGTAAGTACAGAGTCGCCGATTATATATTCGCCCGGAATGAGTGGCCCAGGACAAAACGCCGTAGAATTACACGTGTAGTTGGTTCAGGTCCATATACGCAGATAAGCAACGTTGTAAAAGCTACTATCATGCTCCAAATAGGGGGTGATAAGTGATGTTCAAATCTGGTTGACTTGAAGAGTCTAGTGAGCAATCTCGCAAAGTCCTACGAACCCCCTTCTCTACAACATTGAAGTCCTTTGACAGGTCGCCTTTATTAGACCCAGGGTAATGGACCCTGGCTCCGTCGCCTTGACGAGGTTTCTTCGAAGTTTCTTTGTTGTAAATGCCACTACTCGGAAAGAAGTCTCATGGAATGCATCGTTTAAAGATTCGGCCCTTCCCACCATATTGAGACGATACGCGGTAGGTTCAATGTTGGTAGGAGGTTTGAATTACATGTCTGCATGTACGCGTATTGCTTCCAGGTACAGAGTAGGTACTTCTCCGCGACTGCGCCTGTTCATCATACAGGGATTATTGATACCAATCCCAAGGGACATCAGGACGTAACCTCGCCGAACTAACAGAGGTACTTCAAACTGTACTGACTAAATGCATGAAATGCAAGTACATGACGCTAGGAGCAAAATAGCAACTAAATGTTTCAAATTGGTGCCCGACCTGAACTGCGCTCTTGAACCCACTTAGTCGATTTTGTTTGCGCCAACCCCTCCAAGCCCCTCAGCCCCCTCTACCTAGCCCCGCCAATTGCCCTTTGCTCCCCCGCTCTTCAAGGAAGATGCCATGCGAAACTTGAAGAGGCTTAGGTCAAACTCAGCCTCATTCAATAGCAAGTGTCCACCGCAGTTGTAAATTCAGCCACACTTCTCCGGATACTATTACAGCCGGGAGAAGCTGTCGCCATACCAGTGAGTGAATCAAATCATTACAACTCAACCCCAGGATTAACTCGTACGAAAGGGCCTCTCCTCCGTGAGATTCCCATACGGGTTACCGCTCGCGGAAACCCAAATCGACTCAGCGCCAACGGCCACTCCGATAGCAATGTTACGGTGCTAGTCTTTTCTTACATGGGAGACACGTGCTCGCAGCGCCTTTGACGTATCGGCAAGCTCGAAGGATTCACTAGCTGCATACAATATGGTTTCATGATCTCTACAGAATCCTACATAAGGCCTCTACAGGCCAGCCATTCGCATTTGCTCCATAGGGCCTACAGGGGATACTTTCCCAAATTTCCTTTGCTCACGTCAGTCACCGAATGTCGTTGGGTCACCGGCCAGGAACACCGCTTTTCTCCCTTAGGTACCTTGCATGACGCTCCAATATAACAGCTTGCCGGGAACTGAGAGGATCGGTGCTTGCGGACTTTGACATGATTGGTATTGTGAAATCTGATCCGGGTTCCGAAGGCTCTTGCAAGTCTAGAGCGCAGTCATCCCCAGTGGGAATATGTCCAAACTACATGAAATTGGGGCCAAAAGGTCTTTCACATGCTGACATCGTCCATTCAATGAATCTATCGTGCATGTAGCTTACACTATCTCAGACCAGGCAACTGCAATAACAATACTACTAGCTAAGAATCCACCAGTCTCGGTTATAATACTTTCCAAAGAAATGGTCTCAGCTCACCCCGGAGGACTTCATGTGGAAGAAACATCAACACCGAGCGGCCGCTGCGTGAAACTGGATCCTACCGGAAGGCGAACGTTGACGGTCATGGACTTTATTCCCGCAAAAGGTATTGTAAACCGACCGCGGCCGGCCTCGGTCAGCCCCTCGGACGCTGTTGCCCGTGACGGGCTGCGTCCGAAGCCATGCAGACGATCCTGCCCGTTCTATTGCCTAGTTTGTCGAGGTCCGCCGTGAGGCTAAGCAGCCCGGCCGTCTAGAACACGGAATAGCAGAAGGAATGCGACTAAGCCCCTCAGGATTGGACCCTGACCGTCTCCCCGCAATACAGGTATGTACCAAGTAGGTTCAGTATCCCGGGCATTTCTAATGCAAGTTCTTGTGTTAGGTACGTAAGAAGAGTACTGTAGGTGATGTCTACTCCACCCAGAACCATCTTGCGCTTGAAGGTGAAGGAGAACGCATCACCTAGAAGGGCAAGTTTTGAGACGATACATTAGCCCTTGTTGTTAATGTTTAACTAGTAGAATCGTGCTTCAAGTCACTCCTAATCCGTGGCGTATTTGGTTAGGTCTAGATTGCCAATCTTCCAATATTGCCATGCCGAACTCCACCTACTATCGTAGGTGACCTCCCATTTTAGCAAGAAAATAGCAGGTCGCTAACAGTCCCAGAGCGAAAGCGAGAAGACATGGAAGAGCCTCGGAATGAAGCAGTTTAGTCGACGCGTGAGCTAGGCCAAGCGCGATGAGCGATTAATGAGCCCCTGGCGCCAGCCCAAGCTATCCCGAACTGGCCCGGTGAACTGAACCGGCGCCGGTCAACATCTTTGGAATGGGCACAGAATTCACTCTAGTCGCGGCCACTGCAGCATTTCTGTTCGTCTTCACGAAATCGTGAAATCAATTGCACTCCTGAATTGGTTCCGATTTCCTCCCCCTTACCCGACTTCGTGATCATCTCGGGTCTGACGTGACCGCTTCAATCCAGCAAAGGAATCTCGAAGAGAGACAAGCCTGGGGGCATACCGCAGCTTCGGAATATTCAGGAATTACAGGAACACTCGTAGACTGCTAGTTAAGATAGGGAAGCCGGATCTCAGCGTTTCCGTTGGTGCCTATCATCGCCTAGGAGGTGGCGAGAGTCGATGCATTCAGGGGAATAGCACACCTCATCGCATGCGCAGTCGTTTTGACTCAGGCATACCAACTGATTCGTTATGTAAAAAATGGCCAACGACGTTAAGGAAGAGAAACGCAGATACTGATGGAGGAAACAGGGGCCCAACAATACCGCTCCTAACATTACGCAAGTAGCCTTCCGCTATTATGAAAGCCATAGCCCGAAATCCCCGAGCTGCAGGAAAATCTTAACAGAAGAGGAGCGCTCGTGTCAATCATCGTGGTTCACGCTGATGGGGAGCTTCCATGATAGAAAAGGGTGCTTAGATTATAGTCATGAACCTCAATGTGCCCGTATATACGATGTGTATTAGGTACCTACTCTTATACGAGGCATTTATGGAAAATTCAGCCAAGGAAATCATTTTCCCGGTCAGATTTGGTGAACTGGGATGAGCGTATAAGACTCTTTTCCTTTCAACTGTACCCGTATAGAAATATATTTATAGCTGAAAGGATGATTTTCAAATGCTTTACGTTACCTATGAGTGACTCCCCTGAGAGTATAAGAGTTACAGGTAGGTTTGTGTCATGTCATAGTATAACCACCTTCTATACCCCTTAACCGCCAACAAGCGCACATTTCAGCTAGACTCCATCATATAAATAGCTTAGCTATATGAAGTTACAGGCGCGATGGGCAATACTCGATGTTTTCACGTTCTACCATACATTGTTAAGAGGTCGAGACGTTGACCTCCATCCCAGAGATGAAAGGACAATGAGAGTGAACGGAAACAGTTTAGAACGAGACGTTGTCCCAAAACTAACACTTTCTCCTGAGGGAAACAAGTCTCTTGTCTTTGTCTCATATTCCACAACTCCAACAAAGCTCATGTAATCACTTAGTTCCCAAATTTCAAGTATAAAGTAGCATTTGAGCCACCGCAACGCTTAAAGGTAGGATTAGGTAAATATATCCAAGCTTCAGAGAATAAAACGAAATAAAACAAATCGAAACGAGATACTCGACAAGTAGATCCATATCTAGTAGTTTCCAAGTAATAGAATAAAATACGTAAAGCATAACCGTGACGATGTCGGGATTCGACTGGGACGACATGCTCCTCAGCATAGACTGGGAGAAGGAAAACTGGCGGTTATACTATAAAACCCTACAAAATGTTCCCTGGGAAGAGGTCCAGACTTCCACCGTGCAACGGCTAGAGGAGCAGCATCGCGCGTGGGACGCGGCCAACCCAGAGTCAGTGGGAGACGATAAACGGATGAGTCCAGCCTTCCTCGAGTATTTCCGCCGGCAGACGAGCATGCCACCCGACCAGCCGTGGTCACCGAATCGCCCGGACTCCGTCCGTGACTGGATTACGGATAAAGGTCCAGACACGCCTGCTGCTCAGACTCCCAAATACAAGAAGAAGCAGATGGCACAAAAACCAAAGGATGAGTCTATTGGTTTGGACAAGCCGGGCTTCTTCACATTCGGGTTTGAGCTTGAGCTTCCCATCGCCGTTCATATGAAAGGGGGTCTGTTTGTCGACCCCCCTCATCCCAATGAGACTCGTTGGCTAGAGGAAGGCATAGTAAACGAGAAGATGCCCCGAGCCGAGGTGCAGAGGAGAGTAGTTGAGGAGGCGCTGAGGGTGCTTAACTCACAAACAGACATGGTGTTCATCCGCAAGGACCCTGATGAAGGTACTGAGTTGTATAAGCTCAAGATGGAAAACCTGGACCGGATAGATCGGGGGCTGCCCAAACTAGGACCCGAAGCAGCGGAAAGTTCTCCGAGCGGCCCGGAATCACAACCAGTTGTTAGTCCGGTCGCCGAGACCGCCGCCGAAGCTGCTTTCGTAACGGCGCTGGCAACAACTTTCAATACCGATGCGGGTGGCAAGAACCTGGCGCTAGCGACCGAAAAGGATCTCAAGGACGCCGTGAACGAGACCGCGATGTTGAGTCTTATCACTACTTCCGACAGGACTTCGGCCAAAAGTCGCTGTTTGGACCTGCTCCAACTACACGCCTTCAGGGCAAAGCGCGATCGGCATCACGTCGCTCTGAGGGATATGAAACCACGGTACAGGGCCTTCTCCGTTTACGCGATGGACTATTCGCCCGTTATGGACCGTGAAGATTACACCGACGCACCCTCTGCAAAGAACTTTTGGGCAAACCAGTACCATTACGAGGTCATCAAGATCGCGTCGCCTGTGCTGCGGTTAGGAGGAGAGGCGCTAGTGGAGACTCAGGATATGCTACAGCAGATCAGCAGCACGATGCGAGGGCACTTCCGCATTCACAGGAATCTGCCGGCGATCCAAACCACCACTCAGATCGTCGTCTCACACACCACGGGCTTCACGCTTTTGGAGATCAAGAAAATCGTGACGCTCGTGGCCATCATTGAGGAAGCTATCGCGGCGCTCAACCGGCGGCACCGTAGTACCGCGCCGTACGACAACGTCTGCGGGCCGATCAAGCGCCACTCCAAGCTCGCGGCGATGGCGCGCTGTGATCCAAGCATCCCAGGCTTCGACTGGGAGGGCATACTACCTCGTCTGCCCGTCGAGCAGCAACGAGCCCAACTGGAAGAGATGGAGAAGTACGTGCCCGTGGACCTTCTCGCAAAGGCAGGTAACAATAAGCTCGAAGACAAAACCTTCTACTCGTCTGTCTGGCAGTACAAAACCGTGAACGATCTTGCCAGAGCCGTCACCACTGGCGTAGAATGGCGGAAGCTAGATTTGCAGACGAAATGCACGGGACTAGGTGAACAGACCGAGCCCGTCGAAATAGAAGTGGACGAAGCAGTCCGGGCCGAAGCATGGGACCACGACCTGAACTTCAACGTGGTCGATGCCGTGCGAGGGGTCTTCGAGTTCCGCAAGTGCGCTACTACGCTGGACGTTGGCCACATCCTCTCCTGGCTGGACATTTGCTGTCAGATCATTGGCGTGGCCAAGTCATCTAGTGCTGAGGAGTACAAGACCCTCCTGACTCGACTCCTCAAGGGCGAACCCGTCCTGCATGTGCTTAGGATACTTGACGTCGTCCAAAACTTCTATAAGGAACGCATGGGCAATAGCGCGTACTTCGACCCTCGGGACACGTCGGTGTCGTGGAAGAACCCTTTCTACGACGCTGACTAGTAGAATATGTCGTTCGTAAAGGTCTCCCCTTGCGAACGAGCAATCCCGTAGAGACGCCTTATTCGGATGATATCATCGAGACGCGACGGACATTTGAATTCACAGGTCCCAGCGCAGGCGGTAGTACAATGGTACAGATCCGAATTATAATAAAAATAATACGCGCGGGACCGATTGAAGGGAGCATCGTCGAAAACAATATCCAAGACTCGTCTAGACGCGAATGGTAATAATGTAGGAGGTAGGTAATTAGGCGGTATAAGGAATGGTTAAGCGCCGTATATTCCTGTAGTTGAATAAGATAGGTATCCATGGATGAATTTGGAAGAGAAAAGAGAAAAGAGACTCAGGCGTTGAATAACATATTATATATACCTATATTGGAAGTGTGATGCCTCCTGTATTTGTGTTGATGGGTTGATTTGCATCTAGTCTGCGGTGACTGATGCTCTCCTCTTCGTCTTATACAGAATTGGGTTCTTTGTTTCTGTTTTGTGATGATACATGTGTCGTGTTCCTATCCTCAGGGATATTGAGACAGTGAGCCACATATGATTCTGCAGTATGGGTGTCAGTGTTCTCACTTTTACTCAGATCAACTAGGTAAAACTGACCTGTAACAAGGAATTTAGCGATCACCTCAGTCAAGGGAGGCAGGTGGGAATATAGAGCTAATATAGATCTATCCGACCTATCATCTTCATCTCCTTATTCCCTACCTCTTCTTTCCACGGTTCGCACTACCACCTCCCTTATTCCCACCCTTTCCCTTAGAATCTCCTCCACCTCCACTCGCGCCGCTCATCATGAGTCTCACCTTCCCCACGGGCACCACATTTATGACCTCCTCAGGCTTGAGGGCCTTAAAGAGCTCCACCTCACGTGGCCACATCTTCTCCTTATCCGCGCTCTTCTCGTCCACAACGCCTTTCTTCGTGGAGGCCGTCTTCCAAGCCTCAAGGATCTCTTTTACCGCCTTGCCTTTCTTCTGAGCGCCGGGTTGCATCTTGACCTTGTACTTGCAGCGACTAAGTGCACTATAAGGCGCGCATACAGCGATCACCTCAAGGATTTCGTCGCCGGGGAGCGGGGTCCCAACGAGTGAATCGAGAGGCGTCAAGCTAGCCGCCTCCTCAGCATCTAGGGTCTCAATGCCCTCCTCGAGCATCATCTTGCGGACCTCCTCGTGCTCGGCCGTTTCGCGCTGCTGTCGTTGGTGTTGAGCCCTACGGCGTTCGAGGGTAGCTGCTTTCTGTGCCTCGCGCTCTGCCTTTGCTTTCGCCTCGGCTTCAGCCTTTTGCTTCCCTGCTGCGGCACCTATTAGGGCTTCGATCGCCGCACGGTCTTCCTCATCTTGGTCCTTGTATTTGGCAGCGATCTTCTTTGCTTTGCCGCGCTGTCCCCGTTTGGGTTGCTGCCCTTTCTTTTGAGGTTGAGGTGTGGACTTGCCAGACGGTCCGGGTGCTGGACTAGTTCCTGTAGTCAAAGGCGCCGAGTCGGTTTCTGTCGCTGGCTCCTCTTCTCTTTCCTCACCACCAACTGCGCTAGTCTCTGCCTGTGGAGGCTCAGCAGCACCACTAGTAGAGGGTGCTCCAGAGATTGTCAAGCTACTAAGTTCTTGAATAGGAGGGCTTTCTTCCATCTGCTCCGGATGTTCATAATCATCGTCATCCCGCTGGCCTGTAGGTTGAAGCGGATTTTCTCTTGATTCAGCTGTCTCCTCGACATCTATAGCGCTGTCTTCCGAGTCGCTTTCGTCATGCTCCGCACTGGTGCCTTCCCCAGTGCCGGCACTCACTTTGCCAGCAGTACCCGCCGTAGTTTGCTTGCTTAATAATGATTCCGGGATATCGTAGAGACGATGCTTCACATGCTTAGCCTGACTCTCTTCGCTGATCCTAAACATCAATCCCAGGCCTAAAATTAATTGTGCAGGAGGGAGGAAATTCTTCTTTCCTCTGACCATGAAGCTACCAGTACCGAGGAATTCTCCAGTGGGCGCTGATTTCGAGACTTGATCCGCGTTCACCCACCAAGCACCCATACCGGCCTTTGAATCCCAGGCGGATGAAGCGCAAACTGCCAGAGACCCAGCTTGAGAGAGGGTCGAAGGTGGTATCGG
The DNA here is from genome assembly GCA_022497025.1 of Hypoxylon sp. FL0890. Taxonomy (NCBI): domain Eukaryota; kingdom Fungi; phylum Ascomycota; class Sordariomycetes; order Xylariales; family Hypoxylaceae; genus Hypoxylon; species Hypoxylon sp. FL0890. The sequence continues at coordinate 584,091 of MU386552.1, read as the reverse complement.
AGCATCAGGTGTGCTTGGACTATTTTTGATGATCACACTCGGAGCGCCGTGAAGGTCTGCATGCACATAGACGTCACCCTTTTTCAGATACCGTCTATAGAGCATCTCGTTTTGCTGGGCATCCTTGCCGCCAAGAACAAGGTAGCCGTCAGAGGAGATGAACCACATAAACTTCTCGAACCAGAATTGCTTTCGGATAGGCTGCAAGACTGGCTTCTCCTGCTTCAGGCCTTTCTTTAGCTCTGCAGCAATTTTCTGCTCCGCGTTCTTCAATGCTGTCTCTGACTGCTGTATCGTCTTCTGTGCTTTTACGGCAGCATTTTTCCTCTCGCCGTAATATTCTCTCGCGTTGGCATAAGGGGAGAGACCGAGGTCGATTTCAACAGCTAGCCGGTTTTCTCGAGCTTTTCGCACGGATGCCTCTGTGCCTCCATAACCACTGTCTTCCGAGCTTACTGAATCGGTATCAGATGCATCGTCGTCTTCTTCTTCCTCTTCCTCTTCCTCTTCCTCCTCAGCTTCGCCAAGGAGCACGGTGATGGTATTCTCATGTAGCTTAAGAGGGGGTACGATAATGGAAGCTACTGGGTTATTCCGGCGACGTTCGCGTTCAACAAGCTTTGCAATATCTTCCCAGTCCATCCCTTGTTGTATTAAACCGTTGATGGCGTCCATAGCTTCTCGAACCCTCTCGATATTGGCTTCGATCGCATTGGCTTTACGGATGTTAATTAGCTGGGCAGCTTGGAGACCCTCAATCCGCTTGGCGTGCTCAGCTTTAGTAGCCTCCAATTTCCGCTTAGCTGTAGCTTCTCTCTCCGTTAATCGCGACTCTAGCTTCTGTCCTTCCAGAGAAGAAAAGAATTCATCCACCGTCTTATTGAAAACGTCGAATGTGAGTACAGTATAACTTGGGTCTTCTTCAAACTGGCGAGGCAAGAATGGGTGGAAATCCTCGTATAGTAAGTTGTTCTTTTGCTGCTGATCCATATCTATGCCCTCGTCACCCTCAGATGCTCCACTGCCAAAACCTGGTTTAGTCTTGGCCAGGATAAATCCTTTGCAGGTATCGGAGCTAGTAACTTCCTGAACGACCTTGCGGGCTTCTCCGAGAGACTGCACTAAGTTATCGAGAAGTCCATCGTTCTCTAGGACAGTAGATGGTTGTACGGTTGAGTCGAAGCCAGTAACTCTCATCGCATGGTCAACTAATACTGGGGGAAACTCCGTGATAGTTGTCGCAAGGCCTCTGCGTAGCTCATCGCCTGGCTTTTTCGTGGGTTTCTTGCCCTTGGCAGCCGAAGCGGTAGCCTTTTGTACGGTAATCTGGAGCGCATCTCGTACACGTTCCTTCGTCAAATCCGGAACTCCGCCATAGTTCTGCCTGTTTTCCAAGGAGTATGTGAGGCCTACACGCTGTGGTTCCTGACCTTCTCCCTCTGGAACATCTCGGAGCAGCGCAAGGATCTTGAGCTCGTTGTCTGTGAAGATGATGTTGCCACCGGCAAAGAACTCTAGGTATATCCTGTATAGTCCATTGCTAAACTGAAACTCGATGATGCGATCCGTTCCTATTTCCGAAACGGCCGTGACTCGTCGGGTTCTCAACGCTTTACGCAGCTTTTGCACGAAGCCAGATGGAGCGGCAGCAATGGTCCGCGAAAACTCGGTAAGGTGACATCGGAAACCGGACTCTATCAGAAGCTGCTTCTTTACTTCGGGTTTCGCAAACTTGAAGAGCAGGATTTTGGAGTTTAAATCATAGATGTTGGAAACACGAAGGGTCACAATACTCGCAGACAGCTCATGGGCGATAGCCTAAAATCGATTAAAAGTCAGTGGCGCTTAATCAGAGTCCCTAGGTGGCTGGGGCAATTTACCCTGACGTCTAAAGAAGAGAATCTCTGCTTCATTTCCCCTGTCCTCCAAACCGCAGTTGTATATCCCTTACAACTGGCCGCGACCTCTGAGCGAACCCGTCCTTGAGTACTTGTTGTAGGTAAGGCGATGGTTCAAACGGCACTGGGGGCGCGGGGTGAGCTCGAGATTCGAAACGGTCGCTGAAGAATTTAAGTTTAAATTACGGTATTGGCTTTACCGTTACAACGGTTATCAGAAATTAAATTCTATAGTGAAATGCAAATGAAAATTCCGTCTTATACGTCTACGAAATGTTATTATACGGATTAATATATCGGATCTGGCGGGGCAGAAACGTTTAGGAAATCCGAAATTTCATCAAATGAAAACCAGTTTACGTCATTCCCTGCACCGATAAGACACTTTTATATAATCTCGCCAGTACAAAGCTGGAAATCACAAATGCATTCAGGAGTCAAAGATGAGTTGGCTTATCAAGAAAGACTTCTTGTCGCGCTGCTTTTCTTAAATCATACTGATTCCTTTCAAGACGAAAGACTGCCCCCTGAACCTGGCTCATCGACGCGCAGGGCATTGAGGAATGAAGATCCCCGAATCCTTTAAAGGACGATTCAACATTCGCAACAGCAATGATTACTGTCATAAGACACTATTTCCAAACTACCTATATACATGAGTTCCTAAGGTTGGTTTGAAGTTTCTATGTTCATTTAGGATAGATGAGTCCGTCACTCGTCCTCTTCGAATAGTTCGATACCATCAACTGCCACTTCGAACCCTAGCAACAACACTGTTAGCAAGTTGCGGCCAGGGCTTGAGTTCGTTGAGAGTGTCTTACCGTCGCTGCCTATGGCCCCAAAGGTGATAGTGTTCACATCGCCACGCTTCAGAGTAAGCTGCACCGACGTGGAAGTGTGGTAGCCGGCGCGAGAGTTCAGGCTCGAGATGTTGACGGCTGGCTCATCGTTGACGAATATATGTGCCTCGCCAGCTATAGCAGTACTTCCTCAGCACCAACTCAATATGAACCTTGATCAGAATACTGGAGCATACCTTCTGGGTTGTTGACTCGGTAGTGGAAGGAAAGCCATTGACGCTCTCCAGTGCCAGTGACGTTATGGAAAGTCACTTCACTTTCGCTGTGGACTATGACCAGTGTTAGACAGGCCGCAATGGATTTCGTTTAGGCAACAGAGCGCTATGACTTACCTCCGTGTACGGAGCGCTTGCTCACACAGTCATTGCAGTTCTTTACCACTTCTGCTAATCAGTTCTATACGTTCAAACACGTTGGCCAGAGTTGTCACATTACCTGCCCTGCCTGTCAAGGCTGCGTGCTCGGCCTCGTAGCGCTTCTTGGTGCTAGGGTATGATACCACGCCAGTGTTAACGTCGACTTTCCACATCGAATGGTAGTCGATCGTAACGGTGTGCGCACTATGGAAACCAAGACCAGTATTAGCTATCTGGGACTCCAGCCGTATGACTCACTATTAGAACCACCTACCCGGCATTGATATTCAGGGGCGCCCAAACATAGTTCGAGCTAGCGCCACCCTTCGAGTCCCAGGTAGATATATGTGGTCTTTTGGGAGCCCTTGACCGTCAGCTCGAACGTGTTCTGCGAGCCGTACGTATTCTGGTCCTGTGGAGCAATATCCGAACCGCCCGTCCAAGGACCGTTGATCGAGGTCGACCAGAAGACCTTGTTCGGGTTGGCGCGCCAGCCAGTCTTCCCGGAGACGATCAGGAAGTAGACTCCGTCAGCTTTCACTATGCCTGGGGCTTCGTACGCTCCACCAGCTATTCGTCTCGGCTCAGCAGTGATCTCTGACTCATCCGGTCTGATTATACGTACTTAATTGCGAGACTCTGTCACCCAGCGTACCATCACTGTTGATACGATTGACTTGGACCGTGTTGTGGTCAGCGCTAGTCAGGAGGAACCAAGTGTCTAGTCCAGGCTCCGATCAGCAAACAGGAATCTGCAGTATCGTGCAGACTATTCTCACCTGAACTCTCGTCGTAGAACATCCCGGTGTCCGAATAGGAGTAGTCATTCGGCGGTATGTGAACCCTGGCCGACTGGCTGTAACCACCGACGAAGTTCGACGACTTGAGGGAAAGGACGTAGCGGTCTTGCTGACCATACAACTATAGCCGGCCAAGTATCAGCAAATTTCTAAAGGGATAAGAACGATACGGCGCCGGATATGCCATACCCAAAACGAACCATTCGGCTTCGCGATCTTCGGCCGCCACATCCCAGTCACGGAACTGGCCTGCTTCCCCAGGTTCTTCCAGTTGACAAGGTCGGTGGAAGAATACAGCATCGGCGTTTGGTCTTCACGAACATATTAGCATCCAATTGGCTTATTCGTTTGTAAATTTGAAGGCGATTTACTGCTAGCCGCATGGCCGACCCAGTAGAAGGTATCTCCACGCTTCACGACACCACCACCATGGGCATCGATCTTGTTCCCATCGGTGTCGGTCCAGACGGCGCCTGGTGCGATCCACGACGCGCCCAAGACGCCGGATGCCGCCCAAGCCAACAATAGTGAATACGGCTTCATATCGGTGTCGTAGCTTACCTAACTGAGCAGCAATGCAACCGGCTTCTACTACGCCTTTTGCAGCTACGCCGATCCCGCTTCCCTTTTCTCGTATTATATACATCGGCTCCTATGCTTTCCATCTCGGCGCAATGTCATGGCGAGCCTGACCGGGTAATTGGGTCATTTTACACAAATTTTCCATTCGTCAATCCCACCGTAACGGAGGGAGACTCATTTCCGGGTGCTCCGTATCCCCTTTATAGAAGGTAGGGCATCACGAAAGGTGCGGGGGACATTATGTAACAAGATCGCAAGGTCTAGCGCCCGAATTCAGGTATACTTCACCTTATAATTGTCGCTTCCGCGTTCTACGTATAGGTTGCTTGCTCGTGTTAGGTTATTTGAGGTCGCTAGGTGCCAAAGTCGGCTAAGTTAATTCATCGCCAGCTGAAGAATGTACACTAGGCATGGTTAATCGAGGCGCTCCAGAACGTCGTTATATGAGACCCCTTTACTATATCAAATGCAGGAACCCAGTTAAGTTGAGTGATAGACCGGGTTAGGATGTTGTTAATGCGCCAATGGTAGTTGTTCAAAAGGTTAGTAGAATACGGCAATCAGTCATCATTCCCAGTGACCTAATTGCTTGCCCGGCGTTCGGTCATAGTTGAAGGACTATAGATGTATAAGTCGCCTTACGACGACTATATCTGAACAGGATTTCCATGTTGATAATTTTCTTCACTATAGCTATACGAGGCTATCCTGGACACCTCTTACACACTCCTCTCTAGTTGCCAGCATGAAAACTGATAACTGCTTCGAAGCTTGTTTAGCAGTGACTTGGCTTTCGACATTCACCCACAGCGATCCTGTTTAACGATTCCTAACATGTACGAATAGTTGAAGAGCCTAGAATGCAGCATCCACCATCGTACATGCAGCATGTGGAGAATTGCAGCATCACGCGGCCCCCACGCAGGCAATACGAGGCTTGTCGTGGGGATCCCCACCGAATAGACCCGTGCTGGATCTCAAGCAACTCAAGTTAAGCTTGGAGAAAAGCTTGACAATAACCTCGCTGTCTATATATAACCAAGGTTTCCCACCGAGCTGCGTCATGGAGCCCCGGATGGTGGCGTGCATTCGACGTCCCTGGGCTCGTATCCCTTCGATGTGGACGGGAAGTTCCATATTGTATTACAATTGAGCATTCGGCATGCAGTTATGGACCTGCGGTACGGCGTACTGCGGCCAACAAAGGCGTGTCGTTGCAGTTCTTGGCTCCTGTTGCATTTTAAAAGGGAGCCTCTTGATACGTACTTTCGCATACTGATGGTCAGACCTACACAGTATGCTACAAATAAACTGCAATGGCTTCTCGGCGTGCGGATACGACCATGGAAATTGGCTTGAACAGCACATGTTGCCGTGGAAACTTGAATGTGGCGTCCAGAAGATCGAGTACAGCTCACTCATATTTCTACGTGGTCAATCGAACTCCTGTGCAAGCCAGCGTGGGCATCTGTCATTTAGGGATGATAGCCCTCGTCGCCACATCAAGGAGATGCTTTTTAGCTGCAAGGGACAAGTCCAGTGGGCTGAACACGAGACTGATGCCATGCTTTGATATCATCTCATGACGATGAAGGTAGGGGAAAGTTGAGACCTGAATCTGTCGTGACGGAGTTCTTCTCGTGATAGGAACAGAACCAAGTCCAATGTGGTTCTAGGTCCACGTTGCTCGTCCCTTTCGGAGAGCTTACCTTCTCCTTGGGAGAAACACCGAACTTGCTTCCTGGAATAGCTCATAGAGTCGCAATGGGCATACACAGGTGTGTCATTCTCTTGAGTTGTCCAAAGGATTGCTTTTTTTTATGGTGGACGCCTCTGTTAGCCCACATCCTGCCATAATACGAATAGGAACATGTTGGCTGGTACATAGTAACTCAAGGCAGGCTATGGTGGATAATTGCCAGCACTGATCGACAAGAAGTATGATGCCACAAGTTGATGAACTCTATCTCTCGAGTTGTTCGGCTATGATAGACGGAATTCAGGTTTCATAGCATAGCCTGAAAATGAGTGGCTCGGTCAACATCGAATCTTAATGGTTTCAACCTCTATCGCAGATCCAATTGCAAAGTGTTTTCACATTGAGTCTGGAATCGGCAGGACATTAACTCAACTAGTCATAATAGTCTTAAAGTGGAGGAGATGTGTTTACTATCGCAGCTTACTTGAAGGTGTCCATAGGTTGACGCTTGTTGCCCGGCCTCGTGGGAAGACTTGTCCCATCTCAACGTGAACTAGTGGATTAGGCTCCTACAGATGGAAAAAGAGCCGCAAGGCATCTATTCCAAAGCTACTAGCCGTACGCATATCACAACTTGATCGCGATTGAACACCAGCTACTACATGATACGCTACGAAGATTAGTATCACTTAGGCATTTGAAACGAGACGTTCTAAGTTCCCGCACTATCGTGAAAGAAACCTAGCATCTTCTTGCACAACTCCGGTCCTTCATCCCAACCAAAGGTCCCGGAGACGGCGAACATCTTGAGGTAATTGCGAAATAGCTTGGAAGATAAGTCTGGCGTCTATAAATGGAGATCGTCAAAGATAGTCAGTCAGTCATTGTCATGGCTTTAGTCGCTCGCAGATCGATACGTTATTGACGTGATTTTCGTCGTAGTTCAAAGTGGTCAATAGGATCAAAATCTCAGAGCAATTGATATCCGCCCTACGTCCTTTCGTAAATAATACTTCATATGAACGGAGATCCCAACTGATGCATGTTGAGGCTTTGCGACGGATTGAATTCGCACGACTATCGAGCGTTAGATTCATCTAAATCTTCACCAATGCTTCTTGGAACCTCGGGATCCGGCTACTCGGACCTGGTGCGAAGGAGCTAAGCGCTAGCTAATCTCATGGAAGCGAAACGGAAATTCGACTTGAGACATGTGACGAGAACTCGATTCTCACAGGCCGTTGGCAGAGCAGGTTTCTCCCAAAATTGCGAGGCGCGTTATCTCGTAAAACCCCTGGTCTCCCACGCTTCTCCGCTTTTTAGAAGGTAAGGATCTGTAGCGCGTTCTTGCTCGCCGGTTGTCATAGCAACGAATTGGGGGTCTTTTTGACGATCAGGGGGTAAATTGGAGGCAGGAAGAGCTGTTGACGGAGCTTCCCTCCTCGAATTCGAGACGTGTTGGATGGAAAATGCCGAGGTCAATTGCAAATGACGAACATCAATCGATCAATTCGCAACGGCCGGAAGGCGAGGCGGTTTTGAATCAATTTATCGAGATGACCAGTTGCACGAGATTGGTGAAGGAAGGCCGCTAGACACGGGCAGGGGTGTCAGATCTATGGCCCATGTGGGACTGTTTTGTAGCTGTACGACGGAAAAGCAACGCTCACTGCTCAGCTCGCGTCTCTGCATCTGGGCGTGCATAAGTCCAGCTAGGTTGTGCACCATAATCCACAGAACAACCCAATAAGGGAAATCCACGATATTACGCGTAATGGAAGATGCCTTGCTGAGACCTGCAAGTGTCAGCAAAGGTGGTTGGAAATCATATCACTCCCCAGCTTTTGATTCGTCGAGTATGCAAGATGCATTGAATATTTTGAGTGGTTGGTTTTTTGGTGCCCAGCCATCGAAGACGATCGAAAACGACAAGGCGGGAAATCCAGCCAGCTTGCTTCGGAGAATACCAGCCTCTCCGATTCCCTCAAAGCGGCGGGTGATTATCAGCTTGCATATTCTGCTCAGACTAAACTCTTACGGTAGATGTAATAGGTGCTGCACTATCGAGCGGTGAAATCGTCGTATTATGCAAAGATAGCACCGTTTGAGCTTGATACATATGAGGGTTCCATGGCTAGGTGTTAGCAAAATGGCCAGGCAAAAGTGACAATTCGTAATGACCGAAAATAGTTACTGTACGTAGTAGCGTCTGCAATCTCCATCGTTATTGACCGAGCAAATCGAGGCGTGACAAGTTAACAGACTGGCTGCCATGGTGACTGGCCTCTCTTATTTTGACACCAGCAGCGCCAGAAAAAGGAGGTTGGACCACTCAGTGGATCTGATCCCGATCCGATCATCAGCAGAGCAGCAATCGACCCAATCTTGCTAATCCAATGTCGGCTGGGGGGCTATGGGGCTATTGGATGGGCTTCCCCGGCCAACGGTGAAAGCGAAACAAGAAAAAGCGCAAGGGATAAAATGAACAATTGCTCGAGTTGCTCCGTCAGTGGCCAGAGCTGGGGCCGAAGTGGGTTTGGGAGATGGAGACCTTCAGAATACAGTGTCAGAGTTGTGTGGGTGTAACTCGCGGCCCCCGTGCGAGAACAGACCCAATTTCCTAATGTTCTCGGTCCCTACCCACCCCCAGCAGCCCTAACTCGATTGGGTGTGAGATAAACAAGAGCGGACCCATAGGACCCACCCGAGTAAACAAGTCCTAACCACACAATCCCTGTATCACGAACTGGGAAGCTGCCTACATGCCCTGCCACGCCATTTGCTCCGTCGCTGCCCCCAGCGATACCCAGCAAGACGCAGCAGGTGCCAGTACAGTACAATACTTCTGCATCCGCCCATCCCTCTCCCTGCATGCTCTCCTATTTCTATCCTTCCAATAATCTCTTCTGCCACTTCACCTCCTTTTCTCCCATTTGATCTCGTCACAAACCCAATAACTCCTTCACACCCAATATCCATTATTCCCCGCTCTTCAAGCCTGAATTCTGAACAGAGAGAATCGAGTAAAGAAGCGAGCATCTCCCGCTTCTCCTCCCTTCTTTTCTTTCAGCATTGTAGAAAGAAGAGCAAGAGGAATCTTCTTGTCTTCCTTTCGTCCTTAGTCGAAAGGTTGTCGAGGAGAGGACTCTCGCGCCGATAAGGTCGCCAACCTGGACTTTGAAGCCCGAGTACCCGTCCCCTTCAGCATCTTCCCTCGGACATACAAGGAAGCTGAGGTAGAGACAACCACCCAAACCCACGAAGAGATTCAAATCGATCTCCCCGGAAAACCAGAGAAAGCCGGACGGGAAGGTCAATACTCTTCTATCTCTGCTTCTGCTCAGCTACCTCCGCGCCGAGAGCAACGCTTCAGCGAAGAAGAGGTCCGAATTACACGTGAAGAAGAACGTTACCGCCGTCCCGGTGCCCGCCGCGAGTACTTCGAGGAGCATAGGTCAGTCATAGTCCATTTTCTAGTATCTTTGCTATTTTACCATTGCCATCTACAACATCAATAAAACGTCCAAACCTGCCATTTAAGCAATTGAGCTGGAATGGGTCCAATTCACCCCTTAAAGAATCCGACATTACGAATCCTTGGTTGAGACGTCGGGCCAATTTCGCACTGGCCAGAAAGCTCCATTCGAACCAAATTGGCCAATATGGAGCTTGGGACTTGCTCCATTTTCCATATTCCCCCTGTCTAGTGTCTGGGTCCATACGAGCTGTTGTTGACCAAGTAACCTGTAAAATTATCTTCAACCTCAAACTAACAGCGAATCTTTCCCTACAGGCCTCATCTTCCGCATCTTCTCCATCATCACCACCACCACAAGGAGCCGCAATACCAGCCTCCTCGCCCTTCCTCTTCTTACTCTCGTGCAGAGACCTCTATTGAGCTCGACCTCAAGCACAAGCCCCACGTCAGCTCCATTGATCGTATCGAACGCGAGTATCGTGCTCGTGCTCGCCCCCAATCTTACAAGGAGGAGTCTGTAGTTGGCACTACTGTTGATCCCCCCCAGCCCCCTCGCTCCCAATTCACCGAGTCAGTCCACGTAACTGAAGCTACTGTCGATCCCCCGAGGCAGCGCCCCGTCTTCAAAGAAGAGGTCAGCGTTACCGAGACAACAGTCGACCCACCAAGACCCAGTCCTTCCACTTTCTCCCAGAAGGACACCACGATTGTTGAGGAAACCACTGAGTATCCTCAACACCACCACACCCCGGCTTCCCAAAAGTCTAGAATGGGATATTACGACGAAGAGGGTGAGCTAACTTGATGTTACATATAACCTAGTCTTGCGTACTAATGAGCAACTCAGGACACTATCACTCATTTCGTCACGGACTTCACAAAATGGCCGACCGCGTATTCCACCCCGAGGGCGAGCGCATCGAGATCGTTCGCGAGTCTCGCTCTGCCTCTGCTCCCAAGTCTGGAGCACCCTCCGTTCCTAACACTGTTACCATCCCCTGCCACCACATTCGCATGGGTGACATCCTGATGCTCCAGGGCCGCCCCTGCCAGGTCATCCGCATCTCTACCTCCTCTGCCACTGGCCAGCACCGCTACCTTGGTGTTGACCTCTTCACTAAGCAGCTCCATGAGGAGTCTTCTTTCATCTCCAACCCCGCCCCTAGCGTTGTCGTCCAGACTATGCTTGGCCCTGTCTTCAAGCAGTACCGTGTCCTTGATATCCAGGAGGATGGTACCGTTGTCGCCATGACCGAGACTGGCGACGTCAAGACTGGTCTTCCCGTCATTGACCAGTCCAACTTATGGCAACGTCTCAACCAGGCCTTCAACGCCGGCCACGGCAGCGTCCGCGTTCTCGTTCTTAACGATGGCGGTCGCGAGCTTGTTGTTGACATGAAGGTGATCCACGCCTCCAACCTGTAAACATGCCAACGTCGCTGTCGCTATGGGTTCATGGGATCAACTGTTGTGCCAATAAGTGTCATCATAGCTGGGAACGATTTCTTTTGCACATGGTTTATGATGGAGTCGCGGTTGATCTCAAAAGATTGCTTCAAAGATCCTTCGCGCATAATTACTATATGGATTGGAAAAAAGGACGTTAGGGATTTTGGCATATGTCAGTTGATACATAGCTCTGTATATGGATGGTAATGCAATGTCAAGCCTTAACGTGCGCAACATCTATTGTTTTTATTTGCCTTGTGTGATCTTGTCCATGGTCCGCTCCAACTACCTTTGTTAATTCCTAGTATTGAGCACAATGGAGTCGTGGCCATCAAGGTGTTGGTCCTTCGCCCTTAGCAGTAAGATTCCGCCGACGGTTGGTCAGCGGAGCTCCTATCGGCCAATCAATGGAGCTAAGCGCTTCCTTTATCGAGTAAGGACAGCGATAACACGCAAGCACACCATCCACCCACCTTCTCAACTCGGCCATGTCGCGGGGTGCCTCTTGATCCCTCTTGTTAGATAGGTGATCTGTACCATATCCTCTAATTCCTAGGTAGTTTGTAGAAGGCTGGCTGAAACAACAAAGCCGACCTTCTTCCCTTACTTCAGAGGCTAGCTAGATATCCCTAATCTACTTCCAGTTGCCTTACCTTACTAAATCATCCAACGTCCGTCAATACTCTCGTAAATATTAAGTCAAAATGGGTGCACAGCAGTCTAAGAGCTCGCCCGAGGCGGCCGCACATGAGAATGCTGTCCTCGATCGGCTACAAAGTCTTAAGCTGGAAGATGACTTCGTCCATGTTAGTACCGAGAAGGAGGCGCTGTTTAATGGCGCCATTAATAGGCAGCCGGAGAAGCTGGCTGTGGAGATTACGCAGAACTGGCAGTCTAAGTTGCTAGCGGATCCTAAGAACAGGTTCGTTGCCTTGTCTTCCTCAGAGTGCTCCTAGTGCCGGTCATAGGGTTGACAGTTCCTTTCCCTCCCGTATAGATTAGCCCTCTCAGCCCTCAGCTCCGCCAACCCGCGGGACGTACTCACCAACCGCGCAGCCAAGATCGCCGACCAGCACGTGTTCAACGTGCAGATCCCGTTCGAGGGCGCGCCGATCACGAACCAGCGGGCCTCGGGGCGGTGCTGGCTCTTCGCGAGCACGAACGTGTTCCGCGTCGCGCTCATGAAGAGGTATAACCTCGCCGCCTTCGAGCTGTCCCAGGCCTACCTGTTCTTCTGGGATAAGCTCGAGAAGGCGAATTTCTTCCTCGAGAACGTCATTCAGACGGCGCACTTGCCGCTTGATGAGCGGCTGGTGCAGAGGTTGCTTGCGGACCCCGTGAGTGATGGCGGACAGTGGGATATGGTGTTTAATCTTGTGGAGAAGTATGGGTTGCTACCGCAGGCGTTGTATCCGGATAGCTGGAATGCGATGAGTAGTGCTACGCTTAATTATGTTGTTGTGGCGAAGCTGCGCGAGTATGCGGTTGTGCTGCGGGATTTGGTGAATGGGGAGGGTGCTGGTGCGGCTAGGCTGTCGGCTACGAAGGATAAGATGGTGCGTGAGATTCACCTCATTCTGACTCTGACTCTTGGGCCACCGCCTAGTTCGACGGAGGAGTTTGAGTGGAATTTCCTTGATAAGGACGGGCGTGCGCGGACTGTGGTGTCTACGCCGCACCGCTTTGCGAAGGATATTTCGTCCCAGGAGTTCCGCATCTCGAGCTCTGCTATCGCGAACATGGTCTCGCTCGTTCATGACCCGCGTCATGAGCCCCTGAGCTTGATGACGGTGGATCGTCTTGGGAATGTGGTCGGTGGCCGGGGGATTACGTATATTAATGTGGATATGGATACCTTGAAGCAGGCCTGCGTGTCTATGCTGCGCGCCGGATTGCCCGTGTTCTTCGGCTCTGATGTAGGCAAGTACAGCGAGCGGACTCAGGGGGTCATGGACATGGAGCTGTTTGATTTCGAGCTCGGGTTCAATGTCCAACTATACGGTAACTTGGATAAAGCCGCTAGACTACGCGTTGGCGAGAGCGCAATGACGCATGCGATGGTGCTTACGGCGGTGCATGTCGATGCCGAGGGCAAGACGGTGCGCTGGAGAGTGCAGAATAGCTGGGGCACGGATGTGGGCGAGAAGGGCTGGTTTGTTATGAGCGATGCTTGGATGGATCAGTTTGTCTACCAGGCTGTTGTTGATCCCAGGTTCCTGGCACGTAAGGTCAGGGATGTGCTGGGCAAGGAGCCGATTGTGCTGCCGCTTTGGGATCCTATGGGGAGCTTGGCTTGAGTGAAGACCTGGGCAGGAGGAAATGGGTGATGGGAGATGGTTATGATGACGGGAATGACGATATTTACGAGAGTTTTGGTTTGTTAGTATGCGTGTTTTAGCTATGGATGAGCTCATGTCGACTACGTATACCATTGATAGTTTGGGCATGGCCTAGTGCAAAGTCCATGTCCATACGTACTTAGACATAATGGCTCTGGCTTCTCTTATTATCTATTTATCAGTAAGGCTGCTCCCGTATACTATTTATTCCAGCTTCATAGCCGATTCGTTTTAGGCGAAGTGTTCCGGCTAATACTATGGTAATATGCTTCACCCCTGAGTCCTCATTGCAATGGGGTCGTATCATTTTGACCATAGTTCTATCACGGACGTCTATAACTCATATGACTAAAAACCTTCTCTTTCCTACTATGATTTTGAACACTGGAGGGGACTTTTTGCGACCGTGAACGGTTTCGAGGTGAGTCAAAGCAGGAGATGGCAAAAGTGCCCCTATCTGTCATAGTCTAGTCGGGATAGATAGGCGAATTCTGAATGGAAGAGCATCATGGTGTGGTGGCGATCATCGCTAATGGCAGGTCCAAGCGGCAAGCTTCGAAGTCGGATCAGAGGAATGAGCTGGAGGCTTGTTCTGCAAACTGTTAGGTATCTGTCGGAAGCGGCTCCGTTGAATAAGTGGCACAGGAGATGCAGTAACCCATCGTACAGAGAACGTATCTCGGAACCGGTGGACGGTACATGCTAGCTATAGGCAGTCAGTTCATCTAGCGCACCGTCCCGTAAGCTGAAGAGAGGTTCCAAGCAGTCGGAGATGATACAGCAGTTCGTGCCCGTCTAGTCGGGCGAAGGCAATGTGCGAGCGTGATGACTTGTTGTCCCGGTGTATGAACTGTCCTTCGCCTCCTCCCCCGATCTCAAGATCCCAACAATTATTCTAGCCACTGGGGTCAATCCGCGTAGATCCGGTCAGGAGAATCAGCCAACTTATCTTGCCCGAGTCACACCAACGTTCGTTAACAACTTCCTAGCGTTGTGTTGACAAGATCTTTGGATATTAGGCACCCACGTGCCCGCGAGGCTTCCCCGGTGCCTGGAGCTCCCGATGCAACGCGCATGCACGTAGGGTCTTCCGATCTATGCGCCTGGGCAGTATCTGCTGCCAAGTTTGCCTCGCGGGTGCAGCGATGCTTGCAGGTGGCTCCCCTGTGGCACTGTAATACTGCATAGGTAAGCATGTGCATAAGCATATACGAAAGACGAGAAGAAGAAAAGTCGTTCGGCCTGCTTCGGCTTGCCTTATTAGACTTATCATAACTCTAATGGGGCAAATATGAGATAGCAACATATGCTGAGCGTGTCAGCGATGAGGGCTTTGCATGTGAGCCTCCTATGCGATATGTCAGCGGCGCTTTAACCGTTGATGTGGTGGATGTGGTCTGATTTGCCTCCGTAGCGGAAGATTTGGTTGAGGAGGGCTCATCGAAAAGTGTCATTATGTCGGAAATGCGGCATTGTCGATGGATATGACGGAACGTCATCGTAACGTGATTCTTGAGGTAGACGTGGGTGAAGAATGTGTTGAGAGGCCGCTCCGTCCTACGTGTTCATTCATGCTCCGAACCAAGGCCTTGGTCTTATCAGTCACGCTAAGAAGATTTTTCCACGGTATCAGCATTCGTCAAACATATTACCCTCTTCGTAGTAGTTTCCAGGTGTTTTGGTGCCAAAAATGCCTTGGCTATTCGACGATCCCGATTCAGCCTCCTTTCGTCCCAACGTAACATGGCAGTAAGTAATATGATATGATCAGCAATGATGATCTGGCATTTGTGCCACCCACCTTTAAAGATCACAGGATTCGTAAGTCTCTCAGATGCCAAGTCGATATGGCAGTTTTCTGGCTGCTCTAGGGTTATTCCACAAAGTGGGAGGACTTATCGGAGAATATCTAGAGTGTCACTGTGATTTAGACTTAATCTTGGTCTGTTTACTAATGACGTGTAAACGGCTTACAATAAGCCTCTGCCGTCTCGCTTCTAGTATGGTCCGAGGACGGATATTATCATGTTTGCATGAACAGAGTCATGATGAAAGAAATGAGAGCGGTGAAGTCCAAGGCAAATTCTCTTCGACGTACATGACGTGTTGGAATGTCAATGACTTACAAGCGCGGCTGTATTCTATGATCACGATCCAATCACATTCTCAGTAGTATTTTACTTGTTTTTGTTGGTTCAATAAGTTGAGCCTGCTGTTCTGGCTCATAAGGCTCAGCCTCCAGGGGTCAAGCACAGTTGGCTGCCCGTACCCCTATTGGACCTAAGATCTAACAAATCCTTTAGGCCGACTGACAAGCCCAAGGCATCGTAAATGCGCGGCGCTTATGCTGTTACGCGCCTAGGGAGTCGATATACCACATGCGTTCAGCTAGCAAGGGCGTTGCCTCGGATTTTGTGATCTCCAGGAACGCCGTCCTACGGATCCAAGCTTCATAATTGGGCATAGCTTGATAAGTGGGAAGGCGCAAGACTAGAAGATTCCCCCTTAAGCTAGAAAGCTAGGACTCACCTTCAAGATTGCCATCTCGACCTGGTTCTATGCTGTATGTCAGGCGCTGTACATGTGGGACGTGTTATCCACGCCCAACATAGACTGGGAATCCTAGGTTAACGGACAGGAGGATCCGTTAGAACTAGCCGATATCAACTTATAGCTCCGGAGCCGGCCGTCAACGGGGTGGTTGCTACGGCTGCAGTTCCTTTTCTCGTGTTATATCTAGAGTAATATAGATACACGGTATGTGCGCACGACTGTGAAGGATGCAGGTGAATAATGCAGTAAACCTCTATTCCCGATTTAGTAAGTGTTTAATTTGTGTTTATGGATCTTACTAGTCCGCTACTGGTGAAGGTGGTTAGTCGTTCACCATCAAGTCAACCCAACATCCCAGCTTTCCGGTTAAGGTAACTCTACCGGTCTGAAGGCCGTCGAAAGGGAAATGCAAGGAGCGCAATTTGAAACAGACTACAGACAAAAAGCTTGGCCCGAGAATAGCATGTGATTCGAGAGATAAATTTGTCAAATGCCGCGAGGGGTTCTGAGGAGTTGTCGCAAACAATCCCTTGATGCTATAGCAGCCCAATCATACAGGGGCAGTTGAACCATTCGCCACTTGGGCGGCTTTTCATTCCTCTCACCACGGTAGACCACAACGCATTATTCGGGAGCTGAAATTATTGCCTACGTAGGCAATCCTTTTATTTCTACTTACTGGTCGGACAGCATAGCCATCAACTGCCTAAGGGTACAGCTTAGCTGGGTTGACAGAAAAACTAGGACCGTAGGAGCTGCACGCTACGATGTACTTGTTCTAGGTGAGACGAGGCGTGACGCCGGAACCAAAGGTTCGGGCCGGGCCACGAGGGTACGAGGATTAGAATTGACAGAAATTTTCTGGCCAATTCGAAGTAACAATTGTGACTCAAAAGAGAGGTTGAAGCCAGAGGGGGAGACCCATTGGGTTCCAATCGAGTTAGCATTGAAGCCCGAAACACCATAATAAGCAACCAATAAGCGTGGCCAACCAGACTTCATCACCCGGACAGGCATAGAAAGATGGATGAGACATGAGGTGAGAAACTCGAAAAAGAGACGGAAGCATCTGGCGATTGGTGTCGCTATTATTGTTGCTATGGCGAGAGAGTGGGATTGATAATGAATGACATAGCCGAGCGATAGCTCTCTGTCCATTAATGATCATATGGAAGAATATGCGCTGGACTATTTACGCATTGCGGAAGTTAAAAATTAAAGGAGAGGAACCTATTCGTTGCGTGTAACTATCAACAAAGATTCGCTGGCATGCTGTCGAATTAGAACCATGGTTAATAATGTCTAGAAACGAGAAAGACAAAATATTTCTTGTTTGCCTATTAATACACTAGAAGGAGGCTATTTGAAACCGAGGAGAGTCTAGACAAAATAAATATGAAAAGGGCAGGTTGCCTTGAGTCTTCTCGTGCCGACAGACTGCATTGTTGGCCCCATCAACACCAGTTTCCAATATTAGCACTAACACCCACTAACACTTACACGTTTATGCGGTTACTATTAGCTGGAGACAACTTATTCCATACTACATAATCCCTACGTTACTACGTCCGTTGAAATTCGGCAGCATTTGTGATCCGGACCATCTCTACGACATTACGACGGTGCACTCGATCCTACATACGACGGGTGCCATAGCGAGCGTAATTCCTCAGGTCCTGCTGATCTTGATTCAGGTTGCCATTTGGTTCGTGTTCCTACTGAAGGGATACGATCTCGGATAGCGGATGAGAGTTGCGCACACTAATACCATTAATACCATTAATACGGACCAGGTTGGGTTAGTTTGTTGAGCAACTTGATTCCTTATTGAACTCTTGAACGAGGGTTCTCCTTGTCTTCCGATCAGCGTAACCATCCCTCGCCCGGCCGGTACCTGTCGTGGGTTGACTAGCCCAGACCCAAGCTCTGCCATTGACGCAACGCAATTCTATTTTGCGAAACGGGACGTCATCACCGACCGATCTCCATCCTATTCGCTAGTGGCCCCCCCCAGCATCATCGTCATTGTCATCTTTTATCATAGCTCACCCAGCGCGACGTCGCTGGTTGCCCCTCGGTCCTCTTGCTCCAGCTTCCTTAGCTTTTTCGAGAGTTTTCTCACACCTGACCCAAGGCAGCGTTATCATCAGATCATCCTACGCCGTTTCGACGACACGATCCTCCAAAGATCATCCAATAGCAGGGCATCAATAGAAAGCGTTTCCATATCCTGCGGTGCTCTTCTCTAACAGCCAACCAACTTGACGAACAACCCCACTTCGACTTTCTGCAATGCATGGCAAAGCACACCTACATGACCTGCCTTAAATTACAACTTACCTAAGAGATCACCAAGCTGCATGAAAAAGAGCCCACCTGCTAGAAACTAGTTACAAGCTCTCTCGTCAGCGATCGCTTATTCATATTCAGAGCCTCAAGGACTTCTTGCTGGCATTTCTAAAGGCAGCAATTCCATAGAATCTTCCATTGCTTATCCGCTACCGGAAACAAGGGGGCAGACGGGAGACGCACATATCCGACGGGCGTTGTCGAGTAAATAAGTCTGCTGTCACTGCGAGGCGCATAACGACGACAACACCCCGCCTGCTACTACTACAATTGGATATATCAGCAACAAAACCGCGCATTATTGGCTATATACACCAGAACGAACTTGGAGGGTAGAGAAGAACTCCTCTTCAGGCAAATAAGAGCCGGTAGACAACGCACGTCGCAACCATCATCGCAGCACCTGGCTGGCTGATCCTCCGCAGAAGTTACTCTTATTGATCGACTTGTCCGGTTCGTTTTTGCATTTTTGCACTTGTTCGCCGCATCACTTGATCAGTTCCGAAGCGAACAACTCACACAATTTGCCTCTTCCCGGCTGGAGGGTTCACGAACTGTGACGCCGGCAAAGAACTTGTCAGTAAGGGGATAGGAGGACCTGAACTGAATCCTCGTGGCTGGTGGGCTGGCGTCCAGGGTCCTCCATTTTAGTGGCCTAATTTCACCGCCGATTCCCTGTTCTGCAGCCCAACCCGACGACGCAAACTCGTACTGATACAACCCTTCTATGGCTTCTACCCCACGATAGGACCCTGATACCGTCGCCAGTCTCTTTCAAGAAGAGCCAGGGTATTTGCTTGGTATGTATGCAACTCTATTACTCTAGTTTCTCTTAACCGGCACCAGTCGGCTTTCGATTCTCCGTAAATTGTGGTCGCCGTTATAAAAATTTCACTACGGACTCTGAGGGGCATTTTGGAATTTCCCAATGGCTTACATATTTGTCGCAGAACGACCCATTCTTTTTCTTATGACACGATAGAAAAAAAAGACATACGAAGAAGAAAAAGGGCACAAGACTCCTTTTCGCCCCCAAAACGGGGAAACCTGACCTTTTGTACGAAACCTGGTCATATCACCAGAAATTACCAAGAATAAGAATAAGCCGGACATAATTACCTTCCGCCCATTCCCACTCTGGTCGAAGGAACGCTGCCGGTTTTCCCATTTCCGCACGATTATTTTCTCTCACTCACTCACTCAACTCACACCGAGTATTCTCAGCTTGCACTTGCACTTTGCACTGAGACAACTTGTGTGTGCTATCGTGACCGGTGTCGACTTATCGCACAAGAAATTATCTCACCTGCGTCATTTTCTATTTCCATACTGTGGACGAAGCTGATCAACCAACCAAATAACATCATGGCTGAGCCTCGATACCGGTACTCGGGTCGCAGGTCGCCTACGTTCAACCCCGCGCGAGCCTCGCTGCCTGTCAGCGTCGGGTACAACCCTCACTATAGCGGGGATCTTCATACTGTACAAACTGGTCGCTATGACGCCGCCGCCCCGCGGAGACCAAATGACCACAAGGCTTCTGGTTCAAATCCGACCACTACTATCACAACCTACAATGTCACCAAAGATCCAGCGCCGCCGCGCACCTCGAACACTGCACGTCGTCGCTCGTCGACGGTGGACTCGGGAGCTGTCAAGCCCATCATAGTCACCACGAGTCATGCACGGCCTCACGGGTCCTCGTCTCACACGACGTCATCAACTGCCCGCCAGGCTAGCCCGTCACGCGATCCCTACCGTTCGAGCGACGAAACCTACTACACGCAGCCCGCCTCGTCCCTACGCGGGCGGAGCCAACACCGCTATGGCCATGGCTACAGCCAAAGCGCAACACTGACCAATGAAGAGTTCAACCGATTGAGAGAACGAGTCGGCGACGACAGACTACGAGCCCCCTTGCACACCACTGCAACCGACTACTACCGCTACCCGCTCACGCACGCCGCCTACACAGCTCCCACGCACGACCTGGGCACCGCCGTCATCGACTACGAGAACGAAGGCTACGAGTACACGAAGCCGAGCGATCTCGCTAGATACGACTTAGACCACGACCGGCACCAGCAACAGCGCAGAAACCGGCGAGACAGCCTCGATCGTCCGAATTACTACAGACCCACCGTGAACGTCGTGAGTAACGACCCAGGACGCTACGATAGTCGCAGCCGCGGACCACCACCTCCATCTGTCGGACTGGAGCGGTACAACAGGGCTGCGGCCGCAGGCGTTTACGACCGGCCCACGGTTACCATGCCTGCTCTTCCACCACCCGTCCCCGCTGCACCACCAGTCGACCCTCTGCGGCGCATCGAAGCTCCACGTCTCGAAGCTCCGCGTGACCCCTCCCCTGATCGCAGGACAGCCCGCCCGCGCCCCGTGTCCCTATACCAGGACGCGCCAGCGCGGCTCTCGCACACAGATGACCTGTACCGGTCGCGCGACGACGCGCAGCTGCACCGTCGCCGCGACCGCGACGACTATCGCGACGACGAGGTCATGGCGCGGGGCTTTGGGATCCGCACCGACTCGCTGAAGCCCGAACAACCGGATCGTCCGGCCCGGTCTGTCGACCGGCGCGACTACGACGATCGCCGCGTGCGTCGCGAAGCAGTGGATCGTGAGCCCAGACGCCGGTCTGATGAATCGATTGATTACACGCGCAGCCACGACTCGCGGAAGGTCGTCGATGATAAGGATGCGCTGAGTCGGAAGAATAGCCTCGGCGGCCGCGCGAGAGAGAAGGTGGCTACGGGGCTGAGCGTTGCTGCGGCGGCGATGGGGCTTGCGGCGAAGGATGCGGTGAAGGAGGATGAGCGGAAGGTTTCGCCGCGGCGGAGAGATGCTATTGATGATGAGGAGGATTTGAGTGCTTCTCGTTCTGGGGATAGGTATAGGCCTAGAGAGAAAGATGTTGTGGAGCGTGGAGAGCGGAAGACGTCTCCTAGAGATGAGGTTGCTGTCGAGCGACGCGAGTCGAGGCGAGAGCGCGCGGATTCGACGTCTGCTTCTAGGGACCGCGAGCTTGAGAGGGAGCGTCTGCGTGAACGTGCGCAGGAGCGCGAGCGTGAGAGAGAACGGGATCGCGACCAGCGCGAGGGTGATAAGGAGCGGGAGAGGGATCGCGAATTAGACCCACGAGAGCGCGCTCGGCGAGATACCGAAGCCATACTCAACGGAACCGCCGTAGTAGACTCGAGAGATATCTCACCCGCCGCCTCTGACGGCGCCACGAACACATCACGCAGAAGACGGCCTACTTCCACTTTTGACCCCACCGATCCTCGGGATCTCCTAGATATTAAAGCCGAGCTGGCCG
Organism: Hypoxylon sp. FL0890; assembly: GCA_022497025.1. NCBI lineage: Eukaryota > Fungi > Ascomycota > Sordariomycetes > Xylariales > Hypoxylaceae > Hypoxylon > Hypoxylon sp. FL0890. Next base: position 562,391 of record MU386552.1, on the reverse strand, counting down.
CAAAGGACGACCAGGAGAAGCCGAAGGAGAAGCCGGCGTCCGAAAAAGAGACTTCTGCCTCTGCTTCCGCTGAGCGTCTATCGGAACCCCGCGAAGAATCCCGTGGTCGCGAATTAGCCACCACGCAGGAGAAGGAGAAAACAGTCCGCGTGCTGTCGCCTCCTCGCGAGAAGCCCGAACCAAAACCCATCAAGGGTATCTTGAAGCCGCCCAGCGCCAAGTTCCCAGAGGAGGAAAACCCTATCAGAGAAGGTGTCGCGCCGCACAAGGATGATAAGTCGAAGAAGGGCGTCCCGCCGGGTGCGCGATGGACTAAGATCAACAGGAAGCTGATCAACCCCGCTGCCCTGGAGATCGGCAAGGAGCGCTTCGAGGTCCGCGATGACTTTGTTATTGTCCTTCGCGTCTTGAGCAAGGAGGAGATTCAGGCTTATGCTACTGCTACTGCGCAGATAAGAGGTACGTTTAGCACCACAGCTAATTTAACTAGGTACACGGCTTACTAACTCCATCACAGCCCAGAAAAGAAGAGAACTAGAGAAAGAATCCGGAACGGATCGTGGCTCCGATGAAGAGAAGCGAAGTCATCGTCGCCACCGCGAGTACGACGACGATTACGAGTACCGGCGCGACGATGACCGCGAGCGTCACCGTCGACACAGACGGGACCCGGATTCGGATGATGAGAGCAGACCCCGTCGCGCTATCGAGTACGATACTGCTAGCAGCAGTCGCCATGACGCCCGTCATCACCGCTCGCACAGAGACCGTGACTACGACTCTGTTACTGTGAACTCGGACGAGAGGCGCTGAGTTTACTCTACGTTGCCTAGTGTTCTCTTGTCTACTGCTTTCGGTGCGCGCTTATAAGATGAGACGAGATGTATATGATGTACATGAGTTACGATTTATTCATTTATTTCATTATGTACATCCTATTTAGCGGGGACCAGACATATTTTTAGTTTCCGGCACTCGATCTTGCGAGATATTTGGATATAGACGGAGTTTGGAGAGCGTATCATATATGACGATGATGATGTTGTGGTATGTGGTATAGTATGGGTGTAATAGGTGTATAGGTGTATATGGAGTGGAAAAGAAGGGAGAGGGGGCGACTAGTATGTATACCTGTAAAGATGTATTCGGGAAGAATGCTTGCTTGCTTGCTTTCTTGCTACGCTACGCTACGCTACGTATATATCGCGAGAACCTTACAGGCGACTGATGAGAGATGAGAGCTGGAGTGTGGAAAATAGGGTTGGATGGATGATGGATGGATGGATGGGATATCTAGATGTTCCATTATGTTTTGTATTGTCCGTCGCTTTTCTTCCCCTTTTTCTTTTTCCCTTTCTTTTCGAGGTTATTCCGTTTGTCAGTCACACCCGTCAATACCACCAAAAAATGATACCCACAAACTACATATAAAGAAGATGAAGATTCAACATACGAATTGGGAAGTTGAAGAGTTGGAGAGGAGGAGAGCTGGGATACTTTAGGTGTCTTAGATATACCCCGTAGATTTCTCTTGCTGTTGAGTTAATACGAGTTATATCAATGCGGGTAACCGAATATTTTTATGAGTAGTGATGTCGCGGCTGTCATTGATAATTTGAGGTGTTGATTCAAAATGCTCGCTGCCAGACGTGGCAAGTCTCATCAGGAAAAGGGGAAGACAAAAGTACGAGCTACCTCTAATCATGCTACTATTCATACAAGGAGGTATATATCCTCACGATAGTGAAGCACCACGAAATTTACCTGTCTTTCTTTCCACCCTCAACTTCTAGTAATCTATCATATTTCTTCCCCTTCCCCCTTACACCAGCTGAGGTCCTCGCACAAAACGCATTTATCCGTCCCGCCCGTTACCCGTCCACCGCGCAACGGCCCGCCCCTGAGTACCAGGTAGGTATGTAATGCAGGTAGCCGTCCATCCTCCTCGTGTCTGGGCCTTACCCACACTTGTGGTGCGTGTGTCGGAGTGGGTGGTGCAGGTGATACGCACACTTTTGTGCTGGTGAATCCGCCAGAAACTTCTCTTGGTATATGTACCCCATGTAATAAGTAGCTGCTTAAACAGCTTAGGAGTAGTCTTGTGGCTCCGGGCTTACTCTGTACATAGCTGAGACAAGCCCCCCTTTTGCCTCTCTAGAATGGGTCGAGAAAAGTAGGAGGCGAAAACCTCTGCTTGGAATGTCATCATGCCCAATTTTTTTGTATCTACCTTACGTATATCTCTTCATGCATATGATAGTGGCAAAATAAATTTTCATCGAGGTCCTCACGAGCGGCAAACTGACGTGGCTCAAAATAGTTGCATGAAGTATCAAACTTTTATGTACCTACCTACCTAAGGTATACAAAAGTCAATACCATGCTGTCTCTTGGATCTGACAGCGGCTATAATATTCTCAGCTAGGTAGTCGAAAAAAAAATTACGGTGTACAGAAGTTAATGCGAAGTTTGTGTAACATGCCATGAGTTGACTTGGTTTTTGCCCAAAGAAAAAAGATATATGGTAGATACCCATAATAGAAGATACGCCATCGACTATCTTGACCTAACCACCTGCGTCATCCAACTCGCCCCTTATTCCATTTGCCTGTATACCTTATCTACCCACGATGGCGTGCTTAATAACAAAGCAAGGAGGCGGCATCGCTGAGCAACGACGCCAGAAATAGAATCAAGGTCAGCAGTTGGCAAACTTAATTCACCAAGGGCGCGCCATCTCGAGCGCCTCCCGTACATGTAGTTAATTTGCCTTCCAACTTTGTCTTAACCTTAAAAGTCTGAGAAGACTACCCTACATACCTCTATATCTACCCCTTTAAAAGGAATGACCAGGTAGACAGACGCAGGTACTCATGTCATGCTAGTTTTGGATATAAGACTTCCATATAACCACCTATGTAATATTTAAATAACGACATATGAATAGGACAGCTAATACGCCCACTCGAACAAGCCAGGTCATTACTGATATTAACATCGCCCATGGGGTTGACCGTAGTTTGCCTCGAAGCTCGAATACCACGTTCCCGGTCGAAGTACTGCCAGCCAACCACCTCCCCCTAGTCCCCTTTCCCTTTCTCCCTCGCCCTTCTCAGCCTCTCCCTAGCTGGACGAAGAAAGCACGAATTGAACTTGGTATCTCCCCCACGAGGAACTTTTGCCTATGAGAAACCTCGAGCATATAGTGTCTCCTTTTCCTATTTTCCTTTTTTCTTCACCTTTTCCTTTGCCCGACAGCCACCACGTGATGACGATGGACGCAAACTCTATCCTGAAAATATTTCCCGTGGGGAACTCCGAGCGCGGAGATGAACATAGTAGAATCATGCGGATATTTAGGACGGCTCGTTTCCCTAACCAGCAGGACAGTCGAGCTTGACAAGTGTGGCGAACTTAAAGTGAAAGGGGAAGAACTGCAAAGGACTTCATTGTCGGAGGACATAAAAGTCCCGTCCTCGAGCTGGAAGTGATCCCGGAATCCCGAGGCGGCGTCGAGGTGGGTAGGAGACTGTAAGGTTCCGGGAAACGAAGTTCGAATAAAGCTAAAAATCACGGTGCCTTCAGAGTAAATCGGCTTGGAAAAATAGGAAACCGGTCGTATAACGTCATTGACTTTTGGCGACTCTATCAAGTGCGAATATAATACAGGCGCGGTACGCAACGTATGTGTCAAGTCATTATCTTATGCGCCCGACGACGAAGGAGGAAGGTGTCCCAAATAGAACGCAACGCGTTGGAATATAGAATAAGAATAGCCTCAAGACAAATGTTTGGCGCGTGGCAAGACGTTGCCAGTCGGGTATCATTTATATGGCGTGACAGCAAGCAAGATAGCTCAGACTAGGACTCATCGTCCTGTTTCTCGCCGCGACGCATACGCTCACCCCATCTCCGCTTGCCGACTCTGGTTTCGTAGTGAGGCACCATAGTCCGCACGTCCTGCGTTGCACCTTCGATCGCAGTGCAAGTCTTGTTCCGGTAGCAATCAACTGTAACAAAATGAGTAACATGTTCGTAATGTGGCCTAGGGTCTACTGCTAAACCTACGGGCTCTCTGTAAGAAAACGGTCCTACCGGCAAAGACGCGACTGTGCATCCATGCCATTCGGTAGGCCAGGTCGTTGAGGCGCACCTCCTTTATACGTGAGCTTTTTCTCATCCTCGGAATGGCGACCTCGGCATCGCGTCCATCAGACATAGGGGCTGTCACCAGAACTCGCTCTCTCACGTTGCTCCTTCGAGCACGTCCGGTGCGCCCACCGTCGACTTCAACATTATCGTCACTCAGGTCATCCTCGAAGAATCGACTGCCGGTGGCGCTTGGGGGCGGACTCTGCATCTCCCGCGGGAAATAGCTGCGCGGGTATACAGCAGAGCTTTTGCGAAACGAGTCGGGGATTTCTTTGGGATCAACATCTTCGAGTGTGACTTTAACTCGAAGGCGAGAATTACGTTTGCTATCTTCCACAAGTATGAACTTTCGCTTTTTAGCATCCGGTAGATCCGGGAATAGGCCTTCGGGATTCTTATCATCGTCTCGGCTCATGCGTCGAGCTACGATAGTACTGTGATGAGATCCGCCAAGTCCGTCATGGATCGGCGGCATAGACGATCCCGAGGTCGGGTGGCTGGGATATTGCTGGGGGTACCCGGTAAATACTTGAGCTGGACGAACGTCGTCCGGGTTTCTAGATCCGGGTCCGGTGGGCGCTTGATGATGGTGGTGATGAGATCCATCCACGTACTCTCCATCCCCTGTACAGAGAGTCGAATTAGCGGACTAGACCAGGGTCGAGAGGCTATTTAGTAAATTCAAGGCAGCAAAGAATTCGAAGCGACGTGATATTTGCAATTTTGTGAAGGGTCCAAATACAAGGAGGCATCGATGTGAGGTTGTGATATGTGCGCTTGGTGTGTTTGTGCAGTGTGATGCAAAGCAAGGCCATGCAACTTTTGCTACCAGACAGACGACTAGACCGTCCCGAAGCAGCAAGGACTACCAAGTGCATGGCAACTAGAGTAATGTACAGAATAGTGCCAAATCCCCTAAAATGCTCCAAAAGCGCCCGCGGCTTTGCGCCGTTATATAAACATAAAGTGGCATCCAATCCAAAAATAACCGAAACGGCACGAGGTATAATGATAAAAGGTATCACGTAATTGCACAATGACAACGACAACAGCAATAACAGCAACGCATGAATCACATCTGGTGAAACATACCGACTTCGTCTCCTCCACCCTGAGCGTTTCCTTCGTGGGCGTGGTGGTGATGCATCTGCGGACCCATGTTGCTCATCCCAGGCTTCCCCATGGGAGCACCGCCGCTGGGGCCAATGGCTCCAGGGGTTGACATCCCTGCCGGACCACTGGGACCAGGCATGTGTGTAGAGTGGGGAGTCTGAACCGCCTTGCGATTGTTCATCTTAGCCATGCGACGCACGCGTCGACTTCGCAACCTGGGATCTTGGTTGCTGTTCCGCCAGCTGTCGACTGCCCTCTGAATGAGACCTCTCTTGCCGCGAAGACATGGGTTTAGCTGAGCTAATGCCCACCCCACGGTATTGCATTCAGTCTCATACTGTAATCGGTTTCCTCGATATTGGTCTTTGGGACAACAGGCCCTAGGGTAGACGCAGTTCTCCGTTTTGAAATCGCTGCCCAGTTCGTCCGTGTTGACAGACTCGACGTCGCAGCGAATTGTGTATTCCATCTTTACCCTGTCGCGAGAATATTCGAACGCGATCCACTGAACACCGTTATTATCTTGCCTCACTACTAGCGGCGTAGTTGCTGGAATCGGTCCTGGCGCCGCGTTATTATTAACGCCAGGTGTGGATGATCCAGTAGGGGTGGACAGCTGTCCACCATTAGGAGTTTGCTGGGATGTGCCTAGCGGCCCAGGTGTAGGCCGTTGCAGTTGTGAGGGCATCTGCGGCTCCATCTTGGTATGTCGGGGACTCCCCGTCATTCCTGTTTGCGCATGTTGACTAGCATGCTGGTTCATTTGGTGCTGTGGTGCTGTATGAGACATCATCATATTCGGCTGCGAAGCCATAGACTGATGTGGTTGTGGAGCATGCTGCTGGTATGGAGAAGGCGCCTGCGGTGGCATTGAAGAGTATTGCGGCTGCTGCCCGCCGTAATACATTGATTGGGGTTGCAATTGTGACGTCGGTTGACCGTAGAGACTTCGGTGCTGGTCATGTCCTGACGGCGACGCGACAGAAGCGGGAGAGTTCGATTGGGGCGTATGATACATCGGAGGGTAACGAGGCATTTGGGTTGCGGCCATCATATCGGAGGCGTCTAGCTACGTGTAAGCTTACACAATGGCATCCAAACGACGCGCGCGACGCGACGGGAACTCACCTGCGGATGTATATCCGCTTGTCGTGCCTGGAGTGCTGTAAGGGCTCTGCTGAGCGTAGTAGGGCAGGTCTTGCGCGTGTTGAGCGCTGGTTGCGTGTCCTGTTTGCTGATATGCAGGCTGTATCGAATGGGTAGACGAGTACGCAGACGGGTGCTGCGACTGCGGTTGCGGTGCCGGGAGGTGCTGCTGGTGAACGATACTCGAGGGCCGAGGATGCTGTAGGTGCTGGGGAGGCGCCGGACCCTGCGAGTGGTGGGGATGATGCTGCATAGAGGAGACAACCATTAGTCCTGAACTCTGGAGTGTCAAAGCCAAATAGTAACGACAACCATGAAAAGAAGAATGAAGTAGGACGCGTCGGCAATTTTTATTTTACTTGACACTGTCAAGGTCCAAGGAACTTAAACATCTCCTAATGACGAGGGTTTAACGGGTGAGGCTTGCTTAAGCGACGGGGGGAGGTATAGGTTATAAGACCGGGGGCCTAAGCATACTACCGTAAGAGATAAAGAATTGCAGTACCAGGAAATGACACCACCAGGTGCTTGCTCCTAAAAGGGAGGAGTGGATAGGAATCGGAAGCGGAACCCGAAAGTCTCAAAGTTCACCAACTAGGTTCTCCTTCAAGCCTATTTAGGACGGGACATCAACAGAATGACTTGAATAACGTCGGCTAGAGTTATGAGATGTATAAGATGTATACGTCCGACAGGGGATAGCAAGAAAACAGAGACAGCGACAGCGAATTTGAGATCGGAGCGAGGATTCAGAATGCGACGATGAAGAGGCAGGGTCAACGATATTTGAGCTATGCAAGGTGAGATCGCAAGGTATGAAAATATCGAAGGTAAGGATACCTTTGGCGCGTTCTCTAGGTGTAAAACTGGAGCCCAAGGTATGTATGGGGCTTATTATGTATCAATATGTACGTCCCAGTAGCCTCTCATTCCGGGATAATTAACAGGAACGATATGGCTGCTTAGTTTGGGTAGAGGAAGGACGTGCGATGCCTGCGGCAAAGCATGAAATGTAGAAAGAAGAGAAATGGAACTTGGAGATTTCGTGTTAGGGTGTGGATGGATCAAGATGTGGGACATCGCATGGAAGAAACGTGACAGGGGGCAGGGGGACAGCTGCATTTTTAGATGAAGTGGCCAATGGCGACGCGGTCAAGCAGGACTAGCCTACCCGATGAGGTATTCTATGTCCGGGGCTAGCCAACAGGACAGGGGGCAAGCCATTTCGCGAGCTTCTCAGGGAGCAAGGCGGTGTGTAGGGGCGTGATCGAGGTACTCGAGAATTGCGTGTATTTCCACCGCAAGATCAGAGTACCACCCACAACGAAACTTGTTCAGGCATTGATGTGGCCCCTTGCTCGAAGACAAATGTTCGGATTAGCAGCACAACGACGTACTGGAAGATCCTCACATTGAAACTCTCCTAGCCGGTAACTCTTCCGTCACTTGACTACGAAACGTATGTGACTCGGCAGCAAGTCCTCCCCCCCTTCTCGTCTGCTGAATTTTAAACCAGAATCGTGGTGGTGTGGTGGTGACAACAGCGACTAACTGAAGCCCATCCACTATTGGAGAATTGTGTTGGGCCCACTTGATGGCCAACATCCACTCTCTGTTAGGCTTGAACCCCTTCACAGCCATCACGCTTAGAGTAAAGTACCGTGTACGACTTCGGTCGAATATTATTTTCCCTTTTCCTGTTTCTGGCCCGAACGTATGATAAAGTCCACCCGCACTAACCAGACTTGTTGTGCATGTTGGAAGTAAGAATTGAGCCGGAGAAAATCGACTATACAGCGCTAGAAGACATAGCGTAATGGAAAGATATCTCGAGGGAACTCGACTCCGTTGAGCCCGTTTAAACCCGCTGAACTTTTTTTCAGGCCGTAGCTCGAAATGGAAATGATACTCTCTCCAACGGCTCTAGCCCCTCAGCGACCGTTCTTCTCGTCCAATTTGGCACTTGCGCCATCAAACATCCGGGGCGCGTGTAAGGGAAAAATTTAAAGGTCCCAGTAATTTTTTATGACAGTGTGGCTGCAGCAGAAAACATACGGAGTAACGAAACGATAAATCGCGAATTAAGAAAATGCGCATTTGTCTCCCCGCATCCACTCGAACTGGGGGCATCACGGGCACGTCAGTTTTGAAGGGTTTCTTGATAGGACCAGGCAATCATCACCCTTGAAGGGCAGACCGGGGACGCTAGGGTAACCCGCACAAGCCCTGTTCCAGAAGATGGCCCCCGGTCACTTGTGAAACAAGATGCTCCCCTGCAATTCCCTTGATTTCAGGACTGATCTAAAGCGGACAGGCTTGCGACAAGTCCCGCGATCTTCTGGAAACGAAGGAGCTCAGCGCATAGTATCCTAACGCGCGAAGTTTCAATCTTCGCACGTCTAATAAGGATGATTACGTCGGCATGCCTGAACGCGGGACGACTTGGGTTGCGTCGTTGCATCTGAAGATGTCGCACAGCTGCGCTGACTCGAGTTGACGTATCGAATCTGCAAGCCTGTACGTACATCTACATCTGCATTGTAGCACTTGCTGTACCTAGAACTTGGAGATGGAGCGATGATAAAAATGGATGATGGATGAAATAAACTTAAAACTCACCGGGTCCGAATGCTGCTCCTCTTTGAGGTATGTATTAGGAGCTTGTCGATGTTGCCCCATCTTCATAGTCATTGTAAATGAGCTCTTGAACTCAAGTGGATTTGAAAGTCTTTGTCGGTCCTGCTATATATCTCATGTCAGTAAAGCAACAAACAATGGCCAATCTATCAGTCTTCTCCACATGGTTCAGCTTTTGGTGCACCCGTTGACAAAACCATCGGAGAGCAGGTGGATCAATAGCAAAAAAGACCACGCCATACACTAGAAGACATTCCCCACATGCCTTAAATAACAAACCAGGATGAGCGTCGTATTTCCCATGCGCCGGCACACAGACATCGAACTTGGGAATAAGGTTTGAGAGTGATTGTATGGTAGAACCGAGTATACTCACAGAATGTGGTGATCTGGGTTATATTTAGCCCTAAGGAACGGATAACCGTCACAAGACTGTAGTGATAGACTTAGTAGTTCGGATATTTCGCAATGAGAGGATAGGATGGCTGAGTGCTTTTCTATCGTAAGGTTAGTGACAGGCGTTATTATGGTCTACATAGATGTGGATACAAAATTGATGACCTGTGCATCAACAAACATCAAGATTATAATTAGTAACGCGTATCGATAGGGATAAGAATGGGTTTAGCAAGAACAGGCAGCGAATGACAAATTCATGTAAATCCTTCAGCTGAAGCTTGCCGAGAAAATGAGACGGAGGTGGGTGCACCCTGGGAAGGAGGTCGGCTTTTAGGAAACGACTCATGATGAAAAGGGCATGATGCATGAGAAATTCATGATCATGGACGTAATAGGCAAGGCAGGTAGTGTGTATGGATGCGATGGATTTCATTCAAAATAGGTAGGGATATTAAGTAATCAGATGCACACACCTCGGCGTAGAATGAAGATTTGCGGGTAGAAGAACGAGAATATTTCGCCCGGTTTTGTAAATAAACTATTGTTGTCGTGTCGTGAGATTGTAGCATGCCGATGCTGGATAAAACCGGAGCGTTGGGGTTTGGTTCGCGGCTCTTGACAGGATCCCGCGTCTATCTCGTGGTGGTTTGCAAGGTTGAACCTTTCCGCTGGTACCAGCAAGGTCAATTCAGGTACGAATTTCTACTATGCCTGCAAAATCTTGCAGATAGCTGCGCACATCGACCAAGGCAAACGACGTAATTTCTGCAAGTTATCTGTGGTGGCCAGGACCCAGGGTTAGATCTGTGCTGCCATATTAGTTCATGCATGCCAGCCTTGTCTAGTCAGATGCCGTCAAAAAAAGGTCGAGGGAACAAATGCATGGTTCCCCAAGACGGTTGGGGGACGACAAGGGATGGGTATTGGTGGTTGTGGTGGAGGGATGCAAAGAATGGCCAGAAGACTAGGATCCGGCAAAATGGTATTCTTCCACACGGAAGTAAACGGGGGCCCAACTACAAGTTGCGGTATCTCAAGCACCGGAATGTGACGGGTCAAGAACAAGAAAGTGATAAAACAATAAACGAATACCTTCCAAGCCGGTTTCCCGATACGTGGTATTCGGGAAATAGATGAGTATATACAGAAAAGATGCCGGGACAGTATGTGGAAGAAGTGACCAGTTGTACGAAAGATGTTTCCGTATCAAGCAGATTTGATAGGTGGTAGTGATGGGACTTTTTGGGGCAAGGGTTATAAGGCAATTTTCAAAATCCGATCTGAGGGGACAAGCCGACGGCTAATAAACGTGCATGACAGGGGGTGATTTGAACAGCTGAGGTAAGATTGAAGCCTTTAGTAGAGCAGAGCAGTTAGTAGCATAAAGCCGCCAACACACAAAATTCATACGTCGATGTAATCGTATCTCGAGAAAAGAAAACAAAGTTGTTCTTACCAGAACATTCGCGTTCCGAGTGAATGTGAAGGCACCGGGCCGGATAGTCTAATGATGAACGGATAGCCGGTAGGCAAGTAACGGACCGTCGCCTGGGACCCTTTCGGCGGCCTGTCACTCTGCTGAATTACCAGGATCAGGGATCAACAAATGTGTCAGACAGGTGAATTCTCAGCCTCTTTGACGACGCTTGCTAATCTGATATCAACCGATAGACACTGACGACTGATAATGATATATTTCTGGGTGCTCTGCCGCTGGATCGAAAAATATCTGACTCAGCTAATAGTCACCGCTTTGCTGTCACTCGAAAGCTGACAAGATCGCGAGGACGTACAAGCTTCGACGGATGTCGGGAGAAGCTCCACACTTGATTGGATCCGGCGCTGGCTGTGTGATCTGGCCTTTCCTCAGATAAATAAGTGCGTAGTTATTGTGCGATAGTGCCAATTTGTGACCTATAATCCGTCGATTTCACGATAAGCGCGGGTTGACGGGAGGGAACTGATGGCAGTAACGAAAGCGCGTAGGGTATAATGTAGACTAAGACCCTTCACTACAAGATGGTAAAAAGTCAGGTCAGCTTTTACGACATGAAGTCTTGGGTAATAGTCATCTAGGATTTTCAGCAAATCCTCAGGGGTCGTGAAAGAGCGGGAAGCAAGCAGGGATACCGCGGTTTGGAGAAACCCTGATTCAGATCAACGGCTGAATTTACCCACGTGAAAGATCACTGGCCAAGCCTCCTGTTGCGCTGTTGGGAAATAATACGGGAGAACTCGTGCTCAATAATACGGAAGGACAGTAAGGAGCGATATGGATAGATGCATCGACTCTGGCTTCTTCAAAATTCGTACTATAGTAGACCCCTTAGGAAATTTCACAAGGGACTTAAGAAGCCTTGACGCACCCTGTAGGTCTCCTCGTGCAGGGCACGCGCATTTGCAAGGTATCCTGTGGCTAATTGGGACAGGCTCAGGGGCAGGGGGGCATGGGCGGCGCTGCACGCTTGTAGGCGGCACACCCGCCAGCATCGACTTGTAGGCACATGTCCCAGTAATTTGGGCCACGAGAAGATCTGATAATTGATGGAAGAGTTGTTGGAGAAAAGTAGAAATTGGGCTTATCTCACAAAAGGCAAGGAAGGTTATGTATTAATTAAACCCTTTCTTTCTTTCGCCCGTACCAGGAAGCGCGATTCAGTAAACTAATTCTTCGTTGGAATGTGTCTCAAGCAACTCCAAACTCAGGTTAATCAAATCGATCCAGCTTGGATACAACTGAGGTCATAAGAGAGATCGCAATTATTAAAAGGCGCTCAGTTTTGAAAGTTGGAGCGTTTTTTTGGGCAACTAGAAGAGTAGACAAACATAGAAATGAACATAGCCTCTGCCCACATATGGAGAAGCCCAAGTTTCTTAGCTGGACTGATAAATAGCTGAGTATGGACAATGTGGTTTCGCGACAACAATGACTGTTGCTACGCAGGCACGCGATGTGGTCCCACTCGGGCTGTGCGTTGTGGATGGCGGCTTCGTATGGGCCTCGACGTTCTTTGGAATCGAACTACAACCCCTGAAACATTTCGTGTTGTGCGACGTCGGGAGTAATTCAAGCTTAAAATAAGAACAATCGGTTACTTACAAGATGGATGAAACGGTCAGCCAGACAATCTTATTTCTCAACGTCCACAGCGGACACAATCGATATTTTTAAGATTAGCTGTGGGTAGACTTCGATCTGTAAATTCGACTCGGTAACTGATCGAAACTAAGAGTTTGTGCTGCCCTTGAAAGACAACAGGTGAAGTTGATATTGGTAGTAGAAGGTACCGTACGGCAATCGCGAACGGGTCGACAATCGACCACCAGGATAGATCTTCAACGAGGGTGAGTCGTAGTGTACGTAGTCCGTGGCGCAGAAACCCCAGAAGCCAGTGATTGGAAACGGGAAACGAAGTGAACGAATGTGACAGGTTGCCCTCTTTTAGGCGGCCGTTGAAGCAGTTCGAGTTTAGCTGCAGTCTCGCGGTCCTTGGAATTACCAGGGGGCCCAGTTGGTTCAGGATTGGAGTGCGCACGTCGTAGGATTCAAGGACCCAGGGTCGATCATTAGGGCCGGTTTTCATGCAGACACCCAAGGGTTCAAATTGCGCCGTAGACGAAGCAGGGGAAAATGGATGGTCGCTTGCAAGTAAAGGATGCGGCAGGGAATTGTCGTCGGGACGGAAGTGTGTTCCTTGCAAGTTAGCTAATAATACCCTACACATAGACTACTGCAGGTGGTGGTGGTGGTGGTGATGGCCCGTGGGTGGTTCCCAGCCAGGATCCATTTGAGGAACGAAGCTTCCTTGCTCAGGATAGGTTTATAGGCCGTCCTTGCCTTGTCCCTATCCTAAATGGCCCCAAGTCTTGGTCGTGCCTTTCGATTGCCTAGCGCAGCCTAGCTTCCCTAAGCAGGTTAACGTTAGCGTGCTTGCAGTTCTCCAATTGCAGTATTGAGATTTATGAATAAAGATATACCATCTTAGCTACCTAAGTCACGCAATAAATAAATATTTACTACCATCATATAAAGCTCAATAGATACCGTATAATTTACTCTGGGGCAGTATGTACCATTATAGTACTTAATTCATCACTTTGAGCAAGGGAGCAAGCTGATGCTTGATTTTGGCTGCTTCCACCACCTAAGCGGGCCCCTAACCCTGAGAAACTTGAGATCTCGATGTATTCCGGTCCGAGTTGAGGTTGTGGCTACACAGTGCACTGTCGCTTAACGGGGTTGGCTACCTTGGTAACTTGAATAATAAGCTGCGTATGTATGGTAGTGTTGAGATCGAAGACGGAAGTTGGGATAGCGAGAAGTGACAGGAGAAGTGGATATTTTCCCAAAGAGACCCTACATCATGGGGTCAAGACATATGCTAATAAGTCGCCGTTGCTTTGTGGTGGGCACCGACTGCAGATTCTGGCATACTGGGGATGAACTCGTTACCAGCAGACCGGATTCAGGGAAATACTGTAGAGCGTACTACGTACAAATTACAGGTTCACACAGGAGTCGAATTAAAAGATTCATACGTAATTACCAAGCAGCATTTGCCTCATTATCTACCTACCTACCTAAAATGGGGCGGAATAAAACGCGGCGCCTCTTTCAGCTCCTCAGCCACTAGGATTCTAAGATTCGGGTTGCTGGCGCCATATTCTCTTTCCCGGCAGCTTGCTTAATTATTGCGGGAGAAACCAAAGAATGATAAAGCCATAAGAATAAGGAGGTAGTGTCATGTACGTAAATTTCACCTGCATCCATATACGAATCATGATCAACACCGACAGCACTTCTTTAGATGGCGACACGACGTTTTATTGCTTCGACGTCGGTCTAATATATTTTAAGGAATTTCGACGCCGAAAAGCTCAATCCCACGGATTACTCCGGCTTAGGTGTGGATATCACATCTCTCGGACATGTCCACATCGGATTCAAACCGCTGGACGTATCAGGAATCCCAGATTGCGGGACATGCAACTCACATATAGCAAGCACGGGCTATGCTGATGAATAGCTGCCAAATGCGACTAAGATCGACATAATTGCGCATCATACGAATCTTCATCGACAGCATGCTTATAGCTTTTTGAGACATCATAGGTGAAATGAAAGGCGACCCGGGTAACTTGAAGGGTAGAGAGGTACATTCTAACAGCTATCACGCAGTCTCGGAGATGACACTTATGCATCTGGCAAGAAAAGACAAATAGGGCCGATCAGTGGTACCACGCGTATTCTTACAATAAGCGAAGTACTTGATACATTATGTACTCGAAAGCTACCCCAAATTTGACCAGAACGATCACCATCTGGATGACATGTCTGCATTGCATTAGCCTGAGGTATCACGTGACTGTCATGATTTTGAGACGCCAGTGTGCTATCGTCAATACCCCATTACGGTTTTCACGTGCCTCCTTTTTCCCACAAATCGTCCCAGCCCCTAAGTCGCCAAGAGTTGTGAGACGTTTTTATATTTGCCACCATGGTCTTCAGCGAACTTGTTACAACGTTGATAATGTGGAATTTATGTAGAGATACGGATGTAGGGTTGCTTTGTCTTCAATACATGCTGTAATCAGACAAGCTGCATGATGTAAGGCCCTGCATCAATCCTTGACCGGCAGATCTCTCGTTCCCACGCCAGAAATAAAATCCCCAGACTGTTCAATATCATGTCCCCTGAACGGTGGAATCGATCCATACAGGGGCTCGTGGCCGACGTTGGACAAGGTGTGTGGGCGCCTTATGGATTTCGACACGCTATTGATCATTGATCCCCGCTAGCCCTGAGAATATCAGGCTGCCTGTCAACTCGGAGAATTTTACCGCTGCTCCAACTACGAGGATGTTTTCCATGCACTGATAGGAATATCGGGGGGAGGGACAGGCCACCAACTTTGTATGTAGCTTGCAGCGGTTCCCAGTCGACAGATCTCGTCACCTACCGTCGAGCGATCTCAGTAATCCTTTCCCCAAAGTTTTGTGCAGGCTCCCGAAAAAACATCCTGACTTTCTAACCCTCAAGGATGCGACCACCTTCACAGCCATATTCCACGTGGTTCATCGTTACAGTATCGATTCATGATTTCACCTCGAAAAATGCAATACAGTCTTTACGCGCAGATGTGGTGAGGCCCAATAAAATGTATACCATTGACAAAGCCATTATTGAGAGATGCAATGCGTTCCAGATTTCACGTATACCACCTACCATATTCTCGCCGCAATCACATGTCGACCAAGACTTATACCTATGGCTATGTAGATATGACCTGAGCTTGGGCATGGATACATGGAGGTACATACTGTACACAGTGGTAGGTATTCTCAGGTCGTAGCTCGAAGGCATGAAATGATCCTACCTAGCTAGCTAGTAACTTAGTCAGGGGGTTTCGTGTCCCAATTCACGAATCACGGCCCACTTAACTTATGTGCAAATTACAACCCGACTTCGAGACTAATATTTTACCAATTACCGTACATGCTTGCGAAGAACTAGCCGCTGGTAATAGTTTCGTCGAGATACCACATTTGCTTGCAAAGCCATCCAAGACGAGTTATTTATAGGATCACTCATTATATACTAAATTGAAATATAAGAGTGCTAGAGGTTATCTGCCTTAGCGCCCCTCCTTTAAACCGAAAAGTTCGCATGTTGGGCCCATCCCGTTAACCGAGGCGAGATCCGGAATGAAAAATGTGCAACAGGACTTATCATTTATTATTCGCAAACTACTCCGTTCGGGTGAAGTAATATAAATCTTTTCCAGATATACGGTAGCTCTCAACTAGTGCTTTAATGTCAGGGTATACGATGCTAATTGATAAATGGTGATTATTATGAGGATAATGAAGGGTTTCCAGTTACCAACAACTCCACAATTATAACAATCGTATGCAGGGTGTGGCTGAATGACACACGATGATTGGGTGCCCTACCCTTCGAGTCTTCGACGCCTTGAGACAATGACGAAATAAGCTGCAGTTCAACTCAAGCGTAAATGTTGAACATCGTGAGATATGAAGCAAACAGAAAGATTTTATTTTACACAGAGAGGACCTATTTGAAGGCGTCAAAGCGTGGAGAATCGCAACGAAATACGTAGAATATATGGAGATACTCTCATATTAGGACATTCACATATCACTGAAGGCATCCTTCTTACTTATAGTAACATTGCCATGTCTAAGTCACGAACTCTTCATTATGCTTAGATAAAGAAGCAGACTCACCTATTCTCGTTTGTCAAGTCTATCCTCATCTGCCTAGTGTGACTATTAGCAAAGCTCACTACTAAGACATATGAGGACATATCCAAATAGCAATCGAATATTTCAGTTAAGCCTTGTTTGATTTGGTCACCCATTATCGAAATCGAACACTGCTCGTCTCTCGATATATCAGGTAGATGGCAAGTGCGTAAACGGGTTCGAGCGACGTCTAGCCCTACAACGAACCCTTACTGTGATCTGCTGTCTTCGCAAGGTATGTGTGAACCCATGCCCTCATATTTTTGGGAGACACGGCAGCTATCTCGTCCAGGGAATATCCTAGCCATTCTCCCTGAATACTAAACCTAGGGCACTCCACTCCTACAATCAGGGTATTTTTGCGCCGGACCGAACGATCTCGTGTGGGTCGTTGATACGGGATGTTGCTGCTTGACCACAAGCTTAATAGTTCGTATCACTGGTATCTACCTACACTCATAAACACTCAATGCTAATGGTTCTCTATCATCATTTCAACATCTACGAAAATTGCTCTACAGACATCTGACTCAGTAATACAACAGTGCTAAGCCGATCTCCGCGAGCAACCGACTCGGCCGAGAATCTTGAGCGTGACGGTCAACACACCGGCTTAATACAAGAGTCCTGACCTTCAACTTTAAGGAAGTATAGGATTTCAAGAGCCTTGGTGGCGACTTGGCTCTACATCGCTAAGAGACGCGTATGATCAAGGTTACTGTCGTAGGGAAAGTCCCAGCGCAGATTTGAGGCTTGGGGATTTACAAAGTAATATGGCGACACTCATATGTTCCTTGCCACCATGGTACGAGAACTATCCCCAGAATTAATGAAAATTATTACTTGTCAGAGATTTTCTTCTCCATGCTCACAAACCATAGGAAGTTTGGGGACAAACAGCTTAAATGAGCTAGGGAGAACATTGTCTTAGTGCTTCGACCAACGGACTCTAGATGCCTAATGTAAGCCCATCACGAAAACATAACCTCTCTCAGTTGCATTAAATGCCATTACCGGCGGGGACCTTGAATCCTTCTCGGCCAAGTAGTTTGTTTGTGACTTCTGTGATTCAATCTTATGGTTTGATGCCAAGTTACGCACCATCCCTTTGAAGACTAATTTTGAACACAAACCCAGTCTAGTGTAAGATTCCATCCGAGTTACGAAGTATTCAATGTTCTTATAGCTTACCTACCTAGGTACCTAGGTAGTTAGCACACGAAAACTATTAGCAGTGAGATATCTTAAAGTGGACAGCTTATCAAAGAGTCATATATGACGAAGAAGCTGAGGTGATACATATCATCAGACTCAATATTCGTAACAACCAACAACCGACTCAACGGTATTGAAATAACCACGCCACGCTCGATCCCTCGTACAAGAGGAACATAGTCTCTAATTAAGAAATTTCATATTGCGAAGTTCGCTCTTCATAAGCCTTGCTCGTAGGAGCCGCAGTCTTTGCGCTTGAAGATACGCCATTAGGCGGAAACGACTCCGGTTTATCCCTCAAGTTCGAAGTGTCAGGCACCAACAGTCTCATTTCGATCTTGAACTAGAAATAGGGATTACTATACCAGCATCCACAATGTCGCCGAGTACGAGAATATTGGGCCAAAGTTAGGATTGACGGTCGTCCCTTAGATATCAGAAGGTACTTTCGACTTCAGAGTCATCAAGCCACATAAAACACAACCAATCCATGGAACAGGCTTCGGATACAGCTCATCTCTTCTTCCGGAAGGAAGATTACATGAAAAATTCGTATCATAAGTATAGTATGTCGTTATTAAGAGCTTGTAGACGTGAGGTTCTATCTCACCGAGGCCCCCTGTAAGGTGAGTGTTAATAAAGCTCTTACCACAGCACTCAGTATCATTATACAAATCGAGAAAAAACTTTAGGACCCGAACGTAGTCCTCCGTTTATTGGTTGAACATGTTCATGCTCTCTGTAACCATTGCAACAGTAACAGACAGCCCCGGCTCTCCTACCGCCCTTGCTCATTCAGCTCATCTGCCCACTGACGGATGAGGCGCTCATACCGCATCCTGGCCCGCCATAATCTTACCGCAGAAGCTCGGGCCGCGCACAACAGTAGCCCTGATAGGCCGATTCATTCTGGTGGTTACAATGGTACAATTCTCGATAGTTTAAATGTCAATGCTTTGCTTACAATGCAGTACACGCGCATACATACATGCATCCACACTAGCCGAGCGACGATCTGCACTTCCCAGATTGGAGATGATTTGTCACTCGACATTAGCAATCATCCACCTTGATAATTAAAATCCAGGACCAATTCACGCCCAATTCGCCCTTGATAGGGACTCTGCTGGCGTATACATATGGGGAAGTTTTCGAACTAACATGATTTTCTCCTAATGGGGCTGTCTACCTTGCCCCCTGGACCTTGCAGGCAAACAAGGGGGGCAAATCTTTCCTTTCCCTGTTTCGTTTGCCATAGGATGCAATGCGAATGCTACGGTGCCATTCCACTTGACCCTTGCATATACATAATAATGCGGGCGGTGTATTGTGTACTTCTCTCTCTCACATATTCAGATAACCCGTCGCTCCCCGTGCCGCGGTTCTGTGTTTTAATGCATTAAATGGCCGAGTTTCTACGGTCTTGTGACATTCCATGTTTCCACTGACGTTCCATGACCACATATCGAGGTACTTCCTGATACTACGCCGCCTCGTTATCATTCGAATTATTGTTTGTATACGTAATCAACGTCTCGACGCGTATAGATGTATTCCCGCTAAGTCCATTCATGACTACCATAATTTCCTTACAATCAGGCATTACTTAATACGGAGATGTGTTGCTGGGTATGAGCATATCATGTTGTTACTACACTGGTGCTTTGATTCCATACGAATGTATCCTACCGCGCGCTTGCATATGAACCCATGTCGTTATCGTAAGGGCACTCCTCCGCCTTGACTTTTCTCCTTTGCCGCGTTTTCGCAGGCCTCGACGCGGCTAGAGGCCCATTGTTCGAGAAGGGCGCTACTGCCATACGGAACAGGGTCACCATGAGGGACGCGTCTTCCCAGGACTCGAAAGGGAAGATCCTCCTGTGTATGCGCGAACGTCCGTGCTAAGGTAAAATGAAGATGGGGGGTCCCAGTCGGGACCGGTGTTCCTGCAGCTATACCATGTTCCCCGTAGGTTATCCTTGTCTGAAGGTACGTCGCCGTGCCTTGAATAAAGCTGGGGATCTTGGTATAGTGTGGTATCGGCAGTTTAGAGGAGCCAAGTAGAGGATGTTGTCGTCAGAACTCACCGATGATAATCTGGGTATTCATGAAATGAAACTAGGCGGAACTTCCCTTCCAAAGTTAAGCTACATTTGGTAACGAGCTCGGGCGGGTTACGGCTATTATAGATAAGTGGTGTACGTTGTATGCGCCAGAACAGAGTAGCGTTCCTCTTAGGCCTTTTTCTCTCGCTCATCTCCGCAATCCTGCGCCTAATGTCCACGGCTTTCCTCGAATCCGCCCCCTTCCTCATTTCACCTTGCATTATGAAGTTAGATCGATCTCGCTCAGTCCGTACTGTTTCCTAATCCTCTGTTCCATTGCAGAAGCGAGCATAGAACATACAGTAGCTAGTGTGCCTATGCAATGTGTAGGTACCTAAAAGGACTTTTGGCGATATACAATAATATTGTATGCTAAGCTAATTTGGAAGTTATGCCCATGTTTATGTTCATGCCGGCCTGTCATTTCCCCATGCTTTCCACTCAATATCCTTGCGCGCAAAAATGCCGTGCTTCGCATAGTGCGTTTACGTACCTACATATGCTAGTCCCATCTACCACGGTCGTAGCGTCTACTATAGCGGGATAAATAAAGGGGATCTTGTGCGAGTCTGCGAGTGAGAGCAAGGGATAAGCTCGATTGCTTGTGGTTTGTGCGACCTCACACCTCAGGGATGCGATGAGGGCGAACCGTGGAGTTGGGGCGCTCACCATTGACCAGTGTAGTTTCTTACGCCCTTGTTCAACGGGTTTGCCAGGGGGGATTTTCCATGGGATGATTTTGGGGTTCGGTGCATGGGCAGGGAAGCGAGCACGCATTCGCCCAGGGGAACCCAAGTCAAGCCCAGCTTGTCATGTTGGGGGTCGAACAGGCATTGTTCCCGTTGTGGGGGAACCTCGAGTCCGGCTTCAAAAAGATTTCCATATTCGTAAAGATAATAAAATACAATGGCACCATACTGAGATAAGTAATGCGCGTACAATCCACTAAATCAAAGCGAACAAGCTTCCGAGAAAAAAAATTGCATTTACATATCTTGATAAAGTCGATTTGATGGGAGCACTAAGCTTTGTCTTCAAGGAAGATCAGTCTTGCCAAGAACTCTGCGCCGGTCTCGACTGTTCATTCTCCAGTCTAGGAACACTCGCATATGCACACGGCTGGGGATTAAAAGCATCACACAGAGTCGGTCTGAACATCATGATACATATCCGCATATGAGACCCGGAAATGCGCGTGGTTGCCCACAATAGGGAGAGCCTCACGCGGGATGCAGAAATAGAAGGAATGGCTGAAACATCCCCGGCATCTCGACGGCTAATCCGAGTCGACGGAGATGACTAATTCGAAACAAGCACCTACATTAGGGCGTTTTCGAACTCCCTATCATCACACACCACTCTCGTGTCGGCAATGCCAATCATTACTCAAGGATGGATACAGTGAGGATTGGGACCGGAAAGTGGCTCAACCCGGATAGACTAGATTCTTGCGGGAGAAACAAACATATCGTCCCAGAAAAAAAAAGAACAACTTACGCGTACCTAATATAACGGCGTATTATATACTAGATAGGAAAGATCGTCACCTGCCCCTGAGAAGTGCGTGAAGAAGTGATTTCATTTTGTATGTTTTCCATCCAGATTTCCTATTACGAATTCGTAAAAAACGACTCGGTGTGAATGTGGACGGTGAGGCCGCCTGGCTTGGTCTCGCTAGATGGGATTCCGTCCTGATGTTGCGCATAGGTGGGCTCGTTTCTAGCACCTCATACTACACCGAACGTCGGCATTCAAGCGACAGCATTATCACACCTTGGTGCGAAATACGCTCAGCGCGTTGAAGCTACTACCCCTTTCCAGTTTGTAATCTAGGACTTGAGAGAAGGAACAAAGGGTGTAGCCCTTTTCGGCAGTTTATAATTCGATTTCGACCCCGGATGATGCGGCCGTTCTCTTGCGATATGTTGCGTTGCCGCGGTTGGCTCGTCCGTACATGATTAAGAGGCGGTGAACTGGGCATCGAGACCTTTGCGGATTTGCCGGCTTCAAGGATGCCATTCCCATTTTACAAGCGAGCAGTATCATCGTGATGTCGTTAAGGGGTTGCAGTTGCAATCACGAGTTTATTTTCGAACCCGAAAGAGATCTGAAAAATGTTGTGCCGTATGACTCACTCACTTGTGTCAAGCCCATGGATGGTAAGTTTCATTACCTCCCTTTCAAACTCACCGAATAGAAGGTGTTGGCTGGATATCAAGATAGTTTGATACTAGGCAGAGCAGATTTTACCTGCGGATGCCCGTTCTAGATGTGAGTATTACTAATTTTACTGGTTTCAATGGTACAAATGGTGCCAGGAGGACTATGACGGAACGCCATGCTGCGTTGGAATCGTGCTAAGCTCTTCAAACTTGATGTCTGTGCGTGTCTAGATAGAACTGCTATCAATGTTTCATCATGCTTTCGTCATATTAATTAATGGCAGCACCTAAGAGCATAAAAGGCGCAATTCTAGGGATGTGATTTATATTGGAAGCATACATGTTGAGAGATTTCTTAACATTAGCTAGCCTCATATCATCATCCCTTTTTCCCGTAGTAAATCACTTGTCTCGTACATATCTGACGCGTAATATTCCAATTCGGCTCTCTCAGACTCCTGATAATATTAAAGAGAATTTCAAAGAATCCGAGTGGCTTGAAATAGGAATTGCCCACCCAGGTAGACTCACCTTAGGCATTGGCTAACAGGCTTTAGATAGGTCCGTTGTAGACTTGACTTGGAAAGAAGTGCTCTGCTACATCTCATGAACTTGTGGCCGCGTAGCTGAGCCGTTCTTGGCGGATTCTTTAGCTCTGTTTTGAATAAGCACCGAGACGCCCGACCTATTCACTGGTGCCGTTCTAGTGTGTTGTATAGAGAGCATTGCTTTATGAACTTGTACAGCTAACTCCTTATCATACTAGAATGGGAGCGTAGTCAAACTCAAAGAGTTATTGAGTATCAACTATCTTAGGTCTTGTGTAGGAGGCCCGTCAGATAGTAGTTAAGGTACCAGAAAGAGGTCCGTAGCTACAGAGAGTCGCTATGTTGGTGGTTCTTTGTGAGCCTTTTTCCAAGACCTGTCAGCTTATGGCCCCCTTCTCACCTCCTTCTTTCCAAACTTGGCCTTTCCCGTATGCATTCGTGGCGCCACGGCTCCTATCGAGACACCTTTAAGGTTCCGATTGGCCTGGACAACTTGATTTTGGAGTTCACTGACCAAAACTGACCTCGATCTGCGCGTCATTGACAAAGCTAGAAGGTTCCGTCATGACTTACTTCCCAATATGTCAGCAAGAATTCCTTAGGGCTTACATAGGAGGCGGTAAGAGAACCGATTCGGGGAGACGCGGCTGAGGGTATCCTCGTCGAATCCTCTGGACTCCCTCGGGCTCGATTGAATGAGAGAAGTGGACGGCTGATAAGAATAGATAATTGGATATAATGACTTATGAATCGATGACGAAGAGCTCTGAACTGGATTAAGGGGAACATCAATCTGTCGGTATCGCCCCTTAGCCGGAGTACATTCTATATACAACGTGGGCTTGGAGAGCCATACTATACTGCCTAAACTACCAGTGTGCTTCATCTAGTACTCCGTAGATGATTCATGTCTAGCCATACCTAGAAGAAAGTGCTTAGAGATTATGAACCCCACGCTTAGGTAGATAATTACAGAGGCTAGTAGAGAAGGTAATTTGCTCGCATAGGCAATACCAGAGCATCAATTGTAGGGGCAGGGGCAAAAATAATAACAGATTTGACTTTCTGCTGCAGTCCTTTCAAGGGTCTATCTCATTCCCCACGGAACTGCCACCATAGGGCTAGCAAGAGCGGTGGCTTAAGTATCTTGACGGTGAACAGGAGTAGAGGTAACCCACGAAAAGCTACAATAGTAGAAAGCGAAGGCATCGTGACATAGCTTAACCGAGAACGCATTGTCTTTCCCAATGATATATAGCTAAATCTATCCAAGTCTTCCGACTTGCTAGCTTGTCGCAGTTAGTTCCAAGCCATCGATTGGACTAGATACATATCTCAACATATGCCCAACCTACCTATTTGTATATTTGTTGACTCTCGAAGAGAAGAATGGAACCATGTCACCCCAGGTGGGAGAGCTTTTACCTCATCTTTGGTCCTGGGAACCAGCCATGAGGATGATAATTCATAGGAACAATCAAGGAAGCCTATGAGTAGAGTACGGTCCGCGTTGACCTATCATTTTAGACGTCTATCTAATACATACACTACCTCCCTAGATAATCTTACTTTATTGACCCATGTGGCTTCTCCCAGTTCTCCTTATGTTGGGGATATATCACATTCTAAGTATCACAGCTGTGAAAAGCCACGGGGTATAAACGAGGGATCACGATGGTGGAAGTCTCGACGGTGATGGTGAACGACCCGCGGTTGTAGCAGCTTCCAGGGCGACGGTCATGTAATAGTATCTACTCAGCTTCCGTAGGCAGCGAGGTACCTTATACAGGTAGTTAGCCTGGCTCAGAGATTAGACAGTAAAGACACGGGGAATCTCTAGCAGCATAACAATAGGGCTCGTTTCTGGGGTGCTTGGGGAGAGGGATAATATCTTCGATGTAGAGAATATACAAGAGTGCCACCGCGGGAAGGTACTCACGCTGTTGTTACTGATTTTGTAGATGCCACTTGATCTCCCTACGACCCGGAGGAGAATAATCAGCTAATATGACAACAAGAACTTCGCTGTCGAGGATGGTACTACGGCATCCTTATAAGGGCCACCCGGATTCCAACCTTTGTGCTAATAAAGCTACCGCCTTCTTCCACGAGAACGGACAATTATTGTAGATTATTGTAGCAAATTGTAGCGCCAGGGGTAGACTACCGCTCGTCGAACTCACGTTGGTGTTGAGCAGCGCCGCAGAAACGACTCCTGCAAGGGAGGTAGCTGCAGGCGATGAGAAGGGATGCAGATGTGACAACATGTTGCCAATAAACCGCTTCTATTAAAAGCTGGCCACAAGAGCCGGCTAACCGGCGTTGAAAGTTGCCTCGGTTTCATACCGCTGCCCTTCCGGATGCCTGAAAGTTGGCATCTGGTTAGGTATATCTTGTACTTGAGGGTCACACAAAGAATCTTGGATATACCTGGACAAGCTCCAAGCCACATTCGTCATTGAACTCGCGGGAAGTATACGTTAGATTAATGATGCAGCGTACGAGGGAATGGCCAAAGCCTAGATCCCGAGGTAACACGTAGTCCGGAGCAGTTGGTGCTGGTTTGGTGTTACATCGCATCTACGGAGTAGAAGCATCAAACGCTATCCCTGTTGTCTAGACGTGTGCCATAACTCCTAGCGACCAAGACTATTGTGAAATTGTGCGGACGGAGAGGATGCTAATCGGTGCCGGATATCTCTCCCTGATATTCTAGGGACCGCGATTGCTTCATTGTCGTCATCGCGAAACGACGTGACTTTAGGGAGCCGCGACTGAAGATATACGCAGAATGCTTCAAGCGAGTGTTAACCAACTTGGCCGTGATGGGAGTATCGGAGTAGGCTCGGCTAGGTAGGGGATGGGTAATCGGTTGAACGAATCGATTACGGAATAGAACATATTGGATACTGTGAACGTCGCGCTAATAGGATACACGTCAAGACGGCATTCTTCGCAAAGGTCGGTTCGATATGGTGGTGTCGAGTTGTATAGTAGACGACTGAAGGTGTATAATATGGCAAAGGCTCCGTCTTACACGTTCTGCATCGCGGACGACTCTTGTGTTTATAGAATACTGAATATATCTTCTAATCTAAGTCTTCATCAGTTAAGGTATGAACGCGGGGAGGTACTGTGACAAGGCTTTCTGTATCTGCGGTAATTCCATTCTATGAGTCTCCTTATCGTGAATCACTTGGATTATCGACAATGTATGTCGTATAAATGATGGTCGAGTGGCCGGATCGAGACCATCTATAGTCGGTTTTCGAACCAAAGAGATTCTAAGTTGCTTCACCTAACATGGTCAGCAAGTTGGCTGAGCCGCGACCTCGCAGCCTGATCACCCTTGTCAGCCAAGCAAGCTAAGATTCGCCAAGTTGCCAGGTGCAGGGTGACATGCACACGTCAAATCCAAATGGCCAATATATTGTTCAGCCTCCACGACGTTCGTCTTAAGCTGTTAAGCTTCTCACGCGGTTCCTTGGTTCCTCGGCTTGCAGGAGACATCTCCTTCACTGGAAGATGATATAAAAAGAACTTGGCTCTCTAGAGCCTCACTCACCGAGGATTTTCTACTCGCTCGATCGGCAGTAAGCAACACCCGAGGACCGAGGTGAGGTGACGATAAGACTGCCTCGAGTTGGTCAAGCTCATTGGCAACCACTCGTGGAACCATGCGTCAATAAACATATAGTTGATAGGGCTTCCATATATGTCGCTTTGTCGCGACTCCGAGATGTGGATCTTCAAGCCGAGTTGCGTTTCCGTGGTATTCGCGCTAGTTTTCCCGGCCCCGGAGTCCACCGGCGGATTCATACCGACTTTGACGAAATGCTTTTGATTTCCTTATCAAGGACTTGCTACATTATCATTCGTTCCTGGGAGTGCCGCGTCGAGGTGGGAAGTGGCACACGGACCTAGGTTGAATCCTTCACAGCATGCTATTGTTCCATCAAGTGGCTGAATAGTCCTTGAAACCATGTGGCATTGCTTCCATGCAGCGATCCCAGAACCAGCCATGTTCTTCTTGGAACGCGATCCTATACCGCTCTAATTTTGTCAATGTCAAATCGAAATACGCATTTGATGCTACGGTCCGTGTCATTCCCGGGCTTCTGGAGATACGCGGGAGTGGCGGAGGTATTAATGCGCCATATTCAGCACATTCGGTGAGGATCGGCGAGAACACTCCAATCACGGGTCTGCTTCGTTATATGTGGCAAGCGTCCGAACCGAGTCCGAGCAAAGCAATATGCATAGAGCGATGCCGAATGCGAGGGTTGTGCGGTGAGAGCTTTGAACCAAGTCGTGACATGTAAGCTTCTTAGCTCTCTTAGGTGGCTGTAGTATTATCACAAGTGGCTTGCGTAACTGATAGCATTTCCCTCAGGACAACCACGGCCCATGAACATCTGACTGCCACGGGATTGGCCTGCAAAGGGTCGAACCGGGGCCGTCCCGCTTGCAGCTAACTCCTTCCCGTGTATTGGGGCGATCAGTAGTTCTCTGCCGCACGTTTTGGCCCGTCACCCCGTGCCTCGTTCGACGGGACTCTGTTCGTCCTCGTTAACCTTTCTCCGCGCCCCGAAAAGCCATGAATCCCAGGCCTTGATGGATCTCGATTCTATTATCCAGTAACGCCTAGTGAACTAGGGAAACAGGCAAAGAAGCGAACTAGTGGCAAGTTTTTCATGCAAGGAGGCCTTAAATACGAGGTGACTGGGCTCCTCATAGATTAACCAAGCTCTGGATAAATGAGGTGTTCATCCAACACTATGGTGGCCACGGCTTGTCATTCGAGTATGTACCATACTCCAAAGGTGGGCCATGTGTCGTAGCATTTACGGCAACTCGTTAAGAGAAACGCGAGAGCCCTGAGCCGAAAGTCTGATGCAGTCCGTAAATCCGCGGCAGTTCGGAGGTACACCGTATTTCCTTTTCTGTGAAGCCGGGAGATTGTCGTTTCTGTATCGCTCACATCAGCGTAGATCAGACCACGGAATATCTCGCAAATTGCACGGCCTTGCAATCGATCGGTTGCAATTCGTGGCACAGTCGAATTTGCGATCTCGCTTAGAAGCCTTGACAATGCTTGATTATTTAATCTCTTGAATCCTTTCCAGACTAAAGAGGCGCATGAGGAAACCCGAGGAAACCCCTGCTCCCATGTACCGCTAGGATCAAGGAGATCCAAAGGGCAGGAAAGCCATATTGTGATAGGATCGCCAGCGAGGGAGCGCGAGATGATGTCCGCTTATGCAGTGTAACGCAAGACAACTTCCGGGCTGTCCGACCTGGTTGAGAATATGCGGCTGAAGGGGCCACTCTAGCCCTATTACGCTCTTTTAATATCCTTTCATTGATCCTTCTGGCTCTTAATTGGTAGGGTTACTTTCATTGGAGGGTCATCTAGAAATATGCTATAGTGTTACAATTGCCAAGAGAGTAGGGGGCTATTTATATGGCAATGGAGATGTTGTCTTTCCCACGTAAAGCCGTATGGAATCAGGGCTGCTCTGTGTAACCAAGGGTGGGGGTCAGATGAGAATGCTTCCCCTCTTGATGCCAGCCACAGATAATTGGGCGTGAAATGCCGCAGCGTCTTTGTTCGTATATGCCTACCTGGCCTCCATCCAGGTACTTCGAAATACGTCTCAAAAGAAATTCGGAGCATTACGTACGACCGAGCCGAGCAATCTCACGTCTTTCTAGTCCGATGGAAGGCCTCGTTCTATCTTATTGATATAGGAAGGAGTTGACGAGGTACCTGGTAGGTTTGGTTACTAGAAGTATATAAGGTCGTCGCCGAAGTGGCAGACTAAGCATATAAGGCTCACCATTAATACAAAACTATTTTAAGCCTTGCATTCTGGCGATATTACACGCATCGTACACTTTGACAGATCACCAAAAATGGCGAAAGGAGCTTCCCCTCACATCCTGATCATAGGCGGTGGCCTTGGCGGCCTATTGCTAGGCCAAACCCTGCGCAAGAATAAGATATCATTCGAGATCTTCGAGCGAGACCAGAGCGACAACATGCGGACCCAGGGCTGGGCAATTGGTCTCCATACGTAAGCAGCACCTGAAGTAAAGAGACAACGGGAGCTAACGACAAGTATCAAGCATGTTGGACGAACTTGATGCATCAGTTCCAGATGACATGGGTTCGCGCGACTTCGTAAACCACTTGCTTCCCCTCAAGCTGCACTACGAGTTCGCATGGTACAGACATGATCGTACCACGAAACTTGGAGTACGTGATGACGGCAGTGGGAAGTTTATTCGTGCGAACCGTACCCGGCTTCGGAAATGGCTGGCGACGAACTTACCGGTTCAATATGGCAAACATGCGGTTCGCATTCAGGAGACGAATGATACCGTCACGGTACATTTCGAGGACGGGACTTCAGCTACCGGTGACATTCTCATTGGTGCTGATGGACCTAATAGCCCCAGTAAGCATCTTGGTTCTTCCGTGGGAGATAAGCATGGAATTTCGTGCTGACATACCGCTAGCTAGGAAATACCTCTTGGGTGGCAAGGATGTAATTCGGAGACCACGTCAAGGGGTAATCAATGGTGAGGTCGAACTGAGCGGTCGCGATATGGAAGAGCAACTTGAGATGGGACACTCGTGTTATCTCGTCGACGTGAGCCCGAACGACGAAGCCCCTGCATTTCTCTTCGTGGGCCTAAACGAGGCAAACGCCGACGGGAAGTCGGGGAAGTACTACTATAACTTATTCTGGCGCGATGAGGAGGCAACTAAGGAAGACTTCTGGACGTGCACGGCTAGCAAAGAGAAGCTTCATGAGACCGTGATGGAGAAGACAAAGCATCTGCCGCCTAAGCTGACAACCATGATCCAGAAGACTCCAGTTGAAGGGATGAAGCAACCACCGATACGTTTCTCGACGCTCTGCATGAAACCTGAGCAATTACCTCATGGACGGGTTACGCTTCTCGGAGATGCAGCGCACTGCATGCCTTCATGTAAGCAATTTTATTAGCTCATTGCGAGAAAGGGGCTAACGTGAAGAAATAGTCCGAGGTGAAGGGGGATTTCACGCTCTCATGGACGCGCTTAAGCTCGGAAAGGCTCTAGCCGGGTTGCAGACGAACGACACTGATGTAATTAAGAAGGTGCTCGGAGAATATCAAGATGAGATGATTGAGAGAGGATCGAAGGCCGCCGCGTGGTCGGACATCGCATTTGACCAGGCCTGGAGCAGCGAGGGCGCATCACCCAAGATCGTTTGGGGCCTGCCTGTGGTGCCTCTCCCTGAGGAAAGGATAACTCTATGATGCCCACTAATTGACTCAATCTGCTGTTGATCTTCGCTCGAGTGGTGGAACGTGGGATGGACCATGTTTATATACGAATACCCATTGGCGCAGTTCACCACCGAGCTCAACTTCGGACTTCACCGGTTATGGGAGGCTTCATATTAGGAAAAATTCGGAATAATTAGAATTGATTAAACAGCTTTGCGATTTTGTCTAATATTGAAGGGGTCTCCTCAATGTTGCACGAATAACCAATAAATCCCCCTTCAAGCTACAACCCTCGGTTGAATTAACACCGGAATATCCTCCTCCCTCAAACCCCACGAGCACTGCCGCAGAAACTAATCAGAACCTGCACCATAGATGAAGAAAGGGAGTCGAAGGAAAATATACGAACGACACCACTCCCCCCACAAACCCCCCTCATATTCCCTCCCACACTAAAACGCTGCATTCCCTCCAGGACCTCATAATACCCCTTCCCATCCACCGTCAAGTTAGTCGCAAGCGTGAACTTGACATCCATATCCTCCGTCGGCGACGGGTAACTACTATTCGCCTCGAGCACCTCGATGGTCCATTTCGAGACCGACCCCGACCCCGACCCCATTCCCGTGCTTGGTACTGGTTCTGAGGGCTCGTCTTCCGCTGTGTCGCACTCATATGTGCGGCCGTACGGCTCTTCTTCGTTCCATACCCACTCTATGGTGCAGTTCGCCCTGCTGGGGTCGAAGGACACGCCGGGCTCGGCGGGGATGGAGGCGGGGTTCGTGATGTTCGCCCATAGGCGGGCGTAGGGGCTACTGCCTGGACGTCCTGAGGGGGAAAATGTGGATAGTTTTGTTACCTGCCATGGCTCGAGAGCTACTAGCTCGCCGTTAGATCGTTTGTGTTCCTTTGATGAGCTGGTGAGGGTGAAGAGGCTCGTAAGAGCAAGGAGGAGCTTGAAATGTCTCATTTTGACTTGGAAGATTCACGCAATGCCTTGTGTTTTTCTGGACTTGGCCATAATAGACATTATATGCGTCATCCTAAAACTCACGACGACACTCGGAAGATATTGGAGCTGAAAGGCTATTGAATCTTACTACTACCACGTAACGTTAGCTCACAGCGTAGCACTGGTTGGTCTAGACCAGCTGGGAACGAGGCTTGGCCTGCAATAAGTCTACATCGAGAGCTTGATTTTGCGGTCATGAATCGGCTAAATTACAGCAATCGAATCATATCTGATAACGTCTCATTAAAGCCTTGGAAGCAATGCGGATAACCAATGGTAATGAGATTATTTTTGTATATACCGTATGTGCTGGAGCCCCGTTCTCGTTTCTTGGTTCACCATGGGATGTATGGTGGCCTTAATTTAAGTGCTACATGTAGGGCTGGGTGAATATCCGCATGGTACCAATATGCCTCTCCTCGTCTCCTTAGGTAAAACGATGGCAATGAAGTTGTCCATTTTCTCTGCCATAGCGCCGCTTGAATGCTCCGATATGCCATATCCACTCTTACCCGCACCATATCATCTCGCGGGACCTCCAGAAGGCGGTCTCCGGCCGGGCTCATTCGGCCAAGCACGGAAAATATCGCGGAGCTTGTCCAGCGGCGCCGACATGAGACTTACCGCAGTCTCGAACGGCGGTTTGTTTGGAGCGCTCGGATGACTGCGTGTAGGCGTGAACGACTTGGTCATCTCGAACTGGTCGGCAAGGTCTTTCGATTTCCTGGGCAATAACGCTTCCTCCAGCTTGACGAGATCTTCCTCTTCTTCCTCCTTGATATGCTGTTTGAGGTCCACCATAAGCGACTCTAGCGTCGGGATGAAGTCTTTGTCCGCGGGACTCAGGTTTTGGAACTTGTATAGTGCTTCCTTGGTCTGGGATGACAAATGCTCATTAGCATGATGTCGCCCGATGGAATTTGACGAGAAGTGTATTATACGTACCACCTGGTGCTCTGCCCGATCCTTATCTGCTATCTGTTTACCATTGCTGACACCCGTCTCCATCATAGGATACACGACCAGCTCCTCAGCTATCGCATGTCTCGTCAGCTCCCACACGAAGGCATTCTGGTATCGGCGCTGAGTATCGGGGTCATTCGATTTGACAATTTTGTCATAGTACCTCTCGATCTCTCGGTGATCCTCCTTAATAACCGACGAGATGCTGTCTGCCTGAGTAGTCTGAGCTGGATCCTGTGAAGAGCGGTTGTCTTTTTTTGTATTCGACGTGAACGTATCGGAATACGGACGCACCAACCCCACGCGAGCTACCGGCCTCGATATCGGCCGAGCCCTTAGGCACCTGAGCTGTGCTGGGCGCAACGTTTGTCGCAGCATTGTGGTGATGCTCGGATAGAAGAGCAATTATTACCAAAATTCAGTAGGTTGATAATCCTATTGGTGGTAGTGAAACTCGAGAAGATCGACGTCGAGCTTGGCTGGTATTCATTATAGCTGTGGCCTGTCATCGCGTGACAAATGACAATTATTGCCGTCATCAATACGTAGTCGATATGTTCCAGTCCGCTCCATGTTCAGACAATGACGAACGTAGTAGGCAACCGTTCGCAATTTGGTCGACCGCCGCATTTAGAGAAGCTGTTAGCGGTATTAGGTACGAGATAGGGATTCGTTACTTCCACAGTCCAAAATGGATTTGAATCCGGCAATTGATTATTGGTTGGTATTTCTACATCACCATAAACATTTACAATACCTGGTCATCGATTGGACATCCGAAGCCAAGCATCCTTATATGTAAATCAAACCTAGTATGCCAATAACACCTCCTATATCAATAAAAATAAAATAGATAATCCATAAACAGAATATATGTACCAAAGAAATACTTCCCAACTACGAAAACTAAAATATCAAAATACATCTACATACACTCTGACGAAAAGAAACCTCATTCCCCTTCTACCGCCACATCCCCTCCACCTCCGTAACACTCGACTCGCACGCCCTCGGCACAGTAAACACCCGATTCGGATCGCTCTCCCAAGCAACAGCCCCATCACCCGCAACCCGAACAAACTTATACTCGAACGTCTGGCCCGGCGCGAAGCTCAACGTGACGCTCCACACCGGATTCGCATCCGTGTACCGCGCCGCCGACAACGCGGGCGCGGCGCCTATATCCCAGGTCCCGAGCGCGGGGACGGAGCCCACGATCTTAATGGTCTCCCCGTAGGTGGTGACGACGGCCTGGTTGAAGGTCAGCGCAACGGTGTTAGCAGCGGCGCACGTGGGGGCGGAGGACGCACTGGTTTTGGTTGGGGTTGTTGTGGTTGAGGAGGTGTCTGCGATGGCGATGTCGGCGCAGGATAGGTAGATCTGCGGGGTTTGGAACGCGTTCCATTTGAATGAGAGGAGCGTGTGGTTCGATATGTAGTCTGGGATCTTGATGTTCTTGGTGACGGTGTAGCCACCGGAGATAGTCGTAGTGCAGGAGTTGAGCGCGGCGTTGTCGACGCCCTGGCATTTGGTCTGGTCGCCGGCGTTGAAGCCGTTGCATGTGAACCAGTCGTTCCGGTAGCATGCCTCGTCCTCCGTGCAATCTGGGTTGTAGCCGCAGTCCTGGCCGTCTACGTCAGTGCAGGGCAGCAAGCCCTGTTCAAAGCAGTCCTCGGCGGCCTGCTTCTCGTCGTCTGTAGGCAGGTAACTGGGGTCCAGGAACTTGTCGACAAGGGTCTGGTTCTGGCAGATGCGGTAGGAGAACATTCCACCGTGGTCGCCGTTGTGGTCCACACACCACTGGACCTCGACGGTTTGGCCCGGCGAGTATGTGGCTACGGTATCGGTGCCCCAGCCGTCGCCCGGCTGGTTGTAGTCGGTGCTCACGCGGGCATTGTATCCGCAGGGGCCGCTTCGGCCTACCTGCGCCTCGTCCATGTCCGGCCAGGCCGTCACTGGCTCGAGGATGGTGCATTCTGGGCAAGTATCACTACCGGCCTGTGTAGTTTGGAGAGAGTTAGCTGCCCATTCAAGTTAAAGAGAACTTATCAAGGTAAAATTCTAACCTCGAATCCGAGGCGAGTGCGACTCGAGGGGATGGTCAGGTATCCGTGACTTTGCACGAGAGTAAGAAGGCCAGAATTGGCTAACACGGTGACTGCCTTCATCTTGAAGTGCGGATATAGTCAAACGAATGCAGAGACTTGAGATGATGCTGTAGCGACCGTGAAAGTATACAGTGTGATGCGGTTGCTCTTCAAATCTATCGTCGACTCCTTGCCCGGATGGACTGCCTCTATATACCCTTCAACGTAGCCATCACGCCGGCTTCTTCGCGGTGAGAGCACAAGAAGGCCCGAACAATTAGATAAATATTGTGAAGATGACGGAAAAGGATGTTGTTGATCCTGTAATTCACGCCGCTCTGTCCTGTGATATACCGCCAAGTCCATCTCCAACCCTCCCGCCCCGCTGCTACGCTGTGGTGATTCGCTTAAAGGAAACTCGGAGAGAGTTCTCCTATATTTAACATTAAGCCGCATAGCTCCGGGCGTTCATCGGTAGCCATGCACGCATATGGTGGAGGAGGACCCCAGATTATATTAAAGATGTTGTGTATGCGTCTAGACTCCACGGGGTACAGCCCCGGACGGAGATCGTCCTTGAGGCTGGATCAATACGGGGGGAACTCCACATTCAGAAGGCATGTCGGATCTGGGGTGTCGTGAGGAGTTCCGCCAAGAATCTACCCGCCTGATAGATCCTACGCGGCCGTCATCCATGACATCTTGCCCCGACCGAGAAAGCGCCGAATGATACTATTCGATGCCTTCAGTTGCTGTGAAACATTCGAATCTTCTATAAGCTTTCAAGGTCCCTGAGCTACCGAATTCCGAGCGAATCACCGCTTCGAAACTCCGCTCTGAGACTCCGCCTCTACCCCTAGATCGTCTTCATGGGTCATTCATGTCAACTTGACAACTTCGCGGTGTCAAAGAGCGATGGGCCGAATTGAATATCTCGAGTCGCTCAATACATGTGTACTGCAGTAAAGAGCAATATGCCCAAGAATAACTTTCTTCCAATGCAAATAGTATTATTAACAGACTTGTGTAGGCCTTTTCTTAATCATACATTCTTCATTCCTGTGGTCACATCATCATACCCCTTTTTCCCTGATTAAACCTCCATCTCCTTTTTTTCATCATTCATAACTCATGCAGTCAGTTGCGGAGGGTAAAGGGGCTGGGTATCAAGCTCAAGCAACTTAGAGCAAGAGAAAAGGCATAATTCATAACATATTTCCTCCGGCTATGCATCGACAGCAGCGACATTCTCCTCTCGGCAAATAGCAATCGTGGCCCTATGCATAATGTTTCCTGTGCAAGATCAATATTTTGGGTAAAGTGTTTTCGTTACTCGCAAACTGGTAGACCTAACTCCTCATCGACCTCGAGATGAGCAGTATTCGTAGATTCGTGGGTGCTCCTATTGGGGAGCAAGTTTGGATAGGTCTTCTGTCACTGATGACACGTCGACTTCGTCTGGCTTCCACACGGCCTCGATGATGCTCATGCGACAACCTTTAGGTCTGGTAACGCCCTGTAATGAACAGTTAGAACATCCCTTCTTCACAGCACTCAGTGCGGAGCGAGACGGGACCTACCTTGAAGACGAATCCATCTCCAGCCATCTCAAATAACTTCCTAAAATCGCCTTCCTCACGCTCCTGCGCATTCAGCAGGGTCATCATAACCAGATCCATACTCCTCATCAAGCGTTCGTCCCACGGGTTCTCGACTCCCGTCTCGCTGAGGCAGTGATCGTTAATAATGATGCGGGCGCCGGGCTTCAGGGCCGGGATCAGGTTCTTGAGGATCTGCACGGCGTACGGCGTCGAGTAGTTGTGCATGATCCAGCGGAAGAAGTACACGTCCGCTCCGTGAACGGGCTGCGCCTGGAAGAAGTCGTGCGCTTGGAAGCGGATGCGCTTAGCAACCTGGGAGTTGGCGCAGATGGGCTGGGGTGCGCTGGCGATGGTGCTGGGCAGGTCTTGCACGATGAAGTGCATGTTGCTGTAGTGCTGCGCTAGGTGCATGCTTACGAAGCCGTGGCTGCCGCCTACGTCGACGAGAGTCCCGCCGCGGGTGTCCACGTCTGAGAGGTCGAGGCCCTCTGTTAGATACGAGAGCTCGTACCCTTCACCTCCGGTGAGACTGCTCATGGCCTGTGCCATACGTTGGGCGCGCTTGGGATCTTTGCCCAGGGTCACGAACATGGGTTCCTTGTCGACTGTGTTGAAGGCGAAGTTGAACCCAGTGTGGTTGAGGCTGGTGGCGTCTGGGTGCGCCTTCAAGGCGTCGATAACATGCGCTGATCCCGGGTAGACGTCCTCGGTGTTGAACCCGACCCAGGCTTGGAGGGCTTGATCCTCAACAAGAAGTCTCGATGCTGCGGTATGGGCAATCACGCCTGGCTTCGGTTCCTGGAAGAGGTGGTTCGTCATGGCGTGACGCAGGAGACGGGTGAGGTTGATAGGGTCAATAGACGCCTTCGCTTGGAGCTGAGAGATGGTGATGGTTCCCTCGATGGGAACTAGTTTCGCTATTGTGTCTTGTTAGCTCTCGGTGTCTCGATAAATCTGGAGAAACTTACCGATTTCATAGTGGTTGATGAGTTGCAGGCTTTGTGTGCCCATGAACTATTTAGTCGTCAAGTCAGCATTGCTATATAAGCATATCTAAGCGCTTGGAACTGAAGTATGACAGTGATGAAGCGGATAAAGAAAACGTGTAAATGTCTGAGATAGCTCACTTACATCCCAGGCCATCCATCGTACTGACTCTCTGGGGCCAACCATGAGGTCCTGTAGCTCCTGAGTGGCGTGAATGACTTCTCTGCGACTTCTGGAGATGTCGTCCGGCATCTTTGGAAAGTCGGAGGGTGAATCTACGTCAAAGCCTGGAGCACGCAGGCCATTCTCCTTGAAGTACGCTTCGACTTTCTCGGTCTCCATGCTGATCTTCTGCGCGAGCGCAATCATCTTCGATGGTGGCATCGCTGGCGAGGCGGGGCCATTCTTTTTCTGGGGAGTTCGAACCATGTTGTTGTTGTTGTCGTTGGTCACTTCTTCTATCTGGTACTTTAGAGGTTGATATTTCTTTTCCTCCAGCAGAGTTGTTGGAAGTTCATTCGTAGGTTTGAGATTCTGCTTGATAAAGTCCGTATTTATAACATGAGAAGGGGGGTTGTTTGGGTGAAGCCAAGCAGCTAATCTAAGCCTGACCATTTTTATCCCTTCAGTGATGATGTCCTAGGACGTTTGTGGTAATGGGTTTGTAGCGCGGCGTCAAGACGCGTTTAGGAGGTGGGGTGGGAAACAAAACAAGCCGCCGGGGGTGAGTGCTGGGGTGAGTGCTAGCGTGAGTAGATTTGAGAAGGAAAATGTTCAGGTGATTGAAAACGGATGAACAAATTATAGACAATTAAGAACAGTCAATGCTGTGGTGTTTAAATACAGATCAAGTGAATGTGACAGTGACTGGAGGTTCAGCTCAATCACATGGAGTATGAATCTTTATGACTGGGGATTCGACAATCATCACAGGCCAAAATGGTGTTGATGTCGTGTAAGTGAACCCTCAAACTTAGCTCAAAAGAAAAAGGGAATAGTAAGCTCTGACTATCAGTCTGTATTACATCTGCAAGGTGTCCATGGTGCAAGACAAATGACGTTGGATATGGAGGATGGGATGAATGGAATGAACCCAGAGAGATGCAGTTGACCAAGAGATTTGTGGGTATTATCTCTCTTGTCTTGTAGGTTTGCTCTTCCTAGTGTGATCGTCTTGTGGTATACCCAAACTCAGTTCCCAGAAAAGTATTCTTTCGTTCGCAAATACAACATATAGGCATTTAGTAGGTTTCGCAAGGGCAGCTTACAAGCTGGGCGTTGCGTACCGAACGTAGAACGCCTCTCTTTGCCTTACCCCTTTTTATCAGAGGCCGGGAGATTCACCGGCCTATTCCTGCGAGGGAGATAGGGCTTTTTAGACACACAGATGTCTACCACCGGGATTCAAATCTGACGATAGATGCAGCACCTTCCTGAAGCAGAAAGGCAGTCCTATATGAAATAGATATGTGTCTTGAAAATAATAGGTAGTAATTAAGACAAAACAGAGTCAGGGATCTTGCGAACCAGAGGACTGGTTGACAGCTCCCGAGGACTTGGTCTTGGGTCCAAGAGGCGTTCGCTTGTGGTGTGTCACACGGCAGACATGCGAAAAGAACCGTAATTCTGTTTATTCGGTACGAGCAACCGGTTGGGGACGAGGATGATAGGACCTGTGTGCGCGTGTGTTGTCTGCGGAGTGGTAAAGGATTGGATGAGGTGGTCCAACGAGATGGGGACGCGAGAGACACGCAGCACCCAGATGGCGGTTGCCTTTTTTCCTCAGTTGTATGACCCGAGGTGTCTTAGGCTATAGAGATTTCTTGGTTGGGCATCTAACAGAAAGGGAAGGACGAGATCCCGACAGAGTGGGAAGCGTGGAGAGAAGGTAGAGCCAAGTGTAGATTTCGTTATGTGCCTGTTTCTGGCTGGTTGGGTGTGTATGATATTGGGCCGTCGTGTAGTCCTGCTGTGAGCAGTTTAGCTGCGGCTATCCTTTTCTTGCTCGGGTGTCTGCACCGTAGCGACTTGTAACCCCTGTGCGTATGTGAGTGTGTCTAGTTCGGCGCAGTATCCCCTCTTCTAGGCTAGCTTGCGGTAGATGTCGAGTCATATTGCTTTGGACTTCAGACCTAGACAGCGGTCAATTAGTAAATGAGGAGAAGACTCAGTGGAAGCTGGGTATAGTCCTTCTCCAACAAGGATAGAATCGCCATCCCGCGCCAGGAGCTCGTGAGTTCTCGCTCCTTTAACTTCGCATGGCGGGATTTCCAATAGAGCTAGAGTGGTCTCCGGGTTCTGAAGTATCATATTCGACTAGAGTCTCCTGCAAGGAGTCGACCGGTAGGGCTCATCTCTGAGGTAACTTGCCGTATGCAGTATTCTGGCATTATAATATCGAACAGGATATCTACCAATCATGGTAGTCCGTCTCGATATCCAATTGGTTCCGTGGTAGTGGTTTTCGGCTTAAAAACCGCATGCATGAAGTTCCACGGCGGTGAGAGAACACCCATCGGTTGCGCTATCCAGCTAGTAGATGCAACGGTTGTCGTGCCATCATCACCCGATTGAATCATTTAAGTACCATAGCAGCCGCCGATGGCATGCATTGGAACCATAAGAACATTGTGGAGTTTTAAGCGTGATCTTGAAGACAATGTTCCGGGTCAAGTCAGAAGGGGATACCAATCTGTCGGGTCGATCTCATCTGGGGGAAAATGCTTAGCCTCGAGGATTGGGAACATCGTTAGCTAAGTCCCCTAGAATCTGACGAACATGGAAATTGCTATTTTTAGTCGCATGTTTGCAGAAGGGCAATGAGTTCATAAAAGGGAGGGCCTGGCTAATCAAACTTGGCTCTACCACGTGAGCGCGGGATATGTCTCAGGGATATAGGCAACAGGAGCTAGATGCTTTTGCTGAACAAGCTTAGAGACTCGTAGGGAGACATTTGACCATGTGTTTTCCTATGATTTAGTAGTCTTATTAGGGATTCACTATTGTACCTAGCGCATCATTAACCCGAGATGGCTTTGTAGTTTGTGTACCAATAGGAGCCTTCACAAAATTTGTATCAATACTGCTGGATATGTGACGAGAATGCACCGCTGAGTGCATCTTGCTGATAGGTGACGGAAATGGCCGTTAACCAATGAATGCATAGTCGCAACGACCTTCTGATGCATTTCAAATCGGTCTGAGATGTCGTAGAAGCTTATAATCAATACCCTTGCGTCGCATGTAAAGAGACTCGAAGCAACCAGCTGGCAGAGTTTTCTCAAGCAGGAACAGGAAAGGAAAATGAGGAAGGCTTCGGTCTTCGGGGTTAAAATATGACCTGTCTACTGTGGCTTCGGGTAGGGACCGCCGGCGCCAAATTTGGTCTGAAACGCCGTTGCAGGCGGTGTCCGTTGTGGCTGAAATATACCTACCTGAGAGATTTACAACTACTTGCCATATCCCTTTTATTTTCCAGATGGGGATATGTGCCCAGTAATAAAGAATAAAATGGATGAGATGAGAAATCAATTCATTGGTCGTCAGGAACAAAGGTGAAGACCTGTATCAGTCTGGTGCCATAGAGAAGTATGGCGCTCAGGGGGCACGGATCGTGGCGGTAGGTATTACATGGATTAGCGCTAGAGAAGTCGAAGCACAGCGACCGTTGAGATTTTGTCACCTCCCTAATGCAGTCACTAACAATTGTCCCCCTGTAACAGGATACCAGATCAACTTAGCAAGTAAGCAATTTGCTCAATACGTTCGCCATATGAGTAGCACTCTCAGCATATCCATTCACAATTGACCTTTAGTACTTCTTAGGAGTCGCACTACAAGTGATAATACCCTCCCACTCGTAGGTAAGTACCTAGGCCTTAGAAGATGGGCTGAGGAGAAGTGACCTTGCCCTTCGCCGAACTCCGTGCGGGACGGTCCCTGTTAAGTAAGACGTGTTTGCTACGCTGCCATTTCTGTATCGGTGAATGCCAACCCTCACTAAATTGGAATCCGTCCGCCTCATTCTTTAGCGGCGGTTACTTGCCTAACGTGACAGCGGCCGTTGCTGCAAGGCGCTCGTTTTGGAGATGGTAAAATTCACACAGTACACCTGTGTATTAGGTAGTAGGTAAAAGGCGTCGGCGATTCTAGGTGGCAGCTCGTCATTGCGTCAAGCCTATCGAACGCGGGGATACATATCGTGCCTGGGGAGGCGCCTACGGGTACCTAAAGCAAGCAAACAAACGGATTCCCGCGCTTCAAAATCTTTGCAAAAATGCGATTCGAAGCGGTGTACGTGAGAACTTAATCGGAATCTGGGTGAGATGTGATATAACAGGGTATTGGCGAAGAGATATACCTAAAGGAGGGCGTGTGCGGCAGTGAAGGCGGACAAAGGTTCGGTTTGACAGGTTTCCGACGATGTCGGGTGTTACCCCTGGCAAATAAATATATGAGGATATGTAACTCTTGCCGCATGTGATAAGAATACTCCGCATACGGCCTCTCAAGCAACTAAATAGGCATGGTAGAAGGACTATTGTCATATGGATATTATCAAGATTTTGTTGTTAATGTTGACTCCGGAAAGATGTAGACTTTTATTACTGTCTTTTACCACAGTGCTAGGTACGTGAAGGGCTATCATGAAAAAGCAAAGCCAGCCATTGGCGTCAAGGTGGAGAGCAGATGAAGTGGATGTTTCCTATTTCGGCTATGAAAAGTAGATATTCTCCAATAGAAGTAGCTCCTGCGAGCAAGGGTGGTAAAAGAGTCTAAAATTAGTCAAGTTAGGTAGCGTTGTGTTTGATACTGTAGGCAATCTCTTTCAACATCCCCTATTCCAACATCCGTTCCGATTGCATTCGCGTGGGGGCTTTCCAATCTCTACCGCCATCCGGGAAGGGAGGACGACCTGGTCACTGGGTTGCAGGTCTTTGGCCGTACACGCAGACGAGCGGCATGTACAAGAGCATCGAGTTGTCGTGATACCCCCTCCGCACCGCAACCAGGAACGCCTCCACTTGCTCTCTCCTCCAATGAAGGCCCCTCGTCATCGGCCCGAGGGCTATGGCTTGGATGCCGTCCAGCAAGATGGTCTTCCAATACAGGCCGACGCTCTTTAGAGTTTTGTTTCTCGGCCACGTACCGATGGGAATGTGGAAGACGCGCTCGGTTACATTGACGAATCCGCACTGTCGCATCAACGCTGCTATCCGGCCCTCATCCGAGAATCTGAAGTTCACGCCTAGGTTCTCCAGCCCCTCGTCTACGTATTTCCAGTACTGAGCCACTGGGTGCTCTGACGTTAGGCTATTGTTGTTGCTCATGGGGAAATGATGGATTTCTTGTAGCTCCAACCAGCCACCGGGTTTCAAATGCCTGCAGTGAGACGGTAAGCTCCAGCCACTATTTTCGATCTTTAATGAATATGTGTGAGACCTACTCGTAAGAAGTTCTCAGCAGTTTCTGCCAGTCTTTAATGGCCATGATTGTATGCCGCGAGTGGATGTAGTCGAAATGATTCTTGGGATGAAGCCAAGGGCTTTCCACATCGTCGACCATGAACCGGACGTTGGTTGGCACCCATGATGGTTGGATAGGGCTCAGATCGATGCCAAGAACGTTTGCGCCAGGATATGCATCGCCCACTATGCAAGTCAGTGTCCGGAAGGGGAAATACCCAGGGCTTGATGAAGAGTGGCTTACTTTCAATTGCCCAAATCCCGGTACCTGTTCCGACGTCAAGTATCTCCTGCGGATTATCTCCAATAGGGGCGAAATGTAGATGTTGGCACAATAGTTTGACCATAGCATGCTTCATATCCTCGCGCTCCTGTTCGACATCGTCATTCGGGAAGTTATATCGGCCTTCCCTGAACTTGTGGTATCTTCTGCCATTCTCGAAGGAAAAGTCCCAGATGCTTGAAGACACCGATGTGGAGGCGGTGGTCGCTGAATCTGATTCGTAACCGTCATCGAGGAATGACTGGTCTGGCACGATGGCTCTAGCTGCGACTTGTGCAATTGCCTCGACGTCATGTCCTAGTTGTTGGAGTGTAGGAATCAGTCCAGCCGTCACTCCAGACACATCATTGCTACCTTCTCCCTCCATACGCGAAGTTTGTACTGAATGTATGGAGTAGACATCTGGGCTAGCGTCTCTGTTTGTTAGATGGTTCACCGAAGACTTTCCAGTGTCGCGAGTTTCTGGAGGAGCCAATTGTAGATTCCAGTTATTAAGTTTCACTGGAAGCCCATTGACCTTAGAAGGATAGTTCGTGGGTAGATAGGGGCGTTCGACAGGTCGGCCTGAAAGGATCGCGCTGCTGGTGCTATTGGAATGCGCGACCCCAGTGATGCCGTCAATCCGGAGTCTTGGTAGGGTGATCGGTATAGTAGAAGTTTGATCTTCTTGAGCTGGAAAAAATGGCCGTGATGTATAATGCGATATATTCGGCGGAAGGTGGTTATAGACTTGATGCTGTAGCTTAGGAGAGACTACAACAGTTGAGCCTCGACTGAAGTCTGCCATGGCCAATGATGATGAATAGAGATGAGAGGTCAGATGAAGGACGGTCGTTATATGTCATGAGTCAGGTGATAAATAATGATCTGAGACATTCAAGCAGCCATGCGTGTATGCATCTGATCGCTGAAGATGTCGGGCTGGCTCGGTCAACATTATAGGAATAGAAATGGGGAATACCCTGGGTTTTCCTTCGAAATTGGCAGGGCTTGCCCTCCTTCACTCTACGCCTCAGTCCTGGTTCCACGAAACGAGTACCAAGTGGAATACAGTTTTTTTGATGTGGCTATCAAAGAGACTGGTAGCATCGAGCTCGGATGCCCGCATGAGCACCAGCGGTGGTGAAGAGTCTGGGATCACTGAAATACCCGCGTAATGAGGGTCGCAACACCGAACACCGCAGCTCGCCTGGAGGGACCAATCCGCGAATGAATACACACAGTCAGAAATAAACAAAGAAGTTTTGATGGAGGGTTGTTCGAAGAATATTCAACACCGTTCTATTGTTAGCAATCACTGCCATGAACTGATCTCTTGAAGATGAGGCCAGAAAGGAAAAAATCGGATACTGGAATAGATCTAAACTTTCACTCTAACCACCAGGACTATTTTAATGGCTGTTAGCAGCATGTATGACTTTGTTGGTACCCTCCATTGCCATTAACTCTGCTTGTGTACAATGTTA
This sequence comes from Hypoxylon sp. FL0890, assembly GCA_022497025.1. Classification (NCBI taxonomy): domain Eukaryota; kingdom Fungi; phylum Ascomycota; class Sordariomycetes; order Xylariales; family Hypoxylaceae; genus Hypoxylon; species Hypoxylon sp. FL0890. The sequence goes on along the minus strand of MU386552.1, from coordinate 518,502 downwards.
GTCAGGGGTCAGGGGTTCGGATAGACCACTCAACCACCCCCACCTTTCTCCCAATGGCTGCACCACAGCTTTTCAATCGATGCTTGTGCAGTTCGCCTGTAGAGGCGACATATTAATTTTAAGTAGGTGTAGGATAGTCCCGTCTTGAAAAGAAGCAAGGCGGAAGGCGACAACACGAGGCTTACAGACATGAGCAAGGGAAGCTCAGGTACCAGGTGTACGTGATGTCGGCATCCGTACTCTTGTGAATGATACCCAACTATGCTAGATTATGGGACTATTATTCTACCTGCGAAGCTACTCGGTCTGCTGCGTATACAATATTCTGATAGCGATTGGCTGCAATTTTTTATGCTTCCTATTCTGATTTGCAAGAATAGAAACTTGACTAAGCAGGTACTGAGCATACCTCTTCTATTCTCGTCGTTTGCTACAGACTGAAACGAACCGGAGCAGAGGCCGGCAAACACGTAGCAGCCCGATGGGAGTGATGGATATGTTAGATTTGACGTCAGGGAATCGAGTGGCCTGCAGCTGGGACCTACCATGGAGATGGGCAACTGCAGCTATTTTCTCCGATATGACAACATCTACCCCTTGGAGGACAAGGCGGTAATCCAATAGGCTGGTCGTCTCCCAACCAGCTTCAAATGGAATTACCCAATATGTACACTGTCACCTAAACTCATGGCCTGGCTACTTCGGGATGTCCGTAGGTGAACAGAAACGTTACCTTTCAGCTAGATATGTTACCCAAGTACTTCCGCACGTAAGATACAGGCAACCGGGACCGTCACGGTAATCGGAGAAGCCAACGTAGCATAACCTAGAGGATTACGAAATTACAATTGTAGAACACATAGCATTAAGCATACCCGCCTTGATTTACTCGGGTGATCTACACCAAAGTAATGAGAAAAACACTGCGATGATTGAACAGAATGCCCGCGTGATGATCATGGACGGACCTGGAATGGAAGATCGGTAGCAAGCGAAATGAGATATAGCGTTGATCATATTGATATTATCAAACACGTTCTTAATATGAAAAGGCGCGCGAGCTTATTAAATATCCATATACTTAATTAAAACACCTAAGCGCTACTCAGGCGTGTACAACCACGAATGCTTGGCCATATAAAGGATTTACACCATCTTTCTAGCGTATCGAATTGCTAACGAATCGATGAGTCTCAACATGATTAGATTCTTCAGGTGGCCCATCTTTGCCGGAGACTTCCGTCACCCATAGATGTAAGGATTTGAGGCTAGCTACCTCAATAAGTGGCAGAGAAGCTCTAGAACGTGACACGAAGCGGCTAGATGTCCCTTGCAGTCTTAACCTGTCCAATGTACCCAGGCCCAAGGAGCCGGTTCACCATTACATGTGTTTACGTTATGCAAGCGGAAGGCAGGGAGAACTTCATTGTGAGTTGCGCCATAGTTATGAAAGTTCCTGCCTGATCATATAGCGAATGGTTGCTGTGTCCCTCTGTAAGGAGACGACCACTTAATCTTACCTAGGAGGTAGTTATCTATGGTACTGTATAGGTTAGGTATTTATTTAAATTCTATCAATGCCCTACCTATACCAGAATTATGCGATCTAGCAACGTAGCTCAATAACGGTCACTCTGACATATCATAAAAATTTCTCTACGTTCCTCCCCATCTCTGCTGTCGATTTTGACAGCTCACCAGGCGTTGCAATAGGGCCAGGGGTCAAGCAAAGCTACCCTGCACCAGCCCCTGAGTGCGGGGAATCCATCATCAACGTCACCTCGCTAATTCTATCCCTGTTTCCCATCAAAGCCCCGCTCAAAGCAGCTATCCGTCATCGTAGTGATTCTGCTTCTTCCCTCCTAATTGTCGCAAACGTAAGGTATCTTAGGTTAGGTTAGGTAGATACGCGGAGGACTGGGTTTGGAAGAGCAGGAAGCAATGGGGCCAAAACCAAAGAAACCCTTCACATACTGCGAGGGCGCGCCGTCCTGGAACCCAACGACCTACATCGCGGACACGGCGCTACACGAGCGCGCGGAAGCGCTCCTCGCGGGCGATAACCTGCAGTCCGCCATCGCGGTGTCCTTCTCGCTGCCCCCGCCCCGACGCGATCCCTACGTCTACCATGCCATCGTCAGCGTGACGCTGCCCGAAGTCCAGCACGTAGTCTCGCTTGGACGGCAGAACGGTTTGCATGCGTGGTACTTCGCGCCGACACCCGCACCCGCACCCACCACCACCGCCTCCGCCTCCACACCCTCCGACGACAAGAACCCGCCGAAGCAAACCCTGTCCCCGCTCTCGCCTCCCCCGCGCGCCGACACTGACGCCTACCTCTCGATCTTCGACCCATCGACCTCGACGCCGTCCGCGCTCAAAACCTTCCTCTCGAACGCGAAAAAGGGGAGCTTGCGAGCCGAAATCGCATCCTACCTGCTCTCGAAGCGATACCTACACCCTTCCCTCACATCCACCCTCACAATCCCCAAGCGCGCAAAGAAAGCCCCCAGCAAACTCCCGCCAAACCCCTACCTCCCATTCCTCTCCTGGGCCGCGCGGAACCTAGAATGGGCCGGTCCGGCCCCCTCCTCCTCTCTCGCGGGTAATCGCGCGCACCACGTATTACCAATCCTAATGCACCACTTCGGGTGCGCGTGCCCCTCGCACGAAAGCCTCGAAATCCTGCGCATCCTCGCCGCCGGGCGCGAGGTCCTCGATATGGGTAGTGGCGGGGGGTACTGGACGTATATGCTGCGGCAGTACGGTGTGCGCGCCGTGGCCGTGGATAACGCGCAGAGCGCGTGGCGCGTGATGTGGGTTGCTGATACGGTTATTGCGGACGGGGTTGAGTTTTTGAGGAAAAGGCGGAGGGAGAAACAGAAACAACCTCAGTCCTCAGCTAAGAATACCAACGACGCCTCCCCCGATCCCGAGGAAGCAGTCCTTCTACTAGTCTACCCCATAGTCGGGGGCTCGGTCGCAGGCGGCACAGAAGGGAGTTTCACGCGCGGCATGCTGGACGCGTATACCGGGGACACGCTAGCCGTAGTCGGGACGCAGAACCGCAACGGGTACACTGGGTTTCGAGGGGAAAGTATGGACGAGTATATGGAGCGGGAGCGGTCGGGCGAGGGGTGGGTCAAGGTCGTGCAGGTCGCGCTGCCGAGCTTTCCGGGCAAGGACGAGGCTCTGTTCGTTTTCCAACGTGGTGCGAGGGCGCCTGCAAGAGAGGGAGATAAGGATGCTGGTGTGTCTGGAGACAGGGAAGGGGAAGAGAAGAAAAATAGTGAGGGTAGTAATAATGAAAATAAAGAAGTTACATAAGGTAGGAAATATAATATCTTGGTAAACTACGAGTGGTGAGTAAGTGTTTCTATCCCCTCATTCTCCTACGATAGCTTACGGGAGTGGGGATAATCCAATTCCGGGCTCTTGCCTTGGAATGAATTTATCTATGAGACGCAATGGCCGATTAAAAAAAAATAGGAGATATGTATTGAGTCCCGGCAAGCAGCTGGCCTCCATGAGGCCAAAGGTGCTATCCGACTTTGCTATCAACCTATGAGAAAAAATGCCTCGAAGGCCATTACTTTGAGGTCAGGAGCTCCTTTCCTCAAGTAAACGAATAGAAACGCAACTTCATCTTCCAGCCAAGTCATCAGCCTATCATGTCACCATGATGGCAGCATTTGTTTTCCACGTCAAAACAAACTTGATCCAGGCTGGGTCACAACAATTCCTCCCCACCAATCCCTAAAGATTAGTTGAACAAACATCGCAGACTACGATAACCTAAGCTACCGCAAATCGACGAGTACCTGAATTCCCTTCACAGCTCCTTCGCGAGATCCCACAATCAGCTTCGAATTCCGACACTGAACGACCTCTCCTCCCTAGTCCAACCCTCCATACCAGTTGGTTCCCTCATGCAAAGGCGTGGCGATTCAAAACACCACATGGGACGATTACACAACCACCCCGTTTACTGCCGTTTGGCAGCATCTGCACCACATGATAGTGGTGTTTAAGCCTTACGTCCCGCCGGCTTCGTCACAGGCAGGCGACGAAGATGGGGAGGAACCCATTGCTCGGGTGCCTTGTTCTCCTCTTGCGGAGTTCGGGGTGCGAATGAAGATGATCCCATCTCTGGTGAACGAGCAGGGGCAGACTGCATTGGCGAGTTGCTAAGACGGAACGATCCTTCGTCAGGCTTGCTCTCCTTGGTAGGCTTGACAGCCTTCTTAGCTGTGTGTCGGAGATGGGGAGGCATCCATTCATCAGGCTTCGCAGTGGTCACAGACTTAGGAGCCGCAACGGGCTTCGAAGTTGCGACCGGCTTCTGGGTGACAGCAGGCTTTGAAGGCGCTTGTTCTGCTTCTTCGCTGCCTGCATTGTAGGCGCGCTGCGGACCAGATGATGGCGCGGGTCTGGCCTTGTCCTTCGTTTTCTCTTCTTGCACCGAGTTAAGGAAACGTTGCACATTCGCCAGTCTTTCCTGAATCGCCACAAGATCATCCGGAGGCGCACGCACAAGCTCATTGATTAAGCTTTCTTTCTCCTTGGAGAGTAACTCGATTGCCATGTCATGGTTGATGCCGGAAAGTATCACCTTGGCTTCATTAGGGAGATTCTCCGACGGCTCGGCCTGTCCCGCCTGTGCATTCTGTGGAGTGGAAGCGCCGGTCTCAGCAGGCGGCTCACTCGGGTCGTCTACATCTGTAACATCTCCAGCCTCTGTGCTGGGTTTGGCAGTGTGTGATGTTGACTTGTTGCCGTCGGCTTGCTCTGGCTCCTTAACCAGCTCCACATCGGCGGAACCACCGCCTAGAGTACGAATTGGCATGCCAATCGAGCGCAGCCAAGTGGTACACATCTCCTGGACCTCGGAGTCTTTGAGAAGCAACTCAAGCTGGCGCTCCTTGATTCCCTCGAAAACTAGATAGGCAGATGTCAGTGATAAAGAATAAAAGGGGCCCACCACTGTACTTACATTGAGAGATGCGCTTTGCTACTTCCTTACGGAAGTCTGCACTTCGCGTGAGGTGGCGAAGACACACGGATGTAGATACGTACGCGATCGGGTGTTGCAACGTATTCTGGACAGGACTCAGGTTGTTGACGTTGACCCCAGGGGGCACATCAACACCGGGGATGCACTGAGTCAGTTCACCATATGTCTGCGTCACGGCTGTCCTCATGACATCAGGTGCACCAACCGTCGATCGTGACTCATCCCAATCTCTGCATCGCTTTTCGTATGGTCGGCAGAGATCGAAGCACTCGACGATTCGGTCTCCGACGACGGCTAACGTGGCGCGATGTTCCATGACGTTGAATATCTCATGGCATAGAGGAGTGTCCGGAGTCTGCTGCCCAAGGAACGCCTTAAAGGCTATCTTCGCATTTCGACCAAGCGGCATTTTCCAATAGCCTGGCGAGCCTACGAACGACTCCTTGACAAGGTCCTTGATGTGGTTGAATTGCGACATCTGGCTGCCGCCAAAGGCATTTCCGAGAAAGACAAACTTCTCCCGATCCATCGCAACTGCAGCGCCTTGTCCAAGGCTCGTCCACTTTCGGTGGTAATAGCTCAGCGGCTTATACTGGCGAGCGCCGACCATTGTCTCCCAGTCGTCGTTCTCATCCCCGAACGCGAAGGAATGGTCACCATGGCCAGAAGACAATCGCCCAGCTAGAGCTGCATGAAGCTTGATCTTCAAAGCGTCGTGTGTTTGCTTCTGCTCCTCGGTGGGCATTACTGGACCGGGAAATCCGATACCTCTCTCCTTCTCGTTGGCTCGGTCAAAGTCGAGGAGGGGGCATTTCCAGCCTAAGAACTGCTTGACATGCGCCAGTGCAAAGACACCACCGAATTGCTTCGCGAGCAACTCTGTGCGGTCCGCCACTACTTTTCCAGCCGGCTTTCGACAGAAAAATGGGTTGACTTGCCAACCTGCAGAGAACAGAGCAGGGGTGATGACAGTAGCGTCGATACTGTCGTGGAGGATGTGGCGCATCAATGGACATCCGAAATGGTGTGTCTCGTCGATCTTGCCGAAGAAGACGTCTTGCTCGACTGTAGTAGGACCACAGACGATAACGACGAGAGGATAACCTCCCGCTCGAGCGACCTTGGACTTCTCGGAGAGAGCCAAGATGAAATCCAGTTGAAGCTTCTGGGCAGATGGCTGGACTTTGATGTCATCTCCTCGTTGCTGGGTGTTTCCGTCTCGGTCGGTGTAAGTGGAAGCTAGAGCAGCACCACTGACGAGGCGGCGGTCCTTACCATGAGCGTACTGCTCAGGGTTGGCATTGACGATGCCAGCAACATCGCACAGAGCCATCCAGGTCTGTGCTTGGGGATGAGTCTCACCACAGAGGAGTGCCTTCCATGCCAGGAAGTCGGCAAGGTGCCATCCAAGGTCATTCATACCTGCTCGTTTGGCAGGAACAGTACAGAGACCGATAATGCCGGCATTTGGAGAAATGTCGGGTACGGTGTGGGTGATAAAGGTTGCGTCGCGTACGTCCTTGTTGGCTTCGATATCAGCCGGAGCGAACACGGGTGCGGTCGCAGTGAGAACTTGGCGAGAGCGGGCGGGCAAGCCATGGTGGCCGGCCGCGATGGAGGGAGTAGCCGCCATGTCGAAGGGTTGTTCGTTCGGTAACGATCCAACCAAGGCAGCGAAGGATGTTGAGGCGTGGGAAGATTGACGGCTCTACGTACGCGTCTGGAAGTTAGCACACTGATTCTTTACCCTGACAAAAGAGACGCGACATGAACAATTTCAATGAAGCGAACATTGACCAGGGACAGCGAGCTCGGGGCAGATCGTGACGACTATCCTAGGCGACAGAAGAAAGTTTGATTGGGATAGGTGTAAAAGGGTATCTAACGGGCAGCGGACAATGACCCACGCCGTGATGGTACGATGGATGATATCGAAGTAGAAAGATGAAAGGCGTCGACTTACTGGATCTAAGGCGAAGGCAAGTGGCCAATCAACCCAATGATATGCTTGAGTCCTGGAATTGAGCTTCCAAGGTTATGAGAACGAGATTGTGCGGCTGTACGTGTATGCGTATGAATGTTGTCGGGTCTGGGACGAAGTTGAGAGTTCTGTGTTGATGATGACTGAAGAAAGTTGGCTGAAGAAAGTTGATGGTGGTTGATGAGAAGGATTGAAAGTTTGAATCGAGACTGATGAGGTTTCTCGTTTACCCTTTTATATGAAAAGAATGGCCTGTTGCTGCCAGGAGCTGCTTCAAGGATCAAGTAAGCGGAATCTGTGGCAGCAGGTATCGGCCTAGGGTTATCACGTGTGCCCTAAGAAAATTACTTGAGGAAGGGATGCCTCTTTCAAGTGTGTATACGATGGGGCTACTCGACTATCGTCATTTACGGCCTCAGACACATGTACCTCACGTATAGTGAAACGCCCTAGAAAATAGTCGCACCTACCATATCGACAATGGTACCTGAGTAGAATAAAACCCTTTCCGACACTCAATGATCGCCACTGTCCATATATCCTGGAGACGGCGAATAAGTATAAGTGCACAGGTCAAATGCTGAGACAAGGACGGGTCTAAGAGGGAGCATCACGGAGACGTCTATGATGGAATAATCTCTGCCTCGTAGGCCTTTGGTTTTTCTATCCTAAGTGTGAGGATAAGCTGTCCTCGTATTCATTTTCTTGTCAGACTGAGTGAGGAGATCTTCTCTTGAAAGGGTCAGAGTGAGACTTGAGCTCAAGCCTTTGTAAGTTTCTTCATCCGGGCTTCTTTGAGTATCTAAGGCACCATTTATCGATTGCTGCCTCAGCTCTCATGTACACAAGTCTCCAGAATGACTTTGCTTCAATACGTTGGCATATATTTGAGTTTGAACCATAAATTACAGGAGGTGGAGGCAGCAAACGTAGAGGAATATAGCCTCAACATACCAACACCCCGAAGTTTGACTTAGATCCAATGGTCTACCGATATATAATGCTGAATTGAAGTCATTAGTTAGTAATGTTATTCTATAAAATAATCCCCTTACCATATCTACACTCAGTATCAGTAGCAAAGCCGAAGATATATTGTGCGGGGTGGAGGGCTTCGGGTATTATTACTAGAGTCAGGTTTAGAACTCATTCATCATGCGATCCATGCCTCGCCTGCGATGATACATAGTAAAGCTCGTGTCAAGTGAAAAGGGAATATGTATGGAGCGATAGATAGGAAGAACAGCCTTAGGGATATGCATAGGATGTATATTGAGTGTCTTGACCTACATACATTGATCTTTAAACGCCAAGTCTGAAGCGGGTTAGGGAAAGCTCTCCCTCTGAAGACCAGTTACATGATTGCTATCCCCTGGGACGTATCTAGGACTAGCCCCTGATATCCCTGGCAGCTCATGATGCCGACTGCAAACAAGCTCCAGGTCACGGACCAGTCCTTTCTGGACAATACCAGGCTAGTCACAATCATTGGCCCGTAGAGTCTCCCACCTGTATCCTCATGTATGGCCATAGCTGAACGTACCCTCATTGGTACCTTACAGAATTACCTTAGTTGACCGCCGCGAAATAGTCTCCTTTGGTCCTCCATTATCACTTTAGTTGTCAGATTTTCTAAACGTATCGCAGACCTAGCCAGGCCCAAAGCACAAAAAATACAGCGTCAACTTCGCATATCCGCAAAGGAAAAACCGGTGGTCTACTCGTTTCCAACCGGAATGCCAAAACTCTTCCAGGGAATGCCTTCGACCAATGTGCTAGATCTTGTAGATCATGTACTCGTACTCCAACGTCGGCGGTCCCAGTGCATGTTGGAGAGTTTTAACGACGCATTGGCGCTTCACCGAATCACAGTCTATGCGTCGTTGCTTCAGGTCTAGGATGTCCGACCATTCATATCGATCGTAGATGACCTGGAACGTAACAGTCACGTCCTCACCCTTACCTCCTTTCTCATCTGGCACCGTTCCGATCACAAATTTCTCTTCCTTGAATACCGGCTCCATGATGCTGTGGTAATCAAGCATGCGATCGAGGTCGTGGCGACGAGAATTGATCCAAGGATTGAAAATGCCTAACCTTCGGAAACGCCGCTTGAGCGCGAGTTGCAGGCAGAAGCACGAGTGGCAATGCCGATCGGCATGATAGTGATCAAAGTTGAGATCCCCGACCGTTAACCTTAATGGCGTGGAGGGGACTCTGTTAATACCGTAGAGCTTGCAACTGTAGAAGGGCTCAAGATGTATTTTGCGTAGGGAAGGAAAATATGTTCGCAACATTCGCCAAACGTACCCGAATTCGGGAGTTGTCTCGTACTGTTCGGTCTCGAGTACAACGTCCGGGAGAGCCGGTACTAGCTCCGGGATGGAAATTGGTGTCAGTCGACTGAGATCCGCCTTCGAGAATGCGGCTGATAACGGGCTGTATCGAGTTTGAAATTGACCCATATTCATATTACCAGGTACACATGCCCAGCCACCCAGCCCACTAGCGATCAGCTGGACAATAGGCTACTCGGGAGATAAAATAGAAAGACATCCTTTACTTTCCCTAGCGTTCTTACGTGTGACTCCTCGTTCTTTGAATTTTAAAACTTGAGGTTCGTAGCGAGGGCGAGTATACATCATGTAGGGCTTGCCTACTATGTGAAAATCAGGTTCTTATCCAATTGGATACCAACTATTTCTTGTAGGCAAAAGCACATAATGATTAGAATTGACATCGGGCTCGATATTAGTGTATATATACCCTTATGAAGCATGTATTACTGTGCCGTGTCATGAACGTTGGTGAGTTGTTAAGGAAAAGACGGCACGTCGTAGCTGTCAGCTGGCATAGGCGTTTGACACTTCTGTCGCACAATTACATAAGCCAATGCTCCAGAGTGGTCTGTGCGTTAGCGTCGGATCGCGGGGTACTGCCCCTCTTTCCAGCGCAGTATCCCATAACGAACGCCTTGATAACGTCGAATTTGGACTATGCCATTCACAAAAAGGATTAATAACATGTAAGAAGAGGTATATTGCTATGTTATGTCTATTTTGAGTGTGTGGATATTCTCAATTATTTGTCCTCCACTACCTGATGTCCTGTAGCTCATCAAAAGAACGACCCCCATTTGGATTTCCGTTGTAATCTATATCCGCCAATATGGGCCTCATAAATCCCACGAAAACACCAGCCCCAATAGTTCCAGCCAATTACTTAGCGAATGCCATACGGTTTCTCATTCTCCTACCCATAATATTCTGGACTATTTGGAATTACGCCTTGGAAACAAGAGAAGCCCCCAAGATATTCATCGGAAATGGCGAGAGGTCGTTACAGGACAGCGTAACTTGGGACGAGCACTCGTTATACATAAAAGGAGAAAGGGTCATGATAATGAGTGGCGAGTTCCACCCATGGAGACTGCCTGTTCCATCACTGTGGCTGGACATTTTCCAGAAAATCAAGGCAATGGGGTTTAACTGTGTCTCTTTCTATAGTAACTGGGCCTTGTTGGAAGGGAAGCCAGGGAACTTTTCAGCTGAGGGAGTGTTCGCGTACGACCAGTTCTTCGAAGCTGCAACCAAGGCTGGCGTCTATCTCATCGCGGTGAGCAGTCTCTCTTGCTCCTAAGGATGCCCTACTGAACTGAAAAGCGACCTGGTCCTTATATCAATGCTGAAGTCAGCTTCGGTGGATTTCCTGGCTGGCTCCAACGTATTAAGGGGCACTTGAGGACGCCAGACGAGGATTACTTGGCGGCTACGGACAAGTCAGCCCTAAGACCGTCACGATCATGCACTCCTGGCTGACTTAGGACAGCTACGCTGCTCAAATGGGCGCTATAATCGCACGAGCACAGATTACTAATGGTGGCCCTGTTATACTCTATCAACCTGAGAATGAGTACACTGTCGGAGTATCCATTCCTTTCCCTAGCGGCAAGTATATGCAGTATGTAGAAGATCAGGCGCGGAAGGCAGGAATTGTTGTACCTTTGATCAGTAACGACGCAGTTCCGCTGGGAACTAACGCCCCAGGGACCGGGTTGGGCGAAGTCGACATTTACGTAAGTTGTGTCGAGTAGTATTGCTTAGTAGTCTAACAAGAAATAGGGACATGATGCGTATCCGGTTCAGTTCGATTGTGTTAGTAATGTCATATCCGCATCAATTCAAATACTGATAGGCTTAGGCAAACCCTTCCATTTGGCCACCACTAGCTCTGTCGGGAATTTATCATCAGACTCACGAGTTGCAAAGCCCCTCCACCCCCTTTTCACTCGTTGAGGTGAGCCTCAGTGCTCCTAGTAGTCGTCACCAATGCTCTTAGACTAAGTGCTGCTAGTTCCAAGGCGGTGCCTATGACCCTTGGGGAGGTCCGGGGTTTAACAACTGTGCCGCGTTTATTAATGATGAATTCGAGCGAGTATTCTACAAGAACAACTTTGCTGCGGGCGCGACTATCCATAATATTTATATGGTTAGCACCGACTGAATCATTCTTTCATTTCCGGCTGACCTGTGCTAGATCTACGGTGGGACCAACTGGGGTAACATTGGACATCCCGGTGGTTATACGTCTTATGATTACGGAGCAGTAGGTGCAGAGCTTCTCATCAGGGGAAGAAATATTAACTCGGTTCAAGGCTATATCTGAAGATCGAACTCTCACAAGAGAGAAATACTCGGAACTCAAGCTGCAGGCTGAATGGTTGAAGGTATCGCCAGATTACTTAATCGCCGAGCCAGGGGCTGCTCTGGTCTGGAGATATGCCGACAATGCGGCTATCACGGTGACAAGGCTTGCTGGAAACAGTACTTCAGGTACTGGTTCTTTCTTCGTCGTCCGACATAGCGACTACTCCAGTACCGCCTCAGACAACTACACGATGAAGCTTCCCACGTTGAACGGAGACATATCCATTCCCACACTATTCGATGCGCTGACCCTTCATGGCAGAGACTCTAAGATCGTCGTCACTGATTACGATGTGCAAGGTACTAAACTCTTATATTCTACTGCTGAAATTTTCACACACCAGAAGTTCAAAAATACAACGGTTCTTCTCGTGTACAGTGGGCCGAATGAGCTGAATGAGCTGGCTGTGCAAACCACAGGCACTTCTTCGATCGTAGCAGCAGACGACTCCATTAGAGTGAACAGGACTAGTGGTCTCGTTACATTGGCCTGGGACACTTCTCCAACGAGGAGGATCGTTCAAATTGACGACTTTCACATTTACATTCTAGGTGGGAAAACGCTCTCCAATTTATATGAGTTGAGCTGACACAGGACAGATCGAAACTCCGCCTATAATTACTGGGTTTCTGAGATTAACAGGTCTTCGTCGCTCATTGTGAATGGACCTTACCTCGTTAGATCTGCCTCAATTGATAACGGCGTACTCTCGCTCTCCGCGGATTTCAATAAATCGACGACTATCGAAGTCATTGGAACGTCTTCAGACATGACAGCTCTAGAGATCAATGGGGCGAAGACGGACTTCAGAATTGAGGATGGAAGAGTAGTCGCGAACGTCGCATACTCAGCTCCATCACTTAACCTACCTTCCTTGTCCGGACTATCATGGACATACATCGATTCGCTTCCAGAAATCCAAGCCGATTACGACGACTCAGCGTGGGTGGCAGCAGATCACCCGTCAACGAACAATTCATACCAGAGCCTACGCACACCGACCTCTCTCTTCGCCGGAGACTACGGTTTCCATGCCGGAGTGCTTCTATTCCGCGGCCATTTCACCGCCAAGGGCACCGAGAAATATTTCGAGATCAAGACCCAAGGTGGCACAGCGTACGGCCACTCCGTCTGGCTGAACGGAACCTTCCTAGGATCCTGGATTGGCGATGCCAGCACATCAAGCTACGACGCGACTTACACCCTCCCAAGCCTCTCACAGGGAGAGTCGTACGTCTTGACCGTCGTAATCGACCACATGGGACTAGACGGGAACTACGTCCCCGGCATCGACACCGGTAAGGCACCTCGCGGGATCTTGAACTACCGTCTCGCGAGTTCGATCATAAATACCACCCCCATAACATGGAAACTCACCGGGAATCTCCACGGCGAAGATTACGTCGATCGCGCACGGGGTCCGCTTAACGAGGGAGGACTCTACGCCGAAAGGCAGGGGTACCACCAACCACGACCTCCCGTTGGGAACTTCACCCCTAACTCACCATTTTCCGCGCCGGGCAAGCCGGGAGTATCGTTCTACATGGCGCCGCTGTCGCTAAACTTACCTTCCGACAAATACGACATCCCGCTCTCTTTCTCCTTCCGCAATGTTGCCGGCGGGGCAGCGCGCATCCAGTTATATGTTAACGGCTGGCAATTCGGGAAGTTCGTAGGGCACATAGGGCCACAGACAAGTTTCCCCGTTCCCGAGGGGATATTGAACTACAATGGCGAGAATTGGATCGGGTTGATAGTATGGCGTATGGAGGAGAGCGGCGAAGCGCCTATCCTCGATGTTAAGCTTGAGGCTGGTGTACCTGTTCTAACAGGACGTGATCCTGTCGCGTCGGTCGAGAGCCCGAAGTGGTCTACGCGTGAGGGTGCTTATTGATAGTTAGAAGGCTTGTATACTAATTTAGGTGGATTTTGAAAATATCTCGTCTTAGTTGTTCATTGTATAATGTTAATAGTGTTATTAATGTCACTTTAGTGTTACATCTTCGTTGCCATTGCCCCGTCAATCGTGTCGGCTGGCTCAGTTATGGCCATCAGAGTAGTGATAGGGGCCTCTTCACCACCACCTCTCGAATTTTCGAAGAGCATATCATATTTGCAATTATGTTGCTGTGAACACCATCTCCGACGTCGCGCCGACGTCCATCATACCCCCCTATCCTAACCACCGATTGAGCTTCAGGTCCTTGGTGTCCATTGCGCCGTCTAAGCTATCTCGCATCGTTTGATACACGAAGGTCACTGCCATATGGATATCAAGAGCTGGAACAGTATGATGTCGGTGTTTAGCTGAAACATGTCAGTGGGACACCAATCTTGAGTGTCCAGTCGTTGCCCAGGTGCTAGTCCATGAGAGTGGGAAATCCAGTGAGGGGAGCCCTCGACAAATGATTGTGATGTTGATTCTACTATGGGCTTAACTAAAGACACCTTACAGGATAGGACTTTGGCATGCGTCTTGTTTCAGAGTCAACACAGGGCTATAATCAGCATCGGAGCTAGACCCAGAACCAGTATTCCAGGTGTGGCCGTGGTTAGGCGAGTGAGATCAGGCGATGACTGCCCTGCAAGTCTTTTGTGTCGGTTTTAGCCAACGAGGATTGTCGAACTGTTGTCGATTGTGCTAGGTGTAGCGAGGGCGTAAAAGTGGCGGCAGTAGTGCCGTATCCGTCGTACATGCCACGTTTGGCCGATGTACGTATTGGAGTGTTCGTTCTTGTTGATACGGCAGCTACATTGTTCACGCTGCTAGGTGAAGGTGAAGCAACAGGCGTACCTGAGTAGAACTGCTTGCGGGTGACTTCAGCCCTTGTCTGTCTGCTAGTCCAGCTAAGATTCCAACATATCTAGGGCCATCTCGGCTGCGACGTATGTTAGACGGTCCGCCAGTGTGCCCTACTTGGCCGGTCTTAGTGATAGTGCCAACGGGCACCGAGTATCACGTTGACAGTCAGGCCTTGAACTCGAGTTTGGCCTTCACAAGCATTTCCTTCGAGTCCGCGAGGAAGTGAAATGGGAGACTGACTTCCTCAGTGCCCTCGGCAGGTGAACTTTGCCGAGTTCCTCTGTGAGCTAGTTCATCTAGCAAGACAGTGGGACAAGGGGGAGGTTGTGGTGGGGCGGGTTGTCATGATGATGGAGGGGATAGGAGAGGGATCAGTTCGTAACCCATTAGTTCATGATGGCTAGTAAGAACTCGATTCAAGGAGGCGAAGCAGACTGCACCGTCCGATAAGAACCTCGAAGCGCCCTCGAACCGGGCACAGCCCCTCCGCCTACTTATTTATCTTCTATCTGCCGCGCTGAATTTGCAGATGATTCCCAATTGTGATAGACACCGTAGAAGTGTTTATTCTGTCCCCAAGACCTCTTTCGCAACTGATACCAATTAGTATTGATCATGGATATGTGTTTCGACCAGGACCTAATAGACATACCATACGTACCTGCTGGGAAGTCTACTTTGTACGCCAAGCGCCCGACTCGTTCCATGACTTGGAGTGGTCCCACGTATTGTTGGCCGAACTTTTTTCCAAGTATTGCGGCCGCGGGTATATTGTAAGCCTTGTGAAGTCGCAGCAGCACTCTCTGGCCTTCGTTGAAGAACATTGGTTTGTGGCGCTGATCGTAGTACTTCTTCGCTGACATTGAGGATAATGTCATCGCGTCATGTATGTGTATGCGTGCTGGAGGCAGTCCTGGTTGTTCCTCGCCCAGGGTGTAAGGGAAGGTAGTTGTGTAATGTGAGAGATATCCTGGTTGAACTTAGCTTGGTTCATTGGCCGGGACCATGCCAATTCGAGCTGGCGAAGAAGGAGACCATCCGTACTGTTAGGTCATGCGTATGCCCTATTAATCGTGTTGCTGAAGTAGGCGACGACTTTAGGTTATACAATAGAATGCTATAGGTAGACTGGACGGCGTGAAAGATGACGCGCCGTGTGATGGCCTCTATATTCTTCTTCGTAAGCGCATTTCTCATGTCCGCAGCGTTTGCCATACCTAAAAGCCCCGTGTCTGAAATTGAGAGTCATCGTGATGTGTTCGCTCTTTCAAGTACTCGCTATACTCGAGCTTATCGAGGTCGACATCTGCTGTTGCAAGTGCACGTAGCAGCGCTCAAGTTTTAGTCCACATCCAGTCAGCTTCCTCGATAGCTGATGAATACATCATCGTTTCCTCCTGCATCTGGAGGCGCGATAGGTGCGAATTGGGAGAATTGGCGGCAGTCTCTGGTCAAGCAAGTCCATCATTGGTTAAATATTTTCTTGGACCCTTTACCGCATTCCTCACACTCATGCATAGTGCACGAGTACTCCCCGACCCGGTATTCACCGGCGTCGTGGCCTAGTGGACTCCTTTAGAGTCCGCGTCTATCATGAACTGAAATAATGTGTGCCAAATCCAGGAAGGATCAAGGACTTTCGCGAAGTCCGCCAAGCTTAAGTGGTCAGACGGTTCATCCAAGCAGATGAAATGGAAGACGATATCCGCCTCCAGAAGCAGTGAAGAGTGAGAATCTCTTCACCTTGACTGCTCCACTAAGAAAGTCGGTTCTCGTAATCTGCCCCTCTGTATCAGCATAATTTTTTATTGGTGTCATATGCGGGCGGGTAGTTGTTGAGGGTTGTATTGAAGATGAATGATATGTTTGGGGAACATAGCATGGAGGATCAACGACTCACCACGCTCGTTCCAATTGGGAGTCAACGAAGGCTACTCTCCAAGACGTAGCCAGATATTAGACTGCTTGAATAAGGTATTCTCATCCCACTTGATTCCGTTTCCGAGATCAGCTATGGCGTTTAGCTTTGCATTTGTCGTGCGATGCAGCCACACGGATGTCGGCGGACTATGTGGTTTAATTCGTGCCACATAGCTCCATACCTTGTTCACGTCAAACCATTGACGGATACCTGCGATGCCTACTACTTTGTGAAAGTATGCTCTCGAGTCTTCCATGTCGTTGATCGACTCAAAGTCGTTATTCCCAAGGAGACTCTCAGATGTGTAGGCTCTGCATTGTGATGGCGTTTTGAGGTCGCGCCACTTCTAGGTAGGTATGGACTTTGGAATCGATGTGGTAGGCGCTGGTCTGAGCAACTCCTTTTCGACTCCTTCAAGCAGCCCAATCTTCTTGCATTTAATCCATTGTTCCAGTAAGCGTCGGTAAGGGCCTCTTGCCGGCAGAACGAGGGCTGGCGTACTCGACCACATAGTATTAGACGGATAATCTGAGCGGCAAGAGGGAAGCTATAGCGAAGTGTGAAGGGTGCGTCAAACTGATATAGTGATTGGCAGGCGAGTACAGTGGAGTCGACCCTTCAATGGCCTTCCAAGAGTTCAGTCGTCAGCATTCCCAAAATCAGACGGTGTAGATTGGGAAATCTCTCCTCCACCCGGGGGACACCGTAGAAGTTCTCCGCGAAAGGTCCAGGATTGAATACCCCTTCCTTGTTTACCTCGTAGTGTAAGCCAAACAGACAAGCTCCGTGCTCCCCATAAGTCGCTCGGTGAAGCGCGAGTCCCCTTTTCGAAGAGCCCGGAATTTTGAAGACCATCCCTTGTAGACAATATCCACGAAGAGCACGGTATCTATGTCAAGTGACTTGACTTGAAGTCTCTTCCCACTCTTGGACGCGCACTCCTTGGACTGGGCTCTTTCCGTTATCACCAGTAGCGGTGACGATTATGAAGGCCTGATCACGCCGCGGACTGCTGTCTGGAATAAGAATCGGCTATACTGTTGATAAGCTCAATCCAGTCTCGAGGGCTATATATGTATTGTCTCCGTGATAATGACCTGGCTCCCAAAGTGGTCGCGCCTTCCCACCTCGGCGTCTATTAACATGCCTTGAGGCATTCTGTCGATAGTATGCAGGCTTCCCTGAAGTGCCATGAAGTAAGGCAGGGCGTCTGCTCGCTTCTCTGACCACACGGAGGGCTCAGCGGAAGGTTCGGGCTTCTTCTCGTGAAATCTGATAATGGCGTACGGGCTCGGTTGCCTTCAACTAGGCTCTCCCTAGAACTGGCGGATACTAACCAAGTTGACCTTCTTTTGGTGGACCATGTAGAACTTTACCAAATTATTATTTGGTCCACTGACCGCTTCTGTCCACAGTTCAGCAGTAGATAATTATCAACAGTACCCGACTGGTCTCGGCATGCTGCATCGGCAGGACGATGGTGTATTGTTG
The DNA here is from genome assembly GCA_022497025.1 of Hypoxylon sp. FL0890. Classification (NCBI taxonomy): domain Eukaryota; kingdom Fungi; phylum Ascomycota; class Sordariomycetes; order Xylariales; family Hypoxylaceae; genus Hypoxylon; species Hypoxylon sp. FL0890. Next base: position 500,585 of record MU386552.1, on the reverse strand, counting down.
TTCACGTCCCAGGCCTGTTATGTGGAATAGGTCTAGCACATTATAGTAATGTGCTGGCTTGATGGGGAAGATTCGGTTTTTGCACCTAAGGCCTAAGTATTAGCTCTGTTGTCTTTATCAAAGCGGCTTGAAGGCTCAAATACTTGCCAGTAATCACAGCACTTTATAGGATACCTGTTCCTGTTTACTTCATGCCGCCAACACTTAAGTTCGCCGCAGAAGTGCTAATAGGAGAGCAAGATGGTCGCGATGGCCGTCAAGAAGGACTCTGAGGCATCGACAGAATGTTAATGTGAACTGGTAGCTCATCAATAAGGACATCCAACGTCATGCTTATTGTGTTGTCGCTGACCTCGTGAGCTTCTTAGATTTATTCTTCGACTGCTGCTGTCTCTCTGCAGGCTGTATGGTGATAATGTAGTCAAAGCAAGCATTCCATATGTCGTTCTTCCAAGCGTGAACAATGTCAATGTCGTCCGTGTTTAAGCTTCTCCTCTCTAGTTCGGGACAGGGCCAAGTCAAAGCGGAGGTTGTCGCTCTCGTTTCAAACTTCAGAATCGGTATACGTTACCTTGAAGAGTTATTCGGATGGTCTTGCCAACATTCATTCGAGTCTAATGAACTGGGTGGTCATCCATTGTAACATTTCTGAGAGAGTGTGTAGTTGTCGTGCAGTGCATCAGGAGTCGGTCGTCAACGTCCGGCACCGGAAAATATGCGTAGGCCTGGTTTTGGTTGGTATATATAACGAGCTCATCGTTGCTTGTTGTCATCTGAGGAGATGCTTATACCGCAGTCAACTATATCTGGCGACGTCCGACGAGACAAATATGCCCTAATGACTGCACCATGAAACAGCGGGGTGTTGCAGTCAATCTTCCTTGAAGCTATCCTCCACGGATACCCAGAATTCTTCAACTTCTCAAAGTATCCGAGCACAAGTTGCTCGTGGTATGCTTCAAGGTCCTCCTGGTATGGCACCTTCGGGTACCCAGATACCATGCTCCTCGAGGATCTCGTTCGTGACTTTGACGGCTGCCCTGCCAGCCCACGTAAGGCGTTCCAGAGTCTCAAGGATTGGCGTAGCCTTGTGCTATCTAGCCCTGTAAATGAACTCTGATGCACTGAAGTTGAAGGGTCGACTCCGACCTTGGTAACCTCGCCGGGACTTGGCTGGATTCCAAGGCAACGCTTGGCACTTGGTCCTTGGCCAGCTCATTGGTCTATCCATCCATCTGTTGGTGGACCGTGCCGCAAGCTGAGGGTCTCGTAGCAAGTAGGTAGCAAGGCGTATTGAAGAGAAGTGTTTGGCGGAGCGGAGGGGAGAGAGGAGTAAGAGAGAGTCGCAAATGAAGAGGAACGAGATGTGTGGGTATAAGGTATGTTATTGACGTGCGGTGTTCTGATGCAGGACAGGGATGCAATACTTGTTCTAGCCTCTTGGACCGCTGCAGAATCCTATAGAGGTTGCGGAACGACAGTCCCTTGGGATTTCTGCTCGGCAGGGTGGCACCCGACAACAGCGGAAATCCTGATTCTGGCTGCTCGGGTGTTCATTAATCTTTTGCCAGCTAGGGATGGATTTAAGAATTACTCTGGCTGGCGTTGTAACTGTGACCATTGTATGCCGCTCATGTAGGTTGCTGAGTATTTGCGTCCAGACTCGAGGTATGCTTTTGGTCTAGGGAAGAATCGAAGCGACCGAGATAACAGCCTCTTGCCACATCGGAGGCACCTCTCCCTGCATTCCTTACTATTAGCATTACGCATAGAAAGGTGAATAATGTAGAGGGGAAAGGTAAGAAGAGGATAAAGAATGTAATGAACTTACCTGGGCGGTGATCCGTTCACTGGTAGGTGGCTGGAGCTGGTTCAAAAGGAAATAGTAGAAGTAGGATCGTTACGTTTGATCTCGCCACTCTCTAGCTATCCATTGAAGAAAATTCGGGTGGCTAGTAGTTGAGTCTTGAATAGTCAAGCGGCAAAGCTTTGGACACTAACTTGTAGGAGGCCATTGGAATTGGATCGGCTGAAAGTGCTGTAGAGCCAGAAGACGTGGGCGGTCTAGGGAGTATAGGCAGTCCAGAGGGGCGAAATCATCAGTCGGTACGACAGGTTATTGGCAATGAAGGGCAGAGTCGTAGAGATGGGGATGGTCTGGTTCGGGGTCATCGACGAAAAGTGTGGAAGAGGACGGCGGTCGGGTTTTCTTGTTCGTGCCTAGCTACCTAGCAGGACTTCCACTTGTCGGGTTGGCGATCGTGGTGGCAGAATCGGTATAGATAATGATTAGAAACTTCCAAGAAATAGATGTTAAGGGGAAAAGACTTACCAAGTTACTGACAAGCCCTATGTGTTTAATTCAGTTGTTGACAGATTTGCCATTATAGGCTCCCGGAAGGGTTTCGAGAGGGGAACAAGAATGGTAAGGAGTGAGGAAGACTTCCTAATATCCTCCTGTCTGTGCCTAAAGAGGCCCTGCTTTCCGTTAGCCCCGTTCATTCCTAAATCCTGCTAAGGGAACCTCACGTGCAACTTCTAAGAAATTTGCTCCTTTACGTGATCCTTATCCTTTCCTAGCTAGCTCTCCGTTAGCCCTTCCTCCGAAAGTTCTTTCCTTAAGCACTCATCGAGTGACATAACGTTCCATATGGGGCAAATACTTGCCATACAGTTAGACATACCTATAACATCGCGGTATTTCTTTGCCACTGTGGACTGAGCAGATATTATGACAAGCAAGTGTATCCTGAGAATAAATTAGATGACAGTGTAGAGACTTCTTCCTCTAATGTTATTTTGCGTCCGCTTGGCAAATAGAATGAAGGAAAACGTTCCACCTGACGACTTGATGCTTGCCTCCACCTGAACTCTCCTTTCGTAATGTAACCTTATCCATTGTGTTCCCATGATGGTGGTTTGAGGATGAGCGCATTGTCAGTTTGCGAGAGGATCTCCTGCCTTTCCATCTCAAGGCTTCAACTTCGAGAACCAGTTACGGCGTCCATTGCTGAAGCTTGCTACCTAAATATGCACACAATGTAAAAGGAAGTCACAGAACAGCAGACCATATCGCCAGACAGGGGCGGTTCAAGTGAAACGAGCGCTTTTCTTGAGGTTCGTGTCTTTAGGAATTACGGAGGGTAACGACTGCCGGACTATCGGAGAAACCGCCTATGGCCTAGAGGATGTTAGCAAAACTTGAAATTGTGTTCCCATTGCTCGTATTTCGTTCAGGCTAAATGCCTTAGAGGACCTTCGACCTTTTAAGTTGACAGAGGTGCATTGAAACAGTCATTGTTGGATACTAGAGTAAACTTACCGATGGGGGGTTCTGCGTTCAGTAGGTACTTCCTAGGTACCCATCCAGAGGGCCTTCGAAGTACCCGAGCACCAATTGCTCGTTGTACGGATTAGATACCGTGGATACTGCACCTTCATGGTCATTGAGGCTTTCCTTCTTGGTCGTCGCTCCACTAAATCCCTTCCTCGCCCAGGTAAGACGGCTGAGGGTCTCCAGGAGTGGCGTAGGGGTACCTTTAAAAGGGATCGTAGTTTTGATGTTCTCACGTATGTAAAATATAGTGATGGAATGAAAGCATGGTAGGAAAGAGCGACGGTCGGGGAGAAAGAAAGAAGAAAGGAAGAAAGGGAACTGCGAAAAGCAGAATGATTGCCTCTATGGTTAGGGAAATGATTTAGCAGTCAGCCTGTGAGGTTAAAGTGACTTCCAGCTGTTTCGCTTGGACTAAAACGCAAGAACGCAAGAACGAAAGGATTGGACCCGCTCCATAGCAAGGCTTCTTCCCATTGTACACAGAATTTGATCAGTGCTTACCACTTCGAGGGATCATGAACAAAATGAATTATAGGCTTATCAGAACTTCTTCGCAAGTCGTATGTATGTTTGAAAATGCTTCATAGCTCAAAGAGGATAATCATTCTAAGAAGTGTGTAAGTGAAGGAACCGCAAGAATGTCAGTGACAGCGGTTGAGAATGGGAAATGAAGTGTTGATGGAGAAGTTAAATAATAGTAGAAAGGAGAAGAACTCGGGTATAGAGATGTTTAGGGTTAATTAAGAGGTATATTAGGAAGAATAGAAAGGGAAAGAATGTGTGGTGGTTGAGTGTGGATGGGTTAGTGGAATAGGAAGAGAAAGGAGACCAATTTGGGTTCTGCTTGGCTTAAGGAGTAGGATAGGAGAAGAGGAAAGGGAACAGTTTAGCTTCTGGTTAAGGGCTGACTGGGAAATTGAGCATGAAGAGAAAAGGAGGGAAATAATGCGTCCGATGATTAACTAGAAAGCATCTAGAAGCAACCGGGGCAATGAGTCCTAAAAAACACTCTCACGGGTAAACAATTATTTGTTCACTGGTGATCATGTCTGTCTTAATGAGATGGAATAATGGCTGTACTTACTTAGAGTCTGACTTTGATGATACGGGCATGATCATCCCCAGCCTTAAGCACCCAATACTGGTGATATACCTGGTAACCTTCTCACCACTGTGGGCTACTGTTAGGAATGGTAACTATTAACAACGAGTCAATATGCGACTTCCTATGTCGGCATATATTCATATTCAGTCAGAGGCCAACTTGTATCCATTGTGTTTTCCGATCTGGAGCCGGGTATGCTAGGTGTACGGACCGCAGGAGTCAGTCGGGGAAGTCCGGGGCACAATCGGGGCTGCTTCCGGATTTGGCCGATACTACCCCGAGGCCGTACCATATAATCGGAGGTGGCCCGGTACCCAGAGCGCACCAGTAAATAAGCCACTGGCGCCTAGGATAAGCCAGTGTCAACTCATATGTCGTCAAGAGACTCAAGACCAATTGGTCAAAGTGCAGTCCCTTGTTTTCTGGAACCATTATCTAGGATGCCAGTAACCAATGACAATAGTCATTTGATAGAACAAATTATCAATCGAGAAAAGGAGAAGCTATTCTTCTCATGCGATTGTCCGCTTTGGGTTGTAGGGTTCACGTATATGTCTAGGTGGCTAGGTAACCCAGGTAGCCTTGCTCTGTTATCTTCTGTGTTGTAGTCGATACAAGATATTAACTAAAGATGCAGCGGTGCACTTACATGGTCAAAGGAATTCTATAGATCCCAACAAGGACTCTCCTTATATACGATAAGCACGTTGGCAAGTATTTAAGTCTTCCTAGGTATGTACTAGGTGACTGTGAAAGGTAACACAAATTGTACCTTAAACATTGTTGATACTTACTATGAGTTAGAAGTAAAAACACTTATATGTTCTTCTCTTTAAGACATCGATTGATGCTAGAATAAAGTCGGGCAAATGAACTAAGTTACTTAAAAGGACGTATAGCTCCAAAGGATAACCAGGCGTATTTAGGTATTCTTTCTCTTAGCAATCTTCTTAAACAGAGGTTGGTATGCACATGACCCCTATAATCTGTTTGTGGTCCTAGATAGGCACCTGGCCCTGTAGGAAACACTGCCATCGCGGGGAGAAGATAATATAATTTCAATAGATATACGGTAACTTACCCTAATGAACAAAGTTACGAATCTTTAGTGTGCATAGCATTAAATCAGGTCAATAAAAGGAACATCCCACGAAATAAAACCAATATCCAACTATCGCCCCCTTTCCATCAAAGTCCCAAAGGTACTTCGTAACTATACTCAGGCAAACCAGCAAACTGAGGGAACGAATTCCCAACACTCTTGTACCTATCTAGTGGTAAATAAATCTCCACATCCGTTCTGATACATCCGCTCTTCTCCAGCGCCCATCCGTCGAACCGGCACTCAATCCACTTAAGCCAGATTTGCCTCGTGGCATCTAGCGTAGGAACGTGCTCCGTCCCATTGACAACGAGATACTCTAGGTTTCCACCCGGAATAGCATCGCACGTGGCCTGTACAGTTGCTGACGTTGCGGTGTAAGCAACATATCGGTCCTGCGTTCCCTGAAGCACGAGTAGCGGATCCTTGAACGGCTTCCGTCCTGCGTTAGCGATCTTAGCGTATGCCGAGGCGTACCATGTCTTATTATAATCCTCCCGGATAATGTCCTCCCCAGATAGGAAGAGCTGCTGAGAGACACCAATGCCGCCCTCAACCTCCCTTAGGAGTTGTGTTCTCGCGATGTCCAGCAGCGTCAGCCAATCGCTTAGCTCGAAGTTGGGGAAGATTTCACCAAGCATCATGCCGACCCACGGCAATATGAACTGGGGTGCGCCGCCGAATAGATCCGTTGTCGGACTGCCCGCGATGCCACCCAGGTACCCCTCAGTCGGGTCCTACTACCGCACAGCCTGCTAGCGCAAGGGTGAGGGGTGCCTCATCGCCGTACTAAAGCGCGCGATGCGTTGACGGGGCTTGCGAGGTAAAGAAGCCTGATGTGCCGTGGGCCCAAGAAACGGCAGGTACGTTGGTGGTCGTACTTGCGTTGGATCCGAGTGGCCCTTGCCGAAACGTCCTGGGCGAGAAGGGCCAGGGGATGAAGGCCGAAGCTGGGATTACTGTTCCGTTATAATTTGTAGTGGTGTATGATATATAAGATGCGCGAGATCGCCGTGTTAGGAGGAATCACAAAGGACGTTGTGTTGGTGACTTCCTGTACCTTTAAGAGCGGCGGGAGTTCGTAGAAGCTGTCCTCTGTGGGGCCGCCATTTGCGAGCTGGGAACGATCGAGGTTGATGATGGCGTTGATATTAGCGGCTATTGTAGAAGATAAGTTCGCTTAATCTATTTTGAGATGGCGATAGCGAAAAGCTAGAATTGAAGCCCGTCCACTCTTCAGCTACGGGTGGTGATTGGGCATTAGTAACAAGTGACGCCGTCAAAGAAGAGGTGACCAGAAAGAGAGCCCGAGGGGAATGCACTGTTATCATCTTTCTCAAGTTGGATCCCGACAAATTGATTGTCGGGAACTATTTATACATGGTAGGCATATACGGCAGAATAAGTATAATTTGCCTACTATATTGGAAAACGAATAGACCCCTTATCGATGTCACCGGAAGCCTCTCATTGGTCGGTTAGCCGTTGAATTGCCTATTCTGGAGGGCATCACCACCCTGGCCCAGGGAAAAGCGGACTTGATTCCCAACGGAGATCCGTGGAATACAGACTTAGAAGTGCTTCTCATGTACCAATGTCAACCGCTCCTCGATTGTAACGTAACTGATCTGATTGACTACCTATGCATCGAAAATTTGTCAGCGTATACGCTGCTCTAGCGGCGGCCCGGCTACGGCTAGAGAGGCAATGTCGCCAAATAATATCTAGCTCCCTTCTGATACCATCCGTAACCCTTTTAATTCAAGGCAACGATGTTCAAGGATCCTTTTGGATGTATGGATGTTCATTGGGACACGCTCCGCTGGAAGAAATTGAAAAGACTACCTAATGGTATCATCTATTAGACCTGGGAAATTGAGTCGAAATCCTCTAAGTTCCTAATGTGGTAAGGTAGCACGGTTTTATCGATAAGATGAGGATAACTTACCACCACGCTGATCGCATCGTCATAACTCGCACTCAACACCATGTATACCTATTGAGCAGACATACTTGTATAGGTATTTACCAATGAGCTGGAATTTACACATATATGATAGTAAGAAATAGCTACTTTATGTCAGTTATTGACTCATTTGGAGTCTTGGTTATTATTGCTAAGGCGTCTCTATGTACGTCATTAGACATGGCGTAAGGCGCGTTTGACAAGCGGGGATTTGTATAATAGGTGTAGGTAGAGGGGCTGCCTATATGTAGGCGCTGAATTCTTGAGGTAAAACGAAGTCATCAAAATCCATTCATGAGATCTTTGACTTGCAATAAAAGATAGAAGTATTAATTATCTTAGACGTGCTGAATAGGTACCTACTGATCAAACGAGATGTCTGCAACACCATCTGCCGACAACTTTCCAAAGCCAACGTCTATTACGGGCGGTTGTCTCTGTGGCTCAATCAGGTATCAGGCCGATTTCCCAGAGGACCACGATTTCTTGCAATTGGTAAGTTAAACCCCATTACGGCTTCTATGATGAGCCGGGTGCTTCGACATTGAAATGCCGGTAGCATAAGTGATGTTGTCGTTGGGCGCAAGAAGGCCGCTGAAATTTTTCATTTCAATGGACGGCTTCAATTAACATAGCGCTAGAGCGGCAGTTGCCAATGCACGCAATGTCGTCGCAACACCGGAGCGCTATTCTTCGTCGCGCACACCATACCGCTCCGAAAATTCAAGTTTCTAACACCTACATCGACACTCAAGAACTTCTACGCGACAGCAGGCATCCAGCGTGGTTTCTGCACCAACTGTGGAAGCTTCCTGTACTGGCATGATGAGTCGCGCGACGATCTCGAGATCGCGGTAGGATGTGTGGATCCCGAGTACCTATCTGAGTTCGGGTTCGCGCTTGCGAATGCTTCGGGGAATAACGTCTGGTGCCAGAACGAGATCAAAGGCGTTACCGATAGCATGATTGGAAAGGAGAGAGGCATCAAGTGGGCTAAGGATAGCGGGGCTGGCATCAGGATGTGAGACGCGATGAGCTGCGAAAACGGGCATTAGGGGCATTGTAATTAGGACTTAATCGAGATATGAAGCAATCCCATTCTCGAGAGCGATGACCAAGAAAATTCTCTATAGCCATACCGATCCAATTGAATGGTTCATTAAATGTATGCCGTAGGAGCATTCCATATGCCTGGTATTCGGTTGATAAATGGAATGATGTTGCGAACTTGGAAGTCACCGCCTAGTATTGGAAAGAGGGTTTGTCTTGAGTGGACAAGTCGATTTCGCTATTCTCGTTGACAGAAATCGGTTCAATTCTACTTCTGAGAGCAAGAAGTAAGCAGCCAAGATGACGACATGAATGAGGGTCTAGGTAGTATAAGTCCGACATTGACCCGGCGGCGCAAGCGGCTATAAACAGTCAAGAGCGACAATCTTATCAATAACAAGTAACCAGCATCAGTGGTTTAGTGGTAAAATCCATCGTTGCCATCGATGGGCCCCGCGTTCGATTCGCGGCTGATGCATCATGTCCTCCTTTCTCCTTCTGAGTAAGGAGGAACTTTCAGTTTTCTTTTTTCCTTGTTGATATCAATTGAGTCATTTTTTACTAGATTTATATCGTTTGCATCCCCAGTTCTATATGCTGCTATTTCTCATTTCAGCAGGGTTGGGAGGGGTAACTTGCGTAGCCTGGCATTCACAAACGCAGCACTCACTGAAATTTCAACGAAAACATCCAATATCATCTCTCAATTCGTTCCCCTATGTCTCAGTACCTAAAAGATATAATATATAGGTACATAGAAATCAACCGCTATCTCTCTCCCTCTCTCCTTTCCTCTCTTCTTAGAGCACACCGCGCACACCTAATATCCATCTTTCACGCCTCATCTACAAAACGAAGGCAACAACAGCCAGCAGACCCAGGCTGAGCGAAGCAGTCTTTGCCGAGCCAGCAGTCACAATCGACGGGGTCGTGGGGTACGCTGCAGAGCAGCCGTTGCCATTGCACACGACGGAGCTGTATCCGCTGCCAGCGCTGGTGGTTGTGGGTGTGACCGGGTATCCGGTGCCGGCGCTGTAGGTTAGTATCGTGCCGTTGTTGTTATTGCCGCCCTTGCTCGTGGGGTACACGGCGACCGTCATGGTGGTGGGCACGTACTCGCTGACGCTACTGCTGGGGTTTGAGGAGCCGGCGCCTGCTACGGGGTAGCTAGACACACCGGCCGCTTGCACGGGCTTCGAAGCGGAAGGTACCGACGACGGCGAGGCCTCGTAAGCGTTGCCGCCGACCGGGTACGTGGCAGTGGTAGCAGGCGTCTCAACGGTGACAGTAACAGGGACGACAGTAGTCGCGACAGCAACGATCTCAGTGGTGGCGTGGCCGACGGGGCAGTTGGTCACCGAGGCCGGGCACTTGGTGATGGTGGCGATGCGGGTGCTGTAGATAGTGCTCGTGGTCACAGCCACGTTGGTGTAAGTGGGAACAGTGGTCGGCTTCTGGGTCTCGGTCTCAGTGACGGGACACACGGTGGTGTACAGAGCGATGGTCTCGGTGACTACGGAACCTCGGGCCGGGCAATTGGTCACGGTAGGGGCGCAGGACGTGACGGTGTAGATGGTCGTGGTGTAAGCAGTGCTAGTGGTATATTGCACGGCGGAGGAACTGCCAGTCGGGTAAGGAGACGAGGTGACGCTCTGGCTCTCTGAAGGGTAGCCCGACGAAGAACTGGAAGCAGTGGCGGTGGCATAGCCGCTATCTGTGGTAGTCGGGTAGACGCTCTGCGACTCCGTGGTAGTTGCCGAGACGCTGTAAGTAGAGGACTCGGTGAATGAGCTCGAGGTCTCTTCGTCAGAAGTGCAATCATCCTCTTCCGAGGAGGTAGTCGAGGCACTGTACGAGGCACTAGAAGTAGTCGAGACAGTGCTGCTGCTGGTGATTGTGGAAACAGTGCTGCTAGACCCCGTGGTGGAGTCTAATACACTAGAGGTCGACGTTGCAATGTAAGAGCTCGATGTGCTGTCAGTGCAGGTCTCGCTGGCAGTGGAAGAGACACTGCTGCTGGTCGAAGAAGCCACGGAGCTCGAGCTTGAAGCGCTACTGGAGGTGGCAGCAGAGCTTGAGGTGGAAATGCTGCTACTAGTGCTGGAGGCGCTGCTGGAGGTGCTAGAAGCAGAACTAGAAGTTGCGGAAGCAGAGCTGGAAGTTGAAGTGGAGCTCGCTGTCGAAGAAGTAGAAGAGCTGCTGGACGAAGTCGTGGCCGACGAGGTTGTAGCCGAGCTGGAAGTCGCAGCAGGCGGGCAGACATCACCAGCGCAACCACCGCATTTGAGAGCCTCGGAAACTATGTCGTGAAAAGCGTTTCCTTCTAGGTCAACATTCGTAGAAGCGTAGTAGGCATCCCAGATCATAGCACCGCCGAAATGCTGCTTATTCTTATACGAGCAGATAACGCCCTTTGCCTGGTCGGCGGTGATATAACCAGATCCGAGCAGACCAACGGCAGCAGCGCTACCGGCAAGGCCGATGTAGAGTTCTGCAGCATCGTTGACTCCACCCTTGATGAAGGTCTCCCAGTCATCGTAGTTGAAGCCAAGGGTGCCCACATTGCAGACTGGGTTGTTGTAAAATTGAACCCAGATCTTGTCGAACTGGGCCTCCTGAAGAATGGTCTTCATCTGGAAGTAGTCCTCGGACTGCGGACACTGAGGAGCAGCCGTGAGGATCATGTTCTCGCGGTCGGCGTTAATGAGTTCGCGAAGGTGGTTTACCATATGAACGTAAGGTTGTTGGTCGTCTATAAATGAACGTTAGCAACGCGTGAAGGCTTATGAGCAGGTCTAATGCTACGGCATGGATACGAGGATGTCCGGTCGGAATGACAGAATAGGGATAGACATGTCTTACCAAACTCCGTCTCGATGTCAAAGTCGAAACCATCGAGGCAAGTGTGATCAGTGGAGCTGCTATCGAAGGGCCGAGGCCCCTCGTACGTGCTCTTGTAGGGTCCAAATGCCTGGTAGAGGAACTCGGCGAAGTCTATACCATCCTGAACAGAAGAGAGAGTGTAGTTGCTGGAAGCGGAATATATTCCTCCGACTGACAGCAGAACCTTCTTTCCGAGACCCTGGCATGTCTTAATATCATCCTTAATGAAAGAGCATGAGCTCAGAAGCTTAGAGTTTCGGCCGTTGTTTGTGTAGACCTCTGCCGCGCAGTGGGCAGCAAAGTTCGTTCCCGGATAGCCGGTACCATCTCCATTTTCTGGTGAGTTGTTCACGAATCCAAGAGTGATGTAGTCAATGCTTTCGGATGCGCAGTGTTGGGCGAGAGTATCAGTATCAGGCCCTGCTTGTCCCTGCGAATAGGAGTTAGCACATGAATGATGTGTTTGCCATGAGTTACCATACCCAGTAGGCATTCAGCTTGTAGTCTTTAGTATAAGTGGCAACGGCAGACGACGCAGAAAGCGCGGCCACTAGCACTGAATTTCTCAACTGCATTTTGGTATTATGGGATTATATGATACGTAAGGATCGTAAAGTGACCGAGGCCGTAATGAACGTAGTTGTCAAGCTACTCAACGAAAGGACGCAAACAAAATGTCTGCACAGCTGGCTTGTACGCCGTTCTTGTGGACTTGACAATGGTGGTAAGGTGGAAAGAGGATAGAATGACAGAGGGTGTCGCAGCTATAGATAAGGGCATTCGTTTTGACCTAGCCTTTTCAACAGCGGCTAGGGGATGCCTATTCTCCATTGTGACGGCCGTACACTAAGCAAGTGAAGTCCTACTACGTGTGACTAAATTTTGACAAACATGCTTGCCTATTCCTCTCAACGCCTACTCCCTTCATAACTAATTTCCCAAATCCTTCACGCTGAGATTGGGATGTCCCAAACGGGACTGCGCGCCGAAGCAGCGCTTGATAGTAGGCTGTAGAGTCATCGTGGAACTGGTTCGTCATGCAGGACTCATGAGGCACAGCTGACCTACCAGTATCGGGAAGGTAACGAACCCCAGGAACAAGTATAGCTTTCAGCCTAGTACGGAGCCCTAACAGCGATAGAGGTTGCTAACAGGGGTTGGTGATTGGCTCCCTGGATAGACCGGACTCTTGGAACCACAACCTGCGGCACAGACCGCATCTTATAGGCCGGATGGAGACACTAGGCAGAGATCGATTGAGATCTAGGGCGTAGGGCCACATCTCCATCGGATGATTCGAAGCTCGTTTAGAGCAAGTTTGTTTAATGGGGAAGGAATTGCGAAGGGGAAAGGATCATCGCCGGCAAACAACGACATGCGAAGAATAAGGCTGCCGGCCATTCAGCTCAGGACCGAGCGCTCAGTCCTCGGCTTTGCGGACCATCATTGCAGTTCATGATTTCGCATGAACTGCAACGTTACCGCGCTCAGATTTGGTTCTCTCGTCCCCTTTCGGCTCCAATCCATCTTGATGCAGATGGAAGTGCTAGTGAGAATCGGCCTAGTGTCGGCGGAATTCTTGGAACCGGTAAGCTTATAGGCTTGGCATTGACACGGCGCAAAGATCTGGTCCGGAAACTATTCTGTATAGTCAGGAACAGAAATCTTCAGCAGTTATAAATCCGAGTGGGATGACGCGCCTATGCCCGTCACATTTATCGCAATTGAGCTAGGCACTTGTCGGCCTATGATTCCATGCCTAGTTGAAGCCACGGAGTGCTAAAAATTCGGAGATGGAAATGAAGCTGATAAAACTCGTGAGCTTTGAATTAAAGGGGTATAATTCTGTAGGAATAGCTCACTCGGCTCTTGGGACCATGCTGAGAGCTTGACTATGTGTGGCCGGTCGTGTAAGATTGCTTGATAGTCCACTATACATAATGTGTTGTACCGATACTGAGATTGTTGTCACTATCTTGACGACTCTCTACGAATAATGCGTGAGATGAGCCGAAAAACATATAAAAACCAAATCGAAAAGGAATCTCGGATCGCAAACAATGACGAACTCGGCCGAGTGCACTGAAAAGTGCCCCTATTACTGCATTTTGTGGGACACTGTGCCATTATGTTATATACACTGTATGAAACTGCGCGATGAGGTAGGCAACTCTGCTGTATGTATGATATATGATATATATGAATCTCAACGTGACACCCATGAAAAATTTATGTAGCTCCTTTATAAGCTGACTCGTATCCAACAGTTCAAGTATCTTTGCTGATATCTCAACTCTAGCTTGTCATCTGCTTGGAGCGGGCTCCGCGGTCTCTGTATTGCTCGCTGAGGTGAGAGTCCCGTGCTTGAACATACTATAGTAGACCCCTTCGCTCTGGGTGTCCCTATAGTTCTCTACTAGGCTACCTGTAATGGGTCAGATAAGCTCATAAGGCGAGAATAGAGAAGGTAGGGGTGGAAAGGCATTACCAATGGGCTCCAATTCGTCGTCGGCTGTGGTGGCCCGGAAGGCGCAAGCATCTCCACATAGTTACTGGGAAACGCTCCTATTTTCTTCGTGCCAAAGCCATCGAAATATTCGCCGTAACACCAGCCTACATTTTCATATTCCATAATGACATTTATTATCTGGCCAGCGTTGAATCTTAGGTCGCAAGGATGGTCCGATAGATAGTCACGAACGGCTTTCACTCTAAATAGCATTAGGGTTGGTGCATCAGGGTCATATGGGCCGCCGAGTTCTTCGAGGTTGATATCCAAATCCGCGCCGGTAGTTGTCATGCCTCCCATCGATTCATTAGAGAAACCTGTCACCGGCGAGCTCGAAGGCATGTGTTGGCCCTCCGCCCTAAGGACTGACCAGGGTGCGTCACAGTTCTCAACAGCTGATCCTGAACCAGACATTGGAACTTGCGCCACATTCTCGCTTGACGCCTGGGGACCCCGTTCCTCTCCTCTTCTCATATGACTAAGAAAACATGCGTCGAGTTCAGTTTCCGCTTCGCCGACAATTCTTGCTCGTTGGTCTCTCGAGGCGTTGGCGAGGACCCCTGTTGCCGAATCTGGAGCTACATTGGACTCATTTTCTGAGGCTTGAGAGATTATCTCTCTTGACTTCCCCTGTGCAGAAGGCCGATGACTTTCTGCCATCGAGCTAGAGTTCAGAGAGTCATCAGCGGGCGCCACGATGTCAAGATCTGTTTTGTTAGACTAGTTGACTATAGTTAGGTATAGAGTAAACTCACATGGTGAAGGTAGCGTTCCGGGATTGTCAGCTGGGAAAAGCAAGGTATATATGTGTCTCCATTTGCCTTCTGGAGTCTTATCATTAAACTCCTTGTCTGGATATCGAAGCATATGCTCGATGGCGAAATCAATGCCTATGACCCCTCCTAACTGCTCTTCTTTGACCTCGCAAGGAGGGTCTTGCCTACTATGGCAATTAAATGAGGAGGCACACTCGAATGTCATATAGCACCGAGAACAACGTAATTGCAGGATATGTGCCCTGTAAAGATGTTCCCTACTTGCAATTAGTAAATGGAAGTTTTACTATAAATTGGACAATCTGAACGTACCTTAATCGATGTATTGAGGGAAATCCGGGCCCATAGCAGGCCTTACGAAGTTCCATGTTGGAATCTCCTTGACAGCGTTTCCATTGGTAATATGGACAAGCGAACAGTTTAGTCTCATCGCCATCTGCACTTGACTTTGGTCGTTTTGGCCGTGAATATTCGCCGTCTTCATCATTGTCGTTATTCTCGCCGCGTCTCGATAGCATGCGCTTCCCCTTGGAATCATGGCTTTTGCTTTGTTGATTATGAGAAGAATTGCGTTCACTCGAAGCACTTGGGCCAGCTCGAGATGAACTTGATTCGCCATCCTGCATGGGATCGGGGACGCCAAGGGAGGTGTGAGCTGAGGATGCTAGTTCCACATGATCGCGAAGCGAAGTTAGTCTCCTTTCAGCCTGCTCACAGAGGGGGCTCTCTTCTTCGCTATGGCTATCATCACAGCCTTCATTCGTGGAACTGCTTAAGACCTCCAGTAGACTCTGTTGGCTCTGTGACACCGTCGTGCATGCACTCGAGATTCCCGAATTGCGAATGGATGATGATCCGTGAGGCGCCTTTGAATCACCCGTCGAGTGCGCTCGAGATTCCTGGATTACTCGCTTGGGGCCCCTCTGTGGTAGATTCTCCTGATGATCAAAAGCATCGATGTCCCCACCATCATCAGCAACCAAACCTGATTCTTGCTGATCTTGCCGTGGCTGTATACGTGATCCGGCTCCAGCTTCACCTCCTGAGACATTAAGGAGGCGCGCGACAGGAGTATGAAGGCAGTCGACTCTGATTGGTCCACACGTATAATACCGCTCCTTTTCTGGTCCTTGCACGCCTATGCACTTCCTTTTCCAGCATTGATTACAACATTGGAGACACAGCGGCGGGGTTGTCGGGGAAGTAGGTCGGTATGATGTTACGGAACAGAAGCTTGTGGTTTCTGCTGGTTGAGAATTGGAGTTCGGCTTGACTGTGACATCTTTTGTGTCTATTAATTTCTCAAGTTGACCATAGTGTCTGTCTAGTAGGTTTTTGGGAATGCGAATTGAGGATGCCACACCGGTGTTGGTAAGAGGTAGCTTGGGATGGTCACAGATATGGGGTATAGAGGATGGGCAGATTGCCCGTATTTCGAGAACAAGGATGATAGGACTCTGTACTCTATTACATGATGTTAGATAAAAGCTTTGTTTTAAGCGTGCAGGGCTACATACAGTGGCTTCAAACGAATAGAGCTTATGACAAATGTCAAATCCAACTTCGAAACTTCGGAAAATGGCGGTTGAGAGCATGTCGCATGAGGAAGCTTTGGCTTGTTGTCGTGCTGGACTGGCGCGCCTATAGCTAAGGGCGTTAACGTGCGATGGCTCTCTTTATGTGTACGTACCCATATATGTACATGGATTAGGTAGGCTTGAAAATCTAAGAGAATAGACTTACCGTTGGTAGTTCTCATAACCAGTGCTTTTGAAGAGCCGGTTAAGACGTTTTCCTTTGCATGGGGAATCAAGACATCTCGCTCCAGTCGACTAATGTTTTCTCTGAAAGGGGATCTGAAGGAGTCGACTATTGAAAACAAAATAAAACAACGGTCTGCTTCCCTAGAACCTGAAGCTTCTCCAATGCTGTGGCTGGTAGGACTGAATGTACCTACCTTGTTCTTAACCCGGCTTTTCCCAATCCGCTGGGACACTCTGCACATGGTTTTCTCGGTAAACTGATTTCTTTGATTCTATAGTGGATGTATACGAAGTTGGTCTTGTTCTCGAATATCCGGAGCGTTGTGCTGAATTACGACTAGGGAAGGAAAGCATCTATGTAAATACCACAGGATACTGCCCAAATTGTTGTCTGTCTCCGCAGCACCTGCGCGCTTGCGCAAGGCCCAGCTACCGTAGCGGCAATATGTAGATGTGAGAAACGATTGAATCGCATATAATGATTGATTCTATGACAACGATTTCACCCAGGACAATGATATTGCAATTATTACTGTTTTAGGTTGTTGTTATTATTATTATTGTTGTTATTGCTGCTGTAAACGCGTTACGCGTATTTGTGTAACCACCTGCCTTATATAAGGTTTTCCTTCCTCCTCTCGACCTGGTTTCCATCCTTTCCTTTTACTTCTTAAAGTCTTTGAAATTTTCTAAGTCTTCCAGGTCTCCAGGTCTTTCCAGGTCTCTCCAGGTCTCTCCAGGTCTCTCCAGGTCTCTCCAGGTTCTGTAGGTAGGTGTAAATAGTAGCCCTCGTAGCCCTCGTAGCCCTCGTAGCCCTTGTAGCCCTTGTAGCCGCGTAATCTGTAGAAAGTAGAAATAAAATTAAAAAAAAAAATACAGAAGCTATTACCGTTTTTTGGTAAATTACCGTTAACGTAGGGACAATGATTCCTCTCCAACTGAATGGTTGGTTGGAGGAAAACGATTGTATATATTCAACCATTTCTTGGGGCCATACACTGCCGCTGCGGTACGCAACTCGTTTCCCTTGGGCACCAGTTTCGCCTATCCTACTTCCACCTACAGATGTACCTATTGTCGCATAATCTGGGACTGCCACATGTCACCCTGTATGCGGGAATTCTACATAGTCAATGATTGACATACTACCTGGACCTACATGTGACTACATCTATCTCCAGGAAAAATTTATAAGTGAAAGAGATTCTAGACGTTCATATCCGAGAGGAGCTATGCCAAGATCTCAGGGAAAGTGGTTAGCCCTAGAGGTAAGTCGTGCACAGAGTAATAACAAGTAGACGGTAACTCGCTACTAAGGTAGTGATGACTCTTAACGCTTACTCCATTCTAACTCACGAGGTACTATGCACTCCTTATACATGTACAGCTGGATCTCCTATCCCCGCTTTTATACCCCGACACTGGAAGGTTGGTAAGGTTGTTAAAGCACCATAGGAATCCAGTATACACGATCCATCTCATATCGAGATTTGTCGGAATTGTCACATCAAGATTCGATACACCATTCTTCTCAACCCTTCAAGTCCAAGGAAATACATATCAAAAGGTTGATAATACCAGAAATGCATCAAGCTTAATAACACTTATCTTAATCTCCGCCGCCTCTTTCTTATTAACTACCCCCTCAGCCACCTTTGCACCTTCGGCGCAGTCAAAAGCATTAACGCGCAGCTAATAACAATACAGTACTTGCCGGTGCTTACCTAGATTGTTATACTCATTCACGGTGCCCAGTATAGTCGCACCATATCCGCAGAGTCTTCCGGGATTGCTTCCCTCTACATCCTCTTCAACTTCATCGTAGCCACAGAGCGAATAGCGAAGATCACGGACCTAATCATACGAAGGACAATCGGTAATTGGCTCCGCCATTCGGCACCGTAAAATTAACAAGCCACGTTCAACTTATAGCGTTAGGTACCTTATCCTATGTACCTGGTAGGTCAAGTGACCTACTTGGAACGCTACGAAGTGCCCCGGGTGCCTCGGCGATTAAGGGTACCGGATCAGGAAAACCTGCTTAATATTCAACCCTCCATGGGCCTTTTGAACATTATATCCACCGTCTACCATCAAATTCCAAAGTTAAATATCGCATGTCCGTAAGTTATATCGTCTTCTTCCTTATCCCAGTGGCGCCAGCCGTACCTTTCGGTCTACTACGCGTTACACCTATCACCAGTTTCTCCCTATAGCATTCTTCATTGCCACTCTTATCTCCTGATGGCATGAGATGACGTCGTGCTGCGGACCGGCCCGTTGAGTACCGCTGGCCGAGCCGCCCAGGCCGTTATGTTTGCTACAAACTTCCTCCCGACCGGTCCGTCTCAATCTGGGTTCGGATTCCCTATTCTTTCGTAATATAATCGCCGTGACTATACTGCTGTTCCTAATGCCTAGGAGACTTGAACTATAAAAGACGACGACAATTGGAAGACTACCCCTCTAATAGGTCGAGGACATGGAAAAGACTGTGTTATGTTCTAATATATTAATCTGTCACAAGGGTAGTTCACGATAGATGTCGCGGTGCTCACGCTGTGTCGAGGACCACAACCTCCGCCTCGGCTTCGCCAACACTTTCCACTGTCAACCTGTCTCCAGCATTGACACCATCAACGAATGCGCCATCGCCCTCATTGAAAACCTCGTCCCGGCCATCTAGCCGAATTTTGGCTTTTCCATTCTTCGTCATCGGAAGATGGACGTAGACCTTTCTCTTACTATTCTCTGTTGCCTTGGCTCCAACGACCCAATCGAACTTTTCTTGTGGCGCGATCAATCCTGCACCCATTACGAAGTCGGCATGGATGGGTATTGTCCCCTCAATTGTCGGCTCAGCCACTTTCTCCTGCTCAAATGTAGCCTCCGGGCCACCCTTCAGAGGACTCAGAATTGGCACGAAACCCTTGCGCTTCTCTTCGTCGTCGAAGTGACGGGTGTGATATCTCGGGGTAAGTCCCCGCTTCCATGGAATTGCCCAGATCTGAAGAAAATGTACCGTATCCTTTGAATGTTCGTTTTGCTCGGAGTGCGCAATGCCCGTGCCGCCCGTGGTGAACTGGACATCCCCTCGGCGCATCCGATAAAACTTATCCGACTGTCCACCCTCAGCCCCTTTCTGAAGCATACTATCTCGGTGAGTTAGTTCTCCGGAGATGATATAGCTGAAAATCTCAAAGTCTCGATGGGGATGTGTTGGAAACCCGGAATTGGGCTTAACTCGGTCCTCGTTCAGAACCCTTAACGAGCCGAAGTGCGTAAACCTCGGATCATACCAGTCGGCAAACGAGAAGCTGTGATATGTATTGAGCCAGCCATGATCTGAGTGCCCCCGAGCAGCCGAGCGGTGGGGTGTGATCTTGGCATGAGAGAGCGTCTTGGACATGGTGTTCCTGATTATGCTCATGAGCTGAAATGAGATTCAATGTGGAATTTTAGAACACAGGTAGGTTTCAACGCGTCTTAACAATTGATAAATAGACTAAATTGCAGGCTACGGTTGATATTAAAACATCAAGTGAACAGCATCCGTAAAAGAGGTAGGTACTTAATATATATTCCTCGAGTTTACTTCGAGAAAGGGCTAGAGCATACAAACCCCTCTGATCTTCAATTATAAAGCATTTGGTGATGGTTGCAAAGAATTGACTTAACAAAAAGAGGCAATCCAGTCCTGCCAAACTAGGACTAGCGCTCGTATCCCGAGACATGAGATCAACTATGTGCCTTGAGACTCGTCAAGGACTCCGCTGCTGCTTCTTGAATTTGCCATCATTGTTCCCTAACAGGTTTCATAACAGGTTCCATAATATGGAGATTTTTGGTTAGAAATTGCTTACGGTTCATTAGCTCATGCTTACCTTATTATATCAGCAAAGACAACCCCACCAACCCACCATCAATGACAGCCTCCCTTATCGATAGAGATTTATTTGCCGCCCTACCAACTTAATTTAATAGCGATCATGATAGGCAGCCCACGTGCGCAATCAAATCTTCAATGTCGCTTGGGCAGTTGGTACAGTGGCACTGGAACGTTTCAGTGCGCCCATTCAACCAGCCGGCGGGGTTTCCAGGTCCCAGAACCCCGGGTGCAGCACCGTCACCAGGTCGAATTTGAAAGTTCGGAAAAAAACAAAAACCGTCAGGTCCAATCATCTGAAGGCACTGGCAGACCCTCCACTTTTCTTCTCCAACCTTGGTCGCAAAATCTTTCGAATCTTCTCCAAGACTGGACAGGAAAAAAAAATTAGTAGATCTAATCACGATGCCGATTGAGCGCGCTTCTTTCTGTAGCGCGAGTGCTTCTGCACTTACATTCAAGGGCAAACATCTATACGTTCAATCCAGTTCCTGACATAGTGTCACACTTGAAACTTGGTGTTTAATCCAATTTCCTCCAAGGCCTTTGCGTCCGCGTCTCAGTAACCGCGCATATCGACGAGCACTTTGCCCGACTACATCTATTTCGATTTGCCCCGCGATTGACTCGACTCCGAACTCGTTTTGACCTGATTCCCGTCATCCCGCGTTTTACCCCACGACATCGAGATCTTTTGAGAAGGTATGTCGACATAGATTCAATTATCCTTGAAATTGGCGTAATAGGGATGACGGTCTGGTACAAGTTGGCCTCGCTTGAACCCCAATTCAAGGTTCTGTTCAAATACAGAATAAGGGAAACAACGTAGGATCAAGTTTGACCTAATAAGGCCGTCATCCCCGCGAAAAGCCAGAAATATTGTCGTGATGAGTTCTATCTTTTATAAATGTTCGACTGCCTAGCCAATGCTGCGGAGAAATCCACTCTGAACAATATTCATTCTTGTCATTCGTCATAACCATCTCCCAGACGTCAGCATAACATCGGGAACAGTCTACTCCGCATAGATTCTCCAATCTATACGCGGGTTTGAGCGCTGTTGGAATTTGCGATCTTTCCTGCTCCCTTGCTGTTGTGCTGTCGCCTGCGAGATAACGGAGATGCCCTCACGCCTTCTTTTTTACTAACAGGACGTCTACCAGACCTTTCGATCTCGACTGCCGGGTAATCATGTGTGGTGTACTCGGCCTGATTTTGGGCCATGTCGGTGATGATCCTGATGCCCCTTGCAAAGCCGCAGTCGCACTTCACGAAGCCTTGTACTTCCTCCAGCACAGAGGACAAGATGGTTAGTACTATCTCTTAACCGCCTATTGCAAGGCCACGGTTACATCTGCATCTCCTCTAGAAAAAAAGGGATACCATATTGTTGGACCTCACAGTAAAGACCTTGTCAGGTCATTACTGATACCCGCTAAAGGGGATAGCTGAAGAACAAGCTGACATCCAATAGCTTGCGGCATAGCAACTTGTGCTGCTGGAGGTCGCATATACCAATGCAAGGTAAGGCCGCACAGCCTAATACTTCGAGCATAGGACAGCATCTAATATGAATGACAGGGCAATGGAATGGCTGCCAAGGTGTTTGCTGACGGCATGAGGGTTCAAGATCTACCCGGTTCAATGGGTATTGGACGTATGTTTCTTCATCAAGTTTTCGACAATCGATTCTCATAAGTTCTGGGGTCAAAACGTCCTAAATAAAATCTTTCTATGACACTAACTCTTGGTGTACTAGATCTACGTTACCCAACCGCGGGCACATCATCAAATGCTGAATCACAACCGGTGAGCACAGTCCTAAGATCCGACTCTATCTACTTCTCATGAACTAGTATGGGGTTAGGTCATATTTTACATTGATACTAATATGTTTATAGTATGTCAAAATGCTGATAATTCTGAAACCCCTCCGCATGTATCCCTCTTCCGAGGGAGAACCCCTCCCTTGACCCAAGACTCGACACCCTTTTATTGTTGTTAACACAGATCAGATTCTACGTTAACAGTCCCTATGGCATATGTGTAAGTTATCTCTAGAATTCTCTCTACCATTGGACATAGAATGCAAATTCGTTTTTCAGTCGCGTATCCCTTTTTCGCTTCCTGTCTCATGCTAGCAAAGCGGGAAGACAAACATGCATTCGGTTAGCAGGTCACAAATTTATCTGTGGAAGCATACTAAGTGCCATTGTTCGAGTGCTTATTGCCCTTTGCCAATTTTCTAAGACAGGTGTTGCTAACTGAATGTGCCGTAGTTCGCACATAATGGGAATCTTATCAATGCTCCCGACCTACGTCAATATCTTGATACCGTCGCCCACAGACACATAAATACAGACAGCGACAGTGAACTGTAAGACGATTTACGCTCCCATATATTAGACTTTACAAATTGTATATCCCAGAAACAATATTAACACAAATTCAGCATGCTCAATGTGTTCGCGAACGAACTGAATGAAACTGGGAAGGCCAGAGTTAACACAGATGACATATTTCGTAAGCTTTCTTGAACCCCCCCTCCTCTTCTGTTGCCGTCATGTTCTCTTCATGGCCTATACTCGCTGTATTCTCTAGGTGCCTCATCCGCCTAGTATGAAAGGGGCCGGGCAAGCTCTTCTAGATTTCACATTGAATTCTGACAAACAACAGATGCGCTAGGTCGGATGTACGAGCGATGCTCGGTTCGTGAAGCCTGCTACAATGGCAATGCAACTCACGCTGACAAGTGGATTAGGGCGGCTGGGCATGTACTGCGATGATTGCCGGTTTTGGAGTATTAGGCTTCAGGGATTCTTATGGTATTAGACCTCTAGTACTTGGAGAGAAGGAGTCAGAAACTCTTCCCGGTGCAAGGGACTATATGCTTGCCTCTGAATCTATTGCGCTACGACAACTTGGCTTTAGCAATATTCGGGATATTTTACCCGGACAGGCTGTCTTCATCCAAAAAGGTCGAGCACCGGTTTTCCACCAAGTCCAAGAGCCAAAAGCGTATTCGCCTGACATATTTGAATATGTGAGTTGGTCCTTTTGATCGCTTGACCCCTCATTATACTCTTCAAATGCCTCGTCTCGTAGCTTAATGGCTCTGCCCGTTATATTTCCTAAGGGTTCCATTGCTTTTCGAGCTCTTACTGATTGCCGACATTCTAGGTTTACTTCGCGAGGCCAGACACTGGTCAGTATATGGCTGCTTTTGCTGTTGCGGTGTTTAACAGCTTCTAACCTTCTATAGTCATTGACGGAATCAGCGTACATGCCTCTCGACAAAGAATGGGCTACAAGTTAGCTGATAAGATTCGAGAGCTTCTTGGGGATGAAGTGATCAAGGATATTGACGCTGTTATCCCCATTCCTGAGACATCAAACACATCGGCTGCGAGCGTTTCTGAACGTTTAGGCCTAAAATTTTGTCAGGGCTTCGTCAAGAACAGATACGTATTCAGGACTTTTATGTGAGTTGGCCCAACTCCAGAATAGCAGCAAAGACCACCATGTAAAGCCTACCCTGGGACTATGCCTAGCCTCATAGAATGGAGCATTATGACTCGTATCTTTGCGCAAGATTTGTCAATGGAAAAGTAACTAACTTTATATGCTTCAGCATGCCGCAGCAAGGAGCTCGCCAAAAGGGTGTCAGAAGAAAACTCAGCGCCATTCAGACCGAGTTTGAAGGTCGCTGCGTTTTGCTTGTAGACGATTCAATTGTGCGTGGAACTACTAGCAAAGAGATAGTCGCCATGGCGCGCGAAGCTGGTGCGCGAAAGGTGATATTTGCGAGCTGTGCTCCGCCCATTACCTCTCCACACATCTACGGCAGTAAGTAGCCCATGCTCTCGAGTTTTGGACTCCTTGAGCCATTAATTAGAAGTCACCATATCCTTTTAGACGGTGTCTCAAATTAATTATGAAACCTTTACTGACCGTATTGTATAGTTGACTTGGCTAGTCCCATGGAACTGATTGCCTCAGGCAAGGACCGCTTCGCTATCGCTAAGAGTAAGTCGAGTTGTCCCACGCTCTCGTTCGGATATCCGACCTTCGAGTTTCATGTCCCATCTATGAAGAATTACCATTGACCTAAGGCTTGTAGGCATTGACGCCGAGGAGGTAATATACCAAGATCTGGATGATCTAAAGGCAGCATGTGCAGAGCTCTCACCGCCAAACGGACCTACAGAATTTGAGGTCGGTGTATTCTGCGGCAAGTATGTCACGCCAGTTCCGGAAGGGTACTTCGATCACTTGAATTCAGTGCGTGGCACGAAACGGAAACACCATGCGCAGATATCTAGCAGTGGTCCAACGATAGTCGTAGGTGGTAGCCAGATTGGCACAAACGGTTCGGCAGCGCATCTGGGAATGCTTGGAGGGAAAGACTCGCTGGAGACAGTGAGAAATGGAGCAGTTTCTCCTATGCGGGACGATATTAGCATCCACAATCTGGCTAACGAGCCTGAGCGACGTTGAAATATGCATTTTCCATAGTAGATATGTTCGGCAGCAATATATAGCATGGATGGTCAATGGAACTATATCTATTTCTCGTGATTTATGCAGTGTTTACCACTTATTATCGTTGCTCTCTATGGTGTCGTACTATCTAAACGACCTGCTTTAGCAAGTATGTTCTGTTACCATTTTCTTCTGGACGCAGGTGCTGTACAAGTTGAGCAGGATGCGGTAATCATCGACATCTAAGAGGCCCCTTCTTTTTCCCATTTTTCAACAGCAGGATCCCGTGAAGGTAGAAGCAATGGTTTTTGCATACATCTACGACTCATCGGTACTTTGAAAAATAGAAGTATCTATGGTTGTCACGTTTCAAGAGCCGCCAAAACTAATCCCATATTTTCGATGTACTTGATTGCCTCATTAGAAACCCAGACAAAAAGAGTTGCCATCCCACTAATTAGATGCTATCAATATCGAGATCCCATTAAGACTCCTTCGGCTTTACTCATTAGGGTACCTGTACCTACGAGAAAACTCCCTATAAGTACCATGTAGAACGACCCAGGCAAATACATGTGGTTTATCCCCAGTCTACTTCAAGCCATATTAGTATATATTCGTGGATAGGCCATTTCTGCTCTCCTGCATGAGAACGAAGGGAATGCAGTTGAAATCCCCAGACTTAGGTCTCCTGATTTCCTTTTCCTGTTTCTCACCCCTGCGTATATGAAATCACCTAGCTGGAGGTAGAGAAGACGATGTACAGATACCATCTTGTTCTCTGAGATTATGGGACCACTGTGACAGATCATATTCTAGATAGAATTGCGCCAGATGGGAGCTACTCGATATAAGCATTCAAGCGCTGCTGCCAAAACTTTCGGAGTATTGTAGGCAGTTTATCTGATGTTCTGAGGAAGCGGCGGCGCACTTTCAAGCATGAATGGCGTCATCGACATGTTGAGGCTCTCAACATCTCCATTCACACGTTTCCTACTTGTATCACTTAGATCACTTAGACATCCATGATCCTACCCTTTTCAATCAGTGAACCATACATATGTATTTTCACTATCAACTACATACCTCAGCACTTAACTGCACTTCGGTCGTCGGGATACCTATACTTCTGTCAAAGGAGTACTACCTATATGAGGTATCTCTTTGCCGCGACATACTATTGAGTGAATTCATTCCTATTGATAGCGGCGTAACTACACGTGATGTTCTCCAGGCGTTCAAGGTGAGTTGACGGTGCATCCTGCCAACTTTCATATCGTTCTGGGTGCCCCTGTCCTTTCTTATCCGGCGGTTGAGATATTGACGGTCGTGACTGCAGCCCCTAACTAGATCGCCGCTTTCTGATCGCCGCTTTCTTCTCCTGATCGCGGTTTCGATTTCTCACCTAATAAAGCCCGCCGCTTCCTTATTTAGTCGGCGTTTGCCACTCATCCCACGGCGCTCTTTACTTTTCATTTGCCCAACCTCGCACCTTCGGTTCATCTACACATCTGTACTACAAAGGAATTCACAATTGCAATTCAAGTCAACCTTTCACTCTCTTCTATGAGACTGGAATCACCAGCATTTTGCAGTACAGTCAACATTTACCTATAGATCTCATTACAGCATTCAACTACCCAAGACTCTCCTGGGCATTTACTATCCCAATAACTATCCATGACAAGCCATGTTCTATGTCTTCTATATCCCTGTAACCCTTAATCGCAGAGGCCTAGCCTATTAAAGTATCTCGCTGTATCCTTCAATCACCAAGATCGTTTGATATAGTTAATATCCAGCATATCATACCCTCTTACATTGAACCTCGCCGGGCCATATCTCATCGCCGATAGTGTCTAATCAGATCATAGTCAATCTCTGTGGAGTTGACTTCCTTATAACCTTTACCTTTCCCTTAGCGTCTGAGATATTACCTTAGACTTATCCCTTTTCTATCCACAGGATGGCACCACGCGGTCGCAAGACAAGTGCCAGCGCAAAGACTGCGCCTGTGCTGCCCCATGGTATGGGTCTTGACCTGAGGGCTGGGGTGAAGGATACAACACTCATTGCTGAAGCGCCTACCACAGCTGAGCCGTCATCCACGACCGTGACACCATCTATTCCTACAGCACCATCCGTCACCGATGAACCATTTACTCAGTCTGCTAGTACAGAAGTTAAAGGCACATCTCAGAGAGCTGGCGATCAGAGCCTCATTAGATTCAAAGTTTCGAGGCCGTCTCGCGCATATGGAGACCTGGGATCTGATGAGGATATCTCCACTAAAGCCGAGGACGAAGAGCAAACCGATCCGGCCAGTCTCGAGACAGATGTCTTGCGAGCGAGTGGGCGGCAATTACGGCCAAGGAAGTCCAAAGGGGCAGCCGTAGTATCTTTCACAGAAGCGGTTACATCTACCTTTGCTTTGGAGGACCAGAGCACTGATGTACAAGGTGGCAAGGGAGCATCGAACAAGCGAAAACGCCCGACAAAGAGTGTTTCTGTCTCTGTTGACGAAGAATCCTATGCCGACGCTTCCGAGCCCAAGCCTAAGAAGGCCAGGAGAAAGCCCAGAAAGACCAAGGATAATCCATACGGCCTGACACCAGGCGAGAGCCCTTTCCCTGAATGGGAGCCACCAAGCGCAGAGCAGTGCGAAGAAGTTTACAACTTACTCAAAGCTCTGCATACGGACGTGAAAGCGGAAGCACCCGAAGTCATCCCTGCCCCTTCACTGCAGGTAACCGGCTGCGGCGAGGTCCCTTCCGTTCTCGACGCCTTGCTCAGAACTTATCTCAGCGGTGCAGTGACCATGAGAGGTTCGAACAAGATGCTTGAGAACTTGGCTGCGAGATATGGAACATCGGGGGACGGAATGGGAAAGGCGAGCATCAACTGGAACAATGTTAGACTATCATCTCGGGAGGACCTGGCTGCGACAATTCGCGAAGGCGGTTTGGCAAATATCAAAGCTAAACACATTAAGGAGATACTGGATATGGTGCACCAGGAAAATGTCCAAAGACGCGATGCCTATCTCCAAGAAAAGAAAACTGGTGAACAGGCCAATGTGCTTGCCGCTGGAGACAAAACAGACGGACAAAAAGCCTTCGAGATACAAATGGTTGAGCACGACATTCTTTCTCTCGAGTATATTCGTAGCTTATCAGTTGACGAGGCCATGAAACAGTTCACAAAGTACCCCGGGATTGGAGTGAAGACTTCGGCATGCGTCGTCCTCTTTTGTCTTCAGATGCCCTGCTTCGCTGTCGACACTCATGTCCACAGATTCGCTAAGTGGCTAGGATGGGCACCAGAGACCGCAACCGCCGATGACGTATTCAGCCACCTGGAGGTTCGATGCCCCGACCGTTTCAAGTACGGACTTCACCAACTCTTTATCCGCCACGGTCAGAATTGCGGAAAATGCAATGCCAGCACCGCGGAGGGAACCGAAGACTGGCTTGCTCTAGATGACTGCCCCCTAGAGAGCCTTATTCGTCGCTTTGACAAGCGGAAGTCGAAGGCTCAGCCGAAGCCACCACCTAAGAAGGGCAAAGGGGGAAATCAGGAGGAGACCGAGGAAGCTGAAATGTCGAAGTTAGAGCAAGAGAAGAGCATAAACGATTGAAGCAGGAACAAGAGCAAAATAACTCATACACGTAACTGGCTGATTGTATGTAACCGCTGACTTACTGAGATCATAAGCAATGGCAATCTGCGATGTTTTCAATTGTAGCATCATTCCTCTCTCGCACTTCATGCCGATATCCCTCGTACTTGTATGAATGGATGTTCCTCTCATCCGCCTGTATGCCTTTACAATCACCCCAGTTGGCCCGTGCCTATCCGCCCTTACACCCTCCTATTTTCTTAGTCGCTTTACGCCTACTTTATCGACCACATTTAGTGACGCTTTTTCTATGGTACCTAATTATGCGCGGCTTATTGCTGTCGCATGTGCTTCATAACCACAGAGCTGATTGGGTACCTATGCTTGATGACGATACTTCGAACGAATAAGCACGGCCAATAGATAATATATTGTTACAAATTTAGAGTGGCTTTTAGTAAAGAAAATATCGAGTGCCGACATATGTCTTCAATTCTTGACTGGAGGGAGATACCGAGATGATGATATGCGACGCATGTTTTGGATAGCTCTGAATATTTGTAGTCAAGCCTTGAGATCAAGTTTTCTTCTCCCTCATTGACTTCCCCGTTTATAGGAGCGAGAATGAGGTAGTAAAGAAAAAAAACCACGCCATCGCCTTATAATTATTTGGTACTTCTCAAGGCCATCCATGATCATCCATTGATGATTGAAGATCTTGCCTCAGCAACGTCAGGCTCATTCAGGTACATTAGGTACCCCTGATGTAGCTTATTATAGCGCCAGAGCGCTTGGATCAAGTACCCACCTCCACCCCACAACCGCCCCACAGCCCCCATTACGGCACAATTAAAGTCTTATCGATAAACTTTTGGCACGTCCTCGAAACTTCACGCGCCAGAACATCACGGTTGACTTTAACCTATCTTCATATCTTACCTACGCCTTCGCCGCCGACTTCCATTCTCGCACTGCTCTCGCGCATGGCCATGCCTACCCGCACCGTGGAGCATTTTAAACACACGAATTTCCACTAATATTACACCGCGTCAACCTATTTCTGCCGACCGTTCCCCACTCACTTTCGCGCCGAGCCGGGAATCACATTATTTTCTTCGACTGTTGTCTATGAGGCGGTCTTGCCTTCTAGGAAGAGGTTCACGGTCCTTATACCCATATCTAGACGTAATTTCCTAATTTCTACCAAACCCAGGGTACCTAGACCCGACCACTCCTCGATTCCTCCTTAAGACCCCGAACTAGCATTCACGGCGACATGCCCTATGTAAATCAATATGTCTGTCACCACTATGCTCGAGGGTTCTTTTAATGACATGCGAGGTTACCCTGAAGAATTCCACCTATGCTGCCCCAGAATATCCGAAGACGATGATGAGATTTACGATGATCCAGATGCCCCCAGCAAGATCGGCGCTGCCGAGAAGGAGAAAAGGATCCAAGAAGGCGAGATAAGGTTAAACACGGTATATACCTGTTCGTTAATCCTGGGCGTTGGAGAAGAATCGGCAGAAGGCCTGGGTCATGAATTCGGGGGCCGGATCAACACTTTCCTCAAGTCTTGCGCCACATGTGTGCGTAACTGGCACAAAGGACGCAAGTCCTTTCTCAAAAGTGTTGCCGAGTAAGATTCCTTCCTATTGTTGTCTTCAGAAGCGATATTAATGTACTAAGCAGACATTATGACGAAAGTGTCGTCGTCGAGATGGAAGACCGATTAAACCAATTCGATTTCAGCCGGATCACCGAAGGTCTTGAGGGCGCCGCCGAGTTCATCAATTCCCATGACGGCGTAGCTGGGCAGAGCACTTTTCTTAAGGAAGACAGAGCGGAACTGCTCGTTGCTCTATACGAAGCTATATGCTGCATGCCGTACTTGAGTTTGCCAGATAATCGAAAGCAGTTCAACTTCGTCTTCGAATCAATCCAGAAACGAAAGATTCTCAAGTTGGATGAGATTCTTCCCACTATGACCTTCTTCCTTTTTGACGATAACGAGATCCGTAACCGATTTGCCGTCCATACATTCTCTCGTCAGCCTTCTGTCACCGAGGAGGACTTCGAATGGGCAATCAATGATAATTTGGCGAATGCCATCTTGAAAGCCAATGATATGAACGCGCCTCTTCAGTTCCTCACTCGCTTCTGGCAAGGCTTCCTCCACATTCTGGACCTCCTCGACGAGAATCTCATCATTCATTCCTTGCGGGCCATGACTGTGCAGCCGAGCATATATGATTTGATGCTTGCGCAGATGTCCCGAATCAATTCGGTTCCCATCTTAAAACTGCTTCTCAAGGCATTTTGCGCGCTGTTGCGGAAGTCTCCCAAAGCATTCTGGGATGCATACAGTCATTACTCGCATACCGCTGTCGCCGAGCAGATATTGGGGAGCCCTGCCTTCAAGTCACTGCTCGTGCAGTCCGGAGAGCATGATATGTTGTCCGAAGGCCCGGCAGCCATTTCTTGGGTAAAACGTTTCGTAGAGTCAGTTCCTACCCACCAGAAGAGTGATATCTGTGATTCGCTTCTGCATCATTTTCTGCAAAGATACGCCCAGGACCCCAGCATGACATCGGGAGGCAAGCTTGCTTGTACTATTGCGGCGGTCGAAGCTCTGTCTTCAACCCTAGAAGCCTTCGCCTCGCCAACTTATAAGCTGCATGCAGGGTCTTCGACAATTCACACAAATGCGACTTTGAATCTGACGCTAAAATACAAAGATTTAATTATTCAGCTAGCCCAGCTCCCACCCAACAACCGCCAAAATGCTGCCATGTCACAGGCTGGTTTGTCTGTAATAAAAGCCGCACTAGCTTTGGATTCTCGTATTACTGTCGAGGAATTTAACGCACTTCAGAACAGCGATAGCCATGTCCAACGTGAGGTTAAACGAGACTCATCAGGCCTTTGGGAGGCCTTCTTGGAGATCCTTCAACCCGGTGCAGACGAACTTGCTAAGGCGATGTTGGTCGCAACGGGCCCGCTGATGGCTGTGGAAGTCTTTCTGCCGGAGAAGAGGAAGCCTTTATCCGCGACGAAGCAAGAGTTCAATACTGAATTCAAGAAGACAGCTGAGGTCATCGGACGAATGCTTGAAAGATTGGGAGACTTTAGTGAACGTGCGCTGCAACAACTTTGCGTAGATTCCGCTACTGTCTTACCCATAGTTGGCTCTCTTGTTCACGGTGAGGAAAGCATAAACCAAGCCGGGGCCTCTTTTATCAGGACAGTCACGGGCGAGATAGGGAGAACGGATGCCGTACTCAAATTACTCGAAGGCTATTTCGTTCAAGCCTTGGATTCTTACACGACTGTCGTCACCGAAATCAACGAGAAGATGTCTCTTTGGTCACCACAATTCAATATTATCCGGTATTCGAGAGATATTCTTGGCAGTCTCTGCGATCCAACATCTGGTATACTGCGGTCGAAGGATTTAAATGACAGAGAGCGTGAAGTACTTGGTGCTTGGTGGAATACACAATGGATCTTCCTTGATAACGCCTTTGCCCAAACAGAGGGCTGGAGTCGTCTGGTTGAGACGGGCAAAATGAAGGATTTCTGTCGAGAGGCTATGGAGCTCGCCGAGGCTCTGCTGGCCCAGGATGGTCTTCTAGCCTCGGCCCTGAGCCCCCAATCTGCGCATTCTGCTTCAATAGAGAACAGCGAACAGCCAGAGAAGGAAGCCATGAGGGATATCCTCGAGCAGCCAAGGAAGTATTCATTTGGACTCTGCAGGATGCTTCGTCTAAAGGATTTGTATCTCGTCGAAGTAATCGTCAAAGTTCTTGGGAAACTCCTGAGGCGCCTAGTGGAGTTTGACATGGAACTCCCTTCACAAGCTCTAGCATTCGTCAAGAACACTTGCATTCAGAACAAGGATGGGCGGTATAACACCCTAACGAACATGAACGACAGCCAACGTGCTGAACTGTTACGAGCTTTGGGTGAGGATACTCAGGATGACATTGAGATCATCTCAATTAAGAAGGCCGAGCCTCTCAAGCGGCAGGCCAAGCTCGATGCTTGGTCTAAATCAGGCGATGAGATATCGAGCGTACCAAGCGTATCCCGGAAGGAGAAGATAGCGGTGAGGTCGAGCAAAGATGATATACGCGAGCTGCTTAAAACCTCTTCTTCGGACAAGACCCGGTCGACTTTGGACTTAATGAGATCTCGCCAAGCGGAGAGCAAACCCGTAGTCAATGTAGCTGCCATTCGCGAGAAGCGCCAAAGGGAAGCTGAAGAGAAACGGAAGAGAGATGCCGAAGCTATTGCCAGAGCAAAAGCTCTTCGTGCCCCTAAACCACTCGTCACTGGTGAGGGTTCTGGTCTTCAGGGACTCTCGGGCGTTCATGGCAAAGATCATGCTCCAGAAAAAAGTGAGATCATGGTCAACTCGTCGTCAGAAGATGAGGATGATTCGGATGGTGAGGCTGAGTTCTTGGCTCGGTCTGGCACAGTGAAGAAAACATCGAAAGGAGGTTCCTCCATGAAGCTTAATGCAGCAGTTCCAGTGAAGAAGATGAAAATCCAGCGCTCTGCGAAGGATATGCGAGCGCGACTTATCCCTCCAATGGATGTTTTGCATCAAGCTATTCTCGAATGGGATATCTTCCACGAGGGCAACGATCCACCGAATGGCATTAGATGCACTCAGGTTTCTGATTCCTATACAGATCCGCGAGAGTACAAGGAGACCTTCTTACCACTGCTAATCAACGAAGCTTGGAGATCCTTCGTGACGGCTAAGGACGAGGCAACATCAAAGCCGTTCGGAATCAAGGTTGTTAATCGGATGAACGTTGATAAGTTCGTCGAAGTTAGTACAGCCTTGCCTATAAACGAGAATAAGGACAGATTCCTCTCGGAAGGAGATATCATCCTATTTTCACATGCTTCGAATCCGTTGGAGGCTACAGATGCGTTGCACTGTCTTGCTCGTATCTGGCGTGTTCAATTCAAAAACGGCAATTTAGAAGTACAATTCCGTTTAAGCGGCCGGGCCGGTCCTATCTTAGCCACGATGATGCCGCAGGCCGAACTCTATGCCGTTAAGATCACCAACATGACCACGATCGAGCGTGAATATGCTTCCTTAGAAAGTCTCCAGTACTACGATTTGATGCCAGAGGTTTTAGAAGCCAAGCCGTCTCCTATGCTGAAATTCGCTGAAGAAGCCGTTCAGAATATCATGGAGAACTACCAATTGAATCCTGGCCAGGCAAAGGCCATTCTAAATGCGAGGGCGAATGATGCATTTACACTAGTCCAAGGGTAAGCGCAAGACATGCACGTTATGGGAAAGTTAGCTAATCAATCACAGTCCTCCGGGTACAGGCAAGACCAAAACTATAGTGGCAATGGTCGGAGCACTTCTAACAGGCAGTTTTACCCAAACAACCGGCACCGCTTTTAAACCGCCTGGCAAGCCAGCTAATAAGGGGTTGTCCAAGAAGCTGTTAGTCTGCGCCCCGAGTAACGCCGCTGTCGACGAATTGGTTTTGCGACTCAAGGACGGCGTCAAGTCTACTACCGGAGCTTTCCATAAGATTAACGTGTTGCGTCTTGGCCGCAGTGACGCCATAAACGCAGCTGTAAAAGATGTCACCTTGGACGAAATGGTGAAGGCCCGTGTAGAGGGAACCGCAAACCAGAACAACGGCCCTAGCTCACGAGACTTGATGCATAAAGAAGCTGGCCAGATCAAGTTGGAATTAGCTGAACTGCGACCGCAGTTAGAAGCTGCAAGAACTGTCGGAGACCGCGCAGAGACGAATAAACTACAGCGAAAATTCGACGAGCTCAAGCGTCGTCAGGCCCAAATTGGCGCAAAGATTGACGCTGAGAAAGATAGTGGAAATACGGCTGCCAGAGAGAGCGAAATCCGACGACGTCAAATCCAACAAGAGATTCTTGACTCTGCCCAAGTTCTCTGCGCTACACTCAGCGGTAGTGGACATGAAATGTTCAAGAATCTGCAAGTTGAGTTCGAGACGGTAATTATCGACGAAGCAGCCCAGTGTGTTGAACTCAGCGCCCTGATCCCACTGAAATATGGCTGTTCCAAATGTATTCTCGTTGGAGATCCGAAGCAACTTCCCCCCACGGTCCTATCCCAGTCCGCGGCACGTTATGGTTACGACCAGAGTCTTTTCGTCCGTATGCAGCGTAATCATCCCGATGATGTTCATCTGCTTGATACGCAATACCGTATGCACCCCGAAATTAGCTTGTTCCCTAGTCAGGAATTCTATGAGCGACGACTCGTCGATGGTGGTGATATGAGAAAATTGCGTCATCAACCATGGCACCAGAGTGCGTTATTGGGACCATATCGCTTCTTCGATGTGAAGGGTATCCAAGAAAAAGGTCGCAAGGGCCAATCACTTGTCAACTTGGAAGAACTCAAGGTTGCTATGCAATTGTATGAGAGGTTGATGACAGATTATCCGCAGACCGACTTCAAGGGGAAAATCGGCATTATCACTCCCTACAAAGCTCAATTATACGAGCTTCGTGACCAATTTTCTCGCCGGTATGGAGAAAGGGTTAAAGAGCAGATCGAGTTCAATACCACGGATGCTTTCCAGGGTCGCGAGTGCGAGATTATCATTTTCTCTTGCGTTCGAGCTAGCCCTACAGGTGGTATTGGTTTCATGACTGATATTCGACGTATGAACGTCGGTCTGACTCGCGCTAAGTCCTCGTTATTTATCCTTGGAGACTCTAGAGCTCTCGTCCAAGGTGAATTCTGGAACAAGCTCATTGAAGACGCCAAGGCTCGAGATCGCTACACTGCTGGTGATGTTCTCTCTTTGCTGAGGAGGTCCGGACCCCAATTGCCACCTCCTAATTTCGATATTCCACCAACTCCGGCTCCACCAGCTCTTCCCGCTCAGCCTACAGCGAATCCCAATACCGCCTCGAGGAAGCCTATTCAGGCCAACAATGATGACGATGTCATAATGGAAGATGCTCCGCCCCCGAATCGAATGCCTAAAAAGAAGCATCAGACGCCTCAGCTGCCACAGACGTATACTGTGCTCGAGCGCCCAGCGCCTCCGGTCCCAATGGATAAAGGATATGGGGGACTCAACGAGCGCGGCGAAACCGCTACTATAGTTCGTTCATCTGAACGTCCTGTAATACACCAATCGGGTCAGAAGCGACCTCGGGACGGTGCCGATGAGAACAAAACAAATAAGCGAGTAAGTGATGAACAAGACGAAACAATTTACACAATAAACTAAACTACAATAATACAGGTCGCCAGCGGAAACGTGCCAAGGGCGCCGCCGAGTGCACCCCGAAACATGCCAAAACCACAAGACCCTGCAGCAATGTCCATGTTGGGTATTTCACCGAAGCCTTCTTCGTCTACGCCCAATCCTCCCCTTAGGCCCCCGAATGCTCCCAAGGTACCTATGTAATACTTCTGTCGTGGTTGTTTCTCAGCTAATATTGATAATTAGGGCCCGTCTGGTTCTGGAGGTCCTAGGCCGCCGCCACCACCGCAGAGGAGAAAACCTGCTTCGTCTGATCCTTTTATCCGGCGTAAACCTAATAGGCCTCAGTGAGTCCGGTGAGCTATGTTTTATGTTTCATGTTGCTCATGTAGCGCGACACCCGGTTGGCTTCGATACCTTCGGTTCTCGGTCCACTGCTAGTGCTAGATAGCTCACCAAGTCCCCTTCACCATTTTTCACCCGCAACCTATCATTGCTGAGACATCATCGAGAAGCATTTATGGCTGCCAACGATTGCATCCAACGGCGTATGGATTTGTTTTCTTGTTTCCGAAGACTCTTGTATTTGTAAAATTGGTATCGTCCCCCTATTTCGACTTCCTCGCGGAGATCCTTTAATCAAGCAGCCTCGGATGGCTTTTACTCGGATGGTTGATACCCAGGTCTTGCATCCTTAATGGGGTAGGGTATCATAGATGAGGGTTAGAATAATTAGATGGGGCTAGGGTTGAGATGGGAATGGAAGTGGAGGCTACCTACCTTCGTAGATTTGACTTCGTGTTGTATTGCAGTGTGGTGTAGTGTACGATGCTGCTGGACTGGACTGGACTGAAATGGGCTGACAATGTCTTGAAGTCTGGCAGAGAAGAGGAGAGGAGAGAAGAAAGAAAAGGGAAGTTAAATAGGTAATTGCGATGAGCCCGAGCCCGATTCAAATGGGTCGCCTAGGTAAGTATCCTAGACCGTATGGCCTGATCAATTGTCTCCTTGTGAGCTGAATATGCGGTTCGTGATGTCTGTTTTGACGCTTGAGCGGCACGGGACACGTCTTTGCAAAGCGCTTCGCTTCCTCACCTACCGCCCCCAAACACCAATACACTTCCGAACATCATCTACGACAATACGATATGTCGTTTTTTTTTTTCCTCTCTCTTTTCGCTGTTGGTCTATTGTTCCTCCCCCGCCCCCGCGGCCGTCAATCCTTGATTTATTGTCGGGTTTACGTTCAAGGAAAGGAACATCTGCATCCCATTCCTTTACGGTATTACAGCTTCACTCTTCTACGGATACGCCCAGGACCCGATCCGAGCCTTAAGGTCTAAGCGGGTATTACGAGTATACTGCAGCTATTCGCTGCTTCTGAATACTCCGAAGCTGTACTTTGCCCAAGGCCAGCCGTCCTATACTAGGTCTTTCCAGTCCAAAGCCTCCATGCAACCAGCGGCTTAGCTTCATTGAAGTTCTATTCGAACATCAACCTGCCGTCTTGCCCTGTTTTCTCTTTCTTCCAGAGACCTCATCCACTGGGAGTAACTAGTGCCGTTCCCAATTACGTAAAGCCCATTTGCCCAGCCAGTCGAAGACGGTGCAGTGAAATACTTCGCTCTCCCCAATTTTGAATTCGGATGGGGTGTACGATACTCTTGCGGATCTATTTTTCACTACACCTGCTCTCCGCTAATTCCTTCCCTCAAGCCGGATGTCCGACGGGGCGAAGATATTACCATGAGCCGAGTAGTTCCAACCAAACCAATATCCGAAGAGGCCCTCTTTCAGATCATTTACACGGGCGGTCAAATGTACACTTACATTCCATTCCGATCATTGTCCCCTCCAAGTCAGCTTTTTTCACATAAAGTTTACCACGCTTCCAGATCACAACAACACTCCGCTACGCATCACGCTTTTTAGGGTGGATGTTGATAGACCAGTTTATTACCTACACATAAGCAGCATATAAACCAACTCCCTCTCAACAGAGAAACACCGCGAGGTGTGCATATATTACAATGGACTATATAAGTGAATGAATTAAAACCGTAGATCCAAATACCCAAGCCCTTGACTAATTCCAACAAGCCACTATGCCTATGCTCCGGGGCTCATCATCGACTCAGTCGATAAGAAGAGGAAGATACGGCTAGGGACACCGGATACGTTAAATACCTAAGATATCCAAAATATAAAATAGGGGCAGAAAAAACAAAGGGAAATCGAAAAGAGGGTATCAACCAACCAATCCACCAATCCACCAAATCAGAAGAGATCAAAGACCTCACTCTCAGCAAGCCGCGCCGTTCCCTACCTACGCCCGCTCTTCCGGCCCAGTCAGCGGCGACCCCGCCGCCTCCTGCAGCTCGCGCTCCATGATCTCAAGGCTACCCGCCTCGTTACTGCGATCGCTAGTCTCGCTACTAGTATAGCCCGATATACCAGGAATAGGGGCGCTTTGATGAGCTTGGGTTTGAGTTCGCAGTTGTTCTTGGAGCGCTTCGAGCGTTGATAGCCGCACACCCTCCCCGCTTCCACCTTGGATACCATGGAGTTCTAGTTCTCTCTCTAGCTCTTCTTCAATTGAACGCTGTCCCGGGCGCAGGTATGTGCCTGGTTCATCTCGCTGAAAAGCTGCTCCTCGGTGTGGTACCTGAAGGCTAGCCGGTCGATGCCTTCGAAACCTGGGCTCACTTTGTTCAGGATGGAGGCTCAGGGTCGCCGGTGGGTTATCGTAACTACGGGCGGATCTGAGGGACTGCGAACGTCCTGGGGCAGAATCATGATGTTGTTCATGCGGTCGAGAAGCGGATGTAGCAGCCTGATAAGCGGAGACGCTTCGCTGTAAGGCTTGCCGCTCCTTCAACAATGTATTGAGTGTTTCCATCAGAGACGCCAGGGATTGCATTAGGATATCGCCATTCCGCTCTAGCCGGTATAATCTTTCCTCCATATCTCTGGCGCGGCTTTCTTTAAGCCTTTCATACCGTCGCAGGAGCTTCTCGCGCGAATGACGCTCCTGTGTCTCCTTCTCTTGTGCTCGCGCTTCAGCTTCGTATTGTGCTCTCCTTGATTCGGTCTCTTCCCGTTCGGCTTGTCGTTGCTTTCGACGGTAGTAAGCAGTGCTGCCCTCCCAGGGCATTGGCGGTGATTCTAGTGGGGATGACGACGAGGAGCTAGTCAATACTGGAGCGCTCACACTTCTCCCGCGGCGTTTCTTATACACGGCCTCTGGTGATAAGTAGGGAGGCTTTAAGTGCAGACCCGGCCCAATAGGGCCGAGATCAGACATTTTCCCTGCTAAGAACGGTCTCGCAGGAGACGATGAACCCAGCTCTTGATTAAACCGGCCAAGTACTGGGGACTCCGGCCAGGCATTCTCGGCCGGTACCCCTGGCTTGAGCAGATGCGAACCTAGAGACTGAGTCTGACGCAGTTGGGCCTTTAACTTCTCCATATCTCTTTGCTTCCGTTCTCGCACTCGGTCCTTGCGGCTTTTTGCTCCCTCAGCCAGGGCGGGAAGCGATAACAGATCCGCTTGCACTGAGCGGCTGACTCTATTTTTGGGTGGTGTAGGAAAGTTGAGATTTAGCGGGGACTCGATCTCAGGGCCCGAAGATGGTCGAACTACTATAGGCACAGATTGGTATGCCGTAGCTGTCTGCGCCTTGAGCACCTTAGGCGAGGATTCTGTCGTCACTAAACTCTCGGCCAAAGAGCCACGATGACCTGTTGCACCACTATTTCCATTATCTTCGTGATTGGAACTCAAAGATCTTCCTTCCAATGGTGGTCGGGTGTCGATGGCGTTGTCAGTCTCACCGAGACCAGCCCCAGTCGTTCCAGCCCTTTTGCTTGAAGCTCGGCTCGGTACTGTTAGCGTAATGAGTGGGTTCGCGGAGAGCACACGTGGAGCCGTAGAAGGTTTGCTGGCGTCCCTGGAAGTGCTCTCCGGTGGTACAGAGCCGTCGCCAGCGGTAGGTTCCCGTCTGGCTTGTCCTTGTTGCTTCTGCTTCGTCGCTGGGATCTCAACGATCCGAGCGACCCTCTTGGTATTGGGTGATTTAGAATCCGATACCGTTTGTTGCGGCCTCGTTTGTTGCTCCTGGCCTCGTTTAGGAGATTTAGCGTCGTGCTCGGCAGTACGCGATATCCCTACAGAACCTAAAGGACTCATCGGTGCTATGCAAGTTAGGGCGCTCTCTAGTTTGCTCCGTCTTTCGGGCTCTTTTCCTTTTCCAGGGTCAGTCTCGTCCTGCGAAGGTACTGTTGAAAGTAAGGACACCCTTCTAGGAGGGGGTGCTAGCCGGGTGATTTCTTCTGGATGAATCACCTTCTTTGGACCGAGAGACACCGAAGATAGTGATTCGGAGTCCCCGGCGGGGGGCTTTAGAGCCTTCTTGCCATGATCTGACGTTGGGCTTTGTGTTGAGTCAGCTGCTTGGCGAGTTTCTTCTGCCGGCTCGGATGCCGGGTGTTGCGAATGGACCGGATCGGAATGAGAATAGTTGATCGGGATCGATATGGCAATATATCGGTGGCCGTCTATTGTTCTAGCGGAGACGGCCGAGTCCGGAAGTTTGATAAGTGGTGGTTTGCGTTTTTTCTTGGCTTTCTTCCTTTTGCGAAAGGCTTTAAACACACGCCATTTGCCATCAGCCGAAGAAATGCTAACGTCGTCGGGTATCGACATGAGGTTTCCCGGAGGAGGAGGACTGCGGAAGAAATCGACGAGGTCTTCTGCGCCATCCTCAGCCACTGCAGAACGCGGAAGCATCATGGAAGACGATAGGGACGAGGTCGTCTCCCGTCGCTCAGGCGTTCTAGTTTCCCTCCTTAGGTCGGATCCAGACTCAGTAATAGACACGATAGACGGCCGACGAGATACTAGGGATTCTCCATTGGGTTTGTCTTCTACGTGGACCACGATTTCTTTTTCCACCAAAATACCCAAGTTGGTTGAGTTGAAGAAGATGCCCTCCATAATTAAATCATTAGACGGAGACGGCGGAACGGCAGAAACTCTATTTCCAGACGACGCTATCTCCCATGTGCGAAATAGTGACAAGGTATGTCACCTTTACTTCAACACCTCGGGCCTCGAGTATTTGTGGCATACCGAGGGTTTCGGGGTCAGGTATACTTACACCTGAAGAGTCCCGATGCTAGCATAACAGGACCTTAGTTGAATATGATCAATGGATGCTGTTTATAAATGAGTAAAATACCAAATGTATGGGATCTCTCGTACATTGTACGAATCCTCTGTAGCTCTTCGCGAAGAACAACGATAGCCTAGCGAGGGATTGGCGGAAGCAGCTGAAATGGCAGCATAGGAAAGAGGAGAAGAGCTCCAGTTAATGACGAACCGAAGAGAAATGGTCACAGAGTCAAGCAACTAGCTCTGAACTCAAACCTCAACACCCATCCGAGTTAGGCATGCTGGGCACGCTGGTCATGGTACATAACGGCAGAGTCTGTATAACCAATTTGTGATCGGCACAGCTAGGTAGCTACTAACTAGCTTGAGCGGCATAAGCCGGACAGTTGACCTCGTAACGTTCAGGCACTGGCCTAACTGGAGTGCAACGATTTTCGGCCATGTGCAGTCTTCCAGCACAAGCTTCCAGGCTGACTTGGGACGACGAACGAAACATTGAACACGCCAACCAATGGTAAATGCTGTAGCATATTTTTCTATATCCATAATATGGGAATTCCTGCCTGTGAGACATGGTTTGGGGCAAGCAAGACGGCTCAGATTGGAGGAGGGTACCTGGTAAGCGACTTGCTTTTTGCTGTTGACATTGTTTGGGACGATCAATATTCAAGCCACTCCTAGGGATATGAGCTGTTGGGCGGGCTTGTTGGGATATCTCCTCGATTTGAAAGCTCCTTCTGCCATGGAGAATATTCGAATAGATAGCGGGCTTTGTGCAGATATGTTAAGCTTCAATGTTCTTGTCAAGGTGTTGGATGACGAGTCATTGTCATGGTCGAGTCGTGGAAGCGTCAATATAAGGTTTAATCCAAACAGGGATGAAGGATGCTCAATAATCGCTAAGAACATATTATCCTTCAAGTGCATAACTAGGATATTCTAAAGCGATAACGAGAATATTTCTTTAGTAGCTCACAGTTTCCGCAGAATTCGTTCTTCGACTTCCAGTAACATTCCCAGTCCACGGCGTCGGATCTTTACCAGAAACCTTGCTGTCTTCCTCGGAAAAGCCATAATCTGTTTCTTTTAAAAGAGTCGGGCCTGATGTGCCAATTTAAAAATGATTGTCTTTAAGATTCGAATACAGGACATTCCCGTGCCACCATCACGTCTGTACGGCGCGTTCTTATAAACACATCGAATATCTCACCTATAGTCGGGACATTTCTGGTACGTCTATCTTCATGCCTGAAGATATTATTAACTCGTGTATATGTCATCCTCATAGCGGATACATCGCCGGGAATGATGACAAGCGCTTGAGGCCCTCACAAGGCCCCGAAGACGTATGAGAAAGCAGTCCGGCGAGGAATACTTGCCCGCCTCGTAGGTGAGTCTACAAGGACGTTGAGAGCACCTAGACCAACACGTTCTTGCCGTGCCCATTATTCTATGTTCAACGTGAGCTTGAAACTGAGCCCGAATTTACAGTCGGGGATGAAGATATGTACTCGAGATTATTATTGTGCGAAGTTATCCACATTAGGGTTTTCTTTTTCATGTCTTACCTTCTAAGACATCTCATGACCGCATCCCTTGACGCCCAGGTTGCTTATTTCTGGCCACGTTCGGCCAAGCTCTGACTGTGATGAATCATCAACGCTGTTAGGTACCTACTTTACGGACCGCAATTATATTACTACATATAGATGATTCTAGATTGTGTCTAGGTAGGTGAGTCTTCCTAGAAGATAAAAACACTATCATTTCATACTATCACTTCAATCCGTTAGGTCTATAAGCAGCTCAAGTTTCTTTTCAAGTAGATCCTAACCCCTGAAATGTGATATCCGGTATGACTACAATAGGGAGAGCCAATTGGTGAATTAAATGTCCAAGCCCTGGATTCTAGTCTCTCCGGCAAGCCGGGGAATCGGCCACGCCCTAACGAGACACCTACTACGGACGACGACCGCTCCAATACTGGCGACGGCACGGTCCGATCTGTCTGGTGTGCGGGAGTCCATCCTCTCTTCCCTAGTCTCCCCTCATTCATCTAAATCCTCATCACCACCTTTATCAGAGGACGAGGTATCGAAGAGACTGCACATAACCCAAGTAGACGTGACAAACGAATCTACACTACAATCCGCGGCCACAGAAGCAGCCAAGCTATTTCCGCCCTCAACGCATCACTTGCATCTCGCCTTCGCACTCCCGGGGATCTTACACCCTGAAAAGAGCCCCCGCGATATTGACTATGAAGACGCGTTACGCACGCTACAGGTCAACGTCGTAGGCCCACTCATGCTAATGAAATACTTCAGCGAGTTCCTGCCTCAAAAGAGCACCACTATTTCTCCTGAACCCCTTTTCTCGTCTTCCTCTTCCTCTAATATAGGGGAAGGGGAAAGCGAGGAATTATCCCCAGGCCACGCAACATGGCTTACCACTTCCGCCCGCGTAGGCTCCACATCGGACAACCGGCTGGGCGGATGGTACACCTACCGAGCCTCCAAAGCAGCCGTGAACAGTCTCGCCAAAACCTTCGACCTGCACTTACAAACCCGGTCCGCGGAGAAGGCACTCGCTATAGCGTACCATCCGGGCACGGTGCGCACGGGGCTGAGTCAAGAGTACTGGAACCACGTGAGGGAGGACAAGCTCTTTAGCCCGGAGTACGCGGCTGAGCGCATGGTAGAGGTAGTTAGGACGAGGAAGATCGAGGATAGGGGGCGGTGCTGGGATTGGAAGGGGGAGGAGGTTTTACCTTAGCTTGAGTTGCGCTGGGGGACAGGATGATATTAAGCATGGGGATGAATTGGGAATCTACTTACTTGAGGCTTGCCGTATTCAACTTGCTGCAAAATGCAAGTTCATAAGTAGGCCCAGAGAGGTTTCCCAGAATGGTAGGGGCTTTGCATAGTATAAGGTCTAGGCTGCGTATCAGATATTCACGTAGGATAGCGAGATCCCTAACCACTCCATGGCAGAGAAGGGGCAGGTCAACCTCAAAACTTTAGTATCGAGAATCATACGCCTCACATTAGGCCGCATCAAGTACACCTTCTAGATTAGGCGAACAAGACATTCATCCAAAGTCATCGTCAATTACCCTACCTACCTACCTAGGTACCTAGCTAACGATACCCGCGACATCAAAATGGCACGGTACAGCAATAGCATCTACCTCCGTACTATACACATACAGACATTATTTCTTTTCAGCGACAAAACTTGACAAGCCAATTCGTTACCTGGCCGGGTATTTTCTTTTCGAAACCTTTGATAACTCCATGCTAATGGATCCTTCACGCCATCGACCTTGCCTATAGCGCTACATCCTGGAAAGACGCCCCGTCCCCTGGCGAAGGCTCGGGCGCCTTATCGTCCGAGTTATCCTTCTCGTC
Source organism: Hypoxylon sp. FL0890 (assembly GCA_022497025.1). Classification (NCBI taxonomy): domain Eukaryota; kingdom Fungi; phylum Ascomycota; class Sordariomycetes; order Xylariales; family Hypoxylaceae; genus Hypoxylon; species Hypoxylon sp. FL0890. The sequence continues at coordinate 456,274 of MU386552.1, read as the reverse complement.
TTCTTCCTCGGCAGCCTTTTCTTGTTCGAATGATTGCCCTCCTGGTCGTAAGGCGACTTTCTGGGTGTCCTTATCTTCGAGTCTCACTTTCTGTTCGTCTGTAGCCTTTGCCTTCTCCTCATCTCCTGGTTCCTCTTCGTCGTCATCGTCCTCGCTGCTCTCGTCTTCATCCTTATCCTCGTCCTTCTCGTCATCCTTCTGAGCCTCCGTCTCCTTGACCTCTTCGCTCTGGGCCGGCGTCTGTGGAAGATCCTTCTGAGACTGCTGCGCGGGCGCTGGAGTCGGCGATGTCACCGTCCTCTGCGTCTCATCACTTCCTGGAACAGGTGGCCTCACCGCATCCAGATAGAACTTGGTAACACCGAGAATTCGGCCCGTCTTCTCGCAAGCCTCGACCCACTCAGGTCGCACGACGGGTATATTCATCTCGACGGCCTTCTCCCAGGCCACGCCGCGGCCCTCGGTGGTGACGAAGTGCGTGGTATCGATGCGCACTCCATCGACGATCTTAGCGCCGATGCGCTCGACGGCCTTGGCGAGCTCCTCGCGTGTTTGCGGAGGTAGGATACCCGTAGTGATGGTGATGCCACTTAAGTCGGTCATCTTGTGGGTGCGGACGACGACCTGTTTGCTAGCATAGGTGCCCGCGGTCGTGCGTAGGACGAGGTGGAACGAGTACTCGGTGTCCACGGCAAGACCACTAATTTTGGTGCTATGCATGTGCATAGGTCTGGGGATGTTGCCGGCCTTCTGGCCATTGCGATAGAGGGATAGGGAGATGAGGTCGGCTGTAGCCAGCTCGATAGGATCCCACTCGAGGACGACGGAGGTTTGAGTGGCATTGCGACAGCGGAGGACGGGGGTGCTAGGCTGGGAGGCACCAAAGGAAGCGAAGATCTGGTCTTGGAGAGCGGCGAACTTAGCCTCTGCCTTGGCTTCGGCATCGTTGTTACGGGAGACGGTGATGTCGACTATAGAGCCTGAGACGATATTAGGAGGTAAGAGGATCGAGGGAAATTCAATCTTTTCTTTTCATTAGTCTTGCCACTGTGAAGTAGAAGGCGAATGGACGTTGTTAAGTGAAGCCTGAGCTTGTGCGATAGGTTGCGACAGCTCGGAGGCACTTGGGGAAAGGAGCCGGAATAACAACATACCAAGCGTTTATCTGGGGTCAATAGTACAGTGACGCCGGCATCGACCTTGCCGACGGTGAGAGAGACCAACATCGTCAATAGAGGCTCAGGTGTCCGTGCTGAATTGCTGAATTGAATACTGGTGGGTGTTTATGAAGTTCAATGTAAGGTTGTTAGTTGTACATCTGTACATCTGTACTTGGTCCTTCAATAAATTTGGGTCTACATATGCGATTCGCGTCTCAGGAAATTATCCCACGTGTTATCGGCAAAAGCTACAACACCCCGCAAACTCTCATATAATAAAACAGATGAGAAAAACATGTGATTTGAGAATAATATCAGTGATGAGGTAATTGCACCTTAGAGTGTCATTACAATTGCTTGTGTCGCACCTTTTTTCAAAAGAAGGTGGATTGGTGTCATTGATTCCAGACCTCTATACACGGAGTCTGGATATCTGCATGTATATCTATGACGTCTCTGAATATATCCTCATAAATAGCTTGTGCACAAACTGCATGTCTGATCCAAATGAGTTAATATGCTTATATTGTGCACTACCATCTAGCCTTCGTACCAGATCGCATACTGGTCTTACTTCCAATCGGTGAATTCCAAGCTGGTCTCGACTGTGGTCCATTATTAGACCACTGTGGTCTATCGTTAGACCGCTGTGGTCTATTGTTAGACTGCTGTGGTCCATTGTTAGGCCGCTGTGGTCCATCCATCGTATTAATATGCCTGCCATATTCATTCCTCGCGAGCGCCAGTTCGAGCCTGGACACTAATTTCTTGGCTTGCTCCAGGAGGTCTGCGAACTTGGTATTGCAAGCAGCCTTCGGGTCCCCGACATTAATCCTGAGAGTTCCATACAAGTCCATAATAACACTCGAGCCATCCATTGTAATTCTTCTACCCTCCCGATCATAACCATAAGCAGCCAAGGCGTCACGAAATGCGTGTTTGACCCTTCTAGCTCCTTCCTTGCACGGGAAAGGTGAGGCCACTTGATGAGAATTGACGGTATACCACAAAGGCTCCTTCTTCTTTTCGAGATACATTTGCAGGATCGATTTCGCAAAAGGGTGCTCGTTCTTGTCGAGATACTTTAACGAAGGCACGTCGAAACAGTGGCTCTGAGAAGCTGTGATGCCCAGTTTGCACGGATTCTCCTTCAATTTAAACCCCTTAAGCCCGCGTAGGGTATGGGGACCGGGAAACAGAATCCGATGCTCTCTAGAGAAGGAGGTGACATGTTCACCCGGCTGAATCTCTTCTACTCCACCATAGCTATATTTGTCTATAGGGACATGTGGAGGTTCAGTCCTGCTTCTTGATGTATACTCGGTGCTGATGCATCGTCGAAGGGTAAGAATATGACATGCAAATCGAGATGCTCTGAGGGGTCGACCGAGGAATAAGCCGGTCATGATCTACTTAGGCCGGTCCCTGTTTAGCCGATGAGTCGTCAAACAACTCATATTTCGATCCGCTCAAATAGACAAAGGAGGCAGTTTGGATGTATGTATGCGAGTTTGAAGAATCAGAGACGAGTCTTGCAAGCTTTGCGGCTCAACCTTGAGAAATTGTAAATTTTTAAGACCGGAGATAGGTATGGAATGTAATATCCAGGAAAAGATACTTCAAACATAGAGGTAAACTTAGTGGGAACTCAAGTATTTTATCTGGATGAGTACATGTCTAGGACATACCCGGCCAACCAATAAAAAACTCTCATCATTTAGCGCTGAGAACAGTTGGTTTTGCCCCACTACCCGCCGCTAAGCCGCTCCATCAGAGCGCTGAGCAGCCACACAAAGCCGCCCCCCGCCATTACTCACTCTCTTCTGACAGATTCCCTGGCCTGATATTTAAATGCCCCTCGTCACCAACGCATTTTCCTACTCCCTGACAACACCGTCGACAAAACAGTCAACAAACCGCAAAACCCTCTAAACACCTCAGCGGCTACATTCGTCGACTCTAAACTAAATCCATCTCATCCACAAACCAATCACTACTACAGAAGAGTCTAGTTTTCCGCCATCATGCCCAAGAACAAGGGAAAGGTATGTACAATCTTCTCGCATTAACCCAGCCACATCTCCGAATTTCCCTCTTTTTCTCTCATTGTGTGTGATCGCCTCGTGAACTTCGGTCTCTGGAAAGACGACGATCTTGAAGGATATCAGCTCCCGACTGGACCTCGTTAGCGGGCTTCCGTGGGGCGTGTGATGTATATCGCACCGGTCAACGAAGTGCGGCGAATCAGGCCATTTCGCGAGCCGATGACGGCTTCACTTACACCCTGCACTATACCGTTGCGCATCATGAATATCATAGATATTGGACAATTGGCTAATCTATCTTCAATAGGGTGGTAAGAACCGTCGTCGTGGAAAGAACGAGAACGACAACGAGAAGCGCGAATTGACCTTCAAAGAGGATGGACAAGGTATGTCACGACTACACGCACACAAATCACCGACCAAAGAAAGAAAATGATAAGCTAATACACATCTCAACAGAGTACGCCCAAGTAGTCAAGATGCTCGGCAACGGACGTCTAGAAGCGCAATGCTTCGACGGCGCAAAGCGACTCGCCCACATCCGCGGCAAGCTGCGAAAGAAGGTCTGGATCAACAACGGCGACATCATCCTCCTGTCCCTCCGAGACTACCAGGACGAGAAGGGCGACGTGATCCTCAAGTACAGCGCCGACGAGGCGCGTTCCCTCAAGGCATACGGCGAGCTGCCCGAGAGCGCCAAGATTAACGAGACCGATACCTACGGTCCTGGCGACGAGGGCGAGTGCGGCTTCGAGTTCGACGAGGATCGCGACTCCGAGTCTGACGACGCCGGCGCTGGTGCTGGTGGCAAGGAGGTCGATATCGATGATATCTGATCTTGTCTATCGGAAAGAATGAGGAAGCTTCGCCCACTTGGTCATCAGGTTCTATTGCACCTTTCAACCCCCTTTGTGATACCCTCTCGACCAGGGAAAAACCTGTCTTCTCTCTCAAACCCAGATCCCAGTTCTATGTCCGCCTTCCTTCTGCGGTCTAGGTTCCACGACAGTCGGGCGAACGCGACATGGCAAGCAGACGGCAGTGCATACGGTGGGAGAGACGTCGTAGCCTTTGTCGTCTGGCGGCTTAGTTAGATTGACGGTTTCATTTCGGATTCTGCTCTGCAAATTTTCGGTTCTCATTGGTTTTGTCAATAGCAATGGAATGACGGACAGAGAAAAGGACCTTTTGTTTTTGGAGAAAGGCATGATAACCTAATGTAATGACTGACACCATCACGAACGTACGACCGGCTTTTCTGTCTATAGGTAGAAGTGGTCCATGGCTACTGGCTTTCAATACACATGCCTCTTTTCTCAGCATACATTAACTGCATTTAAACCTCATCCGTGACTTGACTTGGCGTGATTTGATTAACACACTCGTAAGATCTAGGCAGTTCCAGTGTGATATGATATGATTTTAATTGCCAATAATTCTCTAACCCTTCTATTCCAAAACTACTTCCATCTTAAGCAAGTAAGTAAGCTTCAAGTCCACATTCGCCATCTTCCCATCTCCCATCTCCCCCTAGTCAGACCTGATCCGTCTAGCTGATATCCGAAGTGCTTGAGCCCCAAATTCTATATATATCTTCATTCTGCGATCGGGCTTTCCTCTCCGGATAACATCAGCGACAGGACCTATTTCCATCTCCAACTCCATCTTACGCTCATCTGTCCTCGTCTGGTTCTCTCTCTTGAGTGTTGGGCGAGTGAGACCAGTTTCGTCTGAAGTAGGCGCAATAGCCGGTCCTGGGACAGGAATCTAATAGAATGCCGCCCTCTAGCCGGTTTGCGCTTTTGACATAATGGTACATATATATAAATATTTTGCTTGCTTTCAAGACTTTGCTTGATATAAAGGTTGATTGGATAGGCTCGTTTAGAACTCCTACGACCCGTTTGATAGATACCTCTGTATGAAGTTCCGCTGCGAATGGGACGCTCTTGATCATGTGTTCGCTTGGCTTGGCTCGGCTTGTCTCATTGTCTGTAACCAAGCTGAAGCCTGCAACGTATTCCTCTTTCGATAGACATTATGGTCTATACCCGTGCTTAACATATCCTCCAACATCTAGCCACTTCGGCTTCTCTCCTACTCATGAAGCTTGCTGATGTGACTCTACCACTCATCGTCACTCTTCTCATCATCTGTTGCAGTATCAGCATGCTGTCAAAATTACCGGCCTAGGTATGAAGACGGATAAACACTTACCACTGTCACGAACTCTCTCCTTCCGCTTCTGCAGTGCCGCAGCAAGAGCGTCAGCCATGCCGCCTCCTCCTCCGGGAGCAATCCCTGCAGGCGGCAATCCACTACCATGCGGTCCTGTATCTGATCCCCCACCAACTGTAGCCGCGCTCCTGTCTCTGATCTGACTCCTATCCACCTTCTTGAGCGAGCCAATTCCACCAGCCTTCTGAATGCTGTCCAGCACAGCAGCGCGGCCAGAGTCTGCGGCAGGTATGGCTGGAGCTGGCACGCCGGATGAATAGCCCGAGTCGCGATTCGGAGGCGGTGGTGGAGGAGGGGCTGGTATTCCGCCGCTTGGTGGAGGAGGCGGCGGAGGAGGTGGGATTCCTGCACCGCCAGGTGGGGGCGGAGGAGGTGGTGGTGGTGCACTGGCTCCTGGGAGCGGTGGAGGCGGCGGTGGCGCTGAAGCTTGAGGTAACGGAGGTGGAGCCGGCGCACTTGATGGTGGAAGCGGTGGCGCAGGGGTGCCTCGTGCAGGAGGTGCGGGAGCTGGGGGAACAGGCCGAGACGCAGCAGGAGGTGGAGGGGGCGGTGGTGGTGCCGGGGCGCTCGAACCAGGCAACTTGGGTGGGAGACTTGGAGGGGGTGGTGGTGGTGTTGCTTGGGGTTGCTCCCTTGGCGGCGGAGGAGGTACCGGGCCCCTGGCCGGTGCTGGTGGAGGTGCGTTGTTTGCCCTCTGTCCAGTGAAAGCAGGGGGGACGCCAAACTTATGTCCCGAAGGCTTCTCCTCATGGTCGTCGATCGGCGTCTTGGGTGGTCTAGGGGGAGGCGCCGGTCCAGGCGGAGCTCGAGGTGCAGGCTCGGCATGGGCGAACTTACCAGCATCCGGTAGGGGAGGGGGAGCATTGAAGCGTGGCCGGGGTGGCACCGGTTCTTGCGGTGGCGTCGGCTCTCTATGGACGATCTCCATTTTGCCAGACCTGCGAGGTGCGGGGGGAGGTGGAGGAGCACCCCGACGGGAGCCTGACGATGTTAAGCTTTCCGAGGTTGAACGTGGATTTGCGGGAGGTGGTGGTGGAGGAGGTGCCCGGCCATGGCCATGACCATGACTACCCCCATTGAGTGATGCGGTACTAGATGACGGAGGTGCCGGCGGAGGCGGTGGTGCCGGCGCCGGCTGACCAGCTCCATTAGTTATCCCACCGCCCTGCTCCTTCAAGAATTCAACAATAAAGTCCTGGTTCTCCCTAATGAACTCGTCCGTGAGCCCCTGTTCTGAGAGGAAATTTCCGAAGTTCTCTCGCCAGTTCGGATCATATGCCTCTAACTTGGCGAATCTAGACGGCGGCTTGTGGAAACCGTTTATATTTCCCGAGGACGTTCTCTCGTGGGGATGGGAAGGGGGGACGCTATTACGAGGCGATTCGGGCGGAGTGGGAGCCGAGGAATGTCTATGCCCTCCAAAAATGCTTCCAAAGAACCCTGTCTTATGCTGATGTTGTTGCGATGCTCCACCGAAAGGGGTATTTTTCGTAGCCTTCGACGCATTCTTTTCCCTTTCGTCCATCTTCTTCTTAAATTGCTTAGCCTCCTTCTCGTCGACGAAAGACAGACCAGCTAAGCAGTCCTCGAGCTCGAATGTATGGAAGAAGGTTCGGTCCTGATTATAAGACCAGGTGTCAAATATCTCCTGATCCCATATTACACCCCGACCAGCAGGCTACAAGTCGTTAGAAACCGGCATATACAAAACTTATCGTTCAGGCGGCATAACTCACAGATACATCCACTAGCTTTAACCAATATGTATTCCCTACCAGGTCGTTGGAGAGAACGACGGCGCCTTGTAAACCGGTGTACGTCCATTTTGAAGGATTCGGGTATGCGACGTACAATCTCGCAACAGCTACGGCGTGTATTTTGTTGGTATGTTTAGGCACTACTCGCCTAACGGTTTCCTTATCCTCTTCGCTGAGGATAGACGGCATGATGACAGTCGTAGTGAGATCGTATGATGTATCGAGAGAGAAGAGGGGGGAGAGTATAGCAAGTCTGTCGCTATCTCCAACCTAGCGTCGATTACCTAGGCACTACTAAGTGACCATTGAATTGAGGGTACAATTGACACTAGCTGTAACAAGTGATTCGACGGTGCCTGACTGCGGCGTGAAGAATGCCTGTCGTAGCGTACGCGGTCTATTCGCAGTATTGCAACTTAGTAAGTGTAGAGGTGTGGTCGATTGGCGGTTACGCAAGTTACCGGTGCCAAATAGCGGACGGTTGGTTGGTCGGTACGTCGAAAAGAGGTGATTGGGAGGCAACCAAAATTCAAGAGGATCTAGCTGATTCTGCTTGGAGGGAAATTTCGGTTGTAGTAATACGTAACGGAATGAGTGGCCAAGCGGAGAAATAGAGAATAAGACGAGTTACTCAATTCATTTATTTTGTCAGGAACGTTGTTCCTTTGCTGTAGTAGCAATTTCGGAGATGTGTTTCGTGACTATGAAAGATGTATCTTTTCGATACACAGCAAAACCGCCCGACATCATCAAGTCTTGGCTGACCTGAGTGCTGACGGGAGCCCCCAACCAATGGAACTGTTCGAACACAACCGAAACTGAAACAGCCACAATATGCACCGCCACTCTCTCACTCTCATGTACCTTCTGCCCTATGTAAATAGGGATGGTACCTAACACCTATGCAAACTTGAGTATCTCCACTCCTCTTAACCCTCGGGATACCCCGCCAAAACGTTAAAGAGTTGCTAATCTCAATTTAGTTGAAGACGCCTCTCAAGGAAGCGGTCAGTCGAATTCAAGACTCGGTCAGCTGCGAAAGCTAATGGCCCATGTCTGCCTACCTAGAACGATTACATGTAGATGATAGGACTTCGATTACTTCAGCAGTAGTTTGTGCCTAAGTATACCTACCTAACCGCGCGTTTACGCCACTGCACATCACAGCGTACGTCATGCTACCAAAGTCATCCAGCCTGCGTACTGTGGGCAGCTTCATGTTGTGATGAGCAAAGCTGCCTAAGAGAATTGAATTCCATCATTGACTGTCAATCATCCAGTCACCAAATCTAAAGATAATGAACGATAGTAACGGGTAATTAATTTCTCATTCATAATCATGATGCCTATCATTATAAGAGGTGTATTCCTCAGCCAATCTCGAGACCTCAGTTTTCGTTTCAGGATCATACCATCCTATGTCGTACAATCATTCTAAGCCGTAACACCCAAACCTGGTGTGTTATTCATGTAAAAGTTTATTTGTTCAGCTCCTTGGCTTTCGCCTGACGCTCTTCCTTAGTCCCCTCCTGTTCTGGCATGCTTTGGGGAATAGCAGGGCCTGGATGAGCTTTGTGGGCTGCGAATGCGGACATCTTTGCTCCTTGAGGCTGAGCTGCCTCGCTAGCGGGTTTTGGCTGAGAGTTGGCGTCAGTCTTACCGGTCTGCTGGTAATACTCAGATCAGTGAACTCATTCAATATCCTTATGGGGTCGTGTAAGACAAACCTGGGCAGCGGGGTAGGTAGTGTCAGGCATGTTGGTGTTTTGGTATGGACAAGTCAATGCTATTGTTGATGTGACAGATATCTTGTATCTTTAGGAATTGCTGATTAGGAGTCTAGAATAAAGAGGAGAGTCCTCGAGATTAGGGGCCTGATTTATATGACTATTGTAGTCCCAGATTCTCGGTGGTGTAACCGTCTTCTGATGGCTGATGACGTATCTGGGCCTTCTGGAGCTTGGGGGATCCGCAATTGCCCGTGACCCGGCGTTACAGTGGCGGCAGGTGATTCGCAGGTCCCCGGATTTACGAGGCGCGACTGCATACCTTAAATCATTAGCTTCAATTCAATAAGTCAATGATGCCTATTCGGCCAACTTAGTCCTTTATAACACCACGTAGACACTTACGTACTACGAATCTCGTGCGGTGCAACATCATCTTGACTAATAGGAAAATACTCTAAGCGAATATGCACGAGCATCCTTGAAACCCTATCGTCGCGCTCCCTTCCTCGTAGCCCGCATGTCTGCGAATAATGCTCCCCAACCGGTGAAGCTCTCACTGCCTCTTGTATGACTATCTAGACTTCAGTAGTGGTGTTTTGTATCTTGTCTGACTCTATCTTGCCTAGGAATACCAGCAGCACCTTTTTCAAGAACTCCGCGCCGAAGATGAACTCGTCGTTATTGCGAAAGGCCTCGGCCTTATGCGCCTCGTCACCAACCTATTACATAGTTACGATGCCGCCGGAAATAACTTGATAATAGTCGTAGGCGCAGAAGATAGGGAAAATGCCTGGATTGGAGAGGCTCTTGCTGAGTCTGCTGCAATCAGCGGAGCTCCTAAAGCAAGAGGTTTAACAGTAGTGAACACAGACTTTACCAGTGTTGCGGCTAGAGAGAAGATGTACGCGAAAGGTGGAATATACAGCATTACTTCTCGTATCTTAGTCGTCGATCTATTGACGAGCCTTCTCGACCCAGAAACTATCACCGGCCTTATTGTTCTACATGCGGATAAAGTAATAGCGACATCTCTCGAGGCTTTCATCCTTCGAGTATACCGCCAAAAGAATAAGAATGGGTTTCTGAAGGCCTTTTCTGATAACCCAGACCCATTTACCATCGGGTTTTCTCCGTTAGCGACAATAATGAGAAACTTATTCCTTCGGAAGGCATCTCTATGGCCTCGATTCCATGTGACCGTTGCCAGCTCCCTCGAGGGCAAGAAGAAAGCGGAAGTCATCGAGCTAGAAGTTCCCATGACAGACGCTATGAGAGAGATCCAAACAGCCATCATGGAATGTGTCGAAGTTAGTATCCATGAACTGAAGAAGGGAAACACAGGGTTAGAGATGGACGATTGGAATCTTGATAGCGCGTTGCTGAAGAATTTTGACGTGATGGTTCGGCGGCAACTGGATCCAAACTGGCATAGAGTCAGCTGGAAGACGAAGCAGATTGTCAGCGACCTGACAGTCCTCCGCGGCCTACTGCATTCAGTCCTAGCCTTGGATTGTGTGTCTTTCTTACAGCATCTAGATACAATTCATGCCGCACATTCTCCACAACCAGGATCTACGAGGCAATCCCAATCTCCATGGTTGTTTCTCGATGCCGCACATACTATCTTTGAAACTGCCAAGCGGAGGGTATACGCTAGCAATGCCAAAGCTAATGCGAAGTCCTCGATCGAGTCCCTCCGCCCGGTACTGGAAGAACAGCCAAAGTGGGCTCTCCTCGCAGAAATATTAGAAGAAATTGACAGAGACCTGTATTTCGATCCTCCGATGAGAGATGATTCTAATGGAACCATTCTCATCATGTGTTCTGATACCGCGACAACTCGCCAGCTCCGAGATTATCTGCAGACAATGCATGTTGAGCCGAAGGCTGAAAATGACAAGAAACAAAATAAGGAGGAGCATAAACCTTCTGGTGCGTTCATGATGAGAAGGAAACTTCGAAATTACCTCAACTGGAAGAAAGAGTTTGCACAAGTCAGCAATGCCCTGTTGACTGAAAACCAGAAAGCTCTTGAGGGCGCAGTCGACCCACGAATAGCTCAGGGTGGATACAAGGGGAGAGCGCCAGCAAACAAGAGGCGAAGAGTACGCGGAGGCGGCACTACAGGTACAGCACCGGGTAGGACTGCTAATGGCAGTGTCGCCCAGTACTTTGAAAAGCCTAGTGAAGTTGCCGATCTTATGGATGAGGTGCAGATCACAGAAGAAGAAGCAAATCAGAAAGCAGATATCATAGCTGACCCGCTGGACGACATGGACGATTACTTTGAGCTTTACGAAATGCAAGACCTAATCGTAGTACATGCGTATGACGGCGACCAGGACGAGCACGTTCTAGAAGAGATTAAACCCCGATACATCATCATGTATGAACCTGATGCCGCATTTATACGCCGGATCGAAGTTTATCGTTCATCACATAACGATAGGAATGTCCGGGTATATTTCATGTTTTATGGCGGGTCGGTAGAAGAACAGCGGTACTTGGCAACAGTTCGGCGAGAGAAGGACGCGTTCACTAAGCTCATTAAGGAGCGTGCCAGCATGTCCGTTGTCATGACGGTAGATTCCCACGGTGTTGAGGATCCCCAGGAGGCCTTTTTGAGGACAGTCAATACACGAATAGCTGGTGGTGGTCGGTTAGCAGCTACAGCGCAACCTCCTAGGGTTGTCGTCGATGTTCGAGAGTTCCGCTCATCGCTCCCGTCCTTATTACACGGACGAAACATGATTATTGTGCCATGCATGTTAACAGTCGGGGATTACATCTTGTCTCCTACCATTTGCGTGGAACGAAAGTCTATTAGCGATTTGATCGGCTCGTTCAAAGACGGCAGACTTTTCAGTCAGGCGGAGACAATGTTTCAACATTACAAGAACCCGATGCTTTTAATCGAGTTCGACCAGAACAAGTCGTTTACACTCGAGCCCTTTGCAGACTTGTCAGGCAATCTCAAATCGGTCAACCCTAACGAAGTGCCGTCAGATCTGCAGTCAAAGATCGTACTACTCACGCTCGCGTTCCCCAAGTTGAGGATCATCTGGAGCAGTAGCCCATATCAGACAGCCGAGATATTCGAAGCGCTGAAGACGCAACAAGATGAACCAGACCCCGTAGCGGCGGTACGGGCGGGCTTGGATAAGGATATGAAGGCCGAGGACCAAGCATTCAACCTTGAGCCCCACGATATGCTAGGTGTCGTTCCGGGTATCACTCCGAAGAATATCAAGAATCTGACGCTCGAGACGGAGAATATCCGGGAGGTGGCGAATATGAGCAAGGAAGAGTTAGAGCCGCATATTGGAAAAGAGGCTGCGAGGCAGGTCCACGGATTCTTTAATCGGAATCTGATCGACATAGATGAGTGAGTTACGAATAGGCAAAGGGTACCCAGTATCTTGTTTTACGCATCAGGTCACATAAAAACATTGGAAATTTTAGATCAATGGTGCTTAGAATGGCTTGGTATTATCCCTCTATCTATTAGAGTGCCATAACGTGTCCATCGCGTCGTCTCGTGTATTGCAAAGCAAATGCATCAAGTTCTCAAGAAAAAGGGGGGTATCGTAACAGTCGTCCTGATGCCTCTCGAAAGCTCCATCTCATCACATCTCGTAACCAATGCTCAGTTGTTCTGTCTCAGCCAGGAATCGCGCGATCGTTATTCGTCATGTAGAATGAATCCTCCATCTCCTCTTTTCATCCCCAGGCGAGTTAGACGACGCGTCTACTAGATGGTACTTGTGGTGGTGGCGTGGTGACGACGTCTTCCGAAGCCCCGTCGTCCTGTCGTTGTACCCGTCGTGCCGCGACGGCCACCGCAGTAGCCGCAGGTCAGGAATGACACGATGATGCCGAAGAAGGCGACGATACCGTTAATGATCGCCGTCAGGATGCTACCGATGCCCGTGATAATGGCCATGATGACGTTTCCGATGGTTCGGAAGATGGACTCGATCTATTATTCGAAGTGTTAGCTCAGATGCAATTGGTGAGCAAAAGCAAAACAGCAGTGGTACTTACGCAAGATACGACAGCACCCATTTTCGCGGTTTGGTAGGATGGTGGATAGGTATTGTTTGTAAGGTTGTGTGTAGAATGTGCAGTTGTGGCAGAGGCGTAATTGCTTAACGTTTGTTGTTGTTTGCTGCTGTTTGGAGAATGTAGTCGTTGCTGATATTGAAATTTGAACTTAGTTACAAAGCGGATGGGGGAGTCACGACCAATATATACGGCCTGAGTCACATACGCATGACGGCGAGTTTAGGATCCCCCCAGCCAAGGAATCTTGCATTTGGGTACCGAATTTGAGAAGGAACTACACAAGACTTAGGTCATAGAGTTACAGGCAAGAGCTAATGAGATCATCCCGCGAAAAGTGCTCCCTTCAAACGGCGACTTGCAAGCCGCCAACACCCATATTAGGTTACAGCTTAGACATTGGCATCTTTTCGGGTCACGGCTCGGTAGCGACTGCAAAAGCGCATGGGATATCTACAGTAACAATGCCCTGTTAATCTCCAATAATAATTACGTGCATGGTAGACCCGTCTTTGATAGCTTGGGTGTTCTCGTGAATGGGTTGTATAAAAGAACGTTGACGTCACAACAGCATCGCAGGGATGGCCCCGCTTCGCTTCTCCGTCATCGTGATCTAAAGTTTGTAAGGGGATCCCTCGACTTGGCTTGGGCATTAAGCATTTCAATTCGTCCATGCTGTAATTGCGCATCTGGCCAAACGGCCGGTGTAAAATCTCCGAGAGGGCTCAAGACCTTTTCGATGGACATTTCGGGAGCGTGATGCTGTCATAGATATGTGGCTTTATTTGATATCCTTCCCGAAAAGGAAAGAGACGCGCCACAGTGAGCGGGGCTATTGTCGGTGATGAGGCTTGAGGGGCCCGGGTTGCGTGTGACTATCAAAGCCAAAAACCTGTTTGGGGCTCTAAATGGAATGGCCTCGGTGGCTAGATGCGTCGTATGACGTACGTTTGTGAGATGCGGCTAATGTGACACTGGAGACCCATGCGCGCATCTCTTTTCCGAAGCTTGTCCAATGGGGCGAGAATGTCCTCGTTCACTCAAAAGCAAAATACGAATTGGTATGCTCGTGTTGGCACACCCCCAACAACTTTAACCATGTCATCGTATACCAGGAGACAAGACGGACCAAACCAAGTGCCTCTATTTTAACCATGCAATAGGCCGTCGAGTTTACTGGGATACGACATACCAGCCCAAGCAGCCTCAGTGTTACCATCGACCACTAGATCCAACCTAATCTATAGCCTAGAAACTTAAAATGGCTGATAACAGGCTCTGACCATGTCGTACATGACCCCCTTGCTCCCTTAGCCTGATGTATGATTACGCCACAGCACACCATGGAGATAGATATAAGGGAAACCCCCCGGTCCCACGAATGCGTTCGTTTTTCTCTTCTTCCACATGCTTCGCAACGCGCAGGCAGCTTCACACCCCATCTCCCGAGAGGTCGGGCACGTTGCTGCTTCCTGTCAGGATGTCGGGATTCCCGCCCTGTCGGGATGAACTGAGTTGCAGGTTACCCAACCTCCTCGTTCATGCTGACGTGCAATCTGCATCCCGTTGGCCGCGGTCATAGGCCTGGATGCGCCCCTCGATCGACAGTTCTTGTCTCGAGGCTGGTCGCTCATCACCGTACTATGCTTGACGCGCCGAGTTGATACCGGTTGAGTACCTAATCGTGCTCTCGGAATCCTCGGTTGTGTCGCATGGTATGGGTTTTTCACACGCCCATCCTCGTTTACTTCGTCTACTTCGTCTACGGCCCGTCTGCGCTTGACGACGTCCTAGTTGTATACGACTCCTCCAATCGAGACAGACACGGAGTCTCTCGAAGCGCGTGTGTGCCGCGCTGGAGACGACACGATTCTCACGACGAAAGCTCGAGTCTCAGCGAATTCCGTCCACGGTGTTCCTGGTCGAACCCTCCGGTTCTCGGTTAAACGCCCGTTGTTGATCGATTTTCCCGCGACTCGCTTGCCGCGATGATATCTGTTGCCCGCGCTGCCCCCATTTCGATTGAGGCTTTATCGACTGTCTCTTGGGGATGCTTGTTGTGTCCTAGTTGACGACGTCGCGTGATGGGCTAGGAGAGGAGAGGATGTGGTTTTTCTTTGGTCGTGGGCTTTTTGGCTTCGGTTTTTTTGCCTTAGGTTTTCGACTTTTCGATGGAGTATGGCGATCCAAACCCAATCCCGTCGTAATGTGGCATACTGCTATGGATCATGTTCTCCATAGTGGACGAGTCGGTTTTCGAAAAATTGTTCGTTCAAGTTGGCCACCGATGATGCTCTCACTTGTGAGGGTGAACTAGATTGTTACACGCCCTTAGGAGTGGGGGATTGCTGGCGATTGATACGACGGGATGGGTTTGATCTGTCCTAATATGCTTTCACACGACACAATTCGTGATGCCGTTTCGTATTCCATAATAAATACTCTGGTATATGATAAGACTTCTTCAGGAGTGACTCAATTCGCAGGCCAAAGAAGTCGTCGGCATTACGTATACTTCATCCATCAGCCAGCTGATGTGATGTACCGGGCCAGGACGCCACGATAAGGAGTGTGGATGTTACCATTAGAAATCGCCGTGTTTCACCTTTTAAACGTGGGATAGGGGTATTTCCGTGTGTTAGAGAATGTAACGATCTTTGCTTCTAATTTGCTGTTCGTGACAAACCGCCATCGTAGAATCAGGTGAAGAATTGTGTCATCCTTGGCTACTCGATCGTAACCTCTACTGTGTTGCAATGTTACCACGGTTTACAGAGGTCATGAATTATGATCTACCAGACATACAATCTCAAGAGCTTGCTAGAACGGGCCCTCGACATTCTACATGCATGGTTATGCCACCTTGCCAGTATTTCCTTCCAGCGCATCAACGCAGTCGTGGGTGATGTTTTATATAATGGTGCCGGCCATGGAACGGTACACGCTCAAGATACGAATATCACAACTAGGAGGGAGCACCTAGACACTAAAATACATCGGAATTCTGCAACTAAAACCAAGTATAGCAACTCTATCATCGACATGTAGACCGGGATATATAAGAAACGCTTAAAATCAGAGAACGAATCCAGGTGTAATAGGTCGTATCTATAAATATCCCAAAAACACACTGGGCAATGCCCAAGTAGTCCAGCAGATCTCCGTAGAGGTAAACTGCTGTCCTGAAATTCCAAGTATGAGTTGAATTAGAAGAATTTGAACTTTTTCCCTATTCGGCATGGTCTCGTAGGAGTTCGTCATCGCAAGTCAACTGATGGAATTCCAATTTTAGATAAATCAAATCGAATCGCTACGTGACCATAGTGTAGTACACACATTAACCAATCCATGGCGCGCGGTGCATCGTAGCGAAAGCGGGAAAAAAGGAACCACCAAGTTGGTTTAGAAAGTGCCTCGGGCACCGCTCTTCTCGTCGATGTAGCGGAATCGTTCTCGCTCCTTGCGGTCCTTGAGCAGGCAGGCGATGGCCATGATGAAGACGGTGTCGATGCCGACCATACCGAACATGGCCGTGAAGATGTTGTCTACGAATGTGTTTCCGAACGAGTTCAGGGGCGTAGAGCAACCTCGCATGAGGGCGGCGGCGGCGGGGCTCGGGCAGGTCGTATCGGTGACGAATGCAGGGGAGCTGCTGTTGAAGAAGCCGCAGCAGTTGAACTGTGAAATTATGTTAGAATCGCCCGGAAGGTCGCAGAATACGTTGATCACTTACGGCCGTCTGCATCATATCCTGGATATCTGACGATTGTGTGATCCAGATCTGGTGGAATTCCTCCTTCATCTTCAAGGTGAGGATCCACAAGTTCACACCGATGCCCAGGGTGAAGATGGCATCTATCACGACCAGGTACGCGGCCAATTTCAACCAGCTCCTGTTATTTGTCGCTAGCGCGGGGATCGTGGCCACGAAGGTGACGAATATGAAGACGGCATTGACGATACCAGCTGAGACCCGTTAGCAATCTACCGGCTCATAATCTTTACCGCCAATGTTTGCCCACCTGTAAACGGGAATTTCTGGTATAGAAGATCGCGGGCCGCTTCGTTTCCATCGGTCGGCGCATTAAAGCACGTTTGCTGGACGATGATAGAGAACCCCAACATGATAGCACCCATAGACACGAACAACCCATCAATGCCTATGAAGGCCGCAAGCACCTTGTTCACCATCTTGATCCGTCGAGTAGGTAATTATCTCCGAAGTATATGTCTAGTCTTCCTCCTCTTAAGACACTAGATTCCTGCTTCCTCCTATTCCTCCAGTGGTAGAATCGTGGTTCAAAGCGTTATCGACGACCGGCGTCTTTCGTAAAAATCTAAAAGCTATCGCGGGGTTTGCGAAGGGAGCGCGTGGGCGAATAGTAGATAGCAAATGAATGGAATGTCGTGAATTCGACTCTGGGCAGCGCGACAGCACCTACACCTCGACCTGAAGCCGAAAGGAGAAGGGAGACGGGAGAAGAGAATCGGGAAACAAGAAACGAAAGTAGTAAGTAAATTAGAAGGAAATTCAGCTAAGTATAATTAATACGATGCATAGCACGACGAAGAACGAAAAGGTTACAGTAAAAGCTAAGCGCCGGGCTGCTAAATTACGGCTTGCGAATCGGATGATGCCGAAATGGGAGAAGTGTGCGAAGCCAGGCACAAGAAAGAAGGGAATTACGACGCGAGATGGGACTCGAGAGATGTGGAATGGCCTGACTGAACGAATAGCAGAAACGAAGTGAAAACACTATGCCACTACGGCTCCACCTGCCACGAGTCTAGAAGGAGAACAAGAAGGGAAGTTGGGCTGCTTGAGGCAGAGTGACGATGCGTGATCCCCTACGCTTGGTGTTTCATGTATTGTAAGGGGTACGAGGTTGACATGGGCTTTAGGCTGGGCATACTGGGCACGTACCAAAGACTGAGCCGTGCGTCGAATTACGATCGAATTACGTACATCTCGCCGGAGAATGAGATGGGCTGTTGTCCAATCAGGAGACGGCATTCGTCAACACCAAACTGGCTGAGGGAAGAATCGAATGATATCGGTCTGAGGCTCTAACAGCAACCCATAATGACGTGAATTATAGCTAGGGAGGTACGTATTTGTAGATTACTACGATAGGATTTCTTCAAATCGTTGAATATACCCCTAAAGAACTGAGAAGAGCATCAATACTATCATCGCGAGGATATCAACTGTTTAAGGTTGAACTCAAGTCACTCACGGATAGCATCTACGAAGCATCTGTCTCTGATAATCTCCTCTATCCGAGACTCAGGGCTCACTTTCGCAGAAACATTTCAAAAAATCTAAGGCGAGCGTCAGAGACCTGGAGGTCCTTGAATGATCCATGCGTCTCGAATGTGATGCGGCTATGCCACACACCCTGTAGCACATCATCCGCGCTGTAACCCACAAATTTTCGATCCAGACGGCCGAAGGATCGTCAAGCATAAACCAGCCTCGATTCGATGGTTAAAATAGAAGCATCGAGATAACGTGCTCCTATATACATACGTACGAGGCTTCTAGCTGTTACGGCTGGCTTGACGATCTCGGTAGACAAGGAAGTCTAATAATAACCTTGCTTAGTTCCTGCATCAGGGGAACGCGTCGTGATCCTTCTCGATTCATATCTCCGTCTACAGATCTGTTCATGTTGATATTTCCACCTCTTCTGCGGGAACCACGGGGATTACCTGTGGAATTCCTTGAGGAGTTTAGTATGGAGAGAGTGGCACGAGACTGTGACTCGGGAAGAGCGCCGGATTTACATGCGGTTGTGCAGTGTGTCTTTGGTTCGACTCGCACCGCTCGGAAGTAGGCCGTCGGGTCCTCGATTGGCTCCTCAGCATCATCAAAAGTCTGGTGCGCCTGCTGTCACCCACGGACCGCAAACTGGGAGACGAGCGGAGCGGAGATTGGCCGGCTGCGACGGGCACTGGCATACCGGCGGGGGGGACAAGATGCCATCAGCCATGGCGGAAGCAAATCGATGGCGCTCGGAAGATGGTCTTGATGCAACCTCATCCCGAAATCTCGGTACCTCGTACGGCGAGCACTGCATTAGGGACGTGGAACCCCCCAAACAAGCTAACGTACCTAAAGTACGCAAGCTGGCTGAGACATTCATTGAGCGTGCTTTCTTCCCTCCGCGCCGTGTCTCTGATCGAGCAATAAGGCCCGTCGCGGGTAGTTACAATTTCATGTCGTGGTATCCTGGCGATATTCCTGATGTCACCCACATAGCGCCGAGCCCATATTGCCGCTACTCCCGCGGCAGCGCCGTTCAGGATTTGGGGTCCTGGCGATTTTTCTCCCGGTGCCGTGGTTCAAGGTCAGGTCTCGACTTTTCAGGCGAGACACTAGATTCAGAGTGACATCCCGCATGTGAAGAAACGACCAATTGGTTTTTATCTCGGCCATTCGTGGCGCTGACACGTAGTATTGCCTGAATAGCCATAGCGCTTACGACGGAGGCCGATAACAAAACATCCGCCAAACCGCCATAACACTTTTATAGATGTATTTAACGAATACAAGCCACCTTTGATATAACGATATATATTTAATAATATTATTATATACAAATATTTTATTATAAACGTATATTTATATATATTGATTTAATTTAATAATTACTTTAAATCATTTAATTTAATAATATTATAACTTAAATAATAAATAATAAATAATATATAAAACTTTAAAAGGTTTTAAATTAAATAATACTTTAATTAATTATTACTTTTTATATTAATGCGATAATATATAAGTTTAATAAATAAATATCATATAATTATCTTATAAATTATAAAAGCTTAAAAAAATAACTACTTTTAATTAATTATAAAAAAATCGAAAATTTAAAAAAAGCTGTTAAAAAAACAACATCTTAACATTCTTAACTTTTTTATTTACATTTATTTTATCAACACATATTATATATTATATTTAATTCTTTATATTTATAATAAAATATTAGCTATTTTATATTTTAACATTATTAATGTTTAAAAAAGTGAAACGATAATAACTAAAAAAAAGGTTATAATTTATCATTTAAATTATGTCTTATTTATTAAATTACTAACTCTTTATACTTTAAATTATAACTTTTTAAATTATAACATTATTTATTATATTTACTATATTATTATAAACAATATTTAAAAACTTAATAAAGGTTAAAAGGTATATAATAAAGATTCTTTCTTTTTATTTAAACATATTAAATTAAAAAATAAAATAATATTTACTAATAATTTTATCCCTATTAAATAATATTACTTTTACATTCCTTTATTTACTAATAATTAAACTTTTTCTCTTACCTTTTTAAATAATATTAATTTTATATTATAAATAAGCCTTATTTAATTATATTAAATTTTTATAATTAAATTTACTTAAATAAAACGCTTAAATTATAAAAGGTTATAAAAATTAAATATATCTTAATTATTTTTACCTATTATAAAGCCTTAAACATTAACATGCTAAATATTAATAATTTAAGTATTAATAACTTTTATTTATATATTAATAACTTTATTCCTTTTTTTTTAAAGCTTAAATAATTATAATGATAATAAAAGCTTATACCTTATAACTTATAATTTTATATTAATATAAAAAAATCATATTATGTTAAAAATTTATTAAAATTAAGCAATTATTAATAATATAACTAGATTTAAACTTAAAGATAACGTTAAGTTTAAAAAATTTATCAATCATTTATATAATACGATTTTCCTTCGTAATAATATATATACTCTTTATAATAAAAATTACATCATTATAATCTTAAAACTTAACTTAATATATAATAATTAATATCGTTTTAATATATATATATAAAATCTATTAAATAAATTAAAAGATTTAAACATATAAATATTTTCTTTTTATTAAAACTATCTTTATTATTTAATTATATATATCTTAGTAAAATTCTTTTTTATTTGCTTTATTTAAACTATCTTTACTTATTATACCATTAATATAATAAATAACGATAACGTTAATAATTAATATTCTATTTATTATATGGTTGTAAATAAAGACGGCTTAAAAATATATTAATATAAAATAATCTTTAATAATAAAATTAATAAATTATTTATTAAAACTACCGGTAGAAAAGGATAAAAATAAGATAATAGTTATATTATTAAAGTTAATTTTACTTTTAATAAATGGCGTAAGCTTTATTACTTATATTATATAAAAGAAATTAAATAAAAATCTAATAATAATAAATTTAAGCTTAATAATTATAGTAAATTAAGTAATTATTATTTAAATGATATTAAATATTTTTTTAATAATTATAACTAAAAATTTAAACATTTTTTATAATATATTATATTAAAGCTTTTAAAATTTATAATAAGTTTAAATAACGATAAGAGTTTTAATTATAATAATTAAAATTAATTTAAACCTTTATTATTAACTTTAATAATTCTTATAAATAAAAAAATGTCTTATAATTATCTTTATCGGCTTAATTTTAATAAACATATTCATTAAAAAATAGTTATTAGTTATAAGTTTAACATATATAAATTAAATCATAGTTATATTAATAAAGATATATAATATAATAATATTAAAGATTTATTTTTTATTACTTTAGTAAATAATTAAAAATATAAATTAAATTTCTCTTTATTAATATATTTATTAATATTATGCTGTTGTTAATAATGATATAACTTTATAAGATATTTAATTTTAATTAGTTATAATAATACCTTACATTATATATCCTTTTTTTTACTTTTTATAAAGAAATCTTAAATAACTTTTAATATAACAAATATAATAAATTAAAATCTTTATTATTTAAAAGCATAAATTATGTTATTTTTAATAATTTAGGTTACATTCTTATATAATTAATATTAAACGTATAAAAAAGGTGAGAAAATAAGTAATTATTAAAGGCTATTACGTAATAGCCTTTATTAATAGTAAAGCCTTATAATAAGTTTAATTTAATTAATTAATTAATTAAATAATATTTATAATAAAGAAAAATCTTAAAAAAAAAGAATTTATTAAATAAAGTAAAAAAAAAGCTACTTAAATAAGAAAAAAAACCCATTTATATTAATTAAATTTCTTATCTTTTAACTTTATTAAACATATATATTAATTTATACTTTTATTATCCTTATATATCTTTTTATAATATTATTAAAATAATAATACTTAAATATCCATTTTATAACGTAATAAATTAAGAAACGATATAAATTTTCCTTAATAAATATAATATTTTCTTCGCTTTTAACTTAGCTATAATAAACGTTATTAATCATTAAAGCAAGATCAACATCACGTACTTTATTTAAGATCTCATCTTAAAGTTCTTTAATTAAATATACGACGTTTTTTTTAAATCTTTTACTATAACGTTATATATTAAATTCAACCCTTAAAAAAATTAAATTATTAAATTAAAAGGTAAAAATAAGTTAAATTATAAATATCTTATTTATTTATATATGATTAAAACTAAGTTTATTTTTTTTAAGATTTTTAATGGTATTTTATTTAAATAATTAATTTATAATATTTTAAGATTTATTAATTAATTATATATGATAAAAAAATAAATAATATTATAAACTTTATTATTAAAAATATAAAAGGTAAGGAAAGGTAAGAATCATAAGTATAACTTTATTTAATTTAAAAGTTTACGGGTAATTAAAAAAGTAAATATTAATAATTTTTTCTTAAAAAGATAAAATATTTAACGATAAGTAGGAAGGAGTAATAATAAATTTATTTAATTTTTATAATAAGTAGAGGAAGAAAGGCTTATGTAATAACTTTCAGTAATTACTTACTTTCTTATCCTTTTTATACGTTTAATATTAATCGTATAAAAATATAATTTAAATTATTAAAATTAATTAAATTTATATTTTTAAAGGATATAAAGTTTAATTAATTTAAAGAAATATATAAGGAGTTATTTAATATTATATTAGTAAATTTATAATTATATTATTTGTTTTAATGGATTAACTTTATTAAAACTTTTCTTTAATAATCTTATTATTTTATCATTTTCGCACCATTTTTTAAACATTTTATTATTAACTTATTTATTTACTATTCCTTTCTTAAATTTATATATACTTTTTAAGATATCTTTCCTTTTTTCTCGTTAAGTTTTTTAATTTTAATTGTTATTAATTTAATATATATAATATTTTAATACGTTATAATAAAATTAACTCCCACCCTTTTAATTATTAATAAATTTTTTTTATAAATTAAAAACTTTATAATTAATAAAGTATATTTAATATTAATTTTTATTTTATTTAACATCTACTATTTAAAACTTTTTAAAGAATTTAATAAGTCTTTATTAACCTTTATTAATATAAATAATAAAGGTGTCCTTTATAAATTAATTTATTACTTTTATTATATTATAATTAAAAATTATTAAAATAAAAACAAAAGTAAGAAATGTTAAAAAGTTTTAACTATATATTTATCTAAATATAAAAATCTTAATTAATCATATCTTAAAATACTTAAAGATAATATTATTAAATTTAACGATATATTAAAGTTATATTTTTATATATTTAATAAAATAAATAAACGTTATAATAAATTCCTTTATTTCGTTATTTTATTTTTTCTTAATAATATTTATATTAATAAATAATCTTAAATTAAGATATTTTTTTACTTTATGTTTTAAATATTAAGCTTTTTTTAATAAATTATTAAAACTATGGTAAAACCTTCCTTTATATTTAATTAAAATATCATTAGTTATTTTGTTAAAATATTCTTTAATTAAATATTTAAATATTATAAAGATTAGTTATATAATCCTTAAATCGATTAAAGGCTAGTTTAATTAAAATAATATACGCGATTAAATTAAACTTATATTTATATATAATATATTTTATAAATCTATTCATAATAAATTCTTAATACGTATAAATATTTATTAACTTCACAATATTAATATAATTATCTTATTTTTATACCTTATTAAAGATGGCTGTATTAAACTATATACATATATAATAATATAATTATATAATTAGTTAACTTAAACTATATAAAAAATAATTAAGGAATATTATAATCTTTTATATTATAACCTTTTTTAAATTCCTTATCATTATATTTTTACTTATTTTATTTAAACTTTCTTTTATATTATATATATGTTAATTCTTAATAAAATAAGGAAGTAATTTATAATATTTTACTTATCCTTTTATATTAAAAAAGATAATAAAACGTAAGAAGGAAAATAAAATATATAAAATAAAAATTTCCTTTAACCATAATATAATTATAATAATAAGCCTAGGTTTTTAAATTTTTTATAAGGTATGAAATAAAGTTAAGATAAAAATAAGATTATTATTAATAATAATCTTTGTAAGTTAAACTTTAGCCTATTTTTTAACGATTTTAATAAAGAATCTAAAAGTATGTTTAATAATAAATACGAATAATAAATTAACGTAATAAAGAAATATTATAATATAATCTTTAAAGATTTTAATAAAGAATTTAATCATGAATATAATAATAAACTTAAATATTAGTTTAAAATATTAAAAAGAAATTATTATATAATTCTTATAAAGTAAGACGGAATAAATAAAATAATATATAACGATTTATTAAAACATATTCAATATCTTAATTATTTTAACGCTTTTTTAAAATAAATATCGTCTTTTTATTTTAATAATTTAATTAAAAAAAGGGGCATATTAAATTTAACATCGTTTTTTAGTAATAATATAAATATGTAAATAAATAAAGATAATAAGAATAATAAAGATAATAAAAACATCGTAAATATTAAAAGTAGTAAAAGCAATATAAATAAAGCTACTTAAGATAATAAAATTAAACCTATATTTATATTTAAAGATTTAAATAATAACTTAAACATTTTTCATTACACCTATTAAACTTTTATTATATTAAATAATTAATGATATAAAACTTTTCTTATTATTTATAAATTAAATTTTTAAGATTTTTATTAAAAGTATACTTAAGTAATATAATTTATTAATGTTAATTATTCTTTCCTTCTTTATTTTTTTTTATTAATTAAAGTTACTTATAACTTAAAGGTAAGAAAATTTAAAACTCACGATTAATAATCTAATATAATATATAAGTATATATTATTTATATTATCTTTATGTTATAAAAAATATAATAAATTATTAAAACAACTTTATTAAAAAACTTCTTATCTTATTTAGTTTTAAACCTTAAAATAAAATAAAAAGTTAAATAAGTTAAATACTTATACTTAAATATATTTATAAAATTATATCTTTTAAATATTCTTTATATCTACCTTAAACTAAGCCGTATATTCATTTTTATTTAAACATATATGCTATTAAGTAATTTCTAACTTATTAAAATTATACTATATTTAATTAACATTATATTAAAGTTAATTAATTTCTTCGTAATATCATTTAACCCTTTTGTAAGATATTTTATTTAATATTAATCTTAATACTTTTCCTTTTTTAATATGTTGCTTTAAATAATCTTTTAACTTAATATAATTATTTTTATATAACTTAAGATTATTATACTTAGCAGCTTTTAATAGATATTACGTAAGCTATTTATTATATATTTAACATGTTTCTAGCGTTAAAAAAGCGTTAAAGTTATACTTAATTAATAACTCCCTTAACTTACACGTTAATTATATTAATTTAAAGTTCTTTTAATTGTAAATATTTATAACGTAGTTTATACTAGCATTATTACCAACATTAAGCCATATTTAATAGATATGATTGGTTATAACATAATTTTTATTTAATTAAAACTTAATTTAATAATTATTTTATTATTTTATGAATTAAGCATATTTATATTTAAGAATATCGCCGTAAATAATATAAAACGCTATTAAATCTATTAATTTATTTTTATTAAAAAAGCTTTACTACACCAACCTCTTAAAATAAAATTATTAATATTAATCTTAATTAACATTAATAAACGTAACATATTTAAGCAACTTATAATCTAACGCTTTATTATATTTTTATATAATTACGTTTATTATTATTTAATCTTTTTATTTTATCTGTTAATCTCCTATTTATAAGATTTTATAATAATATTACCTTAACGTCATTTAATGTATGTGCCGTTAAGATTAACCATAATTATCTTTAACTTATAAAAGTTTGTTAAGTAAAATTACGCTTAAGTTATAAAAGGTGTTTTAACTTTATAGTTTATTTGTATTTAAAACGGTTAAAACTTAAGCTTTATTATAATAAAAAAATATTAATTTAATACGTTTATAGATAAAGAGTTAAATTAATTAACGTTAATTTATAACATCTTACGAAAATACGCATTAATTTTTATATAAATCTTAAAACTAGTAAAACAAAGCTTCTAATACTTATCTATAAACCATATAAAATTTAAACTTAAAACTAAAAAGGGAATATGTTATAAGTTTCCTTTAAACTACCTCCTTTTTTTATATTATTAAATGGCTCCTAAATATTATTAGCAATATACCTTATAAGTTATATCTTTTATAATATTAAGCTTAATATATTTTCAAACCATTCTATAAATTTAATCCCTACCTAAGTTTTTAAAAAAACCTATTATTTTTAAATAAGTTTTAAAGAAATGGTACAACCTTATTAAGATATGTTATTATTAATTTAAATTAACCGTTTTTCTTATTATGTTATTTTTAAGTTAAATTTAAATAAAAAAGGAGTAATTAATATTAATTCCTTATATATAGTATAATTAATTAAAGATCTCTTTATTTCGAATATTTTAATAATATATAAAATATCGTATATATTTTATAAGCTTAACTAAATAATTAACCAGCTTATAACAACACACCTCTTATTATTACAACTTATGCTTAAAAGATCGCTATAAAACATTAATATTAAGTCGTTCCTCCTTTAAATATATAAAAATATTAAAATATAATAATCTTACTTTAAAAAGTTTAAATATCTTTACCTTAATAACGTTAATCTTCCACTTTTTTTAATAAAACTTCCACTTTTTTAAATATTATTAAAAGATTTTTTAACTAATATCAAAGTTATATTCATCTTAAAGCTTTTAAACAATCTTTTCTTAAGATAATTTATCATTTAAATATTAATAAATAATTTCATCTTTATAAGGTTAAATATTTACTAAAGCTAACGGTATATTAATCTTAATAATTATCAGCATTATAAGCAAGAAAAATTAAAGAAAATAAAAAGGGAAAATAATAAATAACTTTTAAACCCATCTTATAATAAGTTTTATAAGCATATTTACTTAAATAGTTTAAAAGATTAATTATAATAATTATTCTTAAACCAGTATAAACATATTAAATAAAGATGTTTTATATTTAAAATATTAAGCTACATATATCATAAAAAAAAAGTTTTCTTTTTTTATAAATAACCTTTTATCTTATACTTTAAACCACGATAAGATAACCGATGTTTTTAACTTAATACATACTTTTTATATATTATAAATATAAAGATCATCTAATATACAGCCTTTTTAAAACTTATAAATATTATATTTAAATCATACCTTAACTACCACGATAAGAACCGCTTAACGCTAACGCCTTTATCTTTAAATAATGTTAAAAACTCACTAAACCACTTAACCTCCCCCTTAAAAGGACTTTCTTTAATAAAATCTTTTATTAAAAATTTTATCTTTATAAATAAAAGAAAGCAATTAATTTTAACCGAAAAGAAGGAAGTAATAATAATTAAATAAGTAAGATTAACTATAACTAATTTAATTTACAACTTAATAACTTTTATTCTTAATTTAATTAAATTTAATAATATAATTTAAAATTTATAAGATAAGATGATAATGCTTACCATAAATAACAAAAATATATTACCGTTATTACTCTATATATCCATCTTCTTAAACATTTACCTTAAATATTTAAAGGCTTTTTTAAATCAGGCTAAAAACCTTTCCATAAGTTTTTTAATTATAATAAAGCAATTATAATCATTCTTTAGTATTTATAAAAGTTAAGATAAGTTATTTAATTAACTTAATCAACTTTATCTACTACTTGCTTTTTAATTAATTAAAACAAAATAGCTCCTTTACCACATCACCGTCCCTAATCTTCTAAACTTTTTATTTAATATTTTTAACGAATATTTTAAGCTTAAAAAGAAATATACAAAATACTTCTACCGTTTATCACTAAAAGATAAATATAACTTTCTCCTCCATTAAAAAAACCATCCTACTAATTAAAACCGCCTCCCCCATTATAAATATCTTCAATAAATATTTAAAAAAAATTTTTTTAAAACATTCCCGATTACGATATACAGCTTATCCCCTTATAAACAATTAAAACATTCACTTTCTATAAACGCTAAAAATTAAATAAAGAATCTAAATTTAAGGCAAAAAATACTAATCCACTTATAATTAAAAAAGAATCGCTTAACAATATTAAAAAATTATCCATTTTAACATATATTAAAACCTCTTTAATTAAAACAAAAAAAACGCTACCATTAAAATATATTACAATTTACTTAATCATTATTAAAAAATAACTTGTTATTATAACTAAAAAAAGGAGGAGATTAAATATAATAACTTACTTATTTTATAAACCTAAGAGTAAAATCTATCACACAGTTTAACCGGTTTTTATTTTAATTTAATAATTTATTTATATAATAACCGCGATATAATTTAAGTTTTAACTAAGTAACTAATAACTCATAAAAAATCTAATAATAATTTATTTAAAAATATTAACGTATTATTTTTAAAGAAAACTTAATTATAATAAGAAAGTTATGATAATATTTTGTTATAGTTAATTAAAAATACTACTAATATGTGATATTTTCATTAATTAATTAAAATTTAATCTTTTAAGCATGCCTTTAAATATTAAATAATTTTGTATATAAAGTGTTATTAAATTTAGTTAAATCTTATAAATCGTTTAATTTTATCTTAAACGCTTAAATTATTTATCGAAATATAAATAACCGATAACATTAACTTTAAAAGGCGTTATAAGACATAAAAATCTTTTTAAACTAAGCTAAGTAAAATTACTAAGGACATATATGGTAATAGCTTCTTAAGATTATAATGTAATATTATTAATTTAAGAAAGGTTTTTTTTAATCTTATCTTATAATGGGTTAAAGGCTTTAAGATATCTAATACTTATCTCGTTAATTTCTTCTTAAACTCTTTTTATTTTACTTAATAGTTGATTATTTTTATGCGTTTTTATTATAAAAGCTTATTAATTATTGCCTTTTATTCTTACAATCTTTACGATAACTTTATTATTACTTTTTTTATTATTTTTCATTTATTTATTTAAGGATGGCTTCTTGTGATGTATATAAAGAAGATAATATATAAGTATTGTTTAATGCTTATAAAATGTAAAACAATATATTTTATAATAAGATTATTTTTAACATTATTAATTTAAAACATAAAACTTATTAATTTTACAATTTACCTTTCCATTAAATTCTTATTAATAAATAAAAAGAAGATTAAATAATTAAGTCGAATACCTTATCGTATTTATCATATCCTTTTAAAACTTTACAATATCTTTAAAGACTTTTACAACTTGCTCTTAAAGCTTAAAAGCTTTTATAACTTACTCTTAAAGCTTAAAGGCCTTTACAACCTACTCTTAAAGCTTAAAGGCTTTTATAACTTACTCTTAAAGCTTAAAAGCCTTTATAACTTACTCTTAAAGCTTAAAGGCCTTTACAACCTACTTTTAAAGTTTAAAGGCTTTTATAACTTACTTTTAAAACTTAACTTATTACATATTATAATATAAATGTTATTTATTATAAGGGTTAAGATAAGTTTTAATATATATAACTTAATATTAACTTTACCTAAGGTAATAAAATTAAATACACGCCGCAGTTTATACTTAATAAAATTTTATTAATTAATATTAATCTTATCGCTAACAACACCCGCAGTAATATTTAAAACGCAAAAAGAAACTACGTTATAAGGTAAGCAGTAAAGAATTTATATTATACATAAAATAAAAAATTAGTAAAGCTACAAATCTATACACATTCTTATTAATATTACGTTAATAAAAAGGGTAATAAAGCCATATTCGTATTAACAAATAAAATAAACAACTATAAATTTTACTAATTTTAACTTAAAAAAATAAACTAACTTTTAAACTTTAAAGGTTATTAACGTTACCATCCCTTACATAACAAAATAAACTTTTTGCTTTTTATATAATTAACTTATTAATAATATCGTTTGTAAATTTAAACCTTTAAAAAAAGTAATTTACGTAAACGCTACCTTTAAAATAAAGTTTATCTTTTATATAAAGATAACTTAAATATATAAAATTAAAATAATTTATTTTAAAGATTATTATAATATAACAATAAACTTTTTACTTAATAAAAAGATAATATTTTAAAAACTTATTAACAATATTATTAAAAATAAATCATATAACGCTTATATAATCATATATTAAAACTTAATCCTTAACTTAATTAAAAGGCTAAAGGTAAAACTTATCTTATTATCTTTAATTACTTTAACAACTTTAATAATTTTAACAACTTTAACAACTTTAACAAATTTACATAAAAAAGAATTAAACTTTAAGTAAAAACACTTAAACTAAATTTATAATAAGAATAAATTTTAATATTCTAATTATACCTTAATCTTAAAAAGGATATTAGTTTAAAAAGAAGATAACTTATTTCTTAACGATAATAAGCGATAAAATCTATTACATAACCATCTTAAAAAAGAACTCTCCCATTCTACTTTTATCTTAACCATACTAACACATAAACAAATTAAAGAACTAAATAATAATCCATCTCTTAATAACAATAAAAAGCACCATATTATATAAAGCCATTTAAATTAAAGTTTTATTTTATCTTCGCTTAATACAGTTAAGGAAATAAACAACAACATTAATAACATACTATAAAATCATACTTAAACATATAAAAAAGCCGTAAGTTTTGCTAAAATTTTTCCGTTAATCTTTTATAATTTAATTATTAATACTTTAAAAAAAACTACTAATCTTCACACGCATATACCGCCGATTAAAATTATTAACCTTACTTTTAACTTAAATAATTTACTAAATATTATAATAATTATTAAAAAAGAAAAATAATTTTCCTTATCTTATAAGCTTATAAAAATGATAAATAAGATCTATACAAAGCCAACGCAAAAAAAGAATTAAAATATAATTATTAAAAAAAAGCCATTCTTACTTAATAACGTAAAGTTACAAATATATAAAGCAAGTTCCATAACCTTTTTTAATAGCCAAGCTTAAAAGAATACGTAAAAAAAAGCTATCTCTTTTATAAGATAATATAATGCCTTCTTATAAAACAATAAACCGTTAAATATATAATAAAGCCTCGCAAATAAATCACTCTTATATATTAACACCATTAATCTTTAAGTATTTAACTTTAAGCTTAATAATAATAGTTTTTTAATGAAGCTATAAAACCCTTTTAAATTAATATTATTACTTAATATAAATAAAAAACGAAAACTTAGCTAATTATTAATTAAGTTAATAGTTAAGGAAGGTTTTATAACCTGCTAAAAAGTTTACTTATAAGGTTCCTAATTAATTTATAAGATTATTAATAAAGAACTTTATTCCTAAAGCTAAAAAGCTATTACATCTTAAACTTTAAATAAAGCGCTAAAATATATTTATCACACTCGTAAGTAATCATCGTAATAAACTTATGATTAAATAATAAGTAAGTAAATATTTTAAGTTTAATATACAATAAAAAAAATTAAAATAAACATATATAATATATTACTTTATTAATTTAAACCTTAACGGATAAGTTTATAAAATATACACGCATTTTAATATATTAAAGGGGAAAAAATTTATCATTAACGCTAATTTTCCCTTTAAATTAATTAATTAAAATCTATAATATAAATACTAAAGGTCACCCCATTATATTATACTTTAAATAATAAAATGTAATTAAATCTTAAACAATTAACTTATAGCCAATAAAATATATACGCATTATTAATCATTCCATAACATATTAATTATTTAACCCATTTCTTAACCTTTAAATATGTACTAAATATTAAAACTTAAAAAAAATTCCTTTTTTATGAATTATCGGTAACAATTATCGTTATTCGTAAAATTTATTATATTATAAACTAAGCATTAATTTCATATGTATCATTATCGAAATAAGATTTAAAGATCCGCCTTTTTATATTTAACGTCTTAATAATTCTTAACAAAAAAGGCTTTAATCTTTAATTAAAATTTATCATCTTAGCTACATCTTAGCGGCTTTATTATTTATTTTTTAAGCTTTTAACAATAATATATTTTTATATAGTATGGTATACGTCATTTATTATATAATCCTCAACAATATATAAACAAACGATAAAAGTTATAATTTTAAAGATAATAAACTATTTTTATTTAAATTTTTTAATAAAAAAAATTAATGCTTTCTCCTTAATAATCTAATAATCCCCGTTAAGATATATTATCTCCATTATTTAAGTTATAAGAAAAATTAAAGCTTAATTTATATACTTATTTTATCGCTAATATATTAACGCTTATTTAAAAAAGCTATACCCTATCATCCCTTATTTTAATTATTAAAAATTCCTTAATAATTTACTTAAATCTTAAAGAAACTTATATCCTTTTAATCTTCCCTCTAATACATTTATATTTAACGCCGGTACGTTTATATTTAATATAATACCATCATAAACCTTATCCACATATAACTTTAACCATAAACCATATCCTTTCACGAGTTAAGTTAATAATCTTAAAAAGAGTCATATTCTTTTTTAAACAACAAAAATATTTATTAAAAATAATAATATACGTAAATTCATTACCTTTAAAAAAAGTATACTTACCTATTTAAACTTATAAAATAA
Organism: Hypoxylon sp. FL0890; assembly: GCA_022497025.1. NCBI lineage: Eukaryota > Fungi > Ascomycota > Sordariomycetes > Xylariales > Hypoxylaceae > Hypoxylon > Hypoxylon sp. FL0890. Next base: position 423,181 of record MU386552.1, on the reverse strand, counting down.
AATATTCTTTTACAAAGATGTTTATATGCTTTAAGATTTAAATACCCTTATCTTTATTTTAAAGCTTAACTTAAATAACAATAACTTTTTACGACTCATCTCCCACATATTAAATCTTCTTAATAAATCTTTTAATTTTAATCTAAAAATTTATACGCTTTATTATAATATCCTTATTCTACTAATTAAAAATCTTTTTAAACTTATCTTCACTTAATTCGCTTAATCTTTATTTATAAAAAAGATTATTATATTATTTACAAATAATAACGATAAAGCTAAATATTTTATCCTTATTTATAATATAAAAAAAGATATGATAATAAAAAAATCTTTCTTAATAATTAATCTTCTTTAACTTTTATTTAAAACCATTAATATTAATTTAAATAATATCGCTAATAAAAAACGTTAACGTTTAAACAACCTTAAAATTAACGGTAATATAATCGATAATAATAATAATACTTTTAATATTAATAAGCTTAATTTTAACAATAATAATATTAATGAGGTTAACATTAATAATGATAACGTAAGTAATTTTATATACTTAGTTTATATAAGCAAAATAAAACGTATTAATAATCATCTTAAGCTTAAAGATTACAATATTAATTCGCATTTTTTACATAATCTTTTTAATGATTTTTTAGATAATTTCAACCTTCTTAATAAAAAGTCTTAATCTTCATCGTTAATTAACCTTAACGCTAAAAAATATTATCGTTCGCAATCTTAAATTAAGATTAAAAAAAACAAGCCCATCTTTAACAACAATTAATCTTCCTTTAAAAAGAACGATTTATTTAAACCTCCGCTTAACTTTCTTTATAACCGTTCTTTAAATCATAAAAAACATAACATCTTTTCTCTTAATCACTTTTTAAAACAAAAATTTAAATAAGTTTATATTATTAATTTTATATTTATATTAAACGTTAAAAAAATATAATATAAAAATAAACATTTAATTATTAATTTATTAATAATCAATTAACAACATATAACCTTATAAATATCCTCGTTATTTTCATCATTATTTTCATCATCATTTAAACTATATAAATGTTATATAATTTAAATATTTATCTTAAATTAATTAATAAAGTTGTTAACTTTATATCCTCATCTTTATATATCCTTTTAAGCTTATTTTATTTAATCTTTATATTATATTAGATTATTATAAAAAAATATATTAAATTTTAACCTTAATTCTTGATTTTTAATTATATATTACTTAAGATAAGCTTTTAACGTAAAACAATCTAATAAGTATAAATTTCTTTAATCTTTCATATATCTCAACAAGTATTCTACTAGTTATTTATTGTAAATATGTTGTGTCTTTAATGTAAAGAAGTTATTAAAATTATACCTAACTAATAATTCCTTAAGGCTATCCATTAATTACTTTAACAAAAGATCGTTTATAACACTTTAAACATAGTTTAATATACTAGTATCTTTAAAGTTATTCCATATCTCATTAACTTAACTAATAATAATATAACTTATACTATAATTTTAAATCTTAAAGTAATATAAATATATTTTCCTTAATTAATAAAAAGCCAAGGTTATTAAAATTATTGTTATTATTATGATTTATATACCACCAAAATCAACCTTAACTTTAATTAATTATTTTTAAGTTATTTCTATTTTAAATTTAATAACTTTTATATTAATAAAATAACCTTTTAATTATATATTTAATAACTTAAGTTACACGCTTATGTAATTTTTATAACTTTAAATATTTAAGGTTAAATATAAAAGGTTTATTTAAAACTTTATCATAAAGTTTAACGCTTATAAAAATAAATTATATAATAGTTTTAAAGATATCTTATATTTAGCCTTAAATATCTTAAGTTATAAGCATTACATAAATATATAATTTAAACCGTTAAATTTATAATTAAAAGCTTTATCCCTTTCCTTAATTATATTTAAATTAATATTGTATAAATTTAAGAATAATTGATTAAAATTATAAAGCTATTTTTAATAATAAGTGGGGTAATATATATATTTATATGGGAAAGATAAAGATTAAAGATTTGTAATATAAATACCTAGGTATAATTTTTAAAATTCCATTTTTTAATTAAAAAGAATACAATATTATAAAAGTATTTATATATATAGTAAAAGCTTTTAAATTTATTTTTATTAATTAAATTAATTAAATAACATAAACATATTAATATAAAAAGTTTTAAAAAAAAAGCTATTTAATTTGCTGGTTTAAATAAGTAAAAGCTCTTAATTATGATTATCATAAGAATAATTTCTTGTTATACGCCAAATAAATAAATATGGAATGAGATATGTTTTTTTGCTTTTTTTCTTTATAAAGTTTTAATAAGGGATTTTTCCTTTTTATTTTTTTTTAATTATAATTATTATTTTATATAATATTAAATTATTAAGATAATATATATATATTAATAATATAATATTTCATTATTAAAATATATATATATATAATATTTAAGCTATATGTAAATGTAAGTATATTTAATAAGTGAATTATTTGTATATATATATATGCGAATAATTATTAAAAATTAAAAGATATGTTACCTTTATATTTAATAATAAGCCACTAAACGTCTTATTTATATTATGTACTTTACGTTGGTATAAAGAGATAATAAAAATTTAACTTTAATTAAATATATTTAATTTAAAATATTAATATAATATATATAATTCCTTAAAAAAAAGCTATGTAATTATCTTTATATAATATTTACGTAAGTATATATATAAAGATAAAAAGAGGTAAATTAAAGGAATGAAACTTATTTACTTATATGTAAAGTAATATTTATGCCGTTTTACTCTTAATGTTATTATAAGTAGTGGCCATTGCTACTTTTTTACCTCTTTTTTTATTATATAATCCTAATGTCTTATTATTTATATATTAAAGGGAAATCTTTTTTAAATATTTTATCTTAAAGAAAGCCCTTTATTAAGAATTTTATTAATATATTTATTTATTATTTTTTTTTTTAAATTATATATACTTTTTAAAGTGTATATCCTTACTTTTTATTAAGTTTTTAATTTTATTCGTTATTAGTTTAATGTGTGTAATATTAAGATGCCATGGCAGTATTATACCTTTTAAAGAATAAATCCTTTTAATTTTATATCTTATATTTAACAGAAAAACCTTTTTAACTTAACGTTCACTACTTAAGCTTTCTTATCATATTTAATTCCTTTTTAATGACTTTTATTTATATTAATAAAAAGGGCGTTCTTTATACCTTAGTTTATTACTTTTATTATATTATCGTTAAGAATTGCTAGGATGATAATAAAGGTAAAGTATATATGGATGGTAAAGTAACTATATATCTATTTAAATTTTAAGATCTTAAACACTTTTATTTTAATATACTTAAAGACGATATTATTTAAAAAAAAATGAAGCTTTAATTTTATATACCTAAAGAAGTGTTTAAAATTAAATATAAATCCTTTTTTCTTATCGTCTTATCTTTTCCTTTTGTTTTATCTCTTCCCTTCATTTCATCTTTTCTTTTCATTTTATCCTTTTTTTAATAACGTTTATATTAATAATTAATAAGAAGTTTAAATATATTTTTATTTTATGCTTTAAGTATTAACGTTTTCTTAAATCTATATTAATATTATAAGAAATATTTCCTAAAAATATATATTTTTAATTAGGATTTTGTAATTAAAGTTATATTATAACTAGGAAAATAATTTATGTTAAGGAGGCTTATATTATCTTTAAGACTTATATATCTTAATATAACCGGAATGATATATATAAGAAAATCTAATTTATAACTAATTAAAATCTTTTTTATAAATATTTTAATATTATATTATTAAACTGTAATTTTTATTAACTTTTTAATTACAACATAATTATCCTATACTTAAAGTCTGCCAAAAATGTTTTATAAAAAGTTAAAGATATTCTTCTTAACTAAAAAGTAAAGTTAAATTTATTTATTTACGTAATAATATAGCTATAATCCTTATTATGTAAAGCATTATAAAAAATAATAACAATATATCACAACCTTTTACTTTACTTAATATTTTAAATCCCTTTCAAATATTTATTTACTTGTTTTATTTAAGGCATTTTTTACAATACATATACATAGATTCTTTATAAATTAAAAAAGTAAAGGTTAAAAATATACTTTATATCTTATTTTGTTAAAAGAAGTAAAATGTAAGCAAAAATATTTAAAATAACAGATAAATATTTCCCTTAATCATAATCAAATCATAATATTAAAAATAATTTAAAACCCATACCAAGCAATAAACTTAAATTAAGTAATAAATAAAATCTAAAAATAAACCCTAATTTATAAAAGAAAATTAAAATAATAATATAAAACTTTATTTATAATTTTAATAAAGAATTTAATAGTTAATCTAATAATAAAGATAAACATCATCTTTGTTTATTTAAAAGTTTTAATTAAGACTTTAACTTATTTAACTCCCATAAAGATTTAAAAAATAATAATGAAAGATAATTTAAAGTAATAAAAAGACAATTTAATTTAATCTTTATAAACTTTAATAAAAAATTAAATAATGAGGATAAACTTAATTAATTAAAAGAAGTAAAATAAAAACGTAAAACACTTATACTTTAAAACAAAGCTAATAAGATAATATATAATCGCTTATTAAAATACATTTACCAATAAAAACATTTAAATGTTCTTTATAAAAATAAGCAAATAAAAGAGACATTATCTTCTCATTTTCATAATTCCACCAAAAAAAAGGTATATTAAATTTAACTACATCTTTTAATAATAATATAAATAATCAAATAAACAAGGATAATAAAAATAATAAAGATAATAAGTTCACTATAAATATTAAAGTAAATATTAAAAGTAATAAAAATAATATAAATAAGGTTACTTAAAATGGTAAGATTATGTTTATACTTACGTTTAAAGATATAAGTAAGGATTTAAACTTTATTTATTTAAATATTTAAATATTAAACCTTTATATTATAAGATGGTTAATAATATGGTATTTTTCTTATTATTTATAGATTTAATTTTAAGATTCCTTACTTACTAAAAAAATGGTATGATTTATTAGTGTATAAGGTTTCTAGTAATAACTTAAGTATTTATCATTCCTTATTAAACCCTTATTTCATAAAATGGTTAATAACATAAAACTTTTATTATTTACAAATTAAAGTTTTAAGTTAAATTTTTAAGTTTTTTATTAAACATATGGTATAATTCATTAATATTAATTATTCTTTTTCTTCTTATTTCTTTTTATTAAATAAAATTATTAATATAGTTTAAAAGCAAGAAAATTTAATATTTATAATTGGTAATTTAATATAATATAAGTATATATTAATTATATTATCCTTATGTTGTAAAAAGAATCATAAATTATTAAAGTAATTATATTAAAAACGAGCTTTATTCTTTATTTAATCGGGATTTTAGTATAACTATATTATAAGTAATTTAAGTATCTCGTTTAAAACGTTTTAATATAATAATAAGTAAGTTTTAATTATATTTATTAATTATCATAAATAAAGCGTTATTTACTATTTATAAATAGCGGATTTACTTTATAATAATATAACACTTACGTTATTAATATCGAAATAAATTCTTAATTACTTAAATAGTTACGTGGTAAGATTTAATATAACCATTACGTATATATAAATAACATTTTACTTATTAATCATATAAAACCGGTTTAAAAGTTTTAAGTTTAACTTATATAAAGAGTGCTTAATTAAAAGGCGTTAAACAATTGATAACACGTTAAAAGGCTTTAATAATATAAGGTAAAAGTAAGGTTTAATAATATAAAGGATGATGGTATAAATGTGTAACTTTTAAGCTACCATCTTTATAAGAATTAAAGGGTATATCATAAATAAGGCGTTATTTACGACATTAACCTATTTATCTAAAGAATTATCTTACATTTAAACGGTAACGATAGTTACTTAATATTTATTACTTTAAAGTATTAAAAGAAAATTATCATCTATTAAAACATATATTAAGTCTCTTAATAATAGATTTTATATAAAGGTTAAACTATTTATAAAAGTTTATAAAGGTTATTTACGCATGTTATAAAATATTTTACAACTTTATATATACCTTAATAACTAGTTTAAAGCAAAAAAGTGATATGTTAATAATATTAAAAAAATATCTTAAGCGTTAAAGTTTTCTTATAAAGGATAAAATTGGTTATTAATTAATAAAAAGGGTAAGCGCGGGGATTTAATATTTTAAGGAAACTTTTCTTAATTAATATTAAATAAACACCACTTATAAATTATATTATAAAAACAAAGACATTTATTTACTTAAAAAGGATAATTTTAACATATATCTTGTTACATATGTTATATCATATTAATTAAATAAATAAGATGGTTATTTTAAAAAAGATTAAAAAATATTTATCTTATTTTAAGGAATTTAATTAAATAATAATATATTTTAAGTTAAAGGATTTATTAATTAAAGCAATAACCGTATTAACGAAATATTTACCTTTATCATTAATCATTTACACCATTAATAATATCAATAAATATTTATCAAGGCTTATATAATATTCTTCCATCGTTCTTTATTCTTATAAATATTTTATTTATTATAAGCATTTAAGATAAAAGTTGTTGCATGTTTTAAATAAGATAAATAATTACTTTAATTAAAAGGTCTTATTATATTTAATTAAGTTTATAAATAACTTATTAAGTGTAAGATTAATTTAACTTTAATGGTAAATCTTTTAAAATGATATATTCTTTTAAAAGCTTAGCTAACGTTTTAAAAACTTAACTAGCGTTTTAAAGACTTAACTAACGTTTTAAAGATTTAACTAGCGTCTTAAAAACCTCTTAAAGACTTTTTATGTAAAGAAAGGTGCTAGCCAATCGTATGAAAAAGAAAAAAAGTAAGCTTAATAAATTAATGTAAAAAAAATAAATATTAAAACGTTATTAAAAAATTCTTTTAAAGATAATAGAATAAGTCTTAAGCCATGGTTTAATATAATGGACTAATGAAACGGCTTATTTACTTATTTACCTACTTACTTAAATACATATATTTTACTTATTTATTATTTCCTTACGACTTAAACGGATTAACATATATAGTTATATCTCATTTATACGTATTATTCTTAACTTAATGTCATTTATACTTATATATCCATTAAATATATAATTAACAACCTATTTAAGATTAATTAACCTTTTAATTTACCGTTTAAGTTATAATTAAAAAATATCGATTTAATAAAATATAATATATCTTTTAATTATATGTTAATATCTAGTAACTAGCTTTATCTTAACGTGGATTTACGCGTGATTGTAATATTTTATTAGTAATATTTAAAAGTGACTTATAAAATTTAAGTATAAATATAGCTGTTTAAGTTATATCGATTGTTTTTTTTAAGCTACGTATAAATGCTTACGTTAAAATATGTCCATATGTTTTAAAAGTTCCTAGTATTTAAGTATTTAATATATTATATATGGTAACGCTTACATTTATAAAACCTATTATACTCCTTTTTTATTAAAAATTAAAAATATTTAATTAAAGCTTTCCTAGTTAAAATTTTTAAGTGGGCATTTTTTCTTTATTATTAAACTCCCACCTTAATGTTTATCATTCACCTATTAATATTTACTTATTAACATTTACTTATTAACATTTATTTAACTGCTTATTTTTATCGTAATTTTACCTTTTAAATATTTTACTATGCTTAAGTTTATGTATTTAAAGAAGTTAATCCGGTTTAAGCTTAATCTTATTTAAAATATTTGTTTTTAAAAGTAAAAGATCAACTTTATTAAATAAAATAACAAAGCTTTAAGCTTAATTAATATCAATATATAGTTATTTATATTGGTTGGTAATAATTAAAGTTTTAATTAAAGTTAAGTAAATACCCTTAATTAAAATTTAATTGGAAAAGATTATTTTTCAACTTTATTTAAACTATTTATTAACGATTTATTATTTAAAGATAATTATGATAAATTAGATTTAATAAAAGATGCCAATTTTATTTAATATATAACTTAGGTTTTAGTTAAAGTAAAAAAGATATATATAAATAATGTTATTATTTTTATGATTAATGATTTAAAGGTATAAATATTCCTCTTATAACTTTTTATATAAAGGTGGGGAGTCTTATTATTCTTAATAATATATTTTATTAATTAAAGAGATTTATTAATGATAATTATAATTTGAAATTAAGTAAATTATTTCTTTAAATAAGTATTATTAAAATTAAATATGTTGTTATTAAGAGATTAAACTTACCCCTTTACTAATCTTTAATTATAAAGGTAAATGTTAATTAACTCTTATTATATTAATCTTTTTTAATAATACTTAGCTATTTATACTATAATAATTAATATCATCTTACCTTTAAAATATGTTTATAAAAATTATAAATTAAATAAAGATATATTTTAATAATACATTATCTTGTTAAACTACTTAAACAATATTTATATTAAATGTCATTATAATAACAATAGTTATAAATATTCTTATAAAATTAATATATTAAATATTAATTTTATATTATTTATTAAGATATTATTATTTTAACTTTTATAGATATAAATAAGTATATAAAGATTACTAGGCCATTTATAATAATTAAATAAATTTAATTAATCTTTAAAGATAAAATATAATTTATTAAAAGGTAATAATATATCCTTAACATTATATTTAAAATAATTAAGGGTATTTTAATATATATGATTGTTATTTTAAATTAAGTAAAAGATATAGAACGTTAAATATAATTATAACATATAATTATCTTAAGTTTTATTATTTTTTTAATAAGTATTAATGTTATATGTATTATTATTTTTTATTAATATGCTTTATTTATATTATCTTATTACTTTATTAAATGTTATTAAATAATTTTTTTTATTATTATAAGTTTAATTTTTAAATGTATAAAGTAAGATTTATATTATTTAAAAGTTTTAAATTTATACTTTTAAAGAATATTAATTATAATTAATTTAAAGCGTTATAAGAAAAATTATTTAAATATTTATTAGTGAGGTTTAAAATAAGGTATTAAAGCTTACGATAGCGTTTTAATTAACGATAAAAAGCTTATTATTTATTATCTCAGCTAGCTTAAACTGCTTATTTAAAGGAGTGGCTACGCCACTTTAACCATAATCAAAAGGCCCGTGCCAATGTATCTTAAACCTATAAGATATAACTTTTTTAAAAAGTAGTTTAAGATATCTTTATAAATTTAATTAGTTAATGGTATTAAGGCTTAAATTTAATATATATTTTTTTATTATTTAATCCGTATAGCTTTATAATTTAATAATCTACGTATTAAATAAATTAAAAAAAATATTTCGTAGATAAATAAATGGCATATAAAACTCCTTATCTTTTTTATTAATCGATAAACGTTAATTTAATTATTTTCTAATAGAAAAAGGTTAAAGGCTTAGTTAAATACGTTAAAAATCTCTAAAACATACCTTTCATATTCATTTATAATTCAACCATCACGTATCAAATAAACCTTATAAATATATTCTTAAATAAGATAAATAGCATATAAAACTCCTCCTTTTTTTAAATATTAATTTAAAAATAACGTAAGTGCGTTATAAATATTAAAGTTATAGCAATTATTAAGCGTTTAATTACTTAAGTAAATATAAAACAACATCATTAAAAGCCTTGCCAAAAAGTTACTAAAAGTTGTTACATAACGTTAAATTATATTTAAATTAATTATCAGCTTTTTTATCCTTTTGATGCGATTAATTTCTTATATTTATTAAATTAAATAAACGTGGATTTAATAAAAGGTTAATAAATAAAATATTACTAGTAATGAGGAAATTTAATAAAATATCCTTAAACCACATTTCCGAAAATCTTATACCGGGATTATAATTACTTCTAATTAACTAAAAAAGAGTATAGCTTAAAAGGTATAAAAGTTTCGAACATATAGTTTAAGCTCGTTGAGATAAATCATTTACTAAATATAAGTAAGAAAATATCGACATTTAGTTGGAATTATAGCTTTTTTTATACCGTTATTACTTAATATAAAACTTTCTTTTATTTAATTATATTTTTAATTTCTTTATTTATTTTATTTTTATAAAATATTAATTTTTAATTAGTTTATATATATAAGAAAAACCTTCTTTAAATATATTTTAAAATATTTATTACTAACTTTATTTATTCTTTACAACATAATTATTAATATCATTTTACTTAAATAATGTAAGAGTTAATTATGCACATTTTTACCTTTATATTTATTATTATAATTATAATTATTACGAAAAGGTATAATTTATGCTTTTATCTTTTTAATTTATTAATTTTATATAATTAGTTGCCTTTTAAAAAGTATTAAAGTTATAAAGAAAAGGTTAATTTATTTTTTATAAAGAAATTTAAATGCGATTTTTATTCTTAATGATAGTTAATTTTTATCTTATCTAATATATTACATTTCTTTAAAGATTATATTTATAAGGTTATTTCTTTATCTTTTATTGTATTTATATAATTAAAGTTGTTTAACTTTAATTATAAAGTTAATAATTAGTTAAGCATTTTTATATTTAAAAATCTTGCTTAATTATCTCTTAATAAATTTAAATATTTTTCTTTAAATTTAAAGGATTTTATAGTAAAGTTAATATTTTTTATTGTTAAAACGTTATATGATGATATATTTAATATAAACAACGTAAAATTTATTAGCGGTAAATTATATTGTGTTTTTATCTTTAACTTATATTTTTAGGTTTATTAATTTAAGAAAAATAAGATTAATTTTTATATAAGTTTTATTAATGTTTTTAACGATATTTAATCGGTTATTAATTTAATTAAGTTACTATATCTTTATTATTTAAACGTAAAACTTAATAAGTTTAAACATATATAATTACTTTTATATGATGTATAAGGTAAAGTTTATAACAATATAAACCTTTATTTTATTAAGTGGAGAGCTATATGTAAAAATATATATAAGTTAATAAATGTAATTATAACAAGTTAAAATAAAGATAATGATAATAATTAAGAAAAGATGGGATTTATAGTTTTAAAGGATAATGTTAAAATTATATTTAATCGAATTTTATAAGAAAATCTTATTTTTAATATAGTAAAAATTAAAGTTATTAATAATATTATGATTAATTGTTAAACCATTTTTTTTATTATAATAAATAAAGATATAAGATTTTTTATCTTAATATTTAATATTATATATAAATATTTAATTATAATGTTATATTAAAAAGTTGTTAATATAATTAAAGCGGTTTAAGTTATAAATTTAATTATTTTCTTATATTTTATAATGGAGGTTAAAAGTGTAAGGTTAGTTAAAGTTAATATTATATTTATTATAATGAATTAATATAATGTAAGGTATGTCTTTGCCTTTTATGTAGTTAAGAGAATAAATGATTTATTAGTTAAGATAAGTTTATTTATTTTTTTTATTATTATTTTTACTATTATTATTAATGGTTTTAAGGTATAATTATTTATATTATAGTAGGAGAGATTTTTTAAAGAAGATTTTAAATATATTGTTTACTTTTTTAACGATTTTTTTTTTAACGAAAGGATAAATATTTAAAGTTTTATTTATATATATTTAATATTATAAGATAAATTATAATGAGATAAGTTTTATTATTTAACTTTCTTCTTAATAAGTTATTAAATTAATTAACTTAAAATAATAAAAATTTAATATTAAATAACTAAACTTTAAGTCGTAACATTATTAAAGATAATATTCTTATAAACTAAACGTTATAAAACCTTATAAATATAAATCAATTAAGTTAATTATAAAAAAAAAGAATTTAAATAAGCACGTTTAAAAGTTAATTAATAAACGTTAAAAAGGTTAATATTAATTTTATATATAATATATTTAAAATTAATAAAAATTTATCTTTATAAATTAAAAAAATTATCATAAGTTATATTAAATAATTTTAATTTATCTTTTAAATTAAAAAGTGTGTTAATTTTTTAACGATAAAAAGTATTATAAATTATTTTAAAAGATTTTAAGTAACATAATTTATAAGTAAATAACTTTTCTTTTATTTTTTTAAATTAACTTTAAACCATTTTAACGTTAATTAATTATTTTACTTAATTTATTATACTTTTATAACTTAATATTTTATTTTAATAAAAATATAATTATAAACTTTACTTATTAATTATAAATATAAATATATGTTTATAATAAAATATTTATATATAATAATATTATTAAATATATATTGTTATATCGAAGGTGGCTTATATTTGTTAAATGCATTTATAAAAGTGTTATAACGGTTTAGTGGATGTTTTTATTTCGTCTATGGTACTTACTAGTGAATGTATTAAATGTGATAATGAAATCGTCATTACAGTTAATACGGGTTTGGTTCGGCCGAGTGATTTCTTAATTCGTCGATATGGTGGCACACTGACTGGTTGGCCTTATCTCCATGGATACTTACAAACTAAAGGGGACGAGATATCTTCTCACTTCTTACTCGCCTAGGTACTTGCCAGGCCGAGTCGATTTCTAAGTAATTTGCATGTCAAGGTTCATTTTTAAGGTAGGTCAGGTATGCCAGGTATGCTGTAAGCTGATTTCTTTCGACTGGAACTGCACTCTAAACCAAGCACCACGGTGATTTTGTCAAAATCACCACCCCACACAAATATTGGACCTATTGCTCACCGTTAGTTCCGTGGTCGCGTTGCAGCACGCGTTTCTTTGAGATGGCGCCACTAAGACATCAGTACCTAATTTCCTTTTTCGGACTCATTTCAAGAGTGTGTCCGAGGCCCAAGTGCACTAATGGCTCTAGCTAATAAGATCGTTTCCTACTACGCAAAGATAAGGTATGATTCCAACCAAATATGCTGGGGGAGGAATATGGAGATCGGTCTTCTCCAATTTCTTCTCATCGATCCTACGAGGCCAAGAGGCCATGCTGCGTGCAAGGAAGTTTGGAACCCCAACCTCTCGAGAATATGGAGAGGGACTTTAATGGAACGATGATTTGCTTGGGACCCTGGCTACTTCACGGACCCCTGGGTAATGGAAGATCGTGCCGGACCGCGCAAAGAGGAAAAGGGCATTTCTATACGGCGGGCCGCCTTCAATCTGGACGCCTCGTGGGAGAGTGATTGGCGCTTTTCCTTTTCTTGACGGGCTGCAATTGTCAATTGTCTAAACTGACGACATGTCATCTCAGCCGTTTTTCCGTCTAATGCAAGAGGTCTGCTAGTTTATCTTGATGATATATTGTTGGATGTCTACCACTGGAGGGTTTCGCAAATAGTACCGCCAGCATACTTACTAAGTCATCATCTCGATAAACCCGAATTAAACGCCCTTCCCTGAATGGTCCGCATGTAATAATACTTGCCCTCCGAGGCTACTGCTACGTGTGTCTATGGTTTGCTCTGGCGGTCCAGGGCCCGCTGCTCTATTCTCCGCCCATTCGATGGGATAGAGCGATTTAAGACAGTATCATTGCTCCCCGCTTTTCCACCTTCAACGTTACGGCCCTAGTGTTATAGCTCCATACGGGGCAAATGGTGCAATTGTGTTAGACACTAGCGAGGTTGGGTGAGTTCTCGGCGGATCTCATGAGACACCATCGGTTCACGTGTTCCGTGTTCGATATTCCCATATCACACTGAAGAATCGTTGCTTGAGCCAATATCCAAGATTAAAACCCCCTTTTTTTATGAACGAATGTACACATGTCAGCATCTACTGTATCTCAACCTTGTGAAGCGGATATCAGGTCTGTGCGAAGCCTACTGCGGCAGGATGCATCCGTAGGGCATTGAATCTTTTGCTGGAACGCTCTAGTAAATGGGCCAATCAACTCGATTTCGGCGTTAAGGGTGATCCTCCGCGAAGGCGTGGCTCATTACTCATCTGTCTACATTGGCATTCTGCCTAGTCTCAGGATACTATAGTACGAGTATTCATAAGAATGGAATTTGATACTAAAGGTAGCCTGATGATGTCTGACTCAAAACACGACGGCTTCACTTGGGCACATACCTGAAGAAAGTTGCTCCTGGAGGTAATAAAGATGAAAACGTCGAGACCACCCACTACCAGCTTGCTGGATTGATTCCCGATATGGTCAACTCCAAAATGGTCGAACGGCCTCAATTTCATTGGAACGGAGGCAAAGGTGATTTCGAACCCCTGCTCGCCCCCCTCATGCATGGGGGAAGTGTGTGCCCGCATTGCTGCAACGAAAGAACCGGCCCATCAGACCTTATGTGAGAGACCCTGGCACTGTGCGAGTCTCATAACGATGGGGGGTGGAGATTCTGCCAGGTGGCAGACGCGAACAGGGCACAAGACAAAATTATTTGCTGCTATTCTTAAGGTTGACACAGCCATAGTGTTTCCAAGCACGCGCATTCCATCCGGCATTAGCGATGTGTCTACTGGAATCCTTCGATGGGCTCACCAGGTCCTCCCGGTTTGTTGTACCTACAAATCCTCAAACATGGAACAGCAACTTCTGAGGCTTATTGTACTATGTAACCGATGCGCCGGTCACAAAGAATATCACAACAATAATAAGGAAATATCAGATATCATTATGGTTCCCTAGCTCGGAAGGTAAAAAATACACGTGCTGAGATTATGTACTTGCGTTGCTTCACTTCCGCCCCGTAAGCACTAAGGAGTGTCAAGTTGCTGTCAGGCTGTCAGGGTCCCTTGATGGGTCAGCGGGATCCAGCGTGCTTACAGTCTCTGCCACTCACATTAGAGATGCTAAATCATGACTGTACGTACGTGCGGCAGTAGTAATGAAAACCACTATATTTTTCTCACCAAACAGTCGACTTTATGTATGTGATATTCAACAGCGGATTATCCGTCGAGTCCCTACGCCACTGACGCAGGTGGCAGACTAGAAAGCTCATTTTGGGGGACCGGCTCTTGGCTGCCTGGTAACGTGATTACGCCGGCATGGACGATAGATAGATACGTGGAACATAGCTCTCGGCGTTCTCCAGGGGTATCAAGGATGACCTGCACATGGCGTGTCTAGCGTCAATGGAACGTCTGCAAGTTATGGTGATGCAGTGGAACATGTATTAAGTAGGGTCCTATAGTACCAAGAGCCAAGTAGTTCTCTTCTAACGGGTGAATTCGCACTGTAAGGAACCAGCGTATTGGAATTAAAAATCTCCAGACCATTTATGACCTGTGCGATTTTCCACCACCACATCCGGGAATTGATATGCCCATCGCGAATGATCGTTAAAAGCTTATTTTCACTTTATCCAACACTCCAAATCCCGAACGACGTAGCTTAGGGGCTCGACCTCGGTGTTCACGTAGACTTTGCTTACTAAAGGAAGCATCGTGGCCACTGACAATGCTAATAACTGCCCCAGCGATCGCCGATTACTAGCTTCCAATATGCAGCATGAAGATGTGTCTTGAATGGACAACTTAATTCAAGACACCAACAGATGTCAATTCGAACCGATTTTAGCCACAGTATCGAAGATAGAGACTCAATACCTTATGCAGAGAGAGAAGATCTATCACGGCTAGTCACGTACACGGTTCAGTGATTGCTGGAATTATCAATAATAATGCAGATTGGTCGGCGATATAAGAAACCCCGGATGAGGTGACTAGACATCCGTAGGAATGGGCATTGGGCCTAAATCTTTGGAGAGCTCGACTTAGCAAAGACCCGCCGAAGCCAGGTCGACAGGCAGGTTGATGCCTCACCTGTCGATTGGTCTGTAATACAGGTAATCTCATGATTTACAATGTCGTCAAGGCTGAGCGTTACAACCATGAACTTTCCTCTTACACTTTTACTCATGTGCTGCAACTAAGAACCGGGGATAGCTCCATGAGCAGTGGAGCGCGGGCAACGAGGTGCCTGACATAGGTTCTTTTGGCGCCGACAACAAATTACATCATTCAAGTTCGATATTTCCGCTAGTAATTGATATAGCTTCATACCTACATCCTAAGCATCTATCCAAAATATATGTTCAGGATACTGGAGATACTGGATCATCCACCAACACGCCACTATAGCTGTTACGTAGACGAGTACCCCGCAACATCCTATTCTACTTCAGTAGTAAGTTACCACAAGGCTAATCTCTCTATTTCAGTTACTCAGGCAAGTCAGGCAGTCATGATGATGTACCTATTGAAGCAGTGTCATATAACAATCAATGGGACCACATCTGTGTCTCAATCTACCTACCTCCATATCCTTATTTCTTGACCACATGCGTATTGACAGGTAATAATCAGTTCTACGTCTTAGCAAAGCATATTCATCCACAAGGACCACTCTGCTTCCTATGAAGTATACGGGAATGCTTGGGGCAATAAGGCTGGAAGCAGGCAATACGCAACCTAAGCGTCATCGTGACCGCTCAAGTATGTCCAATATAAAAGACGTAGGCGATGTTCTTGTTCTCCGCATATACCTCTCGGCAGTCTAAAAATGTCGCCATTGTGAACTTCTTACATTTTCCAGCAGCGCCTGCTCGTCGCCTCACTCCTATCGTAAGTTCAATAATATGTTGACGA
Organism: Hypoxylon sp. FL0890; assembly: GCA_022497025.1. NCBI lineage: Eukaryota > Fungi > Ascomycota > Sordariomycetes > Xylariales > Hypoxylaceae > Hypoxylon > Hypoxylon sp. FL0890. Next base: position 406,423 of record MU386552.1, on the reverse strand, counting down.
TAATAACCTTCGGTTTCTTACTCAAACTCTCATCCGTACTACTTCTCTTCGGTTTCTATTTTCCATCATATCCAACCATAGGCTTCTCTTCGAGCGAATTGTATAAGTACAATTAATTATATTAGTGGCGGCCCATCCTACCTTTGAATTGGTCTATCATATCAATCCATCTGGTTTTCAAAAATTGATGTACGTAGTTCATCCTCCATATCTACGTGTAACCTTCTGTAGTTTACTTTGTGTTACTTTGAAAAGATCGAGTAGCGTCTATGCTTACAAGGAGTTTCGCCCTAAAAGAAACTCGAGATATTCCCGGGCATCGAATAAGACGTCGAGCACAGTGCCGAATATGGCAAGTACCTAATTCGGTTCTGCAGGCCTTTCGTTCTTTGGCGGATGGCAGGTGGCAGATAGGCTTGGTGTGGGGCAGCTGCCAGGATAGACCGTGCATTTATGTACCTACTAAAGATCAATAAGACCGCACGGAGGATCTCGGTACGTACAGTCGCGTACTATGTAAACGAATCCCCTACGTGCAGCTCTAACATACACAGGTAGTTCATACATGGGTAGCTCGTAGTGGACCCGAACGTTTTGCGGAAATTTCTGCACCGTTATTTTAAGAGCTATTCTAGCAGTCTGCCTGCATGCGTTCCCTCCTTCGGTAAGCCATGTCACCATCTTGACCACATGATTGGCGGAGCGCGTCATCCTTTACCTCAGTAAAATACTCTCTCCCAAACTCACAGCACTCGTCTCCACATCTCATCCAATACTCGACACTTCTAAAATCTGATTGCCCAGTACCCGGTACTAGGTCGGACGAATACCTCGAGCAACAAGCTTCGCAGCACATTTACACATTCTTACGTATGGACCTCACCGAACTGCCTCATACAACCGAGGAGTTACGTAGATAACACGAGAGCAAGCAGAGCAAGCAAATGCGCAAGCCATCGCAACTTTTCATCTTGGCATAAGGTATCTTCTGTATCGCACTGCCGGACTTACTACTACGTACTAATAATGTACCTAGTAGCCAGAAGCCAGCTACATAGCCCACCGAAGGTTGCTACTACCTGGACTTTGTCGAAAGTGGTATTACTAGTACTAGCTCTGCACTAAGGTGCAGAGGTAGGCTAGCTCGCTCACGCAACAAGGTACGTTGATTGGACTGATTGGAAGACGGCCTCCACGATTAGATAGAGCTAGCAGGGCCTATTAGTTCCGGGTTGGGGGTGGGAGCAGGGGAATTGAGGGGCGTACCAACGCTCCTGCCGCTGCTCTCATCAGTTGCGAAAGAGTGGGAAATCACGACCCGCCACCTAGTGGCCCACTTGCCTAATGCTCTGTGCCCAAGGGTTGCCTGCGCCCACGCCCCCGCAGCCTTCTGCCTTTTTTCTTTTTAAACTGGTGCGGCCATGACCACGCAAAAGCCCGTGTGCTACCACCTCGCTATCCTCTTTTCAACCATCCCGCATTCACCTTTCCTGATCAATCAATCAAACCAAGTTTGATACTGACGACGTTTTGATCTTTTCTCACAGGGGAAGTCTAACTCCAAAAACGTACCGTTTGACAGTCGCCGAGACTCCCTTTTGAGAATCCCCTTGACTTTATTTGCACACGAATCAAGCACCGACCATCTCAAGTGTATTGTCGTCAATTGTCAATCATTCTTTTTCGAGGTTCGCGCCGCCAATTGAGTTTAATACCTTATTATTTTGTTTTGGGCAATTGACTGACATTTTCCCACCTACCCTTCCAGGCAAACACGCGCAACTAACCTTGACCGACCTGCCAACTGACGAATCTCAAGCTACCACCCGACCGGTGCACCGAGAGACAAGCCCAGTAAACCAAACCCGAGTTGGTCAAAACAAAGCAAAAAGAGGGCGCTTTTTTAATTTTTATTTCGTCTTATTTTCCCTTTTCTCTCATTTTTTCGAAGGGGAAAATAATAATAATAAATTCCCATTCCTGGAATTCGTCGGCCCTCGCCTCCCACTTTATTCCGCCCAGTGTCCGCGCACCAGACTCGATACAGCAGGCGCCCCAACCAGGTTTCTGCGACAGAATTTACAGCCTACTACAACCTAGAGCCTCTCCGCTCAACGCCAGATCAAGTATAGGTCGTCGGCACCACGACCAAAACAGTATCTCCACCATTTTGCCTTTTTTGTTCGTGATACAATCGTCGTACCTTGACAAAAATGGCCGACATCACAGACCAACACGACCAGACCTCACCAGCCGAGCTCGACGATACTCACGTTGGCAATGGCAATACCGGCCCTGCAGAGAGCCGTGGCATCAAGCGCCAGCGTGCTAGCATCGCCGACGATGATGACGACGACGATGAGAAGGGCGGTCGCGAACGTCGCAAGATCGAAATCAAGTTTATTAGTGACAAGTCGCGTCGCCACATCACTTTCTCCAAGCGCAAAGCTGGAATTATGAAGAAGGTATGTTCCACGCCTCCGCCGCCAGCGCATTTATCGCCATCTAGTCCTCAGCCATCGCGTCAAACGCGTTACCTCATTTGAAATTGAGTTTTCGACGATGCCAATTCTGTACTAACATCTCTTCGTGTAGGCCTATGAGCTGTCCGTGTTGACCGGCACGCAAGTTCTGCTGCTAGTCGTTTCGGAGACTGGACTGGTGTATACGTTCACCACCCCCAAGCTCCAACCTTTGGTTACCAAGGCCGAAGGCAAGAATCTAATTCAGGTTCGTGTTTCGCGATCCAGCGTCAAGCAAGGCTTCATTCGAGGACTAACCAATGTGTCTTTAGGCATGCTTAAACGCGCCCGAGCCAAGTCAAGGGAACGAGAATGGCGTCGATGATTCGAACCAAGTCGAATCGCCCGAGGAACCCACCAACTCCCACCTACCTCCGCAAACAAGCCGACCGGGAATGCCTTCACACATGCCTCCTAACTACGTGCCCAACGTACCTATCGACCCTCAACAAGCCATGGCGTATCAGAGCTACATGCAGCATCAGCAGCGCGGGCAATTTGGGCTGCCACCACAGTCTGGCATGCCACAACACACATCACACCAATCTTGATCGTCGCTCTTTTGGCGACGACATTGCCTTGCGCCTGATACCCCGAATTTAATGCATTGATGAGGTTCTCTTTCATTCGAGGCATTCGAACACAATTATAATTGCAAGGCTTCGGTGGTCCGGCGTTGTTGGGTCATCGTGACTTTTTTCCTTTTTTTGCTCTGCACAATGCGACCATATTCCTTCCATCTCAGTTTTGCCCGTCTTTCGTATTATAGCACCCGTTGCTAGTCAAAATTATGATTTGGCGATTTGGTGATCCAACTCGAGTTTTCAGATCCATTAATTCTCGTCTCATATTCCCACGATCAAATCAAGATCCGACTTCACTATCTAAGTTGGGAACTTGGTTTTCACTCCCTCGACCTCTCTTCAGGTCCAGCATTCCTCAAACGGCGGTAGGACTCGCAACGTGGACCTTTAACCCCTGTGTTTCGTCGCCACTGGATCATTTACATCAAACCTCTTCCCCGAAAGTTGGCACACAATCCGGATGCAGGCTCGTTCGCCACCGAAAAAAATAATAGGCGTGGACTGCGTCAGCACGACTCGTGTTGACTTGGATCCACTCATCGGTTGCTCCCATGGCTGTTTACACACTCCTTGGAGTTTCCTCTTATCAAACCATTAAGGTACAGGGGATCGCAGGATGATAATCGCCTTTGATGATATTCGACTAGGTTCCGAGTTGTCGAAAGGAGCTAGATGGATAACCTACTTTCGAAGTCTGCGTAACCATTACTAATTCTCAAACGGGGTCCGCCGTCCCTAGGTTTGACAAATGGAAACGGTGACAACGATTTACGAATCACGGCTGACGAATACATGAATGAAACCAATGGATTGGAGCCGACTACGTGATCAATCGATTCTTGGGGCAGACGGGTTATCTCGTGCGTCGGGACTTTGTCGCCATCAACAAATTCGTTCCATCATCCAAATTCCTTGGCCATCAAAACTTCAGTGGCGGGAAGGGCTCATGTTTTACACGCTGAAGTGGACTTGGCTTTTTTCATCTGGAGTGGATGATGAATTCAATGGTCGATTTTACTCGCGCGTCTACATTCCCGACGCCTCCCCCAATCCGTATAGTTTTGAGCACGTACTTTTCGGCCTTAGGTCTAATCGTTTCTTTTCATCCGATGTCATTCCCTCCAGGCATATTGGGCTGCGATAGGCTGGATGAATGGTGAGACGAATTATTCCATCCTAGAGGCGCATTTGTATGATAGGAATAACCCCCGCAGGAATCATCTACCCGTAGATTCCCAAGATCTCTGCATCTGGCAATTGACTTTTCAGTTGAGAACTGCTTCATACTGTAGCCTTGTATCGTGGTCTCGCCTTTTTGATTCGTAGCCTTACTCGTGATCATCTGCTAAGAATCTGCCAGTAAGCCCGTAGGAACCCCTTTCTTCTAATGTCCTTAGAGGATCTTGAGTTTTAGAAGTCTGGAAGCTCAGTGGGTAGGTAGGTAGGTAGGTAGGTAGGTAGTAACTCATGATACGCGTTTCGGATTACAAGTGCCACGGCAAAGACTCCCACGCGAGGGGATACAGCGCACGCCCTTCCGTCTTCGACATGTGACGCTCGGAAGTAATTGGCTCTCGTTTTATCTCCCTTTTGTGCTCGTGTATGCTTGTGTCGTTTGCGGCTGAGATGGTTGGTTGGTTGATTGGTTGTAGGGTATTGGGTATTGGGTATTATGTATTGTGTAGGTACCTAGGTAGGTAGGTAGGTAGGTAGGTACTTACACGGACGAGGGATCTAGGATCTGGGGTTGGTAGCTTGGTGGTGGTTTGGGGCGGTCTCCTTTTTGGTAAGGGTATGTCCATGAGGCATGATCCTAAGAGTTGGGAAAGGGGCAAGCACTAGCTGGATGCGAGCTAGTCCCCGTCGTAGAGGACGATCTCCCCTGCGCTCGAGTTTGTGTAACAGGTCGTGTATAAATAGGGACATATCACATCCCTTATAGAGTTAGTATGCAAGGAGACAGTTATATGACGTGCAGTTGGGTTATTTATGTGCTTGACTATATGTAACTAAAGCAAACTTTGTGTGTGCGTGTAGTGTATTTTGACTACTTCTTAGCTCGTCGTCTCGTCTGTTCGTCTACGCAAACTTGTATGAATGGAGGAGCAACCGGGAAGCCTGCTCGAGTCCCTGGTAACTATACTAATTCTACTGGACAGCTCCTGAAAGCCCAAAGCTAGGTTCGCTATCCACGTGTCAAAATTGACATCTCGTTCATACCAGTGAGTAGAGGATCATGATCTCTGACAGACTATGCGTCCCTCTCCTCGTGTCTACTAAAGGTGAGAACGTCCCATCACCATGGCTCCGCACAACGCTTTAAAATAAGTGTGTTCTATTCCGGAGCTACTCCAGTAAGCAATTTGACGACCTTCTTGCCTTCCGAACCTTACCTTTTAACACGATGCATTGCTCTATAGTCACTGGAGAGTGCCCCCGTTGGGGCGCCATAATAGCCCAAGTTTATGCATTACCTCCTTAGGTTAGGGCTATAATCGCGTAGAGCGCGATAATAGCGTAGATCTTTGCCTTGTGACGATGCGGCTGGCTTGTTGTTACGATACTCGGGCCTTGTACTGTGACAATCGAATAGACAGGTCTAATGAGTGACACTTATGGTAACAAGAAGCTTAATGTATTAAGAAGGCTAGTAATTGAAGGTCTTGGAATCGTGGTTGCCGTGGTATGCACTCAGGTACCTACCTTATAAGGAGCTTCTGACAAGTCAAAGATATCAGCACACGCAGCCACTCGGTCTAAGAGACGAGTTATTCGGGCTCTTCTCTCGAAGCAAATGCCCCCTCTATGGCAGACCAGATATCGACGACATGGCAACCAGCACGAACGAGCTTCGAAGCCAATGGGGCAACCCGGGCGATATCCTCAGCCTTCTGCTCCTCATCGGCGGCGACATTATGCAGAAGGCTGTCGCTCAACTCGTCGGGCACAGGATTCGCCTCTACGGATGTAGGAACCGAGACATCTCAATCGCGCTCGTTGCGTTTTCTTTCGGGTGGGCCGCTTACGGCTTCTCCAATCTGCTCTCGGCTGTCGGAGACATGAACCTGATGCCGGCCAGCGACTGCCCCTCTCTTCTGGTCAACTGCTCCAACGGGTCCATCAGGGAAAACAAGTCTTAGGTCTTAGGCTTAGGCCGTCTGCTCCGCGATCATGAGATCAGGTGCGACGTCGACCCACGGCCGCTGGATGAAGGTGGTCGAGCCGAGTCCATTCGAATTGATGTTTTCAACCTTCTTCCCGTCTCACGCCCCGCTTCTGATTTTGTGTGGTGGCTTGGATGGGTGACATTACTTGTCCAGGTTGGGATTGCTGTTATTCCTTGGGTCTTATATGACGACTGGGGAATTATGCTAGTTACCTTATGCGGGAAATTTCTTGTCGCTACTACCTGCGCTCTACCGCAATGGACAGAGGAGAAACTGGCAGGCCCGCAATTGAAGCGTGACAAGGTAACATGCCTGACACGTACATTTATCCTGCGGTCCGAGACTCGCTGGATGTCTTTGCTCCTCGCCGTATTGTGGACCTGCCTTCTGATCAGCGTGTCGAGTCTCAAAGAACACAGCTGGTTTCTCGTCGGTATTGGAGGTATCGGGATGCTTCAAAACATTTTCGCAGCCGGAACACCTCGAAAGCCAGAAGCCTCTAATTTGCATCTTGCTAGGTTCTCCCGTGCGCCGACGATCATTGGGAGACGCGAGCACTACGAAGACGATACAGATTGCAAGATTAACCTCGAGGATGACCTTGAGCAGCTCGCCGACGTTGCTTTATGGGCGCCAGAGGAGCTGCCAGCACCATCACAAAGTAACAATTCCACTCCAACGAAAGCCTCTCCGATACCACGATGGCTAGCTTCAATGGATAGCTCCGATGGCGTTCCAAAGTGGCTAGAGCCCGTGAAGCCAGTCCAACTGACCAGAAGCACTCCACCAGCGTCTCCCTTCTTATCAAGGATCTGTCGGTGGTCCACTGCTCATAACAAGGAGCCGAACGAGATGATATACGCTGTCGGAGTTCACGGGGCTCTGATAGAGCTTGAGAAGTGGGTACCGACAGCCGGGCTTGCAATGATCCAGATATTCTTCCCGGGACGCCTCAAATATAATGACGAAGGTGTACGTTACAACGTACATAAGAAATTCTAGCAGAGAGCACATCATACTAAATCGGTCAGAAAACGAGCAGAAGAAAAAAAGGAGGGCTGAAGCGGAGACTCAGGTTCCGGTGGAAGTCTGATAGGGCCTGTCGACCTTGAATGCTGGCGAGTCGTAGTACGTGTCTGTTATATATTCGATTTATACGAGAGGGTCTCTAAAACTTCACGTCTAATGAAGTTCTTAACCGAAAATACTCCCAAACCAGAGGATTATTCTTAGAGACCCACCAAGTACACGATGTGCCGACCAATGCAAGACGCTCGCGAAACTTGTCTTTCTCCTTCGCCTATTTCAGCTTATATCTTTTTCAGTGCGTGTTAATACTTAGCTGGGAGGTAGATAACGCATATTCGTTGTATTACTTTGCTACCTACCTAAGTATCTAGGTATGTACTTGTGATTTACAAACGGTCAAGAATACTCCAGCTTTTTTCGAATAACCGAATGCTTCTTCCGTGTCTCACTCGTTTTGCCATTTATAGCGGCGTCTTGGTAAATATAACTCGGGTGTCAAGCTTAGCCCCCTCTGTCGCACTATCTTCTCGTGCTTTGCTGCTACCGCAAACTTCAACGCTGTCAAGCCTAGCATATGACCATGAGCCCCCTTTTCGCGTAACTGCCGTGCTATCCCTTCATGGCCCATTGCTCCGGCCACAATGAACGGCGTGCTGCCTCTCTTATTCCTGGCCCAAACATTAGCCCCCCTTTCGAGTAACAGCCGTACTATCTCCTCATGGCCAGTTTTTACCGCTAGCATCAACGGCGTGTCGCCATCGTTGTCTTTCAGATCAAGACCGCGAGACTTCTCTATGAATCCCCTAAGTCCACCTTCATTCTCAAGTATACGACTTAAGAGCATCTCCACAACAAGCTTGTGTCCACCTATGCAAGCCCACGATAAAGCGGATCGGCCGTATAAACCATCTTTTTGGTTGATATTCAGCCGTTTCTTTTTCAGTAGCATGCGTACAACTTCCGCCAGTCCAAAATATGATGCAATCATTAAGGTAGCGCATTCTTCCAGGAAGGACCACAATCGCAATTTCAGTGAAGGGCTGATCCGTTCCTGAAATCCTTGTGAACTTAAATCGCAAAGCCGTTCTGACTGACATACTAGCTCTTCCGTGACCATGCTATGAGCCTTGCGGAAGTGTTCTATCCAATTCTCCGCAGTATATTCTACAAGTATCGGAAGGTCATAATAATATCCCGCATCATAGATATCCTGGAAGCAAAGGAGATGTACACATGCCCCTGCAAGTACACTATGCGATTCCACGGGATGAAGTGAGTGTTGCCACTTCATGGTATCGGGAGCGATCCACGATAGTAACGAAGAATCCACAAAGTTCTCTGACCATATTGCGGAAGCGATGTTCTGGCTCAAGCTGGAGTTGGCGGTATGATACGTATTCCATTCTAATTGCCAACGCCGTTGCCATCTCCTGTAACGTCAGTGGCCTATGAGCTGCAAGGACAATATGACGAAGCCTTCTCGCCTTGGTTTGATTGGTGCTTCTGGATAGAATCTTCTCGTATGCTGCCTCCACCGTTGGAGGAAGTTTGCGAATACTTTCTCGTAAGTTCCCTTTTGTAATTTTTATGCTCTTGTTTATAACATCGAAAATAAGGTAAACCTACAAGTATGTCCGGTGAGTGTACTTGGTAAGCTCGTTATGGAGAAACTGTTTCTCGTCATCTCCGAGTTTGAGGCGTGCGCTGGTTTCCTCTACTTTGGCTATGATGACAAGATCAATCTCTTTCGAGATCTTATCAACTTCGGCCTGATCTGATCCGTTCAAGTGGATTCTGGGCCACCGGTCCTCGAGGACTTGGAATCCGCGTTGAATATGGCTATATGGCCGACTGGTCAAGAGAAATTTCAAGGAGGATTTGCTCCCTTCCTTCTCGTAGAGTTTAGTGAGGACTTCAGCCAAACGACGTTGGCCGCCTTCTTCACATTCGTCTAAGGCATCCAGAATGCAAATTATTTCTCCAGCATCTTTATGGCCTGCAACACTAATAAGGATATGCCAGAGACCGGCGAAGGAGGCGAAGAGTTGTTCATCCTGGGAAAAGCTATCGAGGATTTCATCGGTGAGAAGGTCAGGTCTCCGAGTGAAGAGTTGGTGCAAGAGACAGCGCATGGCGTCTTCTGGGTTCCTCTGGTCGTCGAAATCATCTTTGAAGAAGAAGTAACATGTGGTTCTCAACCTAGTAGTCGGAAGTACGTTATCAGCCAAATGCTTTGCCAAAACCGATTTCCCGCATTCTGGATCTGCAGACACCCAGAGCAGGCTTGAAGTTTTGCTGCTTTTCCACTCTAAAAAGAGCTTATGACTTGTGAACCATTCACAGGTCCCCTCTATCCGCTCCTGATTTCTGTCCTTGTGATCCTGGTAGGGTATGGTGGCGAGTCTGCGAAGGAGGCTGCGCTTCTTTCCTTCTATAGCAAACGCCTGGAGCGATTCACGTTGATGAGATAAGGCTATAGTTGACCAGGTGTAAGTATAACGAAGGCTATCTAGGTAGCCATATGCTCTGACTTACTCTTTTGAACTCGACCTTCGTGCGCTCCGTTCCGGAAAGCAGCACTATCGAGCCGTGTTAGATCTTCAACTGCCTTGTGGATCTCAGAGTAGACAATCGCCGAAAACCTGCCCTGCATTATCCCCTGCGCGGATGTAGCTTCGTTCGTTAATCGTTCAGTAGCTTCATTATAGCAGCTTTCAGCAGCTTTCAAATCTCTGGATGAGGAAATACTCTTCCGTGTAGATTCGCCGAAGTAGCTGAAAGAACAGCCGGTGTAAATCAAATTCCTCGGATGACTTTAGCTTCTGAACTAAGTCGCAGTCGTTAAGGAACGGCAGATATGACATAAAGTCTTTATCAAGTGCGACAGGAACAATGTCGTGATTGTTACCGGAGCTGTAAGACCTCCTAAGCCCGAGAAAGGCAAGTTCAGTGAGTACGTGATGGAAACCATCCCGACGGCAATGGCTTTCCACTACATCGCGAACTTTGCGTTGCAATACGAGCGGATCTGTGGATGCGCTTTCCCCCTCAATATAGCGTCTTTCGATGGCGCCGATGTACGACGAGGTCAAAGCATTTTCATAGTATCGTTTGAGCAGCTCAGAGCCACACACTATCACCCTATCGACGCTGCTGATGATGCCAGTGTCGTTTGAATTACTGCGCGTTGGAAGCAGACAAAACTGGTTGTCGAGGATGTTTTGGATAGCAGCAGTGCCTCCTTCACGCGTGGACCATAGAGGTAGCAGCGATTTGTCTGAAAGCGTTCGAGACCGAATAGCTCCGAACCACTTGATAAGAGGACGTACACACCAAGCATTGGCGATTCCTTCCTTGTCATTATCATGTGCGTAAACGATAAAGATGCTAGGGGAGGTCGAATGACTGAATACGTCTGTGTCTGCGAGGACTTCCAGTATCGCCGAGAATAGCTTCTTCCGTGCTAGTTAGGCTATTAGGTGGTGACGGTCCGCTGTAAGACGCTGACTGGTACAGATATGGGAAAGCAAGTGACTAGGTAGTGATAGAATGTCGTCTGAGAAGCGTACCATCATCTTCTTGATACATATTTGGGCCACTCGGTTCAACTGGACGAGACGTCATTGTCGGCATAGCAAGCCGGGCTCTTGATGGGATAAAAAGGTTGGATTAAGAACGAGGCTGAGCCGAAATACGGTGTAATGGATGAGACTAAGCGGGTTAAATGCGTTTTCGAATGCCTTCCTTAATTATTATGGTTACACTTGAGATAGAAGCGAGAAGCGCTTGGAACAACAACATAGTTGGAGTTCCGCAGAAAAGTCGTGAGGTAAGAATAATATAGGATCCTAAAAATACAGAAGGACTTTCGTAGAGAGGGAGGCCGCTTCGCCACCGTCGTTGGGCTGAACTATGTGCCTAACAACTCAGCCATTGCTGTCGCATCTCTATAGGCTGGATGTGCAGCTGCATGTCATCTACCATTAGTACTTGATAGAGGCTACGACCAGTGTATTCGAGCATCTAGCCGTTCCTCCAAGGTATATCTGCGTTGAGCCCAGATAGTATGGTACATCTTGGTGACATAATGATAATGCCCTGGCGGTTTCGCGCGGGGCTTATGCGTTGATTGGGAGTTGGCTCCTTTTTGCTTTTTCTGCTAATCAAAGTGATGCTCGTAAGGCAGAATAATCAAAGTGATGTTCGCAAGGTAGAACTTCAAGGCCCGTACTTTTTGTGTGTTCTAAGAGTATATGTAGAGAAATGGAATATCCAGCTGTCTTGGTAGTTGACACGGAACAACCTCGAGCACTAGGCCAGGGCGGACAATAGATAATCCAGGACTGGCAACAGCCCGGGTCGGGGGCTTAAGGCAGAACGTATATACCGTTAGGTAGGCTTCATTTGGCAGACTACTCCTATCCGTGTAAATGCCAATGGATGGATCTAGCCTCGACTTGAATATGACTGTGGCTCAATGGCAGGACGTCTAAGTAACAGTTCTGCCTTGTATAGAGGGCGGTAACGTGTTGATTCTTAGCGTGGCAGTGCTTACTGGCAGATTTCCGATTTTGTTCGATATTGAATGGTTCATCCTACCTAGTATATTATAGATAGACAAGTATCTGGCCGTCTTGGGCGTCTTTGAACGTTTGTTTCGCAGAGGTTGCCTTACTAAATACAGTCTGTTATCTCAGGTTGAGCCGAGTTTGTGAGGGACTGGGGGTGTGGCGCGTATTTTTTGGGGGCCAAATCGTCCCCGAGTCGCCTTGCCCCGCTATCGATGATGGGTTGAATGCTTGACCCAAACGCGTTTTAATCGCGCCGAAAGGATCTGAGGAGGGTTCTCAGCACCGACGATCACGAGTTTATCTTTTGAGAATCGTCAAAGGATGAAGGAGAGCGAGATATTGCGACGATATGATTGTAGAAGGTCAATAAAATTCGGACACGTCAGAATGTGACCAGCAGCAGACGGGCCGGCCTGCTTTCAGCTCTTACAAACGACTCTCCGCCATAGGGCTGAGGACGAAGAAACCCCACATATTCACTGCGTCCTCCTGTTTAGCTCATAGTTTCGCGCCTGACTTTTTGACAGGGAGAGTTTAGATGCCGAACTTTTCACGGTCTCTCGGTGTCAGTGCTTGACTTCTGCGCCCGCCTATCACTAAGGGGTCGTGGGAGGGTAGTGTAGTCGCTGTTCGTCCCCTCTGCTGGTCGACGATTCTCCTCCGCCGTGGAAGAACAATATCCATTAGGGCAGCCCTACTCACTCGCGGTATGAAAAATATCATGATGCAAATAATTAGGTACCTAATAACGAGTGATATGCTAATAGAAAGTGATACAATGCAGAGAGAGAGAGGGAAGCTGAGAAACCTTCCAGAGCAAGTACTTGGATGCAGATCAATTCAAGTACCTACCTCATTATGGGACATCCATCATGGTATTTCCTCTCTTAACTTATTCTGCATCCATAACTTACTCTTAGGCATACTAGCTTGACCCCCTTCATGGGACGTATTCTTATTGCCCCTTGTGTTAGGCGAGTCGAGGCGGGCCTGGAGGTCATTCGTACACAGAAAAGGACAATGTATAGAGGCCCTCGGTTAATATGAAATATGAGTTAGTAGATATTCTAGTCCAGTTCTCCTAGAGATTAAGGTCTAAAGGCCCCTTATGTAGCCACCTAGCTTGAGCCTCATAGGTGGATCGCCACCAGGGTTAAACCGCCTCTGCTCTTCATCTCCTGGCATATCTCTACTTCTCCATGCTTGAAAGATGCATAAGATACCGGGTATGTATTTGGACTTATTATCTTCATACCAGCGCGGGGTAACTTCGGGGCGACGGTTGTCACCCATCTCGCAGTGATGCCAACTGCCACCGATATAGCATACCCGCCGGCCCCCTTTTAGCGGCTGAGTACCTGTAGAATTTTACTACTTAGGTCCCTTTATCTGCTGTCTAGCACACAGAGGGCCCCTGACATTGGGTAGAAGTACGGTGGTAGTAACTGCCCGGCTGTTGTCAGGGTTTCAGGGGCTAGTCCTGGGGAGACTCTTAGAGATTAGCAGCTATCAATCTACGTCAGTAAAGAGCGGACTCTTTTCGTTCCTCGGATTTAAGAGGGATATGATTTGAAACACTCGACATACGTCACCTATATGAGGCCATCCCCTCTCCTTCTAACACTCTCTACCAATACCACTATCCACCCTACACCTGCGATCCAAGGAGCAAACCCCAGAAGCAAATGGAAGAGCCTTCAGACTCCGCCTCGACTCGCTCGGCATCGAAAGATGAATACAACTCTACACGGAACAGAAATGAAGGGGTCCAGACTACTTTCCGTCAGTCTACGTGAAGAAGAACTGGAAAATATCATGCTTAGCTCGAACCTGCCTCTCCATAATGCGAATTCGCGTCCCATGCTTCTGAACATCGCCCTACTTGATTTATAGATACTGCCGTCATTCCAAAGAAGAAAGGGGCAGTCCGATGTCGTAATATGTACGAGGAGTCAGCAGTCTCCAAGGAGAGGTCTACAGGCGTCCAAAGTACGAGCTTCATAAACACGTAAAGCCAACGCTCATCCACCGGTAGGTTATAGTATCCCATCAACAACATAAAATGCCGGTAACAACGACAGGACTCAGAGTGACATGTATGTAGTCAACTGAACGGCACGTGAGGAGTCTCGACCGAGTCGCGGACCCAGAACTCTGGGCGTAGAACCGGCTCGACTGGCAGGGATCCCGAATCGAGCCAAGCGTATCGGCAATTTGTGGAGGAGGCGTGGGGTTAATAACAGGGGTCCTCCCCTACAAGGTTGCTAGGTGAGCGGGTTTGAGAAGGTTTCTCCATGCTACCACGATCGACTCCGCGGGGAAGTACTGGTACCTTACCTTGGCGATCTACCGTTCGATAGGTACTCTAGACTCTCTAACTGGCTCGCCAACACTGGACTACAAGTCATCGGGGATCATCACGATGGGTTCTTGATGAGGCCGATGTGGTTTTTGAAATACTTTTATTATCTCGATTGAAGAGCAAATAGCCCATGTGTGGGGCGTATTATCCTTACTAACGCCATGCTTGAATTGCAATGTGATATATGACATGCCCCCTGCTACTTCCCTTTATAGGCTGATGTCAATAGCCTCGAACCGAACGTACCTATGCATGCCGTCCTTCTAACTTGGAGACTGCCAACTCATGCTAATGTCGTCGTCCAATGCATTAGAGGTATTTAATGTCTGCCGCCTTGGCGATTTGAAGTCGGCAGTGCTCTATTCCCCATCACCGAGCGACCATGCTCTTCAATGTTCAGTGCTGTAGAATCGACCAACGAGCAGGCTACCTATGAAAGTGCCGCCAAGGACCGCGATGAAATAGCCGACGTTCATTGTCATGACCGCCAACATGCTGCGTCTTTGTTAGGAATTATCGCGATGAGAGGTCGAATAAAATGACTTACAGAAGATAGCCGACACCAGCGACGCAAGTATCCAATATCGCACGCACGGGATCAACTGACATTCTCCAAGGGCGAGGGTGGATCTTCGTCTTCTGGACAACCACAACATTCTCTTCCACGCCGTTTTCCGTAAGTGTCATTCTCTTGCTAAGGCTGTCGGATGAAACTTGTTCTGCGACGGGAAGTTTGCCCTGTACGACGACGTATCTTCGCTTCATCTCAGCATCCAGCCATCGCTCCTCTGCGTATGCCCTGCCTGCAAGGAGAAGTCGGAATACGACACCGAGGACGATCAGGAATATGATGGTTCCAGCGTAGGCGCCTGCGGTTTTCGGTGTCCAAGAATCGGAGTAGAGAGATGTAGTCACGCTGTTCTGAAATACTATATGCATCACAGATGCGTCCGACATGCCCGACATGTTCATATCGCCCATACCTCCCATGTCCGACATGGTTGCTATGTCTTAATTATCCTGGTCTAAGTTCCAAAGATTGATATGGACGAGGGCGTGAGTCGTGCTATCTTAAGTGAGCAAGATTGCCTAAAAGTGGTTGTCGGAAGAGTAATTCGAATAGTTGGGTGGGGTGCGAGGTATCAGCAGTGCTGGAGGAGGACAGGTTTGTATAATTCGTGAAACGGTGCCGTTGGCCACAGGTATAACGCACACACGAATCAGTGAACGGGACGGGAATCTCGTGATAGCTTAAGTTGTGATCTCAAGGGTAGGATTTCCGTGTTGATTTGGTCCGTTCAGTTCCAGATGATGGGGCATCAAAACCTGCGTATTGTTGTTCGTAAAGATCGACGACGGATGGGTGGGTGATGTGAAACTTGGGTTCAGACTTGGACTTTTGAGTAATCGAGTGGAAAACTGACGCGGGATAACAGGTTTTCTACGCCAAATCTCAAAACGCAATCACAAATGAATTGAAGGAGGAAGGGAGCAAGAACGGTTAGAAAATTGCGGCGGGATCGAGGCGCTTTTCTTTGACGAGGGATAGAGGCAAAGTAGTCCAGTGGCATACAGGCTTTCACAAGGGCAGTCTCATTACGCGATACAGTGGTTACATTAGGGTGCACAAGGTACCTAACCTGCCTAGGGACGGGGTGGCAGTTGCTCACACTGAGAAATCAAGCCATGGTAGGCGCGATGCCATATTAAGAACAAAGAATACGCCAAAATTAGAAGCCATTGTTCTAACATTCAGCAGGTAGTAGGGCAGGTAAGGTACCTTGCGCTTTCTCTCATAATTTCATGCTCAAAAGCCCGCAAGGTGATTCCCCTGTCCAGCAATCTTAGTGCCAAGCCGGATTAAGTAGAGGCGAGATCAATCTGTACACTCTGATTGGCCTAGATCTAGATCTCTTGCCCAACGTTACATTCTATCGCGGGCTAAAATGTAGTGGTACAAATGACCTCACGAACCTCATCTCCTACTTGCTGGGCGACGTGGGATTGAATTTACGTATCGAATACTAAGAGTTGTACATGTCTTTTAGAGCGATCGAACACTTCATCTGGCAGGTAGCTCAAGACACAACTTAAGAGCTATATTAATGGTTCATTTTTGAGGCTCAAATCTCAAACCCCTGAAAGTCGACTGCAGCTGTACTTAGTCTTGACCACCATGTGAAGAACGTTTGACACAGGTGTCTCCATGACAACGAGGCATGGTTTTCTTCTTGGGATTGAGGCCTAGCATGGCATCTCTGCAGAATATCTTTATTGCTACCCTTTGGATTTGCTCCTATTATCGATTGGTACCTAATTGTCAGCGTATCAACGTACCTTCCTGCTCTACGAGAAGTAGGTATCATATTGGGGAAATGATATCCGTTTTCGGTGGGTCGTTGCAATGCAGCAGCTTATTATATCACATATCATTGTCAGTGATCGTGTTGAAGAATTGAGTTCCTATTGCTCAAAGCATGAGACAGTTTGATGTTCTGAATGCGAAACTTCAGGATGGTCTTCGTTAGTGACGAGACGCAAACCGCATACTCGTCCTTAAAACAATGGTGGTGTCCAGGGTCTTGTTCAGCCAATGCCTTTGTGGGGTACTCAAGAAGTAAGTCAAATTGAAAGGGGATAATGGATCTCTGTCTAAATAAGAATCGTTCTAGACGTGATTAGGGGTTCATTTTCTTTGTATGTAATGGATACGTCTGGTTTCGATCTTATACGTTACGGTATACTATTATTAGATCTTAATGCCAAGAGTTTTCAAGTCCCATATTATATTACGAAGAAGCTTGTTTGCACGTCAAGTTTACCACTCTGTCTTTTATTATCGATAAAAATGACGGAGAGAATAGCATATGTCAGGTTGTCTAAGTAGACTTAGTATATCTGAAAATACCATAAGACCACGAAGTCAAATAGATTGAACATGGCTTGATGCCCGTGAAACCCGGAGTAGAGAAAGCCTTACTATTGGATGGAACTTGGATTTTGGCCCACTCCTACCAGACGACGATGGAGATGTAGACTCTTTTAACCCTTGTGGATTCTGTCCCATTAGATGGGCATCCCAGTATTAGGTTCCATGCCTTCATGGAGTCGCAGACATGCCACTGTACACACTATGTTCTTCTTTCTAGCCATCTACTAAAGGGGTTGATGATGGTGGGAGCGATATTGAATGTGATCTTCATATATCATTACATTAACTACCTCTTATACGAGCATATGAGAAATTGGGGTTTCGATCTCTCTTTAGCCCCTTTTCTCCACCTCTGTACGCCATACAGTTAAGCACGACATTTGTGAATATCCCGAAATCCATGAAAGACGAAACCGAGTAAGTAGAATAACTGCGACGTTTCTAAAATTCTTCAGCATGGCAACTTTCGTACACGTTGACTTTGCTGTCACAATGAAATAGATAACTCGGAGTTCAGATGGCACGCTATTTCATTGCCGTAAGAAATGTCCACCCATAACAGAGTACCTACCTCTAAGGCTGCCTCTTTCATTTGAAATCCAAGCTTCAGATAGCTCCTGACAATTGCAACTATGCATGGTCCGGGACATTCGGGCTGACATTTTTCACCTAGCAACCATGGAAGGCATATAAGTAAAGCTAGAAGTAGACCTCTCAGTAACAATCAAACAAAGGCGGTGTTGGTACAGCGGATATTCGCATTGCTATTCTTGACTGGTTCTGTCGTGGATATTCTGCGGCGTGTTCGATTCAGGCGACGGCTAATTCAATTCTTTCCCCCCATTTTCACATCGACTGTAACCCCTTTTTAATGCTAACTTTTCCTTGTCAACCGTCTTGTTATTCAACGCATCAATCTCAATAAATGGGTACTTTGACTCCTTGGCTCATAACGACCCTCAAGATTACTAATAATATCTTCTCAACTGATCTCTTTTGGTGTCAGAGGACTGACCCATCAGGGGTGACCTGTCAGGATTCAACCCGAGGGGACCTTCGGCCTAAGACAGCGTAGACAAAGGAGTCGTTTCCCATATGTACCAGGAGCTAGCTGGTCAGGCTTAGAGTTCCTTGCGGAACAATAGAGCTCGTACCCCTTACCTATGGTTGGCATCATGACAGTTGCAAGGACGGTGCCAGCGTGCTTATAGTTTCTTGTGGCCTATCAGTCAACTTTGATCTCAGTATTACTTGTAAGAATAATAGGTTGACAATGGTCACTAGCGTGAGAAGTTTGATGAGAAGCTCTCTGATACTTACCTATATGTACAGTTTAAGTAAGATTCCTTAGGTCTTGAATTCCATCAAGACAAGGTAGGAGAAGCATATTATTAAGGACTAGATGTCACTAAATGAGTATTGAAGCGCGTAATAGAGGTGGAACCGACTTATAACGAAGATGACTAGCCCTGTGATCCCTTTATCACTAGGTCGTTGTATATGATAAGTCAACCTAGACATACGATAGATGGAGCATAGAATGAATGTTAGACTTGTGCAAATCTTTCCTGTGTAATAAATGCCAGGAGGTACATATTTCTTTCGTATCTCAATATTGTGAATGTGTCATGAAATGTTAATGATGATTTGCCCCCTATATCCAGCTACTACGAATAGGCTTATATGACAGGCGACATTTCGTGATTGCATCTCTCTCACACTTCCTCTCACGTATTCACTCCGTAATCCATATCGTGTTCACTTTGAAGAACCAGAATTACTATCTTGGACAGTAATTATATTTAGTCCTACGTTTGAAGTCATTCGAATGGGTACTTAGGTATATTATAGAAACTAAAGCATGCTCGTCTCATAATAGCGATATGAAGAAACACAGATATTGAGCTACGTCAGATGTTAATTGCTTACGAGCCCTTACCATAGTGATGAAATTCATAGGCTGCGGAACTTAGTCTCTCGAGATAATACGATTTCTATGGATCTATCCATATTTATTGTACTGCATTGTTATTCTCAAATCGTGCTAAGCTCCCGAGCGAGTTAGTCCTACCTGGAGACAGTATCCTGACCTTGAGATTACACAGTACCTGATCCGGACGGGCCGCTTTGGTCCCGAACAGCGAATTCATATCGTAGACAGCGTCTTTCAGACTAGAAAATGAGATAAATTGAATTTGTCTATTTCGTCAGGGTGCAAGAGCCGAAGATCTGAGCTACGTGTACTTGCACTTTAGACTTGGCTTTGGCGGATGTATGCTTGGTGACAAAGTTAGATTACCTTAGGTACGTAGGCAATCCTTCGGCGGAGCATGCTCTGGATCAACTTAGAGTCTCAAAGACTCTAGAATCGGCATATCAAGTTATAAATTTCGCAAGGGGATGCTGAGGGGTATCAGCCCGCCAGGTTCTGCAGGTATGAAAACTGTCTAAGCCTACGTCCATAGCCGAAGTGTGAGCTACTGCGAGTTATGGCTGATAGGTACGGTAAGCTTTTCTTCATTTAAGGATCCCACCTTGAGCATTGAGACATTGATATACAGACAAAAGTAATGAGATCCCGGGTCTCAGTCCAGCAGTCCTACATGGTTCGCGATAGCGAGGTCGTTCCCATGTGTTCGCTAGTTTCGAAATCTGAGTAGAAATGATGAGAGTTATGTACAGACTTCTCAGACTGAGCACTTTGACTAGAGAGTCAGTACTGTACACAACGTACTAGTGTACGGTTACCAGCAGAAGTCTCAGACAAATATCATCTTACGAGCGAATCACAGTTAACTATTCTAGACTAGATACGTAAGATTCATAGACTTAAGAGTTCATAATATTTATCCACATTGAACACAATAGAAAGGTCAGCGCTAGAAAACGAGGGCTGAATGTTGCCCGGCTACTAAGATTATCAACGCAGGAACTCGCTTCCTCGCTCGGGGATCGTTTTAACAACAATCCTGACAACCTGAACACGCCATTACTCCCATATTACTATTTATCATTGAAGGCCGTGTTTAATAGCGCAAAAACTAGTTCTTACGAATCAGTTATACACCCATTCGGACTGCCATATGTACGGAGTTGGACGATTCCCTAAAGCTATGACTAAATGGGTGTGCCGGGAAATGTCAATCATGCGGACTCCGATTGGCTGTCTGCCTCATACATACATGGGTGATCAGCGTGGCCGGCGACCTCGCTAGGTGAATTCCTCTCACCGAACGGCATCTCACGCCATAAAGCAGAATTTATTATTTAGTCTGAGTAGACGAATATTCGAAAACTTGGTGTGAGCGTAACGCGGACGCAATCCCGGAGAGTGTGAGACGAGTGGCTGGCCAAGTTACGTCTCCGGTGTCGATAAGCCAGTCTATCTATGGAAGTATTTGGTGCAGAAGTCTCAGAAAGGGCCACTACATGCACGGCAGGTACGCATGTAAGTGTCATGGCTTTTGCGTCAACTGTGCTTAGAAGGTGAGCAATCGGGTGGCGAGTGGCAGCGCCTAGACACGACTCGAGAGAAAGGACTCGGGCGCCAGAGAGGGCTGACAACTAGTTCGTATGCAAGCCTCCCTGTTTGGATGGGCCGGAGGAACATCCGTTGCCCCTGATCGTTTCAAAACACTTTCTTTAGCAAATAAAGCCTGGAGTAGAGTGCTTTAGATCGCTGATTAGATAGAGGCTAAGAGCTGCAGTCGTGTGCGCTGCCACTACGAACTAGGAGTCTCTTCAGTATGGACGCGTGGCAACATCGTCGGCTCCTATGGATTACCGCTTCGGACATTCTACTAAACCGTTGAGTTTAGCTACCAATCTGGCGTCTAGGCATCGGACGGCATGCCTGGTTCCCATCCAAGACATACATTTCGATTCAAGGTTCTTTAGTGGCGCGCATGTAGCCGCGTGGATGCGAAGCTATTCCTTGATATCTATTCATTTGAGATATTTCTCGATGATGGGGGGATCACTCTTCGGTTGCTGATGTCTTTTCTGCACATTGGCATACTTAGCGGCTTGACGGACTAACCTAGATGGTTGCCGTGGGTGCCACTGGCGTACTTAGCTCGCCACGGGAAGCGTAAGCGTTGAGTACACGGGAAAAGATGGTCATCACAGGAAGTTTTGAGACGAAACGCCATCATGCCTGGGGTAAAGCACTCAACTGCAGCCGCAACATTGTCAGGATCTGTTGATGTTAAAAGAGAGTATGTGGCTTATACTTTGCATGAACTGATTTGTATCTTATATCATTGATCCTTATTGGTATGATCGATGTGCATTGCAGTCTACTTGGGCTTTGAGTAGCAAATGTATCTTGTTGTATAGGTACCTAGATGTGAATCTCGCAGAGGAGTATCAACCATGTTATTGTGTGAGGAGCCCAAAATCTACATACCAGAGATCGCGGTTTGCATATAGGTATCGATCCTTCGTCTGCACCGTCTCAGACTCCAACCTCCTGACGGGTTCACACCTCCAACAGGTCGAGCTTTGGCATCGTCAGCAGACACAATAATCCCCATTTTTATCGGATTTTGGCATGGTGTGCAGTGAGATCGTTAGTTTTATACGTCTCTCCCATCGATGACGACATAGTTGTCACCTCTGCATATGTTTTTTTACCCCCACTGTTCTTGAAGTTAGCAGTGACGTTGGTGAGAAACGATGCTGTGTGATGTTAAACGGCTTAACATGGTTCTTGATTATGTGAACACGCTTTCATCAGTATGATTGCTAAAACAGGTAGAAATTCTGGGCTACAGTCCTGGAATAGCATGTTACAGGAGATTGTAATGATGTATTTTTGATGGGTTCGGCACATATCTTGGTTTAAGCAGCTGGAATAGGCTTTCAGGGGTTCAGGAGTGGAAGATGAAGAATAGTAGGAAGTATATAGGCACTACACTTATCGAGAATCTCCGCGCAAGTTTAGCGTCCTACTTCTTGAGCTGGCTTTGTTCTGCTTGGGAAGAATTGAATACGCGGATCGTAGGTCACTTTCACTTGTAGCTTATGAAGAACGAAATAGAGTGACCGCATATAGTAGGTGTGTTGATCGACTACCAAGCTCTAATGGTCCCTCGATACTGCTACCGTATCCATAAGATGCTAGTAGACAACTTCAAGACCCAGGCTAAACTACAGGCCGACATGCTTATTAGATAAAACCGGGGTTGAGATATAGCCTCGGAATACAGTGTCAGCGGAATGGCTGACGTATTTTGCTGGGTGCTTCGAAATTTAGGAATCAACACACTGCCTACGACTTGCAAGGTCTCTGTTTTCAACACTTGGATGTCCTCTGGCACGAATATGAAGGGATCATTGCCTATGATGTGAGATCAAGTTCTGATAGCCTATGACCCATTGCGCAATGAGTTGCCCTTCCACTGCTTTGGGTATTTATGCATATTGATAGGCGATGACATGCTATCCTAAGTAAACGGGGATACTTGCCTACATCGACATAAGATTAATGCATTTACGTATGTTTGTTAGAGAGGAACTACTTCTTGCCCAGAGCGATACGACGTATAATATTTGCCTATGAGTCTTTTTTCGACCTGCAGCCCAACAGGCCTTGCCTTACTCCTATGACCTCGGTCTTATGTGTTCGCATTTGGTCTACTGATGATTGTACTTGAAGGTTGACATGTATTTACCAATATCATACACGAGATTGACAGTTCTACCCCTTGTGATACCAACAGGGGACTCTGCGATGGCCGATAAAAGTGCTACTTGAGTTTGAATGTGAATAGTAATTGCTCAAGACACGCTGCTTGACTATTAAGATCATATGGAATTTACCTAATGTTTTGTGAATATATCATGAATTCAGTGGTTATTTAACACTGTAACTACCTCATAGTACTCTGATTGGTTGGATGCTGTAGATAGTATAATGGCACAAGAAACAGGGGGCTTTAATTGAGGGGTCATATTATTGGTTGTCAATTCGACCCCTTTTACGTAGGATGAGAATTATGGACCGTGTGCGAAACAGAGTATCAGTGCAACTAGGATGTTTGGTCTTGGGGGGTTTCTGTACATTTGACGTCGGCGATATATGTACGATGGATGTCATCGGGGAGTTAGGGTCTCCCGCTCACTGAGCTTCCTAACAAGTCATATCTAACCCCAGCAACCACAGGTGAGGTGTGGTGCTTGACTCGCGGCGGGCCGATAGACCGTTTCAATGAATAAAGGTTCAATGGCAACACCCAGCTACATGTTATGTATCGAATTATTATCAACCTTGTCGACGAAAGAGGAAGTTTCTTCCCCAACTTCGCGGGAGAGTCTGTGGGTCAAATTGAGGTGGAGACCATCAGATCTTCAACTATTCGGAACGTTGCCGAAGCCATAAGCAGCCATACCGTTCTGGTGGATGGGCGAATTTCCACATTGAGGCTCATTTGTATGTCCAGGAGGAACCTGTGGCGGTCCCAGGGCTCATGCGGTGCGCCAACCGAGGAGACCCAGAGCCGTGGATGGACTCGCAGTGCTTCCCTGTCTTCGGTAGTAGTGAATCGCTAAAGAACTAAAACAATGCACATTCCCGTTTGTTCAGATGGAAATCTCGAACATTGTGCGAGTTTCCCCTCCAACCATCCGCGGCTTTCATTCTTCTCTGGATCCCGCTTGTGCCACTATTTATCCAATTGTTATCAGCATCTATCCACCCAACTTGCATTGCGGATGATATATTCGCTGCGATGTGATCAATTCAGTTCATCTTTCCAAAGGAGGGTTAGATTTGGAGACCGGTAGCAGCTGAAAAGTCGGAAAAGGAGACCGGCCTGTTCGTCCCGATAGACTTGTCATTTAAGTAAAAGTATTTGGGACGAATGGTTGAAGCCCGACATATAGGTACCTACTTGAGAGCAAATGAAACCTATCAGATTGGTAGATAGTGCTATACCAGATTTGTCGCTGCGCAGATGGAAAATCTGGGCGAGACGGGGCTATCATAAATCCCGCCATGATCCGCCCGTAACATTGCCTTTCGCGCGTAGATTTTATTGATGCTTGTCTATCATAAATCGAAAGTTACGAGTCCTCCCTCGGTTGAAGATCCAGATTCGGGAAACCGTCCGGTTCGGGCAAGTAACACGTGGAGCTACTGTATCTTACAGTAGTACAATGCTGTCTGTCGGGATTTGTGTCATCTAACTATAGTCAAAGATCCTGTAGTCTTCATCCCCCCACACAAGGGACTCGTGACCGCGAACAGACTTCAACTGGTGCTTGTCGGAGCCGAATCACAAGAGTCTACCGGATCCGAGTGCTGGTACGTATAATTATCGCCCTGCTTGATAGTAAGTGAGATATGAGTGAGACTTTGAGGTTCTCCTAGGCAACTCAGATGACAGCAGCAGCGCTAATGCGGACGAAGTGTCTGTCCGGAGGTAGCTGACTGACCGGTGAAGAGTAGAAACGCAACACCTTCGAACAAGTGGTGGAATGCGTAGATCATTGGGTACCTAACATATGTAGAGTCCAGACTGAGTCCGCGTAAGAGAGTCTAGACCTTTATTTGGTTAATCTGTCGCGGAGTAACCCGTATCAACGTGTGCGACCGCTTCACGCGATAAGCTTTTGCCCGACTTATTACAGTACAGTGCTTAGCTGCGAAACATCTTGTTTACTATGTAGATGGAAAAGTCCCGACTAAATGAAAAAGAAGGACGGATTTCTCAAATGGGCTATTCGTAATTCCGATGTTCCTGCCGAGAGAGCCTACCTAAGGTATGGAACTATCTAGGTACATGGATGTACATGTATCTAAGTGAGTATCATGGTAGCTACATAATTACATATATAGATATAAGCATATATATAATCAGTCTTATCTACATATATAATAGTGGGGATGCATTGTTTAATAAACCGAACTGCAGTAGCTCCGACTTTTGCTTATCCAGAATCCATCAATTGATCCCAGTTGGTCGCTTACATAGGTACTTAGGTACTTATCCATTTCCATTTCCATCACATTATTTCACCAGAATCAAAGCATCCAACAGGTCTTCGATATCTTACTTCCAGCGCCTTACCTAAACAACGTGTTGCTTTAATCTTACGAGCCTAAACGTTTCTGGTTCCACTGCATGCTACTTCCATGTTATGTCTTTCGGAGACTTCTGCTCGCCGTTATGCCCCTGGCCCAGATCGAATTGCGACTGGCGGCAGCTGAGAGAATATTCCTTTTGGTAGCAGGGTTCTTGAGAAATTAGCAATAAACAGGTCTGAGCCCTAACAACCTGCCAATTGACTGTTACACAAACACGAAGCGGCCCTATGAGCTGGTTTGGGATCTGGACGGATCCCACATACACCCTTCCGTTCTCCCTAATGGTACCTAGGTGACATCTCACGGCAATTACCTGATGATAAGCAGCCTAGTGCATCATGCGGACGGGTAAACCGAGAAGGATGAGATTTTCTTACGATACCCATTGACCTGGTAGGAGATTCGTGCCTAGATGAGATGCAGGAAATCTGACTCGCGCCATGCGGCGACTCCTGGAAGGATCTAGTTTCTGGGTCCTACCCGAGTGTTGGGATTTCATTTTTCCACAAGACCCAAGCAGTGAGTGAGATAAATCACCCATTTATCCCTTGATACTGCCCTCGAAGCTTAGAACCCATTAGAGCGGTCTCTATCGGTCCCGACGTTGGCATACCTAGTCGGTCGGTAGGCAGGGTTACCATCCATAAGATTGCCGGCCAATCATTAATTACGGAAGTTATTTCAGCTTTACAACTCCAACACGGTCAGGTCACCCCCATCGAGTATGACAATGGGACGTACCTAGTGACACGAGGAATACGTTGATTACCCTCCTTATGCGACCATGCTAAAAATGGAATACGTAGCAAAATTACCGTGTCATCCAGATCATGCACGTACAAACTCCCGAATTCGTGTCGTGGGGAGGCTCTGACATTCATACATACCTCATACTTTAGGTACCTATTCCAGACACCCAAGACACCTGCACGAAACTACAGCAAGACGAACTTTGTCTTCTTCATCGGCCTACACGGTGAGCTCCGAAAGGGATGTAAACCAAGAGATCCAGATTATCAAGGGAAACGTACCATTCTCGTTAAGAATTCCCAAAATTAGACAAGGTTCTCTCTGTCTGATATTTTCCATCATCTGTCTACTGTTCCAAGGCTTGCTATAACGAGTGAGGGGTTCGAACCCCCCGGTCCAGGACGCAGGACAAGCAGCAACCCCTTGAGACAGAAAAAGCAAAAGTTGGCAGTCCTGGCAGGCGTCCAAGAGTATTTTATATGCACAACCAATGAAGTCATGTATGCTTTACCGCAGCACAACAGGATTCCGAAGTGGTTTTATTGTGCAATAGAGATTTATACATCCGCTAGGCCCTGGATTACAGCCATTGCGGGGTTTTCCTCAATTGAAGGGGGACCAGGAAAATTGGCTAGCAGCGCGAGAACCAAGCGCCGCAACGTCCTGTATCTCTCACGCACGGTACGATCCAGCGCTAGACTCCAACAACGGGGTGCAACCTGGCATACCAAAGTTCCAGGGACTGCCCCTGCAAGACCGGCATACGCAAGCATGTATTATTGGCACCGAGTTGATCGACCCTAGCAGATCAGTCCGATGAGAATCAGTAAGAAATAAGAAGCTCGCGCATTGTATCTAGGAGAACGAATGCGCTCTCAATATTTCCTAGACCCGGACAACTAGTCGCCGTTGAGATGACGAACGGTAGGTAGGTAGTCTTCGTGTGGCCGATGAGGCTCTTTCAATCCTACGTTGATCTCAGGAATCATACATATCAACATATATCCCATAGGATATACCTTACACTTACCTGTACGTCCACAATTCCCTGGGAGTCTTCTTGAAGGAGGAGGTGGCTTGCATTGACACCATTGAACCGGCGTCCATTCTTGATGCCACGCAGTCTGCAGCAACATCTGCGGAACGCACTGCATTGCCAAGTCGACTTGCAGCCGTCCGACCAGCAGCGAAGGAAATCCTACATGAATTGGTCTTCATTCGCTTCTGCCGCAATTTAAAGTATCATTATCCACGATCGAGGCTTCGGGGTCAGGCTTGAACCCCCCACCCCTTTAATGCCTAGGTACGCAACAAGCGCCAGAGTGGCGGTAGCGCACAAACCCTCAAGGGAGACTCGCATTAAGTCGCCAGGTCAAGAGACACAATTCCCAAGCTCAGATCTTCACCTACCCCGGAAAGGCGGGATGACGAGATCAACTTTGTTCCCGCGCATGATACTACCGCGCAGGTTAGGTAGGTAGTATTTAGATTCTAAAGCGACAACAGCCTCATAACTTTATTCTCGCTCAATGTTGCGCAGAAAATCCACTAGCATTAGGTAGCTGAAGAAACAAAGCTAACCATATCAGACATCGCCGTCCTGGATCGTGTGCCAAGACAATAAGCAAGAAACGAGCTGAGGGACTCGCCTAAAGATTACCAAGGTACGCTACCTAATGTACGGAACAACAGAGACGCTTGTGCGAGAACATGTCGACACCTAATATCCTGCTTGCAAAAATATTTACAAAGCCTTACATCTCTTCGGGGCGGTAAGCTTATGTGTAACCCGGTACATTTTTAGATGAGGTTACGATGTAAGTAATGATAAGCAGTGATATTCATAATCCCGATAATACTCCCCCTCTCCCGAGCTCTGGTCGCGCAGGGGGTAACAAGATTCAAAAGCGTGATCAACGTTAGGCCGGTACCGTTGCAAACCCAGAGGAACGCACGCGAAACCTACGGCGCTGCCATGCATCTGGATGAACCCTAGTCGCGGGCACACGGCCGAGCGATCTGAGCCCATGTCAAATGCATTAGTGCTAGAACGCGCAGGGATAGCGGATGGCCTAGACACCCCTGTCAGTCATCAGAACCCCAATTCCATCCCATAATCCATCCCATCACCATTTGACCCGGAGAGCTGAGCTTTTTCAGGTCTGTCTGTTAGTGTTCAGCTTGCATTCCCCGTCAGCGCAATGTATTCATATTTACCAAGTTAAGAAGGTACAAGATAGAACAAACAACCGGCGAACGTGGGGTACTTTTTAACAATTCAATAAAACATTGTTCCGTGTCTCTAGTTCGCTGTAGCTGAGCTTTGAGGGTGGGATTGAAGTTGGACCGGCTTCATGGACCCGGGGTGGTCTATACGCATGACAGGACTACAAGGGGCCTCGATAAATACTAATAACCTAATGACTAGAGGAGCCAATAAATGAATCGTAATATAGGTGATAATGACGGCCAAGGTATCAAGACCATCCCGGGATCTTGGGTGCATGGAACTGTTAGGGGGCCGGAGGGCGGGTGCTTAGTCTAAATCGAACAGGGTTCTAGCCTCTTTTCCCACTTACACGGCCCAGCTTATTCTGATTGTATTCCCCCTTGAATTTGGCATCTCCCGTTCATTCTTTGGTAAAGAGACACCCTAGATTGAGTACTTGAGAGACACTGTACATTTTTTTGGGCGTGTCTTTGCCATTCTTACGGTGGCCCCGGACTAATCCGCGTTCTTCTCCCTCTTTAATTGGTATCCCGGCTTCCCTCCCCCCGTCCTCACTAAGAGCCCCTACGGTTAAAGGGGTACCTGTACTTTTGTATTAGGAGGTCCCAGTTCAAGATCCCATAAATTTCGGTACGGACAATATGCATATGCATTCTGTACTCACGCTTATATCGATTCCCAGGTTGTTACAGGTAGGCAGTAGGCTCAGGCTCATTACTATTTTGGCCCACGTGGTATGTAGTAGTTCTTTGGTAGTTCTCCATGTACTTAGTACCGCCTTAGATCGAGCTTTCAGCCACCAACCATCATTACAAGCTCTGCCTTTTCCATATATATTCTTCAACAATCAGGCTAGATGAATACCTGCTTAAAGCTGCACATCTTCTGTAGTTGAGATAATAGAGATTGACTCGTACGAGAAGGAAAGTACCTAAATGCCACGATGGCGCTTAACTTGTAACGAAAGTTCCAGATAAACTCGGCTCCCGAGAACTCAACCAAAGTAACATAGTACGTCACTCGTTCAAATTCTCCTACTTCTAGCAACCTTGACCAAGCTTTTTCCTAGCCCCTCTATATAAGTTTATACTCTCAAACTGCATATATGCATCTCCGGCAGCGCTTTCAGCCCATCCAAGCTAGCCTAGGGGGTCAACAGGACCCGCCCTGGTCCCTACCTATTCTCAACTTACTACAATGAGATCCGTCCTCGCCAGGAATAAATAAATAATAGAGAAATACAAATCAAAGTACTCTAGTCCGAACAAGTTTCCAGCAGAAACACGCCAGCCAAATAAGAAAAAACCAAAAGTCGATGAACTCGATAAAGTTCCCCCCCCAAAAAGAACCCGGCCTAAGTAGGACAGTCGCCTTCCCCCCCCCCAGCAAGGATCCCATTCAATCATCCAATAGAAGTAGCTGTCCCTATATAACTCGAGAGGCGCCTCCCGGCAGCCATTCTCTGATGATCGACGTCTCCACTTCTGGCCTACCATCATCCAAGCTTGTGCGATCTTACGTATCAAGGGAAACCTCCTTCTGTAATTCGCCTTCAGAAGAACTCACTCTCTTACTTCTCCAGCTTCGCCAGCAATTGTCACAACCATCTTGGTCTGGGGGTTCTTTTCCCCAAACCATATCTGTCATAACCTACAATAACTGCGCTCCGTCTTCATAACGGCAAGTTATCAGTCGCAACAACGACTAGGGCCCGGTCTGGCCGTCTACTTGGGACTCAACGCCACGCCGAAAACACGACGCGATTAGCATTTTCGTCGAGTAGCAGGACGAAGTAGACGAATTGTTTCGAGCCTGCCCTTGGAAGAAGGTCTTGATTCCTGCTAAGAGTTAATCTGAGCAGTATCCGACCCATTGCGTAAAGCGCTGCTAGTCCCACGTTGACTCTGGCAGCTGCGGGGATAGAGGTGGTTGATTCTCGACCTGTCGACGGGAAGGAAGAGGCAGATGTCTAGGGGACTCACATCCTCCATCTCCCTTTCCCGGCCTTCCTGTTCAAAGAAGCATGGAAGCCGCCGCAACTAGCTTCGCCTCACGTAGACCAGCAGCTCATACGCTTCCTCAGTTTCATCTTCCGGTTCCAACGTCGCTAATAGATATTCAAGTGCCCAGTATGGAAGACTTTACTTTTACTCCCAGTTCCAATTTACCCCCTCTGAACACCTCCTCCTCCACTCCTTGTCATCCTGCTCACCTGCGTCGGGGGAGGCAGCCGGCTCGCGCCATGCACATTGACAAGACTTATCTAACAGACTGCTTAGGGGTGATTGGCCCTGACTACATAAGTCCACTCTCATCGGGCGTCAATACAAATACCCCCCAGGATTCCTCGCCAGGAATCCCGCTTTATAGTACCCACACCAACTGGCCCTTGCCGGTAACTACTCCTTACTCGCAGAATTCGATGCACCTCATGCAGCCTAACTACGACCGCGGGATCTTCTCTCCTCACAGCCAAGCATATCCTCAAAGTTCACCAACGACAGCAGACGGAATACCAGCTCCTGCATACGACAGTAGATCTTCGCCTTTTCCTCATCCCACACTAGGAGGCGGAGTTGGCCATTCGACTCTTCTTTCGCAGGCACCAAGTCACCGGTCGATGCTGCAAAATTCGATGGTGAACAGTAGCCACACGTCAGGATCACAGCCTCCTACTCCCCCGACGACGGCATCCCAAGATAACTATCTCACACGGCAGCATTCAACTTCTAGCTATTTCTCTTCGTCTTCATCATCGACGCCGCATCCACCTTCTTTCTCCTCCTTTTCTTCTAACCACACATCCCCGCCACAGCCGTCTCCGACAACGGCAGGAAGTGTTCCGCGAGCTATTCCGGCTCTCAGCCCGCAACAGCACCATTCTCCTATGCAAGCACCACACTATCCGAGACCGCCTTACTCTTACGGTGTTCCCGCCGCTGTTTTGTCGAACGTAGCAAACCCTGGTGGGGCTATGCATCTGATGCACGCCGGTGTACCTACGATAGGATCACAATATACGCATCACCCTCACGGACTTCTCGGCCCCTCACCAATGTATCCTCACAGTATCGCGAATCCGCATCAAGATCGCCCTTTCAAGTGTGATACATGCCCTCAGGCATTTAATCGTAACCACGATCTAAAACGGCATAAGAGGATACATCTTCAGTTCAAGCCATTCAATTGCGGATTCTGCGATAAGAGCTTCTCGCGGAAAGATGCACTAAAGGTTAGTCGAGTCTCCTATTTGGGTTTTCCAACTTCTCATACGTCGTGCTAACTTGAACAGCGGCATAGGCTTGTGAAGGGCTGCGGAAATGGGCTGGATTCTCCGAAAGATGGGACCGATAACGACGCGAGACGCGACTCGGATGGTCCTTCAGGTTCCGGAGGTGGAATTAAGGAAGAGCCGGATTCGTAAATCCTGAGTCTACGTTCATACTGTGGCGTTCCTATTAGGGTGGATATGGCTTTGAAGCAGAGTCATCGGACAAACGCTACGTTAGGTATCGGAGAAGCGAACAGTGTTCACGATTTGTCGTTGCATACTGCATATTCGGCGGGATATTTTCATGACGAACGAAAAGTGCGGTTCACCGGAAAAGATTGGGCCTCGGAGTCAACGGTTACGGATTTTGCGGACAGGCACGAATAATGCTCTACGAGATACCTTTCACCACGGCATTATTTCATTTCTTCCATATACAATCGGTCTTGGTAATGGGTTTTTGCCTCTACTATTGGGACCGCTCCTCAGAACCCACGAGCGGGGCTTCAACTTGGATAAGTCCTTGTATTGACGGATTATAGCACCTGGGCGTCGGGAATCGGGGGGGCAGGACACAATAGATTTCCTTATTCTTTTTTTCCCCCTTCCTTTCTATTCTTTGTTTTGCAGGGGCCACACGGCTGGGAATTTTGATTTCGCTGGTTAGATGGACAAGGCTTCGAATACGCATTGGCACGAAACCGAGTCGAAGGGAGGTTTTCGGCTCAACACAGCATCCCATGCTAGCATCCGCCATCGGACGAACAGTCTCACGAACAGTCTTGCGAGTACTCAAACTTTCACCCGAACTAGTCTACTACGGACAGAGCAAAAAAAGAAAAAAAAAAAGGCGCGTTAAGATTTGCATACGCTTGTCGGTCCTGTATATCGAGTAGGTTAAGGGGATTGTATGATACAGCGGAAGCGGAATAGAGCACGGTTTTGGTTCAATGGATTTCCCACCCAAGCATGTTTCTTTAGGTACCTAAGGTATTATTGATTGGGTAAAGAGGGAATTCTACGGGTTTCTCACCTTTCCCTTACTATGTTGATACCCAGTACGCGCGCATTGTACATATCTTAACTCTCCTCGCGTGGAAACGCTAAGCTGTAGAAATAGCACACTGCACAATCAATAGGATTTATAGGTCAGTTCCACATCACGGGGGAAGTTATAAAGTTGCTTTCAATACAACTTCTCTTCAACTAACTCGATGTTCTGTATGGAAATATGTGCTATGTACAGTGTACATAAAAATACCTTAATGGAGACGAAGGTAACAGGTACATCTTGTCGGGGGTCTTGCTGAGATGGGTATTGTAGGGGAATAACACAGATCGTACTGCTTGAAAATAGGGGGAATTGGCTTTTTCCCTGGTCAACGTATAATATATAACGGACCTGACTGGCAAAGTTAAGGGTATTATGTTTCAGAGTGACAAGATGGCACCAAACTTGCCAACTAAACCTTGACGACACGAGATGCTAGTCTTCTACGTTGGAAAGTGACCGACTTTCAAATCCCTGAGAACGGAGAGCCACACCTTAAATTTGTCCAGTAGCCTCTCGAACTCAAAAAAACAGTCAGTGGCCTAGGTCATATAGCTTCCGCTTCACTAAACCCTATTGCCCCATTCAACTATCAGGGATAACCTTTAATTCTGGAGTTCATATGGGAAAGATCCTATGAGAGAACACCGTGTGCATGCTGTGGACTTCGCTGTAAAGTTGTACAGCGCCGTCGATCGTTACTTCAGAGGTGCTCACGACCTTGTCCCATACCTCCTCACTTCGGACTAGGGACTTAGTACACCCGCAAGCCCAAATCTAGCTCCTGAAGCTTCCCTCAGCTTCGGGGAGTGGATTCAAATGTCACGAGCAAGTGGCTTAGAGACAACACGTTCGCGAATAAGCACAGAACAACCTACATACCTACTTAGGTATCTAATATCTAAAAGGAGTGGTAGGCCTGAATCCTCAGCAACCTAAAGGGGGGAAGCTTCAGGGCAACGCCGGGGGCCGGGCCATGGAATCTCGAGAATCTCGATCCCTCCTTAGCCAAGGAATGTGTCGCATCTCAGCTAGCGTAGACCATGCTACGCATTCCGTTGTACTTGCGCGCGTGCATCAGACACGCACTAGCCATCCCGTGTTTCTTAAAGTTCGTTTTCTCGTGGCTTCTGGGGCCGGTCTAACGGGGCTAGGTAGCCTACAACTGCAAGCCCCCAGACCAGAATCAGCCAGTCAGCCAGTCAGCCATTCCCGCTGGAGCGCGATACACTAGAACGACGATGGGGGGCGTTGTCGATCGGGCGCTGATGAGAGGCGGGATTTGCGGGCTAGCTGCTTTCGCTAGCACAGAAACATGCTGGAACTGATGCGCCGAGCTCCCCTACAGCATTTTGGATCAGCAAGAACCCCTACGTACGTAAGCAAGGTAAGCACTTTGTAGCTTTACTGATTCTTAGCACGCTTGGGGCGTCGGACCCGAACCCCCAATTGCACTAGAAGCTACGCTCCGCAGACCGAAGGCTCTGGATTGTAGCGGTTCGTGTGGTGGCCACATGGTGAGGCTGAATATGGTGGCCCCTTGTCTTTCACTAGCAGTAGTTTGCCCCCTTTATTTTTGCTTGCATTTTAGACCTTATGATGTGATCCCTGAATTACATGTATGCTAATACCAATGCTACTGTATAGCTCTATACCATGTACAATAGTTCATACCGTCGAAACTTGCTCACGGATTTCGGAGGCCGTTCTGTTTACTCCCTTCCGTCTCTAACTCGCCTTGACGCTCTTCGTCATCGGGGTATCAAGCCGAAAACTTAATCTCCCTTTCGATAAATCCCATTCCAACGATTGAACCGGGTCCACTAGCTTTTATTACCATGACAAATTAACATTACCACGGAGCCCAGCTTCTTTTGCCTGTCTTAGTTATCATTTTTCTAAGCTGTTTCGTGGAACGGTAATAGGAAGTCCGGTGCTTTCAAAAAAGCAAAACTCTTGATGAATCCAGAAGGCTAGGTATCGTAAGCACGATTGGATGGGAAATTCCGCGCGAGCTCGCTCTTACCAAGCGAGAGAAAGACGAAGAGCTAGAGAGCTAGCTCCATTTTCCCCGTACGACCAATGGTAGAGCGCAGATGACAGTCCCGGGCATATTTTTGTAACTTATCACTTTGAAGACGCAGCACGTGCATTGCGCCAACTGCATTAGGTATCCGGGGAACTCAGGTAGTTCGTAGGAAATGTTCGTTACACATAGAGGCCATTCACTCAGGGTATTCTGATTCTGCCTCGCAATATGTGCCTACCTCTCAACTAGCGAATTCTGTAACTGCACTTTTGAAAGATGAGGTAGTTTGCATTCAGATGCATGATTCGCCTTCAATATTCATCCCGTGATATCCTTATAGGCGTTATGTCTATCTTCCTAATGCCCTCGTACCTTGCTTACAAATCTCTCTATTCATATACCTGGACATATACATATTTCGATGTTACCGGCGACAAGGAAGCATTCTTGTGTCACACCAACTTTTTGCACTTTCTCTCCCCCCTATTTTTATCCTGTCACGCAGGATCCGAGTGTTCGTCACAGCCGATCCTTGGGAAATGAAGGCATTGGCGAAGAGCAAATTCGATATTTTCTGAAATACGAGTTTATTCAGATAATACACACACCCAATTCTCAACGCTCATTACACCTAACACCCAATACCTATCAAGCATCGCCTTGCTTTCAACCAGCGAGCCTTGCAATACATATAAAAATAGATGTAGTTCAAGGATTAACCGCTAAAGGAAGGGCCCCCACCCGTTAAAACAATAGCGGTTATGGAGATAAATATTCCCCATAAATACCCCTAGCGCCCGAGACTATCGACGGGGCTATGCAGGGGTCAGGCCTGTCCGCTTAATTCCGCCCGCGCGCTACCGGGGGGTTGACGGTTGAAGACAAGCTTTTTTTTCAGGGTCCTGGACTTCCTGGGAGAGAGCTGCGATCTAGCTACACTACGGGTAGAGATCTAAACCTTGAGTTTCATTTTTTTCAAATCCCGTTGGGCATAGCATGCGGAACACGTCCCGTCCGACGAAGACACCTTTCCGCCCTTGGAATAAGAGCGATTCAGTGGGCTTCCGCTGCCTCCGGTGCGGCCCTTTTCCCTTTCGGGGAGCCATCTCCGCAACCGCGGCGAATCACGGGGATTTCTTCACGTCGCGAGTCTCGCCGCAGCTCGGCAGTGCTTGAGACTTTTATGCTTTTATCATATCATGATATCTCTCTCCCCAGGTTGATTGATGGCGATCGACTAGATAATATATCGAGCGCTGTCGTGCTCGCAAAGAGGCTCTACTTAGGCTCTGTCCAACGCGGGGGAACCTCTCACTGGGCAGGGTACGCGTCAAGTGAGACGAGCGCATCTGGTTCTACCGTCAATCTTCGGTCTCCTGCCAACCAGAGCAGATTGCTCCCTGAAGATGTCGTTAAATTAGACTCGGGTGTCCCGTTCTCGTCGGGGGTGAACCCCGGTCCTCGGTTCATTCGGGCGCTTGATCGGGTGCGCGTTGTGGTCCCGTCTCTTGCAGGTCCTGTCAACGAGCACGTACCTTAGCTACCTAGGTAGGGTAGGCATGTATGTAAGATACCGCGTGCCGAAAGCGTACGGGACACAGAGCGGCCAGCGCATATACTACCTCATACCTACCCCTACACGTCACATCAGATCACATCATCATCATCAGATTAGACGGGGTTCAATCAATGTATGCACGCTTCCGTCTCCTCTCCAGGGAAAGCAAGAGATGGAACCAAGACAATCAATAGCTTAGACATCCCGGCCTGGGCATTCTGAGCACGATGCCGAAAGGAATCACTCACCCGTCGTTACACGGCCATGGGATACTTCCTAGGTTTAGACCCTTCATCCCTGACCGAAGCTCCATCCTTGTGTCTCGCCCTAGACGGGCTCCCGCAGCGTCGCCAGACACGATCGTGCGAAATTTATATATGCGCAAGAAATATCACCGAGAGACAACCTCGGCAGACGGTGGTAGGGGTGGGATACACACGCCTTATCTGTCCGACCGCGTCGACACGGGGGCCGGGATTGGGAAGCATAAAGGTTCGAGGCTAGTGCGGCATCGCAGATGATCACTGCTCTGTTAGGCGCCTACGCTGTTACCGAATTGCACTTTGGGGGGAGACAATGAGGAGGAGAGGGCGGCTACTTGCATTTCGGCAAATTTTCTTCAGTGGGTTTCGTGTTTAAGTCAGCGCCCGTGTAACCTCCATGTAAGTACCTCCTCACTTACCTATCTGGTAGGTACCTTTAGGCAACCTAGGGTAGGGGTTTATACCGAGTCACGTCCAAGTCCACATTCCCCCGGTCTCGTATACATCGTAATTAGGCATACAATGGGTGACGTTGACGCTGACGTGGTTTTCCCTCAATTACCCCGTGGACTTCGACCGCTGTGCGCGTGGACGATCCTGCGAAATGGAAGGATGCTCCTTGTTCGATTTTCCCCTGGAACTTGGCTTTTCAATGTGTGTAGGGTGGTGCTGTGGTACCCTGCCGTAGTGGTGAGGAGCGGCGTGGCTTCCGACGGTTTACATCTCTTTCAGGAACCATTATTTTCTTGGATGTGCGTGTAGAAGTACTGTAAGGACAATGAGGCTCGGCAGTGTGGCTGTTGGTGTCACTGCAGCGGCGATGTGGGATCGCAGCCACCACGTCTCATGTCTGCTAGGTATACATATTTGATATCTGCCTTCAGCCTCTGGGAGTGGCGTCTGAAGAGAAAGCGGTCGTCCGAGATCGGAGATAGGTAATGGTTGAGATCAATGAGCCCCTGTCAAGGTCCGAAAGTCACGATGTTTCTTTTGCCAACCGAATC
The DNA here is from genome assembly GCA_022497025.1 of Hypoxylon sp. FL0890. Lineage (NCBI taxonomy): Eukaryota > Fungi > Ascomycota > Sordariomycetes > Xylariales > Hypoxylaceae > Hypoxylon > Hypoxylon sp. FL0890. Next base: position 369,011 of record MU386552.1, on the reverse strand, counting down.
GATAGCATCACCTGCTTTGTGTCAATAACGCCAGATTCGCTACTGGTTGTTTTCGAAACGACGTACCCATGTTAGCTGCTAATAAACGCTTTGAAGTGTTAGGAAAGGTCCCCGTACATAGTCTATGACTCGTATACATTAGATATGAGGCCATGATAGAAATCGGTGATGGTCTATTATCGGTGATGTGTTCATAAAGATAGGTTCTCGAGTATTAGACATGCGGTGTGTCGTAGTTGCTGACCTCCAAGCTCCGATGGTGAAGTCGTCCATCGATGCCCATCTCGTAACGTCTAGTCAGATATGCTAAGCTAGGTAACCACCTATAGCGTATAGACTCTCATTTAATGGCCATCCACAGAATCTCCTTTGGTTCGGCGTTGAGTCCATCAACGGCGTAAGACGTAGCCACGTGGTATTTCGCATAGCTCCAATATAACTAACCTAATCTTGACGTGGTGATATCACGTCTGATTCGTCGGGACCTGAGTTCTCACAGCTTTAGCTTCCACCGAGATAGGCGGAAAGGGGTGGTTATCGTAGGTCCCTGAGGTGAAGCAGCACGAAGACGAGTTTCAAGCCTTCTGAATGAAATTTGCCAGGGCGACAATGATAAAAACCTCGCATTCAAATTCAACAGACGCCGTATTCTTTATACTAGAGGTATACAGGGTAAAATCTATTCATGTTTTCCACTCCCGTTCCCGTCCGCACAGTTCGTTGCATCTCCCCCCCCTTTTCGCCAGCTGACGCCGTCCCCGAGCGCCGGCCCCTTTCTTGCAAGCAGCCGAAGCTGTTACTCTTAACGCCTTCCCGGTCCCCGTACTCTCCTTAGTTTAACTTGAGGTTCCGCGGCTTGAGCCCCTGAATCTGTAGGCCTCTGGATCTGAGAGTTCGATTAGTGATGACTACGAGCCCATCTTACAGCACAATACGAAACAGAATCCGGAACTAATGATGAAGTATGGATAATGTAGGTACTTTAGAGTATTTAAGAGTATAGTGCCCTAAACTTTAGAGTAGCTTGGTGTCATATAACTAAAAGTATTATGAGTAGATGGTTAGTACCATAGGTCTTATGGACGATGGATCACTCTGGTGAGTCTGGATTGTTATGAGGAGTTGGTCTGGAGTCTTCCTCCGATGTGGCATTGTTCTAAGAGTTCGACGACGGTTATATAGAATTCCACGAATGCGTCTGATTAACTACCAAATGGGTGTCAAAGCATGCTCAAGGTCCATCATATTATAATAAGGGTCCATCTAAAACTTAAGCTCTGGTGAATACGTAGGTAGATGAGGTGATTGCCTGTGAATGATATATTCGAGAACTTTTAAACACTCCCGGAACCTGTGGAATATAAAAGCATCTAATGAAGTCATTTAATAAAGAAGCGTATAGACGGGTTAATATTATAACATATTTGGTTCCCTTCAATGGTAGTTTAAATTTGCTTTTATATAACCTGCGAGGTAATGAAGGGGGCTGATAAGTTATAACCTTGTTTAACTTAGAGCCTTCACGTAGACACGAGGTTAATATACAATAGAACCCAGCCTCTTATACATACCTAGGTAATCTTAGAACTTTATCTACCATATAAGTCTCATGGAAATCTGGTAAAGACTGCCTTGAGCAACGTGTGCTTCCGTGGAGTCACACTAAGGGAGTGGCTACTTGTCCTTCGGCTGAGGGGCCTGGTACGAACGTATCTGGCAAGTAGGGCAATTACTGATTGATTGAATGATGAATCAATTGAGTCTAGGTTATACTCTTCTCTCTCTTTGTACAAACGACAAAATTATCAGTCATCCAGTGGGATATCACGTGACTAGACCCCTTTTCCTTATCAATCGTTATCATTATCTTATCTGACAGGACGTGTCAATCCACTCATGATCTTAATACAACTTTCAGATAAATACCTCCTAGGTCACCTACCTATCTGGTAATCAACAAATATAAGCTTATTCATTGCAGGTAGGAACATACTAAATGGTATTAATGTTGTATTGTAAGTATGGTATGATTGCCGTAACAAAGGGGCGGAGTCGTCTGGGCTGTGTCCGCTTCCTTCTAAGGTTCTGTATGTTGTGTCACACCAACCCGGCGGTTCTGACCGTCAGGTACCCCTATATCTACAGGTTCAGCATCATCTCCTCTGTACGTATGCAATATGCAGTCATTTCATGAACTAATAAGCCTGTACAACTATCTGTTTGCCGATATTCAAAGCGGTGAACGTCTGGCAACTCACATCACGGTCACGCCAATATTAGACGCTCAAGGATGGCGCCGTTGCCTTACCTACTTGAACAATTGGTGCGGCGCTACGACTTTGGCTACTATCTCGGCTAAATTGACATCCTACGACTACATCAACCTATTGGCAGACACTCCTAAAGCCTCATCAAAGTATCATTAGGTACTCGGTATGCCGCAAGCTGTACTAAGGCTGACAGAGGCAGGCCTACCTACCACCTACCTATATATAGAATATACATATACGTACCTAGCCAATCATAGCTACCTAGGAGGTACTGACCTCAAGCCACCCCCCACTGGCCCAGCCGTCAAGTTGTCGCATGTGCATGGGGTTTCTTAGTGGTCATATATACCTCAAGCCCTCAATATTCAACGCTGCAATCTCTAATTCTTATGGCCCGGTTCTCGTTGCTTTTATTGCCTTGACATTTCAGTCAGAGGAAATGCTGTTTCTCTTTAAGTGTTTCAGCCTAGAAGTAATCTTCTTTATGCTTATGCTTCTACACATATGGAGTATAGAGCGAAACTTGGTAGAAGACAGCCTACCAATATGGATGGACCCCACTTCCCGGCGGACATTGATCTCACGCGGTTGCCGACGGCCTATGAAGAGCCCTCTAGACAGTGCGAATTTATTCGGCCCTGCTTGTTAGTTGTCTCTATTCCTGTCCAAATGTTAAACTAACCGATCCATTTAGACTAGATGGTGGTGTAGTAGATGACTGTTACAAGAGCCGCTTCTATGCAAGGGCTCTCGAGTTTTATCTCCTTGAAGATAACCCCGAGTCTTCCAAGAGTTATCGCTGTCTTATGGAAAATTGCCCACAGCGCAATTTTACGAATCCTAGAGAAATGTTGCGGCACCTAAAGGGCTGCCCATTTTTCTCGCAAGGAATGTTTCGCTGCCCGGCTTGCAACAATGCTGAAAAGTTTTGGACAGTCTCCGAGAAGTCTTGTTCATGGAATAGGGAAAACACTAGCCAGAAGGTCCACAGGAAGCTCAAGGCTATAATCAAAAGCGTTACCCACCACCATTCGGACTCGAAGCCTTCCCCTGGCTTAAACCCTTGCCAAGAATGGGGCCAGTTGCTGAATCAAAGGACGTTTAATAGTCCTTATTTAAGCGGTCCGCAGGATTTGACCTGTAAGACCACCCTACAAGAACTCGAGGACTACCGCAATCCTCAGGAATTAGCCCCTGAGCGAGAACTACGGGAACTCCAGGGCGAGTACTCTTTTCCAATTGGTGAAGTTCACGATGGTCCTACAGACATAACGCCTGTGTCCTCTGTTGACCATTCCCAACGTAGATGCTCTCCTACGAATCAAGATCGACATACGGAAGGCATCCGAAGCCGTTTTGAAGTTCATGGGGATCCCAGTAATGGCAACTCTATCGAACATGCCTTTGCCAGCTGGCAGCGCCCCAAATCAACACTACTCTCCGATGCGCCAACAGGTATATATGACTCTACCACCGCCATCGCAGATGAAGGAGATACTGCCCAGAGCATCGCTTTTCTTGACAATTCCCCATTTATATGCTCTGAAGTTCCATCTTCGAGCTCCATCCAACAATTACACCCAGAACCATCGGAGCGGGAATTTCAATGTCCGATGGCAGGTTGTGATTTCAAGCCCATGGGTAAACCGGAGAACTATAGGGCGTACCTTCGGAAACACGTCTTCGCTCACGCGGACCAGAGGCACAGATGTGAGCAATGTGACAGGGTCTATACCAGAGCAGACAATCTGGAATTCCGCCGTCGTAAAGTTCACCATGCCTTGAAGGCTGTGTAGGGAGGCTGAGACGGTTGTCATGGTTTGGGACTCGAAAACCAGGGGTAGAACGGGGCACTGCGTGCGAGAGATTCTCAAAGCCTGCTGAACTGTGAATCCTTAACTGAACACCCTCTTCCCTATCTCCCCGTGGCCAAATCTGCACTTATGAGGGCATCTATCGGCCCTACTACATTATCAGAGGGCCCATCCGGCACAATAGTACCTATGCTATAGGCTACATGAGACATCTATCGGCGTCTGTTCGATCCGTGGGAAGTCTGTAGCAATCGGAGGTAGAGCGTTAGGAATCACTGGTAATTAATGTTAACATTGCCTTATGTAAAGTCGGCATGCATAATATAAGTGTACCTACCTAGTAATAATGAAGATTGGAGATAGGACTTCGCTGAGTCATCTTCAGGAGCTTTAGTTTACCTACCTGTATACTTGCTGGATATCTTACCACCTCAGCCTCATTTTTTTTCGCACAAGCAGCAAGCTTAAAACCTTCAAGGGCGAAGACTCTGTCTCAGTAGCCGAATAGCCGGGTGCCCTCTACGATAGATTCCAATGATGCTGATGTAATACTTGATTGTGGCCTACAGCTATAAGGGATGTGAGCTATTGCATTCCATTTGGAGTCTAACCAAGGCGTTACACTGTCTATCAGGGAAATATGGGCCAATTCGATTTTTCTGGTGGCTCATTTTTCTGTGTATCGGTCAGGGTATGATAATGAACACGACCTTTACTTTAGTATAGGGGGCTTAGCCTGATATGTTTCGAGAACACTAGAAAAATACACTCGAGTCAGCGACACTTCATCCCCCGTTTATGGGAGAAGCTTGTGGATCTTCGAAACACAGTGCCAAAATACACTATATGTGCTACAGGCTCATTAATACCACTTTGTACTAGAGCCTGCCTGTGATGAGATCAGCGGCAGACATATCCGAGAGCAAAATGAAGCGGATGATTGGTTTGACAGGTGAAAAGAAAGCAGGCTACGGCTCGTTCCTTAATCCCAACCTGTTGCGCCTGTACTTGCAGCTGCTGCATCAAAACCCCTCATCTTACTATGCAGTATTTTTATACATTAACGGGACCTTCGAAAACCAATTAGAAAATTTTCAAGATAGGGGCGTTTGGGGGTGGCTTGCAACGTGACATTATCACGTCAGAGGTGTAAATACATTGTTAGTAGCCGCCCTGCTTCTCTGCCCGACTTTTCCTAGAGTTACAAATGTTCAGGTGAAGCTCCCAGACACCCATGTAGAATAGGCTGAGCGATGTGTAGGTTTCTTACAAGATTTCGCCCTTTAGGTACCTAAGTTGATGGATCAAGGCTGCACGCTTTGCGTATTTAGAATTGATTCAACCGACCCATACTGGTAGAAAGACGCACAGTATCAGAAAAGATACCTATATTTAGTGCTGCAAAACACTTCGGCCCCCCCAAGCCCCCAATGAATAAGCCCTAGAGAAATGGAGATGATTTACGATGTGAGAAAACTGGGCTTGGGAACAAGATATATATCTCTAGACTCTCCTTTCTATGAATTTCAGCACTCCTTTTTCTCAGGGTCTGCTTCTCGGAGCTCTCGGCGCATACGTCGCTTGATTGCTGTCTCATGGGTTGCCTCTTCTCGTCCGAACCAAACAGGATCCTTGCTGACTTTTCTGTCAGCCTCCCCTCACAATATACTTCACGGGGCAGCTTTTCTTCGGTCAAGGCATGGTGGTCGCGCTACCATCTGGCAAAATATTCCTTAGTCATGGCCAATTGGGTGCTAGCACGTTGTCTGCGCTATTGTCGCCATTCTCGAAACGGGTTCCAGAAGTCCCTGAAGCCGATTTATCGATACGTCTGCAGCGAGCAGCAGGGACGGCGAGTGGGTCGTTTGGAAGAAGGCAACCAAGCTCACCCTACTTTTACATTCTCCGTCCCGTTCCCTTCTGTTGCCTTTCCTACACATCTTATTATCGCATATGCGATCGGACGCTGATCTATCGGGAACCGGCCTACAATTTGCGACTGACGGAGGAATACGGTCACCAAAGTTACACACAGACTAGACTCGATGATGCAGAAACGATTCCCTGAAGTCGCCTTCAAGCTTCGCACTCGGACAACAAGACGACTGAAGTGCATAAGGGACGAAGGGAACTACATGTACATACCCTGACTTTTCCCAGCGACCTTTGACTGGCTGGCCTTGATAGTTCGCGGGCTTTCAACCCTGAGGTCCCTTCGTGCTGTGGTTCTTGACTTACCTGAAGATACTTCGAAAGGGAGGGGGGAGGGGGGAGGGGGGAGGGGGAGACATGGCACAAGATGGATCAACTTCCAGCATTTATAAGCTGTCTCATGAAAGCTATTCCCAATTATTATGTTTTATCGACCTTCTTTGGTTGAATCTTCATGGCAATATACCCTCTACCGTTACACAGATTGTGAAGACTATACTTTCGATGGATCTATCTTCCATAAACTCATCCAACCCGTCCGAACTATACGGTTCTGGTAACATCCGCGGAATGGCTAGCCACATGGATGGGATGTCTCACCATCAGCAAATCGATAATCGGCAGCCGCCCAACTATCACGATATAGTCCAGTCATGCCCGTCAGTTCGTCCTGTGCCTTCCTTGGGTACATATTAAACTAATCCTTCTATTTAGATTCCACGACAGAGTGGTAGAAGAGTGCTACAGGCATGGTCTATATGCCATAGCAGTCGAATTGTTATTCCTCCTTGAAACAAACCCTACCCCCATCCGATCCGACTGCTGCCTCATGGCAAGTTGTCCAGAGGGAAACTTCAAGAACGCCCAGGAAATGCTACTGCACCTAAGGAGTTGCAAGCACTATTCCAAAAGAGTATTTCGGTGTCCAACATACGACACGAGCGAGAAATCCCAGACTGTCCCGAAGAAGTGTCCACTAGACGTGTTAAAGCTCAGCCAAAAGTTCCAAGACAAACTTAGAGACTTTGTGAGGAACATTATGAGTACACGCCCGATGCCCAAGGAGTCTCCCACCCCAGAGCCTCATGGCCAACAAGACAGCCAGCCATCAGTACCTGAATCACTACCTTGCCAAACCCTCCCAGAACTACCTGCTGACCAGGGTTTACTTTGCGAACTACAAGGTGGCATGTTGTCTGATCAACAAAATCCACCTCGAAGAGACTTCTATACTGGCGAGCTTTACGGGTCGCCCTCGTTGATTACGGACCAGTCGACCTCGTTCAATTCACCTGTTGAACTCCCTTCAGCGATAGAAAGCTTGTATGCAACATATCCCACGGATATGTCGCCCGCGTCATTTGTAAAATCACCAGTAGTTGCAGCCACCGGCCAAATGCAATATGAATGCTTACCAAATGATCTCAACCAACACGCGGATTGGTGTTGGAACGGTAACCACGCGAAGCAAGAGTGCATCCACTGGAATCCCCTTTCATCCACACAACCCCAGCCCCATAATGTGCCATCCTCGTTTTTACCTGCTGCTCTTCCGTCCTCGTCGGTTCACCATGGTGGGCTGGGACCTTCGTTGACACTGCAAACCAATCTGGAACCCAATATGGATGCTGAGTCGTCGGCGTGGGAATTGTCCCATTCTAGCGGAAGTTCTTGGTTGGACACTATGGATTGCGAAGAGTCCCCCACAGGCGGTAGCCTCTCGATGCCTACCTCTTCAATGAACACGTCACCACTGTCGAACACAGATACTTCTACAGACTCGCTAGAAGCGGCTGAGGGAGATGTTGGCTCCGACCAGCCGCCTGGTTCAGCACATGAAGAGCCTGAGCCGCCCTGTCCTCATTGTAACTACAAGCCGAGGGGCAAGAAGGAGAATTTCCCAGCTTACATCCGCAAGCATCTGTTGAAACACGAAGTTCGCGAGAAGATCAAGTGCGAAGACTGCCACAAGGAGTTCACCCGACGAGACAATTGCGGCGTCCACTTCCGTAAAGCTCACCTCACCTCGTGCGACCACAAGAGACGTCCGAATAGCCCCTGTAACCATGGAGATCAGAAGAGAACGAAGAGCGTCAGCCAATAAATAGGCAGGGGTAACAATGGTCTAGTCCTCTAAATGGAGCATTTCTTAGTCTCTAGTACGTAAGGCAGGATGTATTCGCACTTTTCAGTTCAAGCAGCGAACACAATCATCTAGGTAGCTTTCATAGGTTGACTAGTCACATCAATTTATATTTCTTGACGCAACTTTCCAAGACTCCATATACATTTCTTAGAACTCGCGCGCCTCGCTTAACTGTTCGTGGCATGATCGAAAGAGTAAACTCGCCACGATAGTAAAACTTATGGCTCTTACACTATCAACAAGCATACCTTCATACCTGGGGAAGTGACCCTTTCACGCGCAGGGTGAGGCATCTTCCTCCTCAAAGGGAAGATTGTAATGAACGATCTGGCTGATGTCACGGTAGTCATCGTACACCCCCTTTTCACTCTGTTCGCAAACTCATCACCTTAAGTGTCCATCATTCTTAGGTATTATTCGTCCACTTGATAGTTAAGAAACCTCATCGGTAGAGAGCTCTAGGGTAGAGAATAAAAAGGAAAGGGTCAACATGTGTCACCATCGCCAGCTTACTACGCTCCGTTTCCACTGGCTACTAGGTATCTATTAGGCCTCCGTCCTGGTGGATTGAAGAGATGTATTTCTCTCAGTACATATACCTAGTTCGCAAAAGCGTAATCTCCTGCTTTCGAGACATTGGAATTTCCCTTCGCTGGCAGAGACGTCCATGGTTTCACACCTTAACTCCTATTAGTGAGAACCATCTAATATTCCGTCTATTACTGTTCAGGGGATGGCAAGAGCGGTCAACCCCTCTCTCGAGGAGGGTCTCACCAGACTACGCAACAGCTAGGGACCTAGCTCGAACAGGGACGAACGCGTCAGTCAATGCGGCTCTTTCAACCCCTCGCCTCTCTGTGCCGGTGGAACCCTGGTCGTATTCCACCTGAAGGGATTCGGGACTCGTTAGGCGGCAGCACCCTGAATTATGAAGCGAAGGGACACGATACTACATATCGTCCGGGTTATGGAGTGAGGAGCTTACCCACTAAGGGCTGGTACGGAGTCGTTCAAGGAAACTCCAGGTCCACAGGAGATTGAACGATATAAAGAGTCTCCCGAATTCCGTGGCGAGACTTAGACTGATGTCCCGCCAGCACACCGCACGAAAAGCTCAAGGTCATTGACCTAACCTCAAACATTTTCCCAACCAAACCCACAATACCACATCCAGCTCTTAACAGAGGCTAGATATTATACAGTATCAACCATGGCTAAGCACAGGTGAGCTCAATACTAACCTGCCAGCCATGCCGTATAGATCCTCACAAGCATTGGTAGCTCCAAGTCCGGCGGCTCTTCGAGCAAGACCAAGAAAGCTCGACGGTCGACCCGAGACAAATCGAGCGGTTCCGAGTTATCCCCAATGGAGCGGTATCTGCTCGAGAAGCAGAGGAACGAACAAATCGCCCTTGGCGAACCGTACGACGGGACGGCGACCCAAGAAGAGTTGGAGCGCTGGAACCAGGAATGGCAAGCAGCAAACGAACGCAAAAATTAAAGAATAGTCCAGAAATTAGGTGCGGGGGTGGACGATTATGGCTTCTTAGCGAATAAGGCGATAGGCTGGTTCCTGACGGCGTGTGTGATTTTATGATAGCTCAGGAACTAATGCAATGCGAATCACATTCCTTTAATTAGATGTTCATTGTCCCGTGAAGTAACCGTGAAACTATGCAAGTTAAATGAAGCAGAAGAAGGTATTGATGTCTGTTTGAAAAAACCGGTGGACGTACTCGCCCGTCGATGTAGCTATATCACAACCCCCTTAAAATGGTAAGCTCACGTCATCAGAGCCGCACCCCGCCTCCATCTTTTACAAACAGAACATGTGCATGTAGCCACTTGCTGGAAGCCACCCAGATAACTTCGAATATTCGGTTCTCGGTATTATATATGCGTGTGGCTTGCTCGTCGGCGGCCAATGAGAAGAAAGTTGCAACTGAGGTCTCGCGTTCAGCTAGATAAGATCAGCGGTACAGTGCGGTTTACAGAGTATACAAGTTTGATTGGAGATGAAGTATGCTTCAATCTTCCGGTCCCTCGGCGTAAACGTACCTACATACTGCAAGCTCTATCAGAATATAACTTGACGAAGGCACTTCTTGATCTTCACGAGGAGCTCTATATACCTGGATATATAAGGTATATATATAATAGGGCGAGGCTATGCAACATGGAAAATGACACACACCGACGTGGATGGAAACCCTACCTACCGCTTCCTCGGTTCAGATACTTGGCTTTTCGGGGACTAGAGACTTGATGTCCCCCAAAACGGCTGGTCCAGATGGTGACCCGTTTCGTCCTTCTCGCCTGTTCAGCGGTAACAGCCACTAGATTTAGTATCAGAGTATCATGACCTAGAGTAATACTGCAAACCAATTGAAAATCAGTGTTCCTCGGACAGTGCGCAGTTCCCCGGGAATTCCATCTGTTCAAAATTTCAGGCCGAGTCTCTGGCAATAGGCTCTATTTTCGCATCCAGGTTTCCAAAATGAGACGCTCATCAACATGAGATCTTGGGCGGCGAAGCTTTTCTACGCCAGACATGAGCTAGCAGAATTTCAATGCTGCTTCTAAGGAGCAAGGCCAGGACGTTGTGTGGATGTAGGTTAAGTAACACTCCACCGTTGGTCACATTACTCGAAAGACTCAATGAGGCGAATTCGCGGAAGGCTGATCTTCAAACAATGTTCATTATACGCTTCTTTATACGTTTCTTTATACGCTTCTTGGTACTATTTTTAGTACTCTATTCGTCGTCCCAAAGTCGTCGACTAATAATGATCGGCCTAGCCTGGTCCCAAGGTCCGTTGATAGCGTTCTTATACTTCTGAAGGCCAATGAGCCACCAGCTGCATCCGCCCATGGCGACGATAGCGATAATAGTCGCTACCAAGACTCCGAGGAGCCCGCTTTTCCACGGCCACACGCCGTCCTTTTCTCCACCTAATATTAAACCGACTCCGCCTCCCGCACCGATCACTAACAGCACCGAGAGCGTTACATGATACTTCCAGCTCCTGTGTCTGGCGTAGCGCCTAAAGACGGGGAATAACCCAAAAACCTCAATGCTGAATAAAGTGAGGCTGAAAACCTGGCCTGTAGAGGGAAGGCGCGAAGCGAGCACCGTGGACGCCATCAGCGCCGCATTCGTCGAAAGGGAAGCCGGGAACTTGACCGGTCCCGACGAGTAGTCGTGAAAAAAGATGTTAATCGCTAATAACCAGAAAGACATGGCCCAAATGCTGTCCGATGAAGTAGACCGAGTTAATGACTTCAATATGGGCGAGAGTCCAAGGAGGGTGAAGTAGATAAGAATGGCTGATTTGACTGTACTAAGACGGAGGTTGGCTCTCCCGTTACGTAGGGGAGAGGAGGGACGATGACTCGGCGCCTCAACGGACTCGGATGATCTTCGACCGGCATTGCTAGCTTGCGACGTGCTAGACTGAAGAGAAGTAGCAGAAGCGGAGTGGGATTGTCGCGTAACCACGAGATTTCCCTGCGGGTATGCCCGCTCTGTTGCCGCCAGATTCGTCGTGGAGCTCGCAGCAGACGGCGTAGCCCCTCCTGCGGCAGTTGAGCGATCCCTCCGGCTTGGCTCTCTTGCCGAACGACTACGCATGCTGCGACGTCTTTGGAGCACCTCGTCTTCGTCTTCCTGGCCTACCCACCAGTCCCACAGCAGCCATCCCACGAATGTCGCAAAACTGCCCCAACCCACAACGGCAACGGGAGAAACGCGCTCTTGGAATATCCCGACGAAGCAGACGACAAATATGGTAACCGAGCAAACTTGCTGGAGGATGACAGTCGAGTCGGCTACTAGAGGCCAGAATTCGTACGGTTGGAGGCGCGGGTTTCGTTGCAGGTTCTCTAGAAAGGTTGCTTGGTCGGTGTAGTTATCCGGGTCTGGAATAGGTGTTAATAGCAGCGCAATGTATTCAAGCAAAGTGGTATGTATTCCATACAAGACTGTTTCACCCAGAGCAGCTTCTTCCAATTGCGTCTCCGTCGACGACTCCTACTCCTACTACCTAACTTTGAGCTCATCTTCCGCGACCGTGATTCGGCGCGACCTTCGTTGATTCCGTTGGGCTCGAATCCCGACTGCCGCCGCGAGAGCGGTGCTGCGTTAAAGGCATCTTCGGGAGCAAGGTGGGAGCGAGCGGTCCGCTGCGAATGGAACTCGATGGGGAGAGTGGCAGCGCGCGTTAAGCCAGGTTGCGGTGACTCGCGGGGTTCTGGAGCTCCGGTTGTTGCTAGGGAATTATTACTAGAAGTAGATGGCATCTCTGACGCCATCCTTTGGTCATCTGGGGCTACTGATACCCGAGGCTAGGAAGTGGGCTGTAGGATCATAGCCTTGCGTTGATATGCATTATTGCGAAGGAGGATGAAATGGTTGGGTGGATCTGTGCTTGGCCCTGACAAGCTGAGCCTTAGCGCGGCAATTGGGCCATGGTGCACGGTCCATAGGAATACCGGCAAACTGGGACCCACCCGCTAGCTAGCATCAGCCACCAGCGCGGTTGATTCCGTGGCCCTGGATATTCTCGTATGTAAATTCATGAACTTTGGTAAGCAGCCAAGAGCAAACTACATATACCTGGATATCATGGCCTATGCGATGCATCAAGTGATAGAGCATGGATGCCATAAGTTAAAACAGTCGTATATGGTCCTATCACCATCTCAAGATGTGTGAAAAACTAACCTATACGAGGTTGACCACGCTAGGCCTTTACGAAAGTTGATTAGGAGGTAGTCAAACTGCATGACAGCGGACGCGTCCATTTCGTGTTAGTGGGCAATGGCATGGTCTAATAAAGCGCTCCGATTTGCTGTCACCGCATACTATTAGTCCCTACCGTTTACTCGGTAAGTTGAACTCGGGAGACAATATATTAATTGACTTGCTACTCGTTTGTACGTAGGGCAACCCGGGATAATGGAACGCATGATTTAAGGTATGTTTGTGAATTGAAGAGGAATTCGCGTCTTCAGCCCGTCTCAGCTTGGCTTGCAATGTTTGCCGGAATCTGTCGCACACCTAAGGTGTCGTGTGCGGGATACGTCAAAATACAAATTATGGCTCTAGGGTCATGGTGATATTAAACACAGCGTAGTGAATGCCCAAGAACATTTGTACCTACTTACCTATATTGGCAGGTAGACAAAAAGCTTATATGAATTATCAAGACCTGCATACTGTCAGCCATGTCGAGTCTAGCTTTTCTCTAAAAGCCGAGGGTCTAGACGAGGCTAAATTTGGAAATGCAGCCTCCAACGACCCTAATTAACTAAACTTTTGCCGGATTTGGTCAGTACTCGAAGATCATTGGACACTGAGTGGTCGGGGTTAAAATCAGGGGTACGCGGGTTGGTCCTCCTCATTGGGAATAATGGCCAACGGCGGAACCCGCGGGGACCTAAACTTTTAATCAATTCCTTCACGCCTCTAAATCCCACCGGCAACGATTCCATCCTGCCATTTCGAGTTGCTATGAAAGTGCCAATCGGATAAGGTACAAAGCATTGGGAATGAATGAACAGTATTAGCCTTCTATCACTCGGCATATGATGCAGCACATGTGTTCTTCTATATGAGGTTGGTAAAGGTTGAGCGAGGCGCAGCTTCTAACTAGCGTCATAGCGTGTCGTCATCTTACGATGCCAGTGCTGATCTTTAAAGGAAAAGAGCTCAGCTACAGCCTCCACTACGGCATATATTCCGTTGCCCCTATAAATCTGACTGGTAAAGCTGCGACTTGGTACCTGAATTCTAAAGGATTCAATGCGACACAGCAACAAACCCACAATCCCACATATTGATTTTAAATACCTAATCCCGAGACCGATATCAGGGAAACTAATGGTAGTTGGTGTGAATAAAGTCTGTGTCTGTGCCTCATCCCCGGAATAATAGGTAACAGGTAATAGGTAAATCGAGTAGAGAGAAGGTTAGTACTATGGATTACAGTCGATCCCCGTACTCCTCCCATTTTAACCGCATATTAATAGACTAACCTATTCTCTTTTAGGTAGTCATTGAACCATTGAATCCCCAAAGTCCTACAACTCTAATAGGTATTGCTTATGCCGCTCACGCGAATGTGTCACTGCCCGAGAAGTAAAGGAGTCTGTCGTGCCATTCAAAAACTGTATCACTGGAAAGAGCCAAATCGCCATTGCTCTTTTCCATTTGAATTACATTCCGAATCATTGGCGTGCGACCAATTTCTCGACCATTCACCATCTGGACCTCGGAGTTCCTAAACTTGAATTTCCCCTGCTGAGCACATGGTCAATTTATGTTCGTCTTACATTAAATCACCCCACCCTACAGAAGACAGAAGCCACGCACTTTCAAATCTCCTCACTCGAGTCTCGGGCGTTCCTTACATATTAAGAGGCCTCTTCTGAATTGAATCGATCGCCAAGAATTGGAACCGTCTAAACCTTCCTACTCGCGCAACATCCCACCTACCCACCTACCCCCTACCCACCAGAGTCTCCGATTCCATCACTACTACAACATCGACGAACTGTTGCAGAACTTGCTTGGACGCGCGGAGAGGTATCATCCTTGAACGCTGCTGCACGCTGTTGCGACCGTGTTTGAGTTTGAGTTTTTTTCCTGGGAATATTTATTGTCCTCCACTCTCCAACGTCCACGAATCCTCCTATTATTAATTTTTTTCATGTGTCAATCAACCTCACCTTACGAATAAAACCAACCGCCATCATGAAAGCACCAGTCGCTACATTATGCGTCTCCCTCTTCGCCGTCTTGGCTCTTTCAGCTCCGATTGTTATTGTGGACGAGCTCACGAACCAATCCAATGATGCATCAACCCATGTACGACAAACGACACAGCAGACAGAAGTTCGATCCAGACCAAAGTTCTTTCTCTCTTTTCTCGCACCCTCACGAGTGTCAACTGAAAGACGTCCCAACATCGTTATCACAGAAGATGGTCGGCGCATTCAATTACCGGACAACCTTGCCGGAGCTAAATCTTGGGAAACACCTAATGTCCTTCACTTCCTTACCTCATTAACACATTCCAAGAAGTTATCGCCATTCCCCGAATCAAGTATCATGAAAGAGGAAACTCGTGCGAACATGGCGGAGATCGAACACCAGGAAACAATTGTGGAGCTGGAAACCAAAGCGGAGCGAGAGTCGTGGACTTATCTGCCCTACATGTCCCAGGACAATGTGTTGCATTTCCACTGTGTGCGTAAGGCTGCAGACACGGTTATGCTAGCCATTCCATTGGCTGCCGTCGCCATGATCCTCATAACGATTGTGTCGAGCGCACTTCGATATACGTATGGTTACTCCTTATTTGATTAGTGTTTCGTTCTTAAAACTAACATTGGTCATAGGTGTCGCACTCTAAGTGTTCGCAAGGAGGGAGCCATCCGTTTAGGTGACGAAGAGAGTGCGGATTCCAGTTGTTCGCTACGAGTTACCTCTGAGCCGTATGTTCTCAGACCTGGTCAGAAAATGGACTCAAGACCCGGCGCGATCGACGAAAAGAGTGTAGAGATGTGACGGTCTTGTGGTTGTCTTCTGTTATGATACCAAAATCGGGCTTGGCGTTTTGGATCTGAGCTGGCATGTTCAGAACGGCATTTGCATTTTGTTTCGCCAGTGAGCAGTGCATGGTATTGCCACGATTATGCAACATCAATTGAGTCACGCCAAACACGAATGAGTACGAATTGGAAAATTCAGGCAGCTGGAGGTTTACCCAGAACTTGGTCATGCAACTGATGACAAGGTCGATGATTGGGGACTCTTCCAGGAATATTGGACTTGTACGCGAACCCCACAGTGTCAGTTCGAGCTCGTTACAGATGGATTGAATTCAATTCATCAATTGAGACTGGAGTCCACAAGAATTGGCCTTGTCATCATGTGAATCAGAAGACTTGCGGAGCGATTGATCCTATTATCATCTTGCACATAAGACCTCGACGCTAGATATGCGTGTCGTGGACAGGCTCTGAAGCCGTCCCACCCCATCGAATAGCCTAGATTCCAGGGCAAAGATGTCGATACACGTTGTCAATATATTCCATGGACCCGTTCAAAAGCATGTATGAAGCCACAGAATAGGTAAAAAGAATAGGCCATCATCAGTCAACGTCCGATCTATCTCGGCTTGGCTCACCGATTTGTACGCATGCATACCTCCGAATGGATCTTTTTTCTGTTCGATAATGTATACTCTGGCCACTTTTACCTTGTTAATGGTTCTTGCGGGTACCTGCACGTAACCATGAAGCTGTCCAATTGGCATCCCCGTCGAGCTATAGCATAACGTGTGATGTTGGAAGGTGACCAGTGGAGTTATAGGCATACTACGTAGGAAGATTTTTGATTGGGAGATCAGGCTTTCAACTTTGCCTCTAATGCATTAGTACAGCTGTATATGCATCGATCCACGGCACACAGCACCGAATCTAACGATAAGTGGTTCAAGGTGAATAATTCTTTTCGCCTCTGTGACTCTTTCTATGACTCCAGGCTGAAAAGAGTGACACGGCTATGCTAACTTGCAGCAAGCTGAGGTCAGATATATGATTCAATGTCCCACGCGACAAAATTTGGTTTGATGACTGAAGAGCTGAGACCGCCACTTTTCGAGGCGATTGATTACGGCACACACGGATTCCTCCGTTCTGCAGAGCTCCTCAACCTTTTTGGCTTCGGTTCGCTTTGCTTTGCTGTGCTGTGCTGTACTATGCTGTATTCCAGTACGTGCAAGGAACGTACATCCGGTGCTGTAGCTGTAACTGCAACCAGGCATGAGGCGCATAATATACCCATGCGGAGGATGAGTCTGGATAATATACCCTTACAGTTCACCTACATAGACCGCTTTGCCGATATGCAAGTTGGCAACTTTGTGATGATTGGAATTTGATTCGAAATTCGGCCCCCAACGCTGGGACCTACCCCAATTGGCGACAGCGGCCAGCCGTTCGAGGCGCTAGTCTAGTAGCTAGGGCAGCACCTGTTTGAGAACTACTGCATATGAACCCCTCCCGAGTGGAAGGCATTCATGGCGTAGCCGTTTTCTATTCCTCCCTTCCCTACCTTCCTTGTACTTGCAAGGTATAATGTCGCTAAGCCACGCCGCATATGTACATGCAGAGTACTAATGAGTGATTCACCTAGACGCCATCGAGGCAGGTACCACTTTCTCATCAGACACGCAGATACGCACACATCTCACTAGTCATATTAAAGAATAGGTTCTGTCTCAGCTTGTTCCTCCTAAAACCTTCTCCTCTTTCTTTTCCCCCTGTTTCTTCACAATTTACCAGACAATTTATTAGATTTCTGGTTAGAAATAATCTAGGAGATTTAACCCGTACCTTAAGGTTATCAATAAACTTATCTTAGTCCCAAGACCGAGGTCAACTATAGACTTTCGGCCATAGATACCCCGCAGCCACCTATACCGGCGTGGATTACATTGGGGGAACTCCGCTTAAACTGAGTCGCGCGTCTCCCCCCGAGATGTCTCTACACGTTGGTGACAGCGCGCGGCGTGGGCGCTCACCATCTCCGGCACGCGCTAGTGAAGGCCGTGACCGCCGTCGCGGCCGTCCAGATTCCCCATCCTTGCTTGACGCCGTGCGAATGCCCTCTCCACCGGCCGGCTTCAGCTACGACGACACAGCACCGCGCCGCCCTACCTACGACCACAATGGCCCTCGAGGTACTTCATACCGCCCGGGATCACCTACAGACGAGTCGAGCTATTATCGCGCAAGCCGCGACTCTCTGGGCTCTATTCCAGATATGCGGTATACGAGGCATAGCGAGGAACGCGTATCGAGAGGGGACAAGGACATGGTAGAAGCTGCCCAAGACGTGCTGCGACGAGGTGCTGATGCCTTCCTTCCCTCGAAATACGTCAGCAAATTGCTCCAGTCGGATAGTGAAAAAGAGAAGAAAAAAGAACGCAAAAAGGAAAAGTTAGAAGAGGATCTGGCATATGGCAGTGCTGTCCCCGCTCCGGCGACGGGCAAATACTCCAGTGCCCAGAGTCCAACCTCTGGTAGGGTGCATTACTCCATGCCTGGCCAGTGGGAAGATGAAAGAGATAAATTAAGATATCCGCGTGTGGACGCAGCTTATACGCCACCGCTTCCAGAAAGGCCGGAGAAACGTAGTTCTTATGGGCTAGATCCTAGGATGTCGGGGGCGAGAGTCGTTGGTGTCGACCCTGGGAGCGATCGACGAGATCGTTCACCTATGCCGCCTACTGGGCGAATGTCCTCGTTGACTGTTAACACGGGACGCCATTCTGCCTCGCTCTCTCTATCGAGCGCGCCCCCATCACCACTTCTAGAATCTTACCATGGCACTTATCAATCCATGTCACCAATGCCGTCACCGCTGCTCCTCGCTCAAGAAAGCCCTAGGCATTCAGATTTCATTGAGCCACTCTCGCCTAGTCTTTCTGACGGCGAGAGCAACAATGGCGAAAAGAAGCGGCGTCGGGCTCGTTTCGCCGACCCTGTGGACGATGCGGCTCGTCTGGCTAAAGCTCTGAAGGGAGAACACTTCCCTCCTGATACTGAGCCCCTCATCGAAATCCTACCCGGCATGACACACGAGCAGATCATGGAGCTGCGTGTTGAGTACAAGCGACTCGTCAAGACAGGCCCTGAGCGCAAGGGCGTCAATGTTGCTAAACATATCCGCGCCCGCCTAAAGGACGAGGACCCGACTCTCATGAAGGCGTGCTACACGGTCGCGCTCGGGAAATGGGAGTCGGAGGCGTACTGGGCCAATTTCTGGTACCATGGCGACAAGACGCGGCGTGAGCTGCTGATTGAGAGCCTGATGGGCCGCAGGAATTACGAGATTGCGCAGATCAAGGAGGCTTTCTCTGATAAGAAGTATCGAGACTCCTTGACGATGTGTATGAAGACTGAGCTGAAGGAGGACAAGTTCAAGCGCGCCGTACTTATGGTGCTTGAAGAGAAGCGGATGGAGGATATAGATGAGTATGGACGTCCGGTCCCCATCGATCGTGAATTGGTGCAGGACGATGTCGAGGCCCTGTATAAAGCCGTTCGTAGCGATAGAGGGGGCGAGACTTCTATGATTCAGATCGTGGTCTCGCGCAGTGATAACCACCTTAAAGAAGTTCTCAGATTATACGAGAAGGTTGTTGGAAGTAATTTCGCTCGGGACGCGCTTAAGAAGAGCGGAAACCTTGTGGTGAGTAACAGGTTCCTACATACCAATTCACTCCAAAGATGCGAGGCTGACATGTCAAATAGGGCGAGCTTCTAGCACATATCCTCAACGGCATAATCAACAAGCCAGTCCGTGATGCGCTTCTCCTCCATCACGCACTCACAGCTTCTAAAAAAGACCACCTGCGCCGCGAGCTCCTCATCTCCCGGCTCGTCCGCTTCCATTGGGACCGCCACCACATGGCGGCCATCAAGCGTGCGTACCGCGAAAGGTACGGCGAAGAACTTTCCGACGCGGTAAAAGAGGGCACTAGCGGCGAGTGGGGCCTATTCTGCGAGCAGCTAGTCGTCACGCGCATGCCAGACGACGTCAAGAGCTTTGAGAAAGTCGAAGCTGTGAGGGAGATTAGAAGATCTGATCGAGAGCACGAGGAGAGGCTTAGGGAGAGAGAAAGGGAATTGGATAGGGATGGTGAGCGAGAAAGAGAAAAGGAGCGGGAGAGGGAGGACAGGCATAGAAGGAGGGAGAAGGATAGGCATAGCGACAGCGATAGAGAGAAGAAAGAGAGGAGGAAGGAGAGGGAGCGGGAAAGAGAAAGGAAGGAAAAGAGTGAGGGTTTACTTGTTGTGAAGGATCATAAGCATAGGGATGGAAGTCGGAGTCGCGAGAGGAGTAGGAGTAGGAGTCAGAGACGGGAGTAGATATTTGCGGGTTAGATGATTGTCGACGAGGTTATGGGATGAGTAAGTGGATAATGAGGATGAAGACTGGATGAGGGGATATAGGAGGGAATCTATATACCTAGGTACCTAACCTAATAATTTGATCATATTTTCAATATCTTGCGCGAACGGCGGTTTAATAGCCCATCTACTCGTCAGGCTTATACAATCAGTTTCTCGTCAGGCTCGAGTAACACGAATTTGAGTAACCCGACGATGTACACACATATATTCCATTCCCTAACCTAAGTATAATATTCACATGGTGTGCTGGCTTGCTTCCTTCCTTATTAGCTAAGAGAAGAGGGGGCAACCGGTGCCGGACATCCAGGTACATATCTCCATAAGTTAGGTTAGGTAGGTATGCAAGAGCCAATGGCAACCGGAGCCGAGTAAGAGTGGGAATTCGCCAATCGGACGGCTTTCCTGAAGGAGATCTCTGCAGGGAAGGATTTCGGGGTCCGCGTTTGCATGTTTAAGTAGGGGTTAGGTAAAGGCTGGTAGGTTAGGTTAGGTAGCAGGGTGGGGAGGTAGGGGTAAGTAGGGGGTGAGGTAAGCGCCGAATTATTCAAGAATTGAGAAAGATGTTGCGAGTTCCGTGTGGAAGAGAAGAGAAGAGAAGTGGTGGCTTGCGATGCATCAGGTACCTACCTATTCAGGGGCATAGTTAATGACTTACTTTCCAATTGAACTGGAGGGCTTTTTTTTCTTTCTATTTTGAATTAGATCCCTAGAACACTGTTTGCTAGGTGGGAGGACGGTGGTTCTTTTAAGGTATTCCCTCCCTTACGTCTTGCTGCCGTATGCGGCTAAGGATCGTGTGACCGCGATGATGAACTTGCAACGTCGCTTTTGGCACGACATAGAAGAAGAGTGCTTCTATTTGAGATTTATCTTATTATTATATGCATCGGAACCCAATGATAATTATACCTAAGGTATTGAAATATGTTGGTGTCAGCAACGGAGTTACCCCTTATTCAATGAGCCTTTGGCCTGAGATCTCAACATGATGAGGGGAGGAGTGTGATCTATATCTCTCATATTTTTATAAACAGTGACATCGCCTCTACCGTATTTTCATATACCTTGTTATTGTGCTGTCGTAATTGACGTCCCCTCAAGCCCGAGGTCGACCTCAGTCAGAGCCCATCTTATCTCTCTGCATGCCATATCTACTGTGACCATAACGAAGTCTAAGCCCCAGGTAACAACCGACCCTCCTATCATCCAAACTCCCCTAAAACATAAGAGACCAATACCTCAACATCAACCCCAACCACACGGCAAACAACACATACAAAGCGATACTCAACAACGACCACGGCCTCTCAATCCTATCCAACCTCCCCATCTTTTCCTTCTGTCTCACCCCCCTCTCCCTCTCGCCCTCCCTCCCCCTCCACGGAACCCCCACCCCAAAATCATCCAATATCTGCTCACTCGTGATCCTCGCACCAGCAAGCACAATCGGTACACCAGTCCCCGGGTGCGTACTAGCACCCACAAAATACGTCCTCCGCAACCCTTTCGCCCTAGTGCCGGGCCGGAAAGACAGCACGTTGAAGAAGCTGTGGCTAAGCCCGAGGATGGACCCCTTGTCTAGGTTGAACTTGTCCTCCCATGTCGTGGGGTCGTTGACGAGTTCGTGTGTGATGAATTGGTCTAGGGGCGCGCACCCCGTGCGCGCTGTTATGGTGGAGAGGACGGCGCGGCGGGCGCGGTCTATGAGCGCGGGC
The DNA here is from genome assembly GCA_022497025.1 of Hypoxylon sp. FL0890. Taxonomy (NCBI): domain Eukaryota; kingdom Fungi; phylum Ascomycota; class Sordariomycetes; order Xylariales; family Hypoxylaceae; genus Hypoxylon; species Hypoxylon sp. FL0890. Next base: position 347,146 of record MU386552.1, on the reverse strand, counting down.
CAGTCTTGGGCTCTTGGTTGACTGACGTTATCTGGGTTGGTGAGACCCCGCGATTGGAGAAGGTGCCCGGTGGGCACGAGGGCGATTATTGAGTCACGACCCTCAGGGGCGGCGCTCGGGTCGATCCGGCTGGGCACGTTGATGTAGAAACTGGGTTCTTTAGGCAGTGATTGCCGGTCAAAAATAGCGTCGAAGGACTCGCGGTACTCGTCCGCGAGGAAGATGTTATGGGTTTGCAGCTCGGGGATTTTCCGGTCTAAGCTCCAGTAGAACGATATCGAGCTGCACGAGCCGTCTCGCTGCCTTAGGGCCTTGCTATAGCTCTGTGTGCTCGGCGTCTGGGGGAATAGGTTCGAGTAGGCGTAGACTAGATCTGCGTTTACGACGACTACGTCCGCGTCTAGCACCTCGCCTGATTCCAATTGTACGCCCCTCGCCGTTTTGCCATCGGCGTGGGTGAGGATCTGCTTAACGGGCGTGTTCAATCGATACTCCACACCCAACCTCTCGCCAACCTTCACAAGCGCGTCAAGTACAGCATGAAAACCGCCACGCGGGTACCAAATCCCCTCCGCCAGCTCCGTGTACTGGAGCAGGGAGTACGTAGCGGGCGCATCGAAGGGGCTCATGCCCATATACATCGTCGCAAAGGTAAACACTCTTCTTAACCTCTCGGTCCAGAAGTACTTAGCAGCACGGTTCCATATGCTATGCAAGGGGTGAATCTTCAAGCCCGTGATGACGAAGCTCGGAACCACCAAGTCCCAGAGACTCGTGAAGTTCTTGTGGAGCACGTCGCTGACGCTGAGTTCGTAGTGGTTGTGCGCCTCCCGCAGCCACGCCAGGTACCGTCTGAACCCGTCCTTGCCCTCCCAGCGTTCGATCTGGGTCTTCATGCGCGCGAGGTCTGTGGATAGCTCGAAGGACTCGCCGTCCGCGAACCACACGTTGTAGTTCGTCGGGCAGCGCAGCAGCTCCACGCCCTCGGCCTCGAGGGACGTATCCAGGTCGTGGAAGGCTTCCTGGAAGAGCTTGGGAAGCAGTAAGAGAGATGGTCCTTGGTCGAAGCGGTGTCCATCGTGGTATATTAAGCTGCACCGTCCACCGGTGAATGAGTTCTTCTCCAGTACGGTCACGGAGAATCCTGCTTTCGCTAGACGGGCTGCGGTTGCGATGCCGCCGGCGCCAGCGCCTGGGATTTCGTTAGTAGGATGATCGTGAGAGATACGTAGGTCGTCGATACTTACCGACCACGATCGCCTTCTTACGTCCTATTTTGAACATTGCTTACCTCGCTTGAGCGCGAGTTCGAATTAAAGTGAGCGATCCACCGTTACAGATGAAGGTAGTGGTGAGTAAATTATCAGAGGCGAATTTATGTATGAACTCAAAAGAAGCTTAGAGTACAATCTAGGTCTATAGATACTGTTTACCAATCAATACCTGGTCACAGTAGAATTATTGGACTGACTTACACGTCCGGTGGCATTAGTCTGCCAATTCGGATGGGAAACTCACAGTAATAAGCACACTCATAGAGTAGCCTTGAAGAAATAGAATTAGATGATAGATTGTTACATATTCCCTTCAGATCAGCTCCGGAAATTCGATATATGATCATGCGAAAATAGATAGCTTCCTAAAGTAACTCCTGCGGCAATCGTACCAAAGCACCGGGATCAAGCTCATGATCCCAGATCCCAATAAAAATAAATAGCTCAGCCATGTCATCTCATGGATGTCGTGTCTTACGATCTCGACTCATCATCCTAAATGGGCGCATCGACCCGGGAATGCGAGTCGCGCTAACAAAGCGCGCCGAGTGAGTACCGGATCCGACTTCATGATTCATCATTGAAATCTGCAAGGGTCGAGCTAATATGAGGCGCTCCCTAGCGCAATTGGGTGAAATCCATACCGCATGTTTGCACACCCAAATTTCGCATACGGGTTGTTTGAGTTTCCGGGTATGTAAATGAAGGAGGAACAAAAATCTACATGCGATTCCCCGCCGGCGATGTGGAAATAAAGTTAGTTTTGTGTTTTGTGGAGCTTATACTGCCTCATGTCGATGTCCTTGTATTGTCCTACATAGGTACGTATACAGGTAGATAGTAGAACAACTTGGATCAAAGAAATCCTTGTGTTACATCAATTAATCTGGGAGAATAGAAGATGAGAAGTATTCTCCCCTAAGTTAGTGGTCCTTTTGAGAGGACGTGAATGATGTTGTAAAATATTAGTACACCAGAGCTAAGGTAGTAGACTCATACTAAAGCTGAGATGCCAAAAAGGGGGGATATCTGTCTATGTTGTAATTCTATCCAAAAACTTCATAGCAGCGCCATGCTCTCAAATAACATGTCGGTTCTCATATCTAAGTGGATTTTTCCTAAGATAGGCAGCATGAAGCGCAGGAGGCACGGTCGTCACTCAGCCAGTAGATTTTTCCACGCGACCCATATACGCCTCGAGCGAGGAACTGTTGCCCGGCCCCTTCGAGTTTTCGAAGGGACTCCGGTTCTCTCTCGCAATACCCGACCAATTTCCATGTAACTTTCGACGGCCACAATCAAAGGGCCGCGAACCTCGGCAGGAAGCATAGTCATTGTAGCCCGTGACCGTTCATATTCCTTGAAAGCGTGGTCCAGTAGCCTCTGTCTAAGTTTCTCCACTTTCGGCTGTTTTGGGTCCTTGAGGATATCCTTAGGTGTTAGGTCCTCCTCCTTGAGCCAATTCGTCGGTAAGTAAACCCGACCCATTTCTGCATCCACTAGAATATCGCGAGCAATATTGACATATTGCAATGCATGTCCCATCGTCTGAGCAGCCACCACAAGGATAGCTTCCTTATCGTTTGGGAGTTTTATCTCACAGTGATGGAACACGAGCCACAAGCATAGTTCTCCAACAGTGCTTGCGACGCGATGTGCGTAAAGTTCAAGGTCTGTTTCATCCTTGATGGGAAACTTGGGATCAGTCTGGTTGAATGAGAGGTCCATTCTAAAGCCTTCCAAGAGATCGTAGAGTGGCTTCCTGGGGAGGATTTCATATGGCAAAAGTTTGAGTGCTGACCTCGTCTCTTCTGGAAAGTCTTTCTGTATAAATTCGTTGATGGCCCGATTTGAAGACGGCGATTGATTATCCAAACCGTAAACCAAGTCAAGATATTTAGTCAACTTCTTGATCCACGCCAAAGCTTCGCTCTCTGTGCGTGAATCATCTATCAGGTCATCTGCCACTCTACAAAACGAGTATCTAGGCAAGATTAGCATAGACAAATGGGGAAAAGCACCGAATTACTTACAAGAGGACTAGATCAATGCGAAGATGTCCAGGGAAAACTGAGCTCGCCAAGTAGAAGCTCCTACTCTTCCGACGTAGGGTCTCCACAGCCTCTCTAATACCCTTTACCCGTACCATGTCATATTTCGCAGGATTAGTGAGAACGGCTTTAATGAGAAGACTTGGAGAAGGGGATTCTCGATCAAAGGGAAACAGTTCAGGAAATGTATATAGAACTGCCAATCCTCTATCAAACGCGACCATGCCAAAAACAATTAGTGTGTTAGTAGCGAGAAAGAAAACGGCCTCTTCTAGTTCTAGGCTCCCCCATAATCGCCAGCCGAGCTTTGTACCAGATTCAATCGCCCATGTGCCCCGTCCCAGAGCAAGTTCATCAACGATCCACAAGTACACCGTCGGTATGATGATCGGGGTCGCAATGCAGACTAAGGGGAGCCTGATCAAGAAATATCCGGATAATGTCCACGTGAGAAGAGCGAATGGACATGCCCATATTAATATGAGGCCCAGGTATGTCCCCTCACCTCCTTTTCTCACAAGATGGGCACCGACGACGATACCTCCGATAAGGAGAATCTGCCCTAATGTTCTTGTTCGATGGGACTTCGGTGAGGTGTCCTTCTTGTTCGTAAGGAATTGGGCATGAAGAACAGGCTTGTTCAGTAATATGTAAATCGTGGACGTGATGTAGGTCTGAATGACGAAAAAGAATAACTCTTCAGCTGGCACGCCGAAGAGACGTGGCCCGGCTATCGCGTCAGGGGGATATGTCCAGATAGCATGACGTATCAAGTAAGAATCCCAAGGGAGTGTTGCAAAGAATGCGACCAGTATCAGTGTAAGCGTCTTATACAAGTCAAGCCTTGTGAGTAGCGGTCCCAAAATAAAGGTGAGAAGACCAGCCGGGGGTAGAGTGTACTTCAGATGTCTACCAACAGATTAGTCTGTATATGTTCTCATAGCACGAGAGCGGTTGTATTCATTGGGGTTATTATGAGTCTTACACGAGGGCATAGTCATAGGCCATGGCGGCTGTCAAACTTTTTGGTAAGTTTTGGCTGACATGTACATATAACTCAGACTCTGGTCGATTAACATAACATGCCGTGCAATTATGAGATGTACTATATGAGATCAGCGAGCGACGTATCTGGCACAGCCGACAGGATAGATTTCAGATGGCAACGAAGGTTTAGCGGCGGCCAGAGGCAAAATTGTAGCCATCCACCTTTATTTCGGACTTCCGACTCTACCCAAGCTCTTATTAGGAATATAGCCAAGTGTAGCACAAGGCTCAAATTGAAAGGCTGGTAGGGTAGCCATGATGAATCGTTAGTTTGAAAGGAATTTTGGTCCATGAGATCATAGACTTCGAATTAGTTCGCAGCTCGTAGGAATGAGGTGTGATATGTAGAAGAATTCCTTAGAGGCATCATCGGCGCTAAGTTCCGTTAGAGAGGTGATTTCCTATTGTAGAATGTCCACACTAATAATGCAGGGGTTGGCGCTGAGATGGCGCTAAATTATGCAAGATCTCAGCGGGGACCACATTGCCAAGCCTCCATCTGCCACTTGAGCGGCACCCAGTACTCTCCCTGAGCGAAACATGGTATTCCCAAGAATCCGATCAATTTACCAACATAAATGAATATCAGGGACTGGCTGGACATGTACGCTGTGGTTTAACGGCATCTCCGGTTTCGGCATAACGCCCTCTGAGTAGGCCCCGCCACTTTCAGGATTATCTAATCGACAGCCGAGTCCAACAAGGACTCTCGTATTATAGGTGTTTGGGTTCAGGTCGATCAATCATAAGATCGCAAAATAAAGAGGCCAGAGGACTTTGTAGGGCGACAATTCATGGAGGAAAACCCAAGTCGAGGAAGATTATCACGGTAATTTAAAAGATTCAAAAGGACGGGGGCTCTAGCAAGAAGTCGGACAAGGTCGGATGAAGTGGGGAGTTGGTACCTAGGGAGAGAGCCAGGAGAGCTTCCTTCTTGCCGGCTAACTCCACAGCTCTAGAGGGCGGTGAGCGGCGACAATATAGTGGGATAGACGGTGTCGCATGGCAGAATTGAGGGGCAGGCATTAGCTAGTCAATTTACTGGGATGAGTTGCTGACATAATTCTTTTACTCTCGTCGTGATTTGTCGACAATTTTTCGCGACTCTGAGAAGTCATTAATTTTTGGTATTGGTATATAAAGAGTAGAGCTTCATCTCTTTATTTACTTACCATGACATATAGACTTGTAAGTAAACCTCCGTCTACCTAATTCCTATCAAATCTGACTCGTTAAGGTTCGGTCCCTCGGGACTCGATCGTTAGGTCTTACCAGGAGGCGTCTCCTAGGCGCAAGAATCCAGCATTACTTGCGACCAGTTCCCTTACCGAGAATAGCCACCTCCCCCGCTACTTCGGCTCCAATCCAACATGGAGTCTTTGCTTCACAGCAAAGAACTTTTGCGTCCGTAACACCTCTGTCCTCAGGGACGCGACCCCCGCAGACTTTAACAGAAAAGATCGTACAACGTTATGCCGTCGGTCTTCCGGAAGGAAAGGTTGTTCGGAGCGGCGACTATATCAGCATTTCGCCAGAGCGGTGCATGACCCATGGTTAGTAATTGTATTTACACAATTACTATATCTTCATTGGGCTAATCATGGGATAGACAACTCGTGGCCTGTCGCCTCTAAGTTCATGGCTATGGGAGCTACTCGTGTCCACAACCCACAGCAGATTGTGTGTGCCTTAGACCACGATATTCAGAATACCTCTGAATCCAATCTCCGCAAATACCAGCAGATCGAGTCCTTCGCCAAACAGCACGGCCTGTCGTTCTGGCCTGCGGGGAGAGGCATTGGACATCAAATCATGGTAGAAGAAGGATTTGCGTGGCCAGGCACCATGGCAGTGGCGTCAGATAGCCACTCAAACCACTATGGCGGGGTTGGCTGCTTGGGTTAGTACTTGCTGTACTCTTCATTCCCCTTTTCCGATAACCCCACGAGCGGCCAGCTACCGAAAGAGACCTTTTTGTGGGAGTTTCGCTTGCCAGATACGACTCGTAATTCATGAGATTGACCTCAAAATCGATATCTAACTGAGATCCCTTAGGCACGCCTGTTGTGCGCACAGACGCTGCTAGTATTTGGGTAAGGAGTGTTTTAAGGTACTTTTGACGGCACCTAACATTTGATACAGGCAACATCGCGGACATGGTGGCAGTTAAGTATCCCAGCTTTATAGTCGGCCCACGAAGAGACATTTGCGACCGGGTGGCACTCAATTCGAGGCCCTTGGGCATGTCTCAGCCCTCTTCGAGGCAGTTACTAACTCTTAGGTACTGAACAGAATCCCCCCTATTGCGAAGGTTAATTTCGTAGGAACGCTGCCGGTCGGGGTTACAGGCAAAGATGTGATTGTTGCGTTATGTGCCTTATTTAAGGACGACGTCCTCAACCATGCGATCGAATTCGCAGGCCCTGGGGTAGAACACTTACCTATAGATACCCGGTTAACCATTGCGAATATGTCAACGGAATGGGGAGCTCTTAGTGGCTTATTCCCTATCGACCGAACATTAGAACGTTGGCTAAGATATAAGGCGACTGAAGCAGCGATGTCTCCCGATCGGACCACTCGACAACGCATCACCCACGAAAGGGTAGATGAGCTGTTCGCTAATCCTCCTGTGGCAGACCCCGATGCGGTATATGCCAAGCAGCTCTATCTAAACCTCTCTACTCTCTCACCTCACGTCTCCGGCCCTAATTCAGTCAAGGTTGCAACACCACTTAACGAACTTATTCCACAGAATATTAAAATTAATCGCGCATGTAAGTACTTATTATATTATTTATTCTAAAAGCATCTCTCTCTCTATTTACGCTCCCGAGATATGATAAAAAACTTATAACAATCTTAAAATGGTAATAAACTAAGAGTATCTTAGATATCGTCTCCTGCACCAACTCACGGGCCTCGGACCTTGCGGCAGCTGCTAAAGTCTTCAAGGATGCCGCTAAGGCTAATGCTGGTACTATTCCCAAGATTGCCGACGGTGTCCAGTTCTATATTGCGGCAGCCTCGGCACCAGAACAGGAGTTCGCCGAAGCTGCAGGCGACTGGCAAACTTTGCTCGATGCTGGTGCGCAACCGTTACCTGCCGGATGCGGGCCGTGTATTGGGCTTGGTACAGTAAGACATACCTCCCATGATTCGCGCAGCTTCGATTGTGCTGATATGGAAATTAGGGCCTCCTGGAGGATGGTGAGGTCGGGATCTCCGCTAGCAACCGGAACTTTGTAGGACGTATGGGATCCCGCAGTAAGTACTCCTTCTTATGCCCTTTGTGCCCCTTAGGCAATAACTTATTGATCTTTTCTTAGAATCACTTACATATTTGGGCTCCCCCGAGGTTGTCGCTGCCAGCGCTCTCAGCGGTATTATATCTGGCCCAGGCACTTATCAAGCGCCAGCAAATGGGTCTAGTATAGAATATGGATTCGGCACCGGTATGGAGAGTACTACGGAGGGCCAGCTCAGCAACATAGTACAACAGCTTGACTCGCTGATTGAGCGAGTTGAGTCTGCCGATAGTCCTTCTAAGTCCAGCACCGAGATTCTACCAGGCTTCCCTGAGAAAATTAGCGGCGAGATCGTCTTTTGCGACGCTGATAATATTAATACTGACGGTATCTATCCTGGAAAATTAACATATCAGGATAATGTCCCCAAGGAAGAGATGGCACGCGCTGCCATGTCCAACTATGATCCCGAATTCAACGTTATCGCTAAGCCAAACGACATACTAGTTGCCGGCTTTAACTTTGGCTGCGGATCTTCGAGAGAACAGGCAGCTACCGCGTTATTAGCGAAGCAGATTCCACTAGTTGTAGCTGGGAGCTTCGGGAATATCTTTGCCAGAAATAGTATGTATTCCAGAGCCAATTTTTCCCCTTCTTCCGCTCTCATATTCTACCTACTATGGAACACTTGTGTCCAAGTAGTTACCTAGTTTGGCTTTCTAATTCATGTCTCGTTTTATTTAAAGCAATTACTAACTCTGATTGAGGCATCAACAATGCTCTTCTTTCGCTAGAAGTCCCACGCCTTATCAAGCGCCTGCGTGCCCGCTTCGCTTCTCCTTCATCCTCTGGCGACGCCACAGAGCGCCAGCTGACGCGTCGGACAGGCTGGACGCTGACGTGGGACGTGAAGCACAGCGTTGTAGAGGTGCGGGAAGGCGAGGATGGGGAAACGTGGACAGAGAAGGTGGGCGAGCTGCCGGCGAACGTTCAGGCCGTGATTGCTGCTGGGGGCTTGGAAGCATGGGTTAAGGGGGAGATTGGAAAGTCGGGAACAACACCGACCCAATAAAAGCATGGGATGTTAGTAATAAAATAGAGAGAGTTACCGCAAAAAAGAGGGCTTGGTTTTTTAAAAATGTACATACTCGCTTCCAACAATATCTAGCACATACCACGAGACCTACATAGACGCTTTATCCAAGGCAATTGGATACTCGTGCTATATGCCACTTTCCATGTCTACTGCTGCAAGCAGTTGCCGTTATACGGTGCTATAAAAAGTGGCATACATTTGAAATTGTTTATGTGCATATGTACCGTATGTGCTTTTCTAGTAAATGTCTAAGTGCATATATGTAACTAACAGCAAATTCCAAATCCCCAATCTAATCAATCCACCAATCAGAGAATCCACCTGTCCCTCGGGTTGGTTACGGTTACATTCAACCAAGATCTGTCTCACTTCGCACCAAAGAGCCTCAAAACCCGAACCGCAACTCCAACCAGAGCTCTTCAATTCCTCGTCATCGGGAAGATAACTCAAGGCATATGAGCCGGACTACCTCATAATGCTGGTTGGCCGTCTCCGAGCCGCGCAGCTCTGCCTGCGACCAGCGGTCCTGGCGCGGCCTGTCCACATCAACCAGCGATTCGTCCAAACCAGTCTCAATCCCGCGACACAACTTCGCCAAGCGTCTCCAGCAACAGCATCGCAGCTCCGACTCTTCTCGCTCTCACAACTACGCTTCGCGGCCGAAAACCCCAAGAGTCAAGATCCCGTTGTCGAAGCTGCAGTGTCCGCCGCGACTCCAATCGCACCTTCACAACTACAACCACAACCCACCCTCGACAACACGCCCTCGCCCTCCGAACAACCACCCCGCCGCCGCCGCCGTCGAGGCCTCTACTACAGCACACTCTTCCTCCTCCTCGGCCTCTCCCTCGGCACCGCCCTCCGCCTAACCCTCGCCCCTCCCCCCCTCCCGCCCCCAGGCTCCGCCGAAGACGCATACCTAACCTCCTCAATCCGGTCCCGCGGGTCCTCCCTCCCCATCGTGCAATCCCTCACCGCAGACCCATCCTGGGACACCTGGGACGCATACACAGGCTTCCACGCCCAACCCAACGCGCCAAAACTCGTCTCCTCGCGCATAACCACGGGTCCACTCTCCGGATCGCGCGGGTTGCCCTTCCAGCGTATATTCCACAACGCGTCCACGGGTGAAGTGATCTCCGTGATATACTTCGGGCCCGGGACAGCAGGGTGGCCCGGTGTAGTCCACGGCGGCGCTCTCGCAACGGTATTAGACGAGAGTCTAGGTCGCTGCGCAATTCTCAAGTTTCCCGCGCGCACGGGCGTGACGGCGCGGTTGGAACTCGTGTATCGCCGGCCGACGATGACGGCGGGGTACTATGTCATTCGTACGCGACCGATGATCAATGCGGATGAGGATCCGGCAAAGAGCGAGCGTAAGATGTGGGTTGAGGGCACGCTGGAGACGCTGGAGGGGAAGACGTGTGTTGAGGCTAAGGCACTGTTTGTGGTGCCCAAGGGGGTGAATCTGAAGCCGCTTGTCGAGGGCTTCTAGGGGGGCCTGGGACAGCGGGCTCAGGTAGGAAGATGGTGATGTGCATGAGGGTGTAAATGTGGGTGTGAACTTGAACTTCGAGCGATTCAGCTGGAGAATTAGCAATTAGCATATCTAGCGCTCTCGCTAGAACTATAGCTTCATGTAGCATGAGCATGGGTAGGCGTTTGCGGTACCAAGGGGCGAAAAAAGAAGATACCAGAGCATAGAGCAATAGAGATATTATTTCGCGGTCCGTTGCCTAGCTAAAATAATACCTGATGACAGCAAACCCTGAGCCGAAACATATTACCGACAGACCGCTAACACTCTCATTTGCAACCTATTCTACAACATTGAAAGGAAAAAGCTATGGAATAAGCAACCAGGCCAACTAGGCGGAAGCCGTAAGATACGGAATGAAATATTTCTCAGTAGTTACCTCCTACGAAGAATGCGGCCGGAACGCAAACCCAACAGCCTGCAACATTTCAATTCTTTGGCTTTGCGAGAGCTCATTGCTTACGCCTCCCGTTTGGTCGGACAGTGGTGGATGGAGCGGCACGTTTGGGTGATAATATGTGGCGATATGAGATGCAGTGAGGGGGACAACTCCTGGTGGAGAGTGCGGCACAAGTGGTGGGCCGTAGTAATATTGGCTCGGCGCACGATAAAGCGAATCCTATTGCGCTTGTTCGGCTGGAGCCAATTGTTGCATCGGCGGTGGTACTTGACCGTAACTTGACGGCGGGCCCCGTCCTCGATACCCTCCTCTGAGCCCACGATGACCACGACCTCGGTGGCCTCCACCGTATCCTCGCCCACCACGGAAACCTCCACGGGAGCCATCAGCTATATTGGGTTGGCCATTAGTATTGGTTTGCCTATTAGCTGGTTTCTCATTCTCGTTAGCGTCGTTTGGGTCATTGGTTCCAGTCAGGGGTTGCGAAGCTGTGGATGATGGCGACGCTCGATTATTTCCCCCACGTCCAGGCCCACGTCGACGGATGAATGGTCGTCTTGAGGTTTTAGGTTTGCCTTCGACGGAGAAATTGATCTTCTTCACTGGATCTTCTGCCATTGCGAGGCCTGTCAGGCCAAAACGGTCCCAATCTTCCTTCGGGGTCGTCCAAGCCTGAAAGACATGTTCAAGCTTCTCGATCTTCCGCAGTTCCGGCACCCAGCAGCGCACGTATTCGCCATCTTTGTCGTAGTCAAAAGCTTGCTTTACCGGATTGAAAATGCGTGCTTCGCCTCGCGGGTCGTTTCCAACTCCTGCCACATACTGCCAGTTCGCCCAGTTGGATGAAACGTCATAATCGACTAATAGCATTTCGTACCATTCAGCGCCATAGCGCCAATCGATACAAAGATGCTTAGCAAGGAAGCTAGCCACGTTCTGGCGAGCACGGTTCGATGTATATCCGGTATGCAGCAGCTCTCTCTGAGAAGCATCAATCAATCCCATCCCAGTAGTGCCATCAAATACTCTCTGCACAATTTTTGAGATCTCATCTGCAGGCTCCTGCTGACCGTCCATGATTTCATCCTTGTGAGCCGATTTCCACTTGTTGCCACTGTCGTTTCGAAATCCGGCCCGAAGAAAGAGTTTTCCCTTGAATTTCCTGTTACAAAGCCTCATATAGTCGCGCCACAGTAGTTCAAAACGTATGGCTTTCGTTCCTTCATTTTCTCCTTCGCCGTATCCCTGGGACTCGGCTAGCGATTCATCTTTCCCATCTTCATAGACAACAAGTCTATGGTGGATTTGACGAGCAGTGATACATCCCTGTGCAAGGTAGGCAGATAACTTCGTACTAAAGTCGGCTCCCAATAGTCCGTTGCGCGAAGCCTTATACGAGAAGGCACTGCCTGACTTGATCAAGTAATCCAGTCTACTGAAAGCATTGTCCTCTCCACCGCGGAATGGATGTGCCGATTTAGCTCCTTCGGGGAAGGGTGGGACTCCGGACAAGACTCCATTAATGGGTTGTAAGAGTGCTTCCTCAAAGCTTTCGTATGAATCTGGAATCTCAAAGGGCGAGCTTTGATTTGGAATCTTGGACTTCTCAATGGCTTTAGGTAATGCGCCTTTTTCTGGAGTGGGTAAGGTCTCTCTGGGCTTCTCTCGAAGTGGTTCCATCATTTTCCTGTAAGTGGTGAACACATCTGGGAGATCCTGGGGTGAATTAAGCTGTTCCAGATCCCGGCTAGGGAAATGGGAAGTTGTTAGTGAAGTTCGTCATGAGTCGACATTCGTAACTCACTCGTCAATAAAGTATTTCTCGTCGACCCATAGTTGAAAGTCTATGCCCAGACTCGAACAGGTATCTGACATGGCCTTCTCGTCCCTTTTCTCCTCGTAGCCTTCTTCCCCTATCGTCCATACTCCTCCGACATTGAATTCGTTTTGCTGCAATCCATCAATGACTCTCTTGAGCACCCCATCGTATGGGCCTATCCTGATCGTCAATTCGCTTCCCAGCTTCTTGAGGTTGTCCTTCAAGTTCCAAATCGATTGGGCAATAAACTTTGCTCGATGTGGTCCACATCTCCAATAGCGTCCAACTTCGCTTTTAGCTTGGGGGAAAGGTGATTGGGTTCCTTCTTTCAGGAAGCCCGAAACCTCTATTTGGTGCGGAAGTAAGACGAAGAGAGGCAGAAGGTGCGTGAACCCATGATCGGATATAGAAGCAAGATGATGCAAGATGGGATTGTCAGAGACTCGCAAGTCATGGCGTATAATATAGACAAGAACCTTGCTAACCGTCATGGTCTAATAAGGAACGATGTGAGAGATTCGTGCGAGATAGCTAAGATATTGAGGGTGCAGTTTGGAACTTGAGCTCCGTATCAGTTAGATGGAAAGGAGTAGCAGACACGAAGATTTATGAGCCGGGAAACCAGATGACTTTCCAAGGTAACTTTCCCTAGCAGGAAACTGAACTTGAGTTGGAGCTGCCACAGCTCTGGCAAAATAGAGCCGGTAGATGGAAAGTTGACGTCTTTGATAGCTCGCTCGCCTTCGCCCTCTCAAAACCTGGCAGAATCGTATGTGCCCAGATCGACGCTAGTGTTACAGTATAGATGAGTCGCCTGATATTCGAAGGGGAATCCACGCTCCTGGAATCGGTTTCTGGGCCAAGGCGGCTGATGGTAAATCAGATTCTCGTGTTTTCGTCGCTTTCGCCGCTGTACAGCAAGGCTAGCCCACTTAATCTTTGGTAGGGCCAACCAGGGCGCCAGTTTCTAGAGTGAAGCTAGGGGAAACTGGCTTTTCTGAAAAAGGCAAAAGCGGTTCCAGATCAAGGTGTTTCGCCCTTAGGTTCCCGCAGCGGCGCTAATGTATGGAGCGGCTCATCAGCCTAATGGGTGTCGACGAGATTGGTATATCCGAGAAGGGTCAGATGCCGAGAGAACCGTCTCAACGGCTACTGCGGCTAGAGGGAGGTAACCCCACGATAGATGTAGCTCAGCCGAATCGGGCGTTCAGTGAGCGCAGAATATTCAGGTCGTGACGTGACTCCGCTTCGCACGAGTGCAGTGGGATATATGAAAACGGAGGACAAAGAAAACGGGAAGAATACGATGCGAAGCGAGACTTCTCCAGGCCTATGGCAACGTGGACTTTTGATCCAGAACACCATAACTCTAACAAGATCCACATACAATACAGGAGTATGGGTATCTCGCGATGACCGGGGATGGCTCTCTCGGGGTCTAGATATGCTACCCTGGACCTGGCTCTCCGGAGAGATGGGACCAGCAGAGCAAACAGGAAGGGAAATTGAGAATTCGGCGGCAGCCGGACACCATTCTGGTGGAGATGGTAGTTGATTATCGCAGGTAAACCCATCTTGCTGGCTGCATCTGCTGATCTGGCCATGGGGATTTGGATTTGGTGTGGTGGAAATCGGAATTGGAAAGTGTGCTATGCGCTTGTTGCCATGATGCTCAGATTCGTGTCCGGGGTTCAGAGATCGGGAACCCGTAAAATAAGATTTTTGGGGATCGAATACCAGGGTTCTTTCCACAGGAACCACTAAGAAGCTTACGTACATTTGCGGAGCAGGTTTCCCTGGATCGCATTGGCTGGTTCTCGCTGGTCTAGCTGGCACTTGCCGTCCGGGAAGAGCGACCTCCCTTAGCCCAACTTTAAGTTTAGGTACCTGACGTACTAAGGTCACAGGTACGGTAGAGAATTAGAGAATTATGAGAAGTTATGCCAGCGCATTGCTTCAGATAAACCTCGAGAAAACACTGAAGTTCATTAAATTCAAATATGATTCTCGTCTCTCTTCATTACATTGACACATGTATGAGTTTCAAATAGCAAACATTCATTAGGTATCTATCCTGAGTACTTTAACTCTAGAGACTAAGGCAACTTGGAATGTCAGTCTAAATATAACCGACAGTCCACGGGCTGCCCTAATATGGGCATGTTCAAGTACATGCCTGCAGCCACAAGCTTATTAGTTCAGCTAAGGGCTACTCACATGGGTCTCTCCCTAACTGACAGCGGCCAAGAACGTCTCTATAACTACCAGAATTCAATGTATATATTGGCGATAGCTACCAGTATCTATCTTGATACAAAGAAGATAATAAATAGCCTGGATGAGTTGTACAAACCTTCGAAGCTTGAAAATTGAGACATTCTCCTCGGATGGAACCATCCTATCTTATGAGGTAACTATCTCAGATCCTAGCTTGATAGGAGATATCAAGCTTACATGACAGCTGCATCTGTAGGCGTTCCCGACTGGTTGCATGGATATGATATTGTGCCTGCGTAATGGCCTAGCCGCGAGTATGCATATCTACCAGTATCCCAGCGTATTGGGTACCTAATATGGACATGCCAAATGCTTGGCAAGGCATAGGTCTAGATCTTAACCGCTAATCCTTGAGGAAGCCTAGTCAGCATCCGACTTCTAGAATGGTTACTGCAACGAAACTGAGATGTGATAGGGCGTCTCCCTACGGATACCTTTATCTAAGGACGTCATGTATAGCTTGACATCATTCCCTCTCTAGTCGGACTAGGTTGGAGAAACTAATAAATTTCCTTTACTGCAAGTCAATCTATCTTGAACCTGTTTTATAACTCACTAGCTCATAAGATACCGAAGTGTCTCTGAATCGGCCGAATGATGGTTCCCTGGAAAACCAAGGTCTTGTAGTTGATATCTGATCCGCCTCTAATTATCTGACTCGTCGACTCTCTCAGTTGTAGAACCTCGATCGAGGTCAGACACTTGTAATATTCGCATCGAGTCAATCCGCTTGGCCATTGAGAGCAGTTTGTGTGTCATGAAAGTCTGCCGTGTATATGGCAGTTATCTTATAATCCGCAAACCCCAGCACATCCTATCCGCGTAGTTGGGGGTTCATCGGCAGCGTTCCGTCTCCGGAAGTTCCACAAACTCTGCATTCCGCATCCATATTTATTTATTGCTGCCATATTAAAATATTATTCAAAACGGCCTGCGTGGTGTTACGACAGGTGACGTCTAAATCTCCATCTTAGCCGCACTAAGTCGTATATGAAACCCCCATAATTCGAATGCCATGTGGCACGCTAATATTCCAGAAGACAGCCGAAAACTTTTATCAACTGACGATAAGCTTCGTCGTGTGACGAGGACTACAGCGGACAGGATTTTGGGTGACATGGTATAGCAGCTGATTCCATTTACGACCAACTGTGCATACATATTGTATTGTAAGAATTATAGCTATCACGACATATATTATACTGTGCCACGTCTTGCCTGAGTTACGTCGGTATTTTTGCGTCATCCGGGGGCTTCACATACTCGATGAGCTTAGCATGATAGCCGCGGATATAGGCGGTGATCCTGCAATCGAGACAATAAGTGAGGATAATACTTGTCAAGGAGATCCTTGACTCGGTTATTCTAAGAGAAATAGAATATGGTTAAACTTTTTGTCTAGCCATCTATCGACTCCCCTTATTATTATTTGCTTCTTCCATTCGGACCATGAAACTGGGGTCGTTATGGTAGACATGGGCAGAAAAGGCTCTAGAATGCGTCCATCCTTCAGCCGATTCCTAGAACGTCAACTCGCCCATTAACAGATATCCTAAAAAGCAGCGATTGGCTGGGAATCATGCTTTTAACGTTCTTTACGCGAACTGTTCCTGTTCCAAGACCCTGAGCCAGTAATATGGGCTGTCATCAGATAGGGTCCCGGACGGATTTGTCCTAGTTGAACTACATGCAGCCTGCAGCATGGTGCATGAGTTTGCTGCAGGTCGGTTTACGATCTAGAATCTCCAGCGTCAAGTCCTGTAATCGAGCCATATAGAATTAGGCATTCCCGAAAAATCCATACACACAGCAGAATGCAACTGATTCGTAGCACAACACGAGAACCGGGGACTTACGAGCATTCGCTCCGCAACGCGACTTGCATATAATAAGTGTCGAGGGACTTACCGGGAATTCATCGTGAACTAGAACAGGCATCCAAGGAAAGGACCTCACTTCCATGAACAAGTAAGCGACAGAATTGTAGACCACGTGGTGGTTTTGGGGAAGTATTGGGAAATAGCCCAACTCCCACAGTGCTGATTTTCGGTCGCACAAGCATCTCAACCCAACTATATCTTGAGGACATATAGCCCATGGTATAAGTTAAGGAAGAGTAGCAGTAGAATGAGCTCAAACCAAGAAACACCATAGTATGGATAGCGTGGCAAAGAATGATCTTGACTATCATGCATCATGACTCGAATCTCATAATGGCAGAACCCGCATTCTGCATCGGAATCGTTACTGGATATGTACATCGCCCGCGGGGAGTAGCATCCTAACAAGCTAATTGTTCCGTTATGAGTTGAAAAGCAAATAGTTGGCAGCCTTAGCCCTCGAATTCTGACATGTATGATGACGACCTGGGTTTAGATGATGTCTAGACCACTCTATACGTCGGCGGACCCGGATTTTCCACAGGGGTCATATTTGAGATAAGGAGCTCTAGATGATAACCCTTTAATGCTGTGAAGTTCCAAGAGCTGGTGGTCATGGTAAGATAGTCGTAGCCTAGGAACTGAGCAAGGAGAACGAAGGGCCAGAAGGAACCGCACTACTATTATTGGGTTACGAACTAGATCCTTTCGGATGCCTCAACCAGACGTTTACTTTGGTTTAGAAGTTTCTAGACCTCTTTCTGTTTATTTAACGAAGCCTATTAAGGCCGAGGGACCAGTCGGCCGGCGTATGAATCATGTTGTTTCAACCGGCAAACAAGAAATTTCCTCGAGAGCTGGCAACGTGGTCGGTTCTTGGTTGAATAAAGTATTTAGGTTGAAGCGCCGGTTGTACTCGAGGTTGCGGCCGGATTCAGGTCAGCCGGCAAGGCATTTATCTGTCTTCCCCATAGTTTCGGCGCGTAACACAGAACACGACAGTTTCAAGGCAGAATGGGTCGTGGCCTCTCTGCTGGCACCTAGTTGAATTGAGGTTTGAAATTACCAGCGTACACAAAGACACCGAGATTGATTCTTTCAGCTTGGATAACGTCCTTCTCCGGGTAAGGCGGCATCAAACCTCGGAGATTAGGGTGAATTGTAACAATTGCGACATTACATACAACGATGGAGTCACACCAACTTACTCTCCTAGGCGATAAGAAAGGAGGAATATCGGTGAACTGTGACCGTACCATCTGGATCTGGATCTGGATCTATCAAAAATCAATTACTTAACCCAAATCGCAAGTTCATTAAGGACGCTGCTCATTTCCTAGATTGAAAAGTCATGACATAACTCACGACATGACGTCTTCGAGGTTACGATGCGCTTTGATATTGAGGCTGATGTGGATGGGTGGACGGGTATTCCGTTGATGATTGATGCAAGTATCGCGTTGATTGCTCTGTTAGACACAATTGCATCGCGTTCACCGAGAGGTCTCCGATGGGTCTTATATGGTCTTATTATATGGTGCTGCGTGCTGCGTACTTCGTACCTTATCGATTAACCCCTTTCTCGCATTGGCCACAACTTGTGGCGCAGTAATCGAGTTTTTTCCGGGTACATGTGGTATTGTTAGTGGGCTAACTCCGGTTGACAGTTTTAAGCGGGTATCGGTTAAGAAATATTAGAGATTAATGTTGTAGTAATAACAGATAAGTTGAAACTGAACCAATGGGAGGACTCCTTGTCCACCAATTGAGGACTCCAATTAGCAGGGGTTAGCAGGGGTCGCAGGGGGCAGGAACAGCAGGGGGACAGCGGGTTCAGCACACAAAAGCGCCCAGCCAACAACTTTCCGTGGGATCACAATGCAACTCTTATGCGTCTCTAGGGCGCCTCCCGGCTTCAGTTCCGCCTCCAACTTTTTGATGAGGCTGAATCAATCTGATAAATCAGCTAATCCTAGTTTTTCAACGTCAACTCGTCCGATCCATCCTAGAATATGACCAAAAGATCAACAACTTCATCCCCAGAACACTTTCGGCATAATCCACCAGCGCTGCGCAGCATCTGTCAGGCCGCCATTGGGCCGCCTGTATTGGCCAAACGTCATCCCAGCAACTGAGTGGCCGGCTGACCCTGCGAAGGCGCGTAGGGTCTGCCTTTGAAGCCCCAACTTCAACTATCGCGCCATTTGGTCCTCACGTGTTCTATCCGCCACTGAGGCGCTGAATCTGGTCTTTCCTAGACGGAAACCATTCCTCATCGCTCAAGCGCGTTAGCTTCCCGCGGGCTAGTTGAACCGTTGCGGCTAAAGACTATTTTGAATTCGCGGGTGTCTATTCAGCTCTACTGCGAGCTCCGGCTCTCACTTAATCCAATATGGCGCCTACTTTGTACTCCAGGTCCGGTCTCACAGCGCGGGGGACTGAGTTATCCCCCGGCGCAATTGCAGGGACAGTCATCGGCTGTGTTTTCGGGGGTAGCATGTTACTCATTGTTCTAGGCTTTCTTTACTTCCGGTTCAGGCGGAAGGCCAGGGAGGCTAGGGCAGCGGAAATACTGCCAACTGAAAAGTCTACCGGTATCCAACGTAGGACTTTCTTCCCCATCCCAGGCTTCCTGCCTAGACAGGCCCCTGCAACTGATACGAGTGTCCATCGCCCTCCTTCTGCGAAGGATGGTATTGATAGAGGTGTCCCCGCCTTTAGTGATGGCTCAGATTTCCAACAACTACAAACTTCTGGCTATGGGGACTACTTGAGAGATCATGAAACCTATTATACGCAAAATTTCGGTCAGCCGCCTCTACCCCCCGGCATCGACTTCTCTTTGCCCCCTCAGCCGACGAGCTTTCCAAATACCAACGAGCCTGGGACAAGTCTGCCTTTGGACAATGTTGCCCCAGGCCACGAAGCTGCAAATTCTAGTTATTATGACACTAGAATCTCGATGGGCTCGAATTCTGAGCAAGCACCGATACCACCGGATAGACAGATGACCGAGCTTTATGAAGCTCAACTCAGAGATTCACGAGAACGCCGAAGGGGGAGCGGATCCCTAACCAGTCGAATCTGGAGCAGCATTAAGAGGAAGCGATCCACACATTCCTCGGCGCACGGCAATAACAGCCCTCAATATTCGACATCGCAACAGTATTTCCCTGCTTCGCCGGCTGCTAGTCCCATTACTATTAAGCAAGAACCTGGCCTAGGAACGACGGAAGGGACGAGTACGCAAGCAATTCCACCGGCAAACCGGTTCTTTGAAGAACCCGGCGAGATGTCTGAAAGTGCAGATGTTTCGGGCGCTTCTGTAAGTGAGAACTGGCAGCAAAAGGATCAGCAGCAACACAAGAGACAGAAACGAGGAGATTCGCGGTATGATGAATTCCCTCTCCGTACTAGCTCAACAATACGAGAAACAACTGAGAAGGACCCCGAGCTGCCTTCAGCTGTGTTGAGGAGACCGGACTCCACTGATCGGTTGCCTCCCTCAGCTCAGCCACATTCCGAGACCCGGTCCCAAGAACGTCTTATGAGCCCGGCCATCCCGGAGCCCATGGAGTTGGATGAGACACTTCAAGGTGTTCATAGACCTTCTGTATTCCAAGGCTCCCATTCCCCTCCTCTTCAACCAGAATCTTTCGTGTCCCCAATGTCCATCATGCACCCATCCACCGCCGTCGAGAAGGCTGCCTACACCCACTACCAAATGGAGAACTCGGCCTCACCTCCAACCTTCCCTGTCTCGCCTCCCGCTATCGTCACCGATCAGCCATCACAAGAGAACCCCGAGAATTCCATTCAGGACCCTCAAGACGACTTCGATGCCGACAGCTTCCTCGACATACCTAGCGACGATGAACCCCGCCTATCCGGTGATTCATATGATTATACTACTACCACGCCAGGGCAGAGCTCTACAGAACCTTCCATGGGACGCACACCGGACACCCGACTGACCGTGTCGCCGTCCCCATACCCGCCGCCACATGAACATGTCAAAATGGAACCAGAGTCGAGTTCGTCGCCGGAAGTCTCCAAACTCTCTCCTCAATCATCTGGCCATATTTGTGAGGAGTGTGGTCGATTCTTCGACCAGGTCCACAAGCTTAACCATCACAAGCGCTACCACGATCGCAAGCATGAATGTCCTTATGAAGGGTGTGATAAAAAGTTTGGCACTAAAACGCATCTCGATCGCCACATCAATGATAAGCATGTGAAGTCGAAAGCGTATCACTGCATAGAACCAACGTGTCAATACTACAAGGGTGGCAAGGCATTCCCGAGGAAGGACAATTGGAGACGGCATATGGTCAACAAGCATGGGGCAACGCCGAACGAACTCGAGGTAATGGATGAGTCATTAGGATGAACCCAGGCAATTACCCTACGTCTTCGGATACCAGCTCGTCGTGCTTTCTGCGTTTCCCTACATCAATTGTCATAACGGATAACAGTACGGGCGACACTATGATACCATTTTCGAAATTTAGACAGGGTTGATGCCACTTCATATCGTCCACGAAAGAGAGATTTAACACGGAATCCTTCTGCATGAATACACAGGAGAGGTAAACGTGCTAAGATTGATGCGAGATATATACCTCCTACCCACCTCACGGCTTTTGTGAGCGGGACGATTTGCTCATCATACTATGGCGACGTACACATACTATTCCTGCGTCGAACAATAGTATGATATCTTATTTCCCAACCCGATACCACAGTCCTTCGCTTTTATTATACTTCCGATTTTCAACCTTCGACACACTCTTTTTGCGTATTTGAGGTTATACACTTGGTAATAGCATTAGGGGGCATATGGGAGCAAGCGACATCGGGACCTTCTTTGGGCGGGTTACTGTAATAAAGCAAAGCAAGCAAGCAATGGCGCTGGCGATTTCTCTCGTAAGCGATACATGTATTTCTTCAAAAGCGACAGGGAGGCTTATTCTTTCGCGAATGTAGCCAACAAGATTTTCAAGGGCGAAAACGGTTGGATAGAAGCTTCATAAGCAATCCACAAAGCGAGTCATTTCTGAGACTGTTGTTGGCTGTGGCATCTATAAGTTGTGAACTGGTTTTCGTCCCCATCTTAGGAGTTATTGTTTCTAATCGTATTATCGTATTATGTGATGACAATGTTGGGCCGCGCTAACAGAGGGAGAATGGGCTTTATATTCGGTGATGAGGACTCTTCGCATTTTCAGGTTTCCAAGAGTCGATCCCTCTAACATCAATCTTGAAATTCTACTCTATCTGCTTAATACTCACATCTCATTCTTAGATTATCAGGCGAGAAATTCCTATCCAATTTCTGAAGAGGCGATGCCAAAGCCAAGCAAAGGCTAAGCTTCAGACCGGAGCACACGCTCCCAGAGCAACGATGCGCCCCGGGCGATTGTGGGGCTAAGCAGGGGTTGTGACGGCCCTCAAAACGGTCACGACCCTTGCCGCGAAACATTATCTGATAATCTTCAAACAAGGACGGTCTTGAAGTTCGCGACCAGTACTCAATTAGAAGAATGGGGAGATGTTCGAAGCGCTTATTTTATTTTATATTAATTGGTGTGTATGGTAGAATAACTTCACCAGGGCCCCACTAATCGCGTATAGCGCATCCGCCGCTTTGGCTCAGGCACGGCCCAGTCCGTTGTTAGCCACGCCGCTGGGCCATTGCCATAGGAAGGTGTAGATACTGGATAAGGCAGTTGCCAGTGTTCCTAGGTAACTGCATCAATACGCCTGAGGCAATCACGTCAATAACTGGTATAAATATCTAGATTCTGTACACGGCTAGACTCTTATGGATACAACCTCAATTAAGTACTTACCGGAAATCACACCAATCCGTTCAGGTTATCACCCACATCACTCGGCCGTTGCATACAGGTAGGTAGCACAAGACTCCGAGGCGGATTTAAAGACCTTTTGCTGAGAAGGTCCGGTAGGTTCTGTCTTCTGGTTATCGTCCTTCGCGACATGCTTCATGATGAAGACTAAATCAATACCTCGGCCATCACGCCTAGAGCGTTTGCCAGCGGAGCTAATCAGGGCAGTCCTCTTTGAGCTGGACTGCCTCAAGACGCTGTACCGCGCTGTTCTTAGCTGTCGCCTGCTCTGGCACTCCTTTTTAAGAAGCTCGTCGGGGATTAAAACACGTGTTGTACTTAACGATCTGGATACATGCGATGTGCGCCCTGAGGCGCTGGCTGTGCTGCAGGCCTCACGTTTGCCAGAAGCGACGCTATCATCGGTACGAGAATTCCATACGCTCCATCTCAGTAAAAGGCGCGTGGATTCTAGTGCGTCCTTAACACTTGGTGAAGTCATCACCGTCGCAAAATTGCATTACGCTATATCCAGGCTGGCAAACGACTTCGCCAAGAGATACATAAACGTACTTCCCAAACCGACGGGTAATAGACACGCGCCCCATTTGCCGGAACTCTCAGCATCCGAAAGACGCCGTGTTATGCGCGTGCTATACACTCTCGAGATATTCTTCAACCTCTTCCGTAGGACTTCGATGTCTAAAGTGGAGGAGGCCAAGTGTATGAATGAGTTCCTCGTCAGCTTCGCGCCCTGGGAAATCGAGCAAATGGCCTGTGTCCACGAGTTTCTCGTCCTTCATATCTCTCCACTTAATCGTTAGAACCCAAGACCCGTCAAAATCCAATAATATGGTAAGAGCTGACATTTGCGAGCAGGCGATATTAAACGACCAGAGGGTAATTATCTTCGGATAGAAAACTGGGCTGAGTCAACCGGGTTGTACTATCAGCCCCACGTCCAAGCCGCCCTCTTCCTGGGATTAATCTTCCTCGAGAGTATAGCCAAGGGCGCTGCCGGGTACCTTCGAATGCACGACTTTGCATACATGGATCGCGTTCTTCCCTCGTGGCCTCGTTTCCTCCACACAGCCTTAAGAGGGATCGATTTCGAAGCGATTGACTATTATAAATACGTTTTTGTTTCCAGCTTCAGAAATGCGAGAGATTACGCCTTGAAAGTTAAGCCGCCCTTCTTCGAAGACCCTGATGACGGCCCGTTCGCGGTATGGAAACAGACTCACGAGCTTTACCCAGTGAACCTGTCTGTCTACAGGATGAACAACTCGCGGCTGGACTGGGCCTACGTGATGTGGGATCGAGACCGGCTCGACGCGTATCGCATTCTTCAGGATCCGTGGCAGCGACCGGCGATTAGTAGAAACCTTCCTACTAATAGCTCTTCTAGAGAAATAAATGGCGAGAGATGGATCTCCTCCAGGCGGGAAGCGTCACGAACGGATGCGGAACGCGAAGAAGATAGGTGGTTCAATTTCCGCCATGGGTTAAAGATTGAAAGGATGACACCACGGCCCGAGAATGCTAGTCCTGCAACGGCTAGGGACACACCAAAATCTCTAGATGAGGCTAGGAGGGCCATCCTCGCCTTGAAACGACCTTGAGATTGTCGTCGGAGTTCACTCAAGCAGTATACAGCTAAGGGTGACCTGAACATTGGAGTCATGTGTGTTATGCCTTGTTATAGGCCTCCTCTAGTATGAGGAAAGCTACCCCTAAATATTGACACATTTACATACCCTCAGAACATTTTATACCATATATGAGCATTATTTAGGTAATCCAGGCTCGAGCATAAAGCGGCGTGGTTCAGATCTGAATCGAGCACCCCTGCCTAGTAGATGAGGCTCCTACTCCGCCAAGACTCCTCCGTGCTTGGCTGTTTGGATGCGACCCCAAAGTAGGCTATGATGCTCGTTTGATCTCCATGATTCCCAAGCTGCCAAGAAGGGAGCATCGTATGTATTAGCCTACACTACATAATGCTACACCTTCAGAACTTCGCGAAGCGATGAAGCTTTTCGTTTTCTCTTTCTCTCATTCCCTTCTCTGCTCTTGACGGGCCTTCTTTCATTTCTACACGTCTTATTCCTTTCGGGCCCGGATCTGCCTACCCCTTTTCCTCTGCTTCCTTTCTCTCTCGCCGTTTTTGTTAATAATAACTACTCCTTCTCCTTAAGTAATCAGGATGTTGACCGTCCGCTCCCTGTCCTTACTGCTGGCCCTCGGCGCGCTCTTCGCCGTAGAGGCAGCGCCGCAGAGCAGAAATAGGAGCGGCAAGGCAAGGAATGGTAGGAAGAAAGGCCAGCAGCAACAGCAAGCTACGACAGCATTTGAGCAGGCGCAGCAGATACCGCAGGGTGTTTCGACGGCGACGGATGGGAACACTATTCTTGATACCACTGCTATGGTGAAGTACGTTGATATATTATCTAAATCTGCACTTTACCCGTTTCTCTTGGATATTATACATACCCAGGTATACACACATAAAAAAAACCAACTATCACTAACAACCCCCCAGCGGCCTCCCCCTACGCTTCAAAGTCTCCGCCCCCGCCGACCAATTCACCACCGACTCCGGCGTAGACGGCGCGACCCAAGACGCCGGGGCAGCCGGGGACCTAGGTCTAAACGTGCTCCTGCACGGCGACGGCGGACAATCATTCTTCGACTTCCCGAACCAAGCCGTGCAAAACAACGTCGCAGGCGCCGTCATCCTCGCGCCCGACGCAAACCTCTTCTGGGGCGGCGGCTCGGGCCTCGACCGCACCGACGGCGTCGCCCACGCGCAAGCCGTGTCCGACCTCCTCACAACCACCATGCCGCAAGTCCTCGCCTTCAACTCCAGCAGAGTGAGTTTCACAGGCGTATCCGGGGGCTCGCTCCTGCTAAGCGGGTTCTTCATGCCCGCGCACATGGCCACCTTTGGCGACGCAACCGCGGGCCAGGAATCCCAAGTCCTGCTCAACTGCGGGGGTCTGGAGCCGCAAGTCGATATCAGCGACGCGAATGCCGCCGCGCTAGCAGCCACGCGCGTGCACTTCCAAAGCACGCAGCAAGAGCTCTCGCTCCTGCAACCCGCGATCCCGGCCGCGATCCAAGCCTACGAGCAGATAGTCGCGGGCCAGGGGTTAGACGCGGACGCTATCGGGGCGCTGCAGACGGTTGATAATTCGCCTGATGGCGGGCACTGCGAGTTCGACGAGAAGGATTTCGTGAGCGGGGTGCAGCTTATGGCCGACAGCTTCTCGGCGATAGTGCAGGGAGGTGATGGGAAGTTGGCGGGGACGAATGTGGATGTGTTGAATCCTGTTGTTGGGAATGAGGATTTGCAGTTTTCTGGGGCTTCGTAGGGGAGAGATAGAGGGATGGGGATGTGTAGGTGTTGTAAATATTGAAATAAGTAATATAAATAGAAGAAAAGAGGAAGTTCAGCGATGAGGTATATACGCATATAGGTTATCCGATGTTGAGCTGTATATATTACCCGAAGATTGACCTCGCTGTTGAATAGAGCTCGCTTCCTAGATGCAGAGTCTCAAGAGTATGTCCTAGCTGATTTACTGTTAATAGGAGTAACATCAAGTGATCGAAGTCTAGGTAGGCCATCTCGACGACCCGATTCTATTAAACGAAGGCTATCGATTTCACCCTGACATTCAGGGACGCTTGCAGCTACCTTAGGTAACCGCCTCTAAATCTCCATCATAAATGTTAATCCATCAGATAAGTGAATTTTAAATTTCCGCTTCCCTGGGAAGTTTTTGCCCGTAGAATGTGTGTGCTCCCCTTCTCCTTTCCATAAATGCAAGACGTGGTATCCAGAGCGCCGGACGCCTTGTATCCTCCAATATCAAGACACGAATGCCACCCTAAATTAACCATGCCGAGAATCAATAATGATGGGCCCGTGATTCGTAGCTATTCTTCTTCGCTGACGTCGCTCTCTTGAGCTTCGCCCTCAAACTCGGCCATGAGCGCAGCTTCGAGATCCATCTCGTCATCCAGAGAAGGCTCGTCAGCTTGAGCTGGTGGTGCTTGCGTCACATCTTCCATCTCCTCATCTTCTTCCGACTCGTCGGCTCCGTTAGTCTGTGTAGGTTGTTGAGCAGCGCTAGTCTCCTGCATCTGGCGGTTGATCGGACTAGGTAGCTTGAAGTGCTCAAAGTTATCATCATCGTCATCCTCGCCATCAGCGTCGTCGTTCTCCCCTTCTTCGGTCTCGTGCACAAACTCGGAAAATCGGCGAAGTCCAAAGATATTGGGCGAGAAGTCGGGCTTGGTATTCTTAAGCGGCTGGCCAGCCGGGTTCTCAATCGTGAGACCGAGGTCATCATCTGAGCTCTCCTCTTCTTCGTCTGCTGAGGCTTTGCTTGGCTTACTGGTGGTCGTAGGTTTCGGCGGGGGTTTCTTCTCGGGCATCACTAGAGCTGGCTTCTCTTCTGCTTTCGCTTTTGGTGCCTGCTTTCGCGGCTTGGATGTAGTCTTCTTGTCTTCGTTGCTTGCTTTCGTGGACTTTTTACCACTGCTTGTCGTGCCCGCCGCCTTGGCACTAGTACTGGCGCTGTGGCTGTCAAGCTGTGGGAACTCGTGTCGCAGGCTCTCGGCGTTTTCATTGGATGGCGTTTGGACCAGGTTCATGTTGAACATCGAGTCTACTTTATGTAGGACGAAGACCTCGCGCGCAGCGTCAAAGATCAGCACGTATTGGCTATCTTCAACGCCCCGGCTTCCTTTATATTGGTAGCGACCGCCATCGTCCTGGAAGGATAGGTCGTACGAAGGGACGCTTTTCTTGGAGGATGTGGGAGCCTGTTTTATTCGTGCCTGGGCTGGCGCTGTGGATGATGACAAGGACGGCTTATGATTATCTATGGTGAACTATCTATTAGCCACGTCTATTGGCACGGGGTAGAAAGGCGACCACAGACGATGGAGCTGGCGAATTACTTACACCTCACGCCAGTAAATATCTCCTTTGGGTCCTTTCCGAGTAAAGCATCACTCAAGACGACTGGGTATTTGCCGGCTTTCGTGGGATCGACTATCCCCGCCGCGAGGGATGTCATGGTCGCGGGTATTCTTGTGCTGACTAGCTACCTTTCTCTCAATTGGCGGTCGGGTATGAGATGTTTCAATTATTCTGGAGGTGCAATAGAGGTTATACTAGCCTTCCTAGAGATAATATTCTGTGAAGGAAGGGGGCGAATGAGTTTGCAGCATCTACGTGTAAGACGTCGAGGTATCTTGTAGAATGTAGAATGTAGAATCAAAGGGAAGGTACATGTACAGCCAACGGGGCGGGAGGGCTGACCTGCAGGGCGAGTTAGGCGCGGGAATCTGCTGCGGAACTAACACGCCGATCTCTCTTACGTAACGGTAACTTTAAGCTAATTTAGTCCACTCCAGGTACATTCCCGTACCCGTGTGGACTTATCCTCGATATGGAACATTTGTACAATTTCATCCCCCTTGTTCACGCTATTAACGAGTACACATTCTTTCTTTAAACTGAAACGATTCAGAGTCACAAGATAGGAGCAAAGAAAAATTATATGAGTTCGGAGAAATGAGGTAGACTGTTGTTGTTTCATATGATTAGTCAGCGGTCAGAAAGCCTCTTAAGCCACGGAGCAATTGCGTATTAGAAGCGAGTTCCAGACAATCCTACAATAACTGGCACTGACCAACGTTTACACGGAAAGCGTCTTACAAGCCATGGGATACAAGTAACTAGAAGTCGTATGCATCAAAATCAGCTCTAGCATTCGAACCAAGATGGAACCTTGCTCTTATGAATTTCATTTCTTCTTCAGAAAGGATTTGGTTGCTAAGTCCGAGCTACATAACATCACTTCTTTCTCAACCTTAGCCTCAGCACTTTCGATTGGTATCACTCAGAACAAGCAAACAGCATCTTGGTATATTGCGAGTCAACCCGAACTACCCAAATTCTCCCTATTATCCTGGTTTATAAAATGAAGCCCATCGTTTTTGAGGAACTGCAGGTGGTCTCTGTCTGCTGAGACATAGGATTACCCGTCGAACTGCGTTGGTCAACGGCGAGGGTTGGACGGTGTTTCTCTTGCCAAGCCAGGCGAGCGTCGACCAGATACTGGCACAGCTTGATGAAGGTCAATTCTCCGACGCGCTCAGCCCAGAGAACGGCTTTTCGGAGCGCGCCGAGGAAGGCCGCGTCGGACGGAATAACAGACAAATATGAATGGTTCTGATCGCTCGTTGGCTGCGTCTGGAAGACGGCTCGGGCGCTTGATAGTGCTGTCGGACTTCCAAAGGGAGTTCGACATATGATATCTGCTTTAACAGAACTGGCAGTTTTTCGCACCCACGGCTGATCTGCGTGCTCGTGTAAAAATGCTGCAACTTTGCAGCAATTCTGATTCTCGTAGTTGTCCAACGGTCCCGTTGCCTAATTGGAACCAGACATCGTACAAGTTGAATTATAATATAAAACGATGTAAAGCGGGGTAATTGGGTGTTGGACTTGGCCTGGTACTCTGTCGTCTCTACTGACTACCGTTAGGCAGACGACGCGAGGTGGAATGATAAATGGATTGATAGATAGATGACAACGATGGCGATACACGATGCTACCGTTGGGCCGTATCGTAATGATGATTAGAGGGTGAGGTGCTACCAGAATGATTTGTCGGTCGGAAACACCAGAAATGTGGATGGTTCCTCGATATCGAAACGAAAAATTCGATTGTAAGCTCCAAAACCTCAACGAATGTGAAGCTACCAATGTTTCCTTCTCGGTTCGCTTCAACCAATCCCCCAAACTTTCTCCTTTCCAGATTGTTGTCATTTTGATTGGAACAACTGATAGAATGAACCTTATAGGATAGACAGGAACGGGGTTGCATTGATGGAACGTAATCCGAGAAATGTGAAGAAAGGCAAGAGAGGTTTGTTCTGATGTCTATAAGGTTCCGTGGTTGAAATCGAGTTGCAAAGCACCCCTAGTGACTCTGTATAACGCTGTATAGCGAGTCTTGATCTTACCATCCATCCGAGTGATCCCAATGACTGGTTACATTGAGGTTGGGAGGACGGCTATAATCCTCGAACTCCGAATCAACACTGACGTCGGTATCACTATCTGACTCTCCCCTTCTCGATCTAACGACAGCTGAGTCCCACTGAGTAATGGACCTTGTAATTGGTCCTGGTCGTTGTGTTTCGACTTCGTATCTATTTGGCGAGAGCCAGAGGTACATTGGCCTACTTCGCTACCTCGTGGTAGTCTTTAGAAGCATTGTATTTTCGAATTCATAATCTCTTTCCTAGCTACAGACTACCACTTCTGTTGTGAGCTGTGGTGTCTGTCATGATGTTGTGGCGTTTGGCCGTACATTCTGTACCGTAGAAGAGCTTCTTGTCTGGTACTTAACGAAGGCTGAGTTCATCTGTTTGGGAGAAAGGCTAGCTGCCGTCCACCGACTGATGGAATAGAGTAATGATTCTATGAAAAGAGGAGTAGGTCAGGAAAGTATGTGGTTCTGTGAGTTGTCGACTTCTCCAAAGAGTTAAGACATACAAGGGAGGTAGGTAACCTAGTCTGAGTCGTAAATATCAACATTATATACAGGTAGACAGAAAAGCGAAAAAGTCATTCCAGTGTTGACGATGTGAGTCTTTGAGTATATAGAGTTTGTCTGACATTTGATTTGAGTTTCACAATCTGCTGTCTGGTCACGTTAGCCCCTGATTAAAGTTGGTAATACTCGATCCATCGTCATAAGAGGATGGAATAACTACTCAAATGACGATCTCTAGGCAGGTCCTACCTATGGTATATACATATACGTGTGGGCATATACCCCGGTTTAGGTGCGTGCTAACCGCTAGACATGGAGGTTGAACGTTATATGGCAGAAAAGCAGGTATGGATAGACCCCTTTTAACCCCTTATTCAATTTGACTAAACCACTCACATATATCAATTCTTCTGAAGAGTATTGCCTTAAGATACCTACATGATTTATAATACCTATCTCACATACTCACAACTACTTCCTACGACTCCCCTGAAATTAGGCCTATGCTAAAATCATAGTCATAATGACGGGAGGGATATTACACTTCTAGTGAAGCCACACATGGACTTAGTAAGAAGATGCTAGCAAGAAGGAGGAAATCTTAATACGCCGTATCCCTAAAGGTTAAATGTATAAGACATACATGTAGTTGTTTCCATGTGTCTCTAATGTTGCTATGCTTTCTCTTTCTAATCCGCTTGGTACCTACCTTCCATTAGAGAAAAAGGACCTATACTCCATGATTCTTATTTATAAGGTACTAACTAGGATATATGCTTGCATAACATGTACCTAGGTTCAAATTGTAGAAAGGCAAATAATGAGATAATTTCTTTAAGATGCTAGAGATAGGACTTTAATGGGAATATTGCCCCTATCCTTTACTCAAAATAGTGACATCTTTAGTATTCGCGAGATCTACTTTCTATCCCTCGCTACCACCCTACGAGAATGACCTGGTAACTCGGTGTGAAAGTGATAAACCACATGCAAAGACAATATTTAATAGCATAATCCCATTCATCATTGCACTTCAAGTAACCCTTAATTCAGGTTCTAGTTTGTATGAACTGCCATTACCTCCTTCCTTAGAAGCCTTTTACCACATAGCCTGGCAAGAATGCTCCATGAGAACTATGGACTCGTAGTCAACCCGACGAAAACAACCAGCACCGCGGCATACACGCAGAGATAGACAGCATATGGATATTCCCCGACAGAACATATGCCATTAGCAGACCAAAGACAGAAACGAAGACTGTGGTGGTAGCGAGACCAGTCCAAAGTGTCGTGTGAAGTACCATGATCCACATGGGGACGATTAAGAACAGACCTCCTACTGCGGCAACCCCTATTCGTGCCGTGTAGCCCCTAAATGTTATTCCACTCGGTGGAATAGTTATCAGCGCCAGTTTCTTGATCTATGGGCCGGAAGAGCTAAGGGCGGGGCGTTCCCGCCGCTGAGATCTTTTCCTTCTCCATCCTTCTCCATGGCCTTGTTCATGAGGATACCATCGACGCATCTCTCCGCTGCTACCACAAACGGATCTTTCTCAGCCTCACTGAGTTTAACCATGTATTCGTAGTCTTACAGTGCTTGTACTATCAGATGACTTTGTGCTTAGTGGATGTCATGCCTGGGAAAAGGTGACTAGTATATCTCGCTATATTAATGAAGGTCGCAATTCCATTCACGTCGAGAACAGTAGATTCCTCTTAAGGCTGGCTCTACAATCCGAGGTTCGAGGATACAATGTGACAATGAAATTGCCTAAGGACGTATCTAGAGTTAGACGAACAACTCATGGAGGGAGGATGGATATGACAGGGCGCGGCAATCGGTGAGGGGATAATTATTGGGCAGCTCTCTGGCAGAAGACACTATACAGCTGAATCTGCGCCTCTGAGGAGTACCCCAATAAGACGGCGATAACTACCTAAGGTACAGGAAGATGTTTGCGGGCGGTTCCGGGACCTAAGGAGGAACTACATAGCTAAGAAACGGAGAAGGACTCCTAGAAAGGAATTTTAGGTTCCTGGCGGTGAAGAGCGCTGGAACGTCAGAGTCAGACGACGAGGATAGGTATCTGATATCCGACCTCTATTCCACGTAATTTGCCCACGAGGCCCGCAGGTGGTCCTAAACGACTCGCCGTTCTGCCATACCTACCTTAAGTCTGCAAAGGGAAGTAGCTAATATATGTAAAAACCGGAACTCGCCTCGTACATCCTGGAAGGTCGGGGACGAATCATCCCAGGAGGCGAGATGTCAGCTCGGAAAATTTACGATGGACAAGAGTATCCAGCCTAAGAAGAAGCTATCCCTAGTAAAGGCTCAGTCACTACCCAGGACTGGAAAGGTAGGCTGTGGATGATAGTTAGGGGTTTGCCGTTCAACTAAACATTGAGCTCAAGTTCAAAGTGATCGTAACAAACCGCGCCCTAGGAGCAACAGCTGTCCGTGTTGCATCTCTCGAGACAGGATGGAGACCATCCTCACAGCGCAAACATAAATCATACGCAAAATCGTTCAACTAGGTCAAACGGACTGAATTAACGGAGTCTGTATTCCACTGCCTTTCTTTGCCTCTTCCCGGCTTCTTATCTACAATGCTAGAGTACACAAGGGAAAGAGAGTAGTAGTAGTAGTTTTGGTTAGGATAGCTCGCATGCTGTCTATACCGTCTATAGTACGGAAAGGTCGCCGAATTTCTCCTGAACACGGGGGTTAGCATTGCGTATCTAAGGGTTGAATGTAATGTGGATAATCGTACCTTGTATCCCGGAACGGACCAGCGGCCCTTGGACACCAGTTTCGCCGTCTTCTCGTCGATGGAAGGTTCCGCCGCGGCAACTTCGTCCTGCGAGACACACGTGAATTAGCATCATGTCTTTCCTCCCCTCTTCCCACAGCCGTCCTCGTTGCCACCAGAGGAGCCATATCCGCATCATAACATACCACGGTGAGCTCCTCGAAAGGCCTAGCCGTCTCAATATTCTTCAACGTCTTCTCAAGATCCTGGAGCTCCAGATCGACCTTCTGCTTCGTATTCTGGGCATTCTTGACAGCCTCGACCTCGAAAGCCTCGATAGCCTTAAGCTGTCTCTGGACATCGTACTTGGCGGGCTGGAACGCGGCGAACCGCTTCTCGATCTCGTCGACGACGGCCTGGTTCTTGAGCACGGAGCGGTAGTGTGCGAAGTCGACCTTGGTCGGCAGCTCCGACAGCGCCTGCACCTTGCGCCGCGCGTTCTCGTTCCGCTGCTTGAACGCCTGCAGCGATGCCACCGTCTGGCCGCGCAGGCCCAGCGAGGAGGTCACTTTCGTCCAGTCGAGTTTGAGGGCGGCGCTTCGCTGTGGGACGGGGAACCGGAAAATTGGAAATTAGCTCATCATGTACTTTCTCAGCGGGTACTCCGTGGGGCAATTGACGGCTCAATTGACAGAATAACAATTGCTTCGGAAGCAAATTGTCTTCTATATAGAGTTCGAGTGACAGATATTACTTACCGTGGCCATTTTTGCGATTGTGTTGAGGAAAGGTAAGGAGTGGAGATCTGAAGCAATTCACGATTTGATGTTGCTAGCAGTATCCGAGCCGAAGAAGTCCGGCGCTTTGCCAGGGAAGCATCCACAATTGGCCTAGGTCTCGTGACTAATAGATCACGTGATATGACACAGACATTCGCAGCAACTCCTTTGAATATTGCAGTTCACAGTTCCTGTTAGTTTCCGAAGACGACAGTTACCTCTCAGTTCCTTCCTTCTTTATTTTCACTCAATCACTTACCAATCGGTCGTATCAGGGGTTTGTTTACGGGATACTACTATCACAGGGCCTTGTCCAGCAAAATAATCACCTGGAAGAATTTCAAATTAGGTACGCAAGTCAAAGCGGTATATTCACAACGGCTCAAGAATCCATTGTAAGGTATCGTTGTAGCATGTAATACACAGCCAGCCGACTTCCCTTTTTCCCCTTGTAAACTTTTCCCGTTGTCGCAATGCATCTAGCCGAAGAAACCCGCATTCCAAACCTCATCATCGTCCATCACCTCTGAATGGACATCATCCGTGGTTAGGTTGATCGTTAAACGCTCAGCGCCATAATCGAATTGACTATGTCGTTATCGTTCTCTTTCAGAGCTTTGATGGCTTTGTTGCGCTTGACGTTGGCTTGGGTCATAACCAGCTCGATATCCTTATCCTCGAGGCCTTCAGCGTCAACTTCCTCATCGTCATCCTCCTCCTCCTTCTTGTCTTCCGCACCCTCGACAGCCTTGCTAGGCTCGCCGTGGCTGTGGTCATGGCCAGCGTGGTCGTGGTCACCACCCTGAGCGGCGAGGGACTGAGCAGCGGCTTGCTGGGCGGCCGAGTTCAGATCCTCGATCTTGGCCTCACCGAACACGCTGGAACGACCGTTAGCTAAATTCGATACTCGACGCAAATACTGTGGATTCTTACATGTAGGTGTTGCTGTTGGGCGACTTGTAGACTTCCGGGTTGTTAATGACAAACAGGATCTGTAGGTAGTATGTCAGTCACAGCAACCCAGCAAGCGACCCTTATGTAGAATGCTGAAAAGTCCATTCCTCCTCGAGGAAAGCCGCAGGAGACTCGAGATATGCGCTAGACACAAGTTTGTGGCTCTTGCGCACAACCCCGCCTACTGCGATTCCCCCCACCAATGTAATTATTCCTCTCTCCGTATGACTTACGTTCTTGGGTCTTCGGAGAGTCACTCGAGTGATGCCGGTGACGCGAGTGAGGTGGAGCTTCTCGATGGCCTTTCGTGCCTTCTTCTCGTTTCGGGAGTGCACGACGGCGGTAGAGCCCGCGGCGCCACCCTCGCCGACCTCGATCTCCGAGTCGGAGCTGTCGTCGTCCTCATGCTCCTCGACGGAGACCTTCTTAGGCTCGTCGTCGGGAAGTTCCTCGACCCTCGGGTTGGCCATATTGAAAGCAAGACTAGTGGGGTTGTGGGTTAGCGATTTGTTCGTTTCGTGGGGTGTGCGCTATGGTGGCGGCCTGATTGTAGCGAGAGCACTGAAAATAGGCTTGATAGCTATTCCGACCAGCACAAGAAACAGATATGGGAAGTCAATACAAAACTGCACAGAAATAGAAAAAAATTCAACGCACTTACTAAAGCTACACAGCTAGAAACGTCGCCGAAATTAGGTAGCGGGGTGATTGGTTGTACCTGGGGGGTAAGTGGTTCGGTTGTGAAGAAAGATTCCTTACAGCTGTGAACTTTTGCTTGTCAATTGTTTGGTCTAGGGTTTGCCAGTTTTTGCAGTGTCCCGCCAATAACCCGCACTAGTCCCAATACGGATATATGCTATCCCCGCGTAGCTCCATGCTGGATGGGAAAGCACTTCCATCAATCTTGGATTATGTAATTATGTATGTACTTGGGCAAGGACTCTAGGCGAAAATGAGATGGAAGGAAGTAGCCAATTTACATGTTTACTTCCGCTTGGCCGTGTCTTGATATACCTGAGATAGCGTCTTTAGTGGGACAGACGAGCCTACGCTCATATACGCAAATGGCAAAGACATTGAAGGTTGCCTTTGGGCTTATTATCACTTGTGCCTCATAAATCTAGAGTTGAGTGTGTAAGGTACACATGAGATCTGCGCGGTAATAGCACCAATCTCACCCCACGGCAAGGAAAATTACGTAGGGAGGCACAATCATTCGAGTTGTTGCGAATTTCCCGTATCATTGACGCCGGTCACCTCATCGAGATTTTCATGAGTGACATACAGGTCTTGCCAGACGAAGTAGAAGAAACCAGCAACCCCATGCCAATAATGTGTGTTGTTTCATGCAGACCAGATCCGTAGACTACCCTCCTGCTCTACCTGAAAGAGACCGTTTTATCAGAATCAAGCATCCTCACTCTCCCCTTTACGCAGATGCCTTGACCTTGGCCAGGGCCTTTCGCTCCTCGAATCGTCGTTGCTTCTTGAGTCGCATGACCTTGAATCGGTCGAAGTCGGTGAGCGCCTTTCTTCGCTCAGTCTGGTCCTTTCGCTTCGCCCACTTGCTCTCCTTCCACTTGGCGTCGATCTCGGCCTTCTCCCATGCCCCCTTGAGGGTTCCCGTTCGGACGGCGCGCGGTAGCTTCTCGATCTTCAGGTCTGACAGAAGAACATCGGAGAAGGAGACAGCTTGTCGGGGGACAACGAGCTTGGCGTCTGCGGAGGGTCCATCAACCAGAGCCTAGATATTTCCCAGTCAATACACAATTCGCATTTTCCATTTCTTGCCGATTTCGGGTCTCACGTACGCGCTTGTGGTCAATGATCTCGACGATGGCGGCGAGTCTGCCAGCGTAGGGGCTGGTGCCTTGGATGAGGACGATGCGGCCGACCTCGACCATGCGCCATTCGGGTGATTCGATCGTTGCGTCGCCCATTGTGTCAGTATGCTGTGAAGCTTGGCGTTAGAGTGAGATTTGAAAAAGAGAAAAAATTAATTGAAGGGAACAAGAAATTGTTTTTTCGGGATATCGATTTGGTTGGCGGAGAGAGAAGACTTACTGATTTGGTGATGTCGTGGTGTTGCTCAAATCCTCCTACCTTGAATTGTCCTGGGCTGAACTTTTCTCAGACGCGCACATGCGTGGGAAGTGAATCCATTCTTGTGTGGGCGTTAGGGTTAAACCGGAATTTTTGTAAGCCGTACCCGAGCCCCACTACTGCGGTGAAGAAAAAAGCGGGTCGACTTGCAGAACTTCTCTTTAAGTTTTCTCCCAGCCTTGCGAATCCAATGTTCAACAATATTTTTTTTCTTCTGCGACAGGATAGGTCCTAGATTCAACACAACAATCGCAATGGCGGCCATGATTCAATGAACTTTATAGGTAAGGCTCTCTACATCTATTCTCCTGAAACATTCCCCCTCCCGTTTACTTTGTTATGATGAGGTAATTTGCGATTGATTCTACTTTGATGGCGCTCTCGCCGGAGCTGCTATATTGGGTGGAAAAGTGATAGTCAATTCTTACATATTCTGAACACTTCACCACAATTTCTATTCGAAAAAAAGGAGTTTGTTGCGTGGAATTCATGGGCTAACTCTATTGCAGAACTACCTCATCGTCGACGTGAACTATCTCAGAAGTGGCATGGCTCGGTAGACTTAAAGGTTCCTGCGCCTTGTTTTAGCTTGCTCGCGTAACATCAGGAATACGTGTTACGAAGTGTCACCTGTTATGAGACTATCGCATAATATAATTCCCAGCTTTCGAGATATTGGCGTTCAATCCAAGTTATAATTCTCCATCCTTTAATTAGTGTCCCATTCCGCCTGATTTATCACCACGTGCGGTCTCGATGAGTTTCATCGCCTTGGAGCAGCTTCGTAGCACGTACCGATAGTATAAAGCTTGGGTTCGTTTTTGTCCACATGTCAGCAGGAGAGGGGTGTTATATTCTCGATATAATAGCAACAGGCGAACAAATATGTTGTATTGTTGAGTTTATAACGCAATGTAGTCGGCCTTGACATACTCTTCACTTCATAGTACCTCATCCTTCGAAGCTGCCCTTCCCCCACAATCTCCTCCCTGCCTAAATAGCTAACCTATTACTCCATCTTCGACTAACAAACGTTATCCATGCTCACTATCACTGGGTATATCCCGACAAGAAATAGAAAACTCTCAAGTGCAATGCGATGGTAGAATCTCATGCAACCCCTATGTTGACGCCATGCGAGAGATTGCAAGCCTGTAAACTCCTCCTGTATTTAGGTATGTGCACCCAACCCCTCAATAATCACCTTCAAAAGGAAGAACAAGCGGAGATGCTGATACCGTACGTTCTTGAGATGAGAGACAAAATGGTGGCAAGGTCAAAAATACCATGGTGTGTATGGCAGTCAAGAGAGCGTCCTTGGATGTAAATAATTCGGCGGAGGTTAGTGTCGAAATATTTATTCATCCACGGCTGGAAGGCCATCTTCCAGCGATTCTTCCTCATGTGGCCATTCGATCGGTTTCACTGGTGCATATTTCAATCCTCTTTCATTCTCCAGCTCTCTCCGCAACACTTCCATCTCGAGTTCCCATCTCTTCTCTGTTTCCGATTTCCGCTGAGCGAATGTCGTCGATAGAGCATCTTCTTCGTCTGCGAAATCCGATTCAAGGCCTTCTAACTCCTTCCTATTCTTCTCAGTCAGTTTGCTCATCTCAGATTCCTGTCTTTCGAGCAATTCCTCTAGTGCTTTAGCTTGTCGATCCCGCATCA
The DNA here is from genome assembly GCA_022497025.1 of Hypoxylon sp. FL0890. Taxonomy (NCBI): domain Eukaryota; kingdom Fungi; phylum Ascomycota; class Sordariomycetes; order Xylariales; family Hypoxylaceae; genus Hypoxylon; species Hypoxylon sp. FL0890. The sequence continues at coordinate 308,825 of MU386552.1, read as the reverse complement.
CGTTGATCTTAGCTTGGTGCAATTGTTTCATATTCTTTTCCACGTTGTATTGTTGTCCGAGTTCCCTCAAGTCTCGTTCCGTCACAACTCGGGAGGGCATCGTCGTATCTGGATTCTGGCCAAGGCCATCGCAATATGCTTCCATATGCTTGAGGCGAATCCGCACGTTCCTTTCGCTCTGCTCCAGGGTTGAACGTAATTCCATCTCTGCGGCAACCTGCCGGTCTTCGAGGTTCGCCGATGTCTTCACATGCCGTTCCTTCATTCTGTCGATAGCGGCTGACTGCTTCTCCACAAGCGCGAGCTTCTGGTGGGCATGTCTTGTCCACATGAGCCATTTTGATTTTCTTTCGAACGTCTGAAATCGTACCATCTCCTTCGCTTGCTTCTCACGTAATGCTTTGAACTCTGCACAGTTCTTGGTACGTCCTTCTGCCTCGATTCTCTCAGCCATCTCCTTCGCGGCCGCTTCCTCTTTAGCTGCTTGCTCGGCTGCGGCCGCCGCCCTCCGGTCCTCTTCCGCCTGGCGTCGAGCCTCCATCTCAGCCTCGCCATTGCAAAGGTTTGGGCAACCAACGACAGGATCCCAAACTGCGCCACAGATGTAACAGAACTGCGCCCGGCATCGGCATGTCATATGTGTGCATCCTTGTGTAAGCTCAACGAGACTTCTACACTTGTAGCACCTTCTCCAACCCGACTTCTCACCCATCTTCAGGACAGCCTTTAGTTCCCAATCATCCGGGCAATCTTGATCTATAGGATGGGCATCCCTCTTGCACATGACGCAAACTCGCGTTTTACATTTGCGACATATGGACTGGAATGGATATTTGGGATCAATTCTGGTTCGCGGTGGTATGAATTCTCCGCAGCCTGGGTTGCAACAGAACACCCGTGATTCCCAAGGAGTGCTGAACTGCACGACAGCCTTGAGGAATTTATTCTGCTCTTCGCGCGCCAATATAGACTTGATGATTGAGCTTGGTATTGGTTGGGTGCAACAGCGCGGGGGCATTTTAGATTCATCGGTTGTCGCTTGGTTGATCATGATCTTTAGGCATCTCGGACAGTAGCTATGACCGCATGGTAGCTTCTGCAGAGTCTGGCCTGGTTCGAGATCTTCTCTGCATGCGCTACATGACCTATAAATGAAAACACGAAGTTGTTAGCACATAGCATTGCGATTATCCGAAACGTTAGACAAACATGACCGTATCCCTAGAACAAGATGGATTCTTTCGTTTGCGTCGCAACTTGGAGAGGCCCCTTCTAAGACTTAGGTAGCTTCTGCTCGTGCTAACACTAAAAATGCTCGGCGCGGATTCGGTTTCCGTCGGTGATGGAGAGATGAATTTGGGTTGGTTGAGATTTGGTTCCACTTGCGCGAGATAATTCTCATACAGAGCAAAAGTGAGGGCCCTCGATCGTTTCCTTGTGATAATTCGTCCAGTGGGTTCGGGGAATCCATTATTGGAAGAGTTGGATGTTAGATTCGTGCTCGCCGTGCCCTCCGATCCTGTGGATGTAGTACGGGCATGGTTCGTATCTATTGTGACGCTTGATTCGGCGCCAGACGGGTTTCGTTTGTCTATCGAGGCAACACTCGAGGGACAAGACATGGCAATGCCTAGTTTCGTAGCCTTCATGATCAACTCGTTGAGGTAGGCCTCGGATTTCTCGGGGGAGAGCTGTAACACCTGAGTTAAGTAGTCGGCTTCTCTAAGTTCGGGAGGAGTACCGTCTGGATCACCGGCCAGATCCATGGACGGCTGCTTCTGAACAGACGCGGCCATGGTGGGCAACGAATGAACGAGAAGATATTCGTTAGTAGAAGCCCAATTTACAGGGTCAATCCATTGACCGAACTCATCGTTTGTCTACCAGCGGGTTGATGCAGTAGAAGATGATATCAATAGGTGACAGTGGGGAGCATCGGACTGCTGTGGGCTTGCTTCGGTATCCTGGCACGACCCCGGCAGCGCTGACTATCGACCCTTGGAATGCGGCCAGGCGGCGTTGCCTGAGTGGGAAGATTGTGGAGAATACCACAACAAGCTGGCTAGGATATTTGACCAGGTAGGGTTATACGTGATCGTGGTCACGAATTGATAATGAAGATCCTCGAATATAGTACGCAGGTATGCAATGTACGTGCCCGTCGACTAATTATCCACGACAAACGCCGAAGCCAGGGCAAAAAGGAATTATTTAGATGGTGCCCGCATTATCCACAACAAACAGAACCGCAACGGCACAACCCGAATGCGTTTGGATGATGTAGTAGTGCGTTACGATGCAGGTAGGCAAGGCAACCAGACATGCGGTCAAGTGGGAAGGAAATGATCAGACGTCGAAGGAACAGACGAGCACGGACAAGGCTCGCATTGATGTGATTCACGTAGCCAACAGTCAGCTCAGCCAGCTAGCAAGAGGTGATGTGATGCTGCGATTGGGCTATAATTGGGGCCGCGGGGTGGTAGAGCAGATAGAGATTGGCCGAGAAATACCGGTACACCAACGAAAGAGGGCAGGGCTAGCTAGGGGTAGGTAAGGTAGCGAGTAATGGTCGGGTGATCGAGTCCGCGGCGGTTGTTGTTACTGATTGCATTGATCTTTGTGCATATTCAGATGGCTATTTCCTGGTTTACATGTAGGTCTGTAGGATTCCTCGGCTGTCGAAGATGACCTCGGAGATACCCCCGAGACAGCAGTTGAAATCCGATATCGTTAATAGTGAGGTCAGGGTTGGGATTTTCTAGCTGCCTAAGATGTCAAAGCTGTATATGAGTATATGTTCTGCGTTGACGATTGGAAGACGAGAATATGACAGGTCTTACAGGGATTGCAACAATAATACGATCCATAAGACGCGGAGCTGTTGTGACGAATGAAAATTGTGTATTCTGCAATGAAAGCTCACGATAAATTCGGAGGACGGCAACTAGAGATTGTCGAGTATGAATCAACAATACCTCTAAACTGAGACAACTTTTAGTTCCCTAAACCCCAACTCTACCGGCGAAGTGTGCTCGCACGGGGACTAGGCGCCGAGATCCAGTGGCTCAGGTAATGTGAATTGTGATGGGCTGCTAGAATGGAAAAGGCCCATCGTGGCATCACTGGCTTTGTTGTATTGAAACTGGAGAAGCAACTCGCGCGATCTGATCGATTGGTACTCAAATTCTGTCGGGACCGCTGATCCTTGCCTCTGCATTGGTCGATACTGAAAAGTCTAAAATAAAACTAAGAGCGTCCACTAGTATACTTTGACTTCGAAGGCTGCACCAACAGCCCCGCTGACTGACAAGCGCTTCCAATGACAACGGCCAATCCTCGAGGTCTAAGTCGAGTCTTCCTTCTTTTCTTTCATGTACTTCTACTATTCAGGGCAGGAGAACTGCTCAATGTCCTAGATAATACAGATCGCACTTGCGAATGTCTAAGATGCAATGACAATGGATGTTTCGATTGCCGGCTGAGCTTAAACCAATAAGGTAATAACGGCTTTGATCAGTTGGTGTCATGGTACAATTTACATCATACAGCCCGGGATGTGGGGGTTGCCGATGGACGCTAGGTAAAACGGGGAGTAGCGAGTGGGAGGGGTTTGAACAGCCGCCGCTAGCTTCACATTAGCCTGTGATCACTGTATCTTAATTGTTCTGAGCTTGGATCGTTCAATGTTCTGATATTGTTGGTTCTCTTCTCTTTGCTTTTTCTGTAAAGAAGATTCAACGAATTGCTACGACGCATTCTTCTCTTACCTGTATGCTTGAAGCGGAAAGGTAGTAAATTTTGAAATAATTGGGATATCGAATATTAAGGTTAATGCAAAAGAGCAGTTAAGTTCGGCTGTGCGTACTGGAAGCGGTTACACACAATTCTATATTGACAGATACCTAGTAGCACAGTCGAGCAGGGGATTTTATATGACCTACCCAACTGCCCAAGCAATGTTCGTGTCACTTCATAATGAAGAAAACATATATAAATTGTATTTATTCTTATTTTGAATCCGTGCGGTCGGCCTCACCGCACGCTCGCCCATGTCTGATGCCGATCAGCGTTTCTCCTACTTCGAGAGGCGTCATATCGTTTGAAGCAGTTTGTAAGGACCAGCCAATGAGCTTAGTCATTGTTGTGACTTTGCTTCTGATGGCTCATGCCAAACTTTTGGGACTTAGCCGGGTACAGTGACTACCTAGTTAGTTTGCCTTCAAGCCACTAGACATTTGACCGGTTTCCTTCTTTGCCCTCCTGGCCCTTAAGTAATAAGCAAGTATCTATCGGCGACGTTCGCTCTCAAGTCAGATCCAGACCCTTGATTTACTTACTACTTCAGTTTATGGTTAACCTAGTTCGCATATGCTGCGTCTAAACAAGCTCAGGCTACATTTAATCTGCCATGTTCATGCAATGTTCGGTGTAAGCGGTTTACCCTGCCACACGCGCATCAGAATAGACTTCGGAAGGATGAACTCAGGGATTATTCGATACACGCATTCTCTCTTGGAAATCTCCAGGAAATAGCAGGGGGGCGAATACCAGGTAAGCAGTTAGGTAATAGGAAGCGAAATGAAATAAGCCGCCTCAGATCGTCTCATCCCTCTTTATGAAGCACATGAATCCAGCTCATAAATTCAAGCAATTTCATGGCACTGATGTAAGTTACATTGCCCTCCCGCTGTAGCTACCATGTACCTACATGTGGAGATGCATGTGGTCAATTTGACATCTCAAGCTCTAATGAGACCGTACAGTAACACAGTTCACTTATTGTAGATAAGAAAAACGACTCGACCACATGATACAAGAACCAAGCTGGGCCACCTAAATACAAATTCCACTTTTCTCTCAGATCTTTAGGGCACTTTATTCATCCGTGGATACATACCTGTAGGGATGACGGGAAATAGTAAGAGTAAAAGCCCCCGTGCGCAAGTGAACAACAGGGTGAAGAGGTGGAGCTGATATATTCATGACTAGAAGTTGAAGCTAAGGTTTGACATTGACTCGCTCAACCCCAGAGAGGTATCTAAACTAGAGCCCATCACGCCTAAACGGTCGACCCCTTTGCGTTTTCCGGGCCAGACTAACTTCTGCATCAGCACTAATCGATCCTCTGTGCACGTAGTCCGAGTTTAAAGGGACCTCATCGGAGCCCGCCCCGGCCGCGCCTTAGTCTGCCCGTTCTATCGAAAATATTTCTTAAGTAAAACAGCCTACAACCGGACGGTGCATCTTCCGAACAATTGTCTCAATTGGGTCGTCTACATCCGGTGATAGAGGAGTGCCTTATCAATAGCAGCTCGGATTAATATATCAGTCAGATTTGTAGTCCTCGAACACGTAACGAGAGGCGTAATTTGATGTCATACCAGTTATGGTGAATACAGTGAATATAATAAATGTAAGAAATATCACTGTTAAGTAAAGGTTACGTATATCGTGGATAACCGATTAGTTTTGAGAGTCTGACCTGTGTGATTACCGTGACTACTTTCATTGCCATATCCCAAGCAGAGAGCCTACGTATTCTGAACATGATATTGACACAGAACCAAGATCTATTACCAACAAAGCAAACACCACATCAAACTCCATATCAAGGGACGAGAATTATTATTGAAAGGGGCCTCGGGACAATCTCTCTAACCTGACATATATTGCTGTCAAGGGAATGGAAATAAATGGAACAAGGCACAACCTTGGAAAGTGCCCCAGAAACACCGCCAGGCGTCAGTAGACGGGAACCATAAGTTTGCGACTATGCAATGAATATGAGTCTGGGTCGAAACCGTCCATAAATTCCAATATACGCCTTGTATATTTGGCAATGCGATGGCAAGAGAGCTAGTAAAATCGGGTGTTGCTTCAATACCTCTTACCGTAGGTAAACGCCAGATATCCAAGCGAACTGGGACAAAAAAGAAATTGGCGATTACTCTCGTCTTGACGCGTCGGCGTACCGCTCGTTCGTTGCTACCTAGATAGATATTAATTCTATCTACCTCGCGATTCAGTGGAACTCTCATACCGTCACCAAGGCTCGCTACCATTCCACGATCCTCGATTACGCTTCCTTCTACCACCTACGTACCAACAGCCACTTAGCTGCCTAAACTTATCTAAGCGTAGAGACATTGGCGCCATGCAATCATGGGTCCTTACCTTCTTCTGCTCTATTATCTCTGCGTCCCTCTCCGCAGCCTTTCCTAGAGGAGAAGGGCTCTTCGGCCGGGACGAGGACATATCCCTCCTTTCGTCCCTCGGAGGCGTCGCGATCAACATCCCCGAAGTCAAGAATGCGGGCGGAACGACAACGGCGCTGCCAGCCATTAGCAACGTTTCTGCGGAGTGGAACGTGCCGTGGGTGGAGTATACCGACTACGGGCACTTTCTAAGGCAGATGGTCGGCATTCAAGGAAGTGGGTGTGATGGCGCGAGCGGGAGCCCGGCTCTCTTAGTTGGGACGGCAGTTTATGTACGTACGCTGCCTCGCCTAGCTTTCGTTCTTGATATAGAGGGAGAGGTTTCCTAAAACTGATTTGTGCTTCGAGCAGCAGGATTTTGCAGGCAACACGTCGGCGTTCAGTTGGTATCAGTGGTATCCGGGTCCCATGTATGAGTCTGTACGAATGGCCATCTATCCCGGCGACCAAGTGCGCGTAATAGTCAGCATTGAAACTTCTAACACCGGCTATATGTAAGTGACTTCCCCCTCCGCTGGGCCTCCAATTCCCGTATTCCTATTGACGTTCTAACTCGCCCCGAAGGTACGTCAAGAACATGCGCACCGGCAAAGAGTTCGAGATCGACATAGCACCAGACCACCCTAGTAATACAAGCACCCATATCTGTCTTGGTGGCGCCACCGCGCTCTTTGCCCAGGACTGGGAGGTCATGCTCGATGATGATAGGCAGACCGTGCCGGTATTCCAGAACGTGACGTTCACCAACGTCATGGCTCTAGACCGAGGTGGTAAGTCTTTCGACTTAAGTACGGGGACTAAGGAGTATGTGAATTTGGTCAGCAAAGACAGGCAAGTTGGGATACCAGAGGAGATCGACGGGAAAAGTTTCGTAATCTACTCCCCTGAAGGTAAAGGGGAAACCTGGAACCCTCCGGCTAAAATTTGATGATCGGAGGCTAGTTAGGGATAATATGCTTGGTCAGCTTCATATTCTTCTCTCTTTTTTCCAATGACGTCTTTTCGCTTTTACTTTTCATGAAAGTGGTATCAACTTGAGCCTCGGAGAGACTTTTGTACAACGACCACATGGCTATCGTGAGGTCTGTATATTAGTCTATGGACAGATTAACTATTACTCAATAATTTCTCCACTGCCCATTTGACGGAAAAGTTCCTAATATCCGAGTAGTGCTGTCCAACGCCAACGAACAATACGGGTACATTTGTGGCATGCACAATGCTAACCAAAGTTCCTACCATGTCACCAACTGTATCGCACTTGGAAATGATGAATCCGTCTAGAGTTCGACCCGGTCCGAAAGACGAGTTGAAGTTTCTGGCTTGGGCGACTGAGTCTGTTCCCACGAGGGCCTATTACCATGAAGTTAGCCATATAGTAACATTAAAAAAGGAGGTTCAGAAGATCTTACCTCGCCAACCATGAGAATCTTGTCCGGCTTGGCGAACTTAGCAAACTTCTCAAGGGACGACATTAGTCGCTGGTCATTGTGCCGCCTTCCAGCCGTGTCAATGAGCACAACGTCGAAACCCTCATTGGCAGCCTCTCTCACGGCATCCTTGGCTACGGTTGCCGCATCGCCTCCATACCCCTTTTCGAAGATCTCCACCTTACCACCTTCACGCTCGGTCAACTCTTTCAGGTTGCGTACATGGACTTTCAGTTGCTCAACAGCCCCTGATCGGAAAGTATCTCCCGCCGCGATCAGTACTTTGTACTTATTCTGTAGTAGAAAGTAACAGATCTTGGATAAGTTCGTCGACTTGCCAACACCATTGACGCCGACAATAGATATGACATAGGGTCTCGGCTTGCGCATCGATGTTGCGGAGGGTTTGATGACGGCATCGATCTCGCGCAGGAGATCTAATGATGAAGTAGGTGTCAACATCTTAGTAAGAGATGCTTCCATAGCCTTAGCGATGCGCGCGTCAATACTCTCGAAACTGCCTGTCTTTACCCCAAGAAGCTCCTTCTCAACCCCCTCGCAAAGCCGCACAGCCGCTTCGCGGGCGACATTCTTCCTTAATAGATGATCTTCCATACCCTTCATGGCCTTGTCAAGGTCCTCTTTCGTCAAGGTCTTGCCACCGACCACATTGCGGAAAAGACTGCTAATTGTGTTCAACCCAGATCCAACGAGGCCGCCTTTTGACTCCGTCTTCGATGTATTCTTTGCCTCGGCCGATTTCAAAATAGAGTGTACCTCATCACCTAGATCCTTCAAGACGAACTGTCCCTTAGAAGTCGTCGTTCCCCAAGCAGACGAGTCAACTCCTTCCACCCCAGTTGACCTAGCACTTGTTTCAACTTCACTATCGCTTGTCAAAGTGTTCTGGGCCGCTGAGTAATCTAATTGTAGACTATCGTCCTCTTCATCGGCAAAGCCATCGGCATCCCACTTACGGCCCTTCTTGGGTGCTTTCTTTTTCCTTGCTGGAGCCTCGTCGCCGGAAGACACGGGAGCAGAGTTGTTATTTCGCATTTTCCTAGCTCTCCTTGACATCTTCGCCATCGGACCCCCTTTCCCCACAACTAGGTGGTTCCCGGCAGGAGTTGAGGGCCGAGAGGTATTCGGGGTTACGATTCCTGTGGATTCGGGTCCGGATAGGGGTTCCTGCGAGCTATTTTGCGGTTTAGTTCTGTGTTTAAGGCCGGGTGGAAGCGGTGGTTCGTCTCCGAGGTTCCCAGAAATAGCATCTTCTTCTAGGAGAGCAGCCACCTCTGCAGGCCGTGACGGGTTGGTTGATGCACTCGTCTCGAGTTCTTGGTATTGCTGATCGAAATACTCGTCGAATTTGCGGCATTCCACGATCGTGGTATGTGGCTTTTTTAGTTGATCGCCGTATAAGTCGATGAAGATGGTCTTGAGGTTATCGACGAGCTTGTCAATCCACGACAGGTGTAATAGAGATCGATAGACAGCCTATAATTGAATTAATCAGACATTGCAACTCTGCCTTTCAGTGAGGATGGCTTCCTACAACAAAGATCACCCCCAACTCTTTTGAGAACGTCCACTTCAGTGTGTGCTGGTCAGCCTTGTAAGGTGGGTTATTCGCTGTGGACTGAGTGTCCTTTGCGCCAGCGGCAGCGCCCTTTTCCTCAATAAAGACATCAGCGATGAAGTTATTGATGACGGATGGGTTAATCGGCGCATATGTTCGTGACCAAAGGACCACGCCCGACGTGGTCAGGATCTCAAATGTGTCCAACATCTTGGCTGATTTTCTGCGGCGTGGAAGGCCAGAGTGGAAGATTTCCTAAAGTTGAACCTCCTTACGTTCTGGAACCGACAGATGCACGATGAGGTGACAAGGGTTCAGCTACAGATGTACGTATGTACATTTGATTATCGAGCCAATCAATTCCCGACCACGGATACTGGGGGGGCGGCTCGGAGTTAAACTATGTTGCGACTCCGTCGCGTCATAGTCAAGGTACTTAGGTACATTACATTTTGCGTACCGAATTCCAGGCCAGGGTATACCTGCTGCAGTTGCTACAGTACCTAAACCATAGCGTACCTAGTGGAATAATCTCGGGGCAGGGGGGTTCCACCGTGACAGCTGGAATCATTTGCCGTAGCCCGTTGAATAAAAACACATTTCCAGAAACAAGCAGCCAACGAAGCTTTGAAGCTCTCCCTTCTGACACTCAAGAGCTGCGCAACCCACTATACGAGTTATACAACCTTGTCTACTGTTTATAGTCTATAGCAAACACGACGGCTGCAACAGCACTTCGAGCCCAACATGCACCAACCTCCAAACTACGGCCATTCTCCGCCGCTTCACCATCCCGTACCGCAGCATGTCTCTACCGTTCCACAGTTACGATCGCCTCCGCCGCCGACATCGTCGCAACCACAGGCAGCAGGGTATGGTAACCCATATCAGCAGGGGACACCTGCGGCCGGCACGAATGTGTTTGGCGCATATGGGAATTTCATGAATGATCCTATGGCGGCGCAATTTGTAGGACAAGTTGGACAAAATGCCTTTAAACATGTAGAGCAAAATGTAGGTTCAGTCGCGATGAGTTAGACTGGGAACAAAGCTTACCTAGACATTTATAATAACAGATGAACCGATGGGTCAACTTCTCGGCGCTCAAGCATTACTTCAACGTATCCAACAAATATGTGGTCAACAAGCTCTTCTTAGTGCTTTTCCCCTGGCGCCACAAGCCTTGGTCGCGAAGGCAGACCGTTGGGCCCAACGGGCAGGAGGGGTGGTACCTACCGCCGCGCGACGATATAAACAGCCCTGACATGTACATTCCGGTCATGGCGCTTGTTACATACATCCTATTATCGACTTTAATAGCAGGTCTAAGGGGACAGTTCCAACCCGAGTTGTTGGGCTATACGGCCTCTACAGCGGGAGTTGTTGTCATACTCGAGATCTTGCTCTTGAAGTTGGGATGCTACTTTCTCAGCATATCAAACGAGTCTCAGCTCCTCGACCTAGTGGCGTACTCGGGATACAAGTTTGTCGGCATCATCGTGACGGTTGCCATCGCCGAGCTTATGAATGGGGGCAAGGGGACGGGTGGTTGGATCGGCTGGTCCGTCTTCATATATACCTTCCTTGCAAATTCTCTGTTTTTGGTAAGTGAACCAACTCACTGCAGAGACAATCCTCAAGAAATGCTAATGTATGGGTAGATGCGATCTCTTAGATACGTTCTTCTGCCGGAAAGTTCTGGAGGGGACGCACGAGGTCCAATGCAAACAGATACGAGAACGAAACGAAACCAGCGCACGCAGTTTTTGTTCGCCTACTCATACCTCATACAACTTTTATTCATGTGGATTCTTAGCAGAGCGTAGACGCATCTGCCAGGTTTTTTATTGGGGGCTTCCCTAGGATATGGAGATCTCTCCGCTTCTCAAGACGCATCAATGCAAGCTTCTATATACTCGAGGTTATAGAGGGATCAGAATCTTAGCTTTTGCAGGTTTGCTGTAGCTAAACAGTGCCGCCAAGACCCTCCTCGGTAGTGAGGTGAGACAACGGCAGCAGGCTAATCTTCAAGATGAAATAAATTCAACATCGAAATAATTCAATTCGAATGCTCCCTTATGACAGTTTCTTCGCAGTGATAATACAAGACGGCTTCTGGTTGGTTGAGTCCTTTATCTACATATAAGCTTTGTCTAGCTCCAGATTTGGTGTAAATCTGGTCTTTACCAAATTAGAACATCCTGGGCACCTTCACAGCTCAGGCCAATAATATTCAACTGCATCCCTTTGCCTGTAGAACTCGAGCACGTATACACGTAACCTCATCGCTGCCCAAATTACACACATCTCACTTTCAACGATACCTACTTCTACGATTCAGGCTTGCAAATACTCGAGATCGATAACAAGTCAGTCGCCACCGCCAAGAAGACGGCATGGCGCTCCCTCCGATCGCCACCGCTACCATACAATCCGCCGTCCTCGCTGCTACATCTAATCTTCTTGCACAAAGCTTGACGGCGTATCAGAATGAGGTACGAGTGAATTTTTCAAAACATTTGAGTAATGCCCAAACGAACAACTTCATTGAATTCCACCATACAGGCCGAGATATCCGTAGATATTTAAGACTGATGAATTACATAGATACCCCTCGTCATAGACTGGGTTCCAGTTTTCCAGTTTGTCATCTTCACACTTGTCAGTGTGCCACCCAATTTCTTATGGTATGTTTCGGACCAGATGATTTTTAAGACTATGAGTACCTACATTATTTACCCCCCCGCTAACTATCCATTAGGCAAGAGTTCTTAGAGTCCTCTTTTCCGGCATATCACATGGCGCCCACATCGGAAGCCGTGGCGTCGGCCGCTGCAAACGATGAGAAGGCGCTTGAGAAAGAAGAGGAAGAAGGCAAGTTGGTAGAACCTAAGCTAAACATCACCAATACGGCCATCAAAATGCTTCTAGACCAGACCGTTGGCGCTGCGGTCAACACCTTTCTCTTCAGCCTGTTCATGCATTCAATTCAAGCAGCTATGGTGCGACCCCTGGGTACACCACTCAGCAATCCGGACAATAGTGCTCGATATCTCTTCTCTCGGGGTGCTATCGACTACGGCAAAGTGGATTGGACAGCTGTACTGGCCCGGAGCCGCGCCGAATTCTACTCGATTCTTGTCGCTGGTTGGAAGGTCTGGCCCGTCGTGAGCCTAATCAACTTCGCTTTTATCAAGAGCATCGAAGGCCGTAATCTTGTCGGAGGTCTTGCGGGTGTCGGCTGGGGTATTTACATGAGCCTCCTCGCTGCTCGCTAGGAACGGGTGTTGAGTGTAACTGAGGCAGATATGCTAAGAAGCCGTACACCTTGGCTCCGGCAGTTGTAAACGCCTGGTGGTCGTTTTATTTGGGATATTATGAGACGATGCTCATTAGACATATAGAGGCTCCTGGCTTGAGTTACCTCGCAGCCAACATGCCATAATAGAAACCAAATAATAGCACATCAGATATTGAGGAAATGCTGACGTCTTGCATGGATATGCTTTATATTGGGAGCATTTCCTCATGGATTCCCAATAACCCCCTATTCAGTTACTAACCCTGATAGATTAAAAAAAAGACTCATATACACATGAGATGACAACTCAAGTATTAAGGCGTCGGTTTCATTACTAACTTACTTGAATTGAGTTCCTTTCAATCTTAGTAGCTTGTGCTCAACTTATCTAGTTTAAAATAAACGCCCAGCGGTTCCGTATGACTCCTAATACAATGAAATATCTCGAAGCAAAGCCCCAACTCCCAATCAAAAAAGATAATACATTGAACAACGTTGAGTTATTATAACGCGTCTATCCCCAACTCCACGACACCCATGCCCCGTGAAATCAAAGGAATTGTAAACATAATGCATCTCGAGTCTTGCGAATTGCCCTAATCGGCAGACAACCCCAGCTCAGGTATAGTACATTCATTTTCAGAACATACCACTTATATAGACCAAGTATGCCGCGATTTCCAGACAGCTGTATTTGAAATTGACCAATCAGGTCTAAGATATAACAACTCTTACAGGTACCTATTCAGGCCTGCCCATAAGGAGAGAACTTGAAAAAGCCTGAGGAGCCACCTCTGCTAGGCCTGTCGGGTCTGGGAGTACGGGGAACTTTGCTAGACTTGGGTGTACGCGGCATTCTGTCCTCGCGCCTCTGAAACTGAAAGCCCAGCCCGTATAAAATCATCCTCCCGTCCAGGCCGTCCTTCGTCATATCTAGTAACCCCTCCTTGATTCCGGGCTCGTAGTGCGCGATCTCGTGCACGGCGCGGGCTCCGGTCGATATGACCAGGACCACTTCGGTTGGCTGCTCTCGGCCAAGCGTGAGATTGGTCATCGGGGGCATTGCGTCGATCAGGAAGCCCTTTCGTAGGATCTTGCGTGCGGCTAGCTCGCATTCGTCTCTCCAGTAATTTGTATAGGTCGAGGTCGAGTAATTCGAGTATGCCGACATCGTGGTTTGGTAGATTGGTGTGGTGTTTAGTCTGATGGCTCTTGATCTGTCAATTATGTTGGGGCTGGAGCTCTGATTCGATTCGATTGGGCGACTGATGAGAAGTAGGGGTCTGTAGGAATAGTTAGGCTCGAAGAACGCAGGATAGTTATGCCTATCTGGACTTACAGGATTAAGGTAAAGCTTCGCGGTTTCTGATTCCAACTCTCCCAGTCTTAATAGTATCTTACTGTTATGTGATTCGGGGGCGGCCTCAGACTCGGCTGGGTGCAATATCTGGTTTGGGAAAGGTGTAGTTTACAACAGCTTGTAATGGAGGTTGACATTGCCCCTCATAGAATCACAGTCTTCATTCACAAAGGTTAAAAGACCATGAGTATCTCTTTATTCTTTCCTCTACTCACTTTTGCTGCCGGATTCGACACAACAAAGGGGGTGTTATCTCGATGCAGCTTGACGAGTCCTCATAATGCTATTATGACAATTTCTCAAAGGTTATTATAGCTGTATAAGCTCTTGGTAATATGAATTCGATTGTATACAAAGCATAGAGCAACCACGGTGATGAGGTTATGTTTCTAGACTTCAATGTGTTGAGGAGCTTATGTATTCTTTGTCCTCCAATACTTGGGGAAATTATCAGCGGCTATGGATACTTCTAAGATGGTAATCATGTTAATTGAGTTTAAGCTTTAGATAGAGCATCAGCTCACTAAATGGTTTGAACCGTAGTTCGTGTACCCGTAAGGTCATCTCTGCCCTACTATAGCAAGAGAAGCCCATGACAGGAAGACAGCATGTCCCATAGTATCCAATTTGATGTTGGCCACAATTAAAGCTTCTTACTGGCTGTATTTTAAGGATAAGTCGAACTTTGCTAAGCAGGTTCATCAGTTTTTACCACAACGTCTGTCTTGTCATCCGCCGATTCCTGAGCCTGTTCAGCCTTTGGCGGAGAATCGCGCCCCTGATCATCCACCCGTTGCGTGGCTTTTTGGAGATTGGTCACTGCAATTTCAAGGGTCAGCAATCTTTTTATTTCAACTCGAAGGTACATATAGTACGTCAATAGGTCTCATCCGTACTATACTCTAAAGGGAATAAGGGGGAATTAACTCAGGGCTACTCACTCTTGAAGCGAAACCAGACCCCGCCTCCTTTACATGGAAATCGGAATTCCTTATGTGTTACATCACTGGCCATTTTCTTCAGCTGTTTCTGGAGTTTAGGGTCGCTCAAAGAGCACGTCTCCTTGATCGCTCGTTTTATCTCCGCCACGAGGGCTACTCCCAAGCCTTCGTCCAGCTCCCAGTAATCGGGCCCGAGGCTATCCAGGGCCATGTTTTTATCAAGAACGAGTTTAACTGTTTCCTCGATGGCTCGATTGACATTTCTCCACTCCTCTGCCGAGACAGGCACCGTGGGGCTCCCCTTAAGAGCCGCATGTTTTCTGCCTTTGGACAGAGAGGGAGTAGGAGGCCGCTTGGGGATTTGACTGGACGACAGTTGGCGAAACGGAGCTTCTTTGCCCTTGGATGATGGCGGTCTTTTCGGTTTATTGGACATGACACTCTACTCTAGCTTGAGAGACTTTGAGATGTAAAACTAAACTAGTTGAGAATACCCCTGACGTAGACAAGTCCTATACGCTTATAAGAGTGAGACAAGGTGATATTTTGAGCTAGAATTCTCTGGCACCGCTGCTTCATCAATGTCACTTCTTTGTTTGCTTGGATGGTTGCACAATCCCACTTCAGTCAAAAGACAAAGGAGTCTCTAGATGATGGCGCCACTTATGCTGTATACCTACCTAAGGTACTTAGCATTTGTTAACTTGTTTTTCAACTTGACAAACGCAATAACGCATATCGCTAATATCATAATAGCCTATGGCAAACTGGCTGATTGTCTACTATTGAGTGTTAACATAACACAAAAGGGTTGAGGTTATTGCAGGGACAATGAACTGGCTTGTATACCTAAGATACTACTGCCGATTGAGGTTACAAGATCTTCTGTGGTGGCGGCGAACTAAGTGAATGGATGGTTGGTTGCTGTCCTAGCAATATTCCGGCATTTTGAGGCCATTGTACGTGGGGATACGCGACTTTACCAGGCAAGTAGCTCACCGAGTCGGCGTTAATCTCAGCTACACATCTAACTATAGAATGGAAAGTACAACTATGAGTTATTCAAAGGTCGTCGGGTTATATTCAGGGGTTGTGTTAAGAGGTATTCTTTAATAATCCTAAGTCTTGGCATTTTACTGATGCTTCGAATATATTCTGTTGCACTGCAGGGTATCTAAAATAATAATGAATGAAAGTCCTTTCGCAAAAGCGAATCCGCTACTTGCGAGAAGCAAATAGCGCCTTATATTTGTGACAAGTCCCCTATCTCATGCTAGGCCTACATGAAATTCGCCAAACATCTACTATTGCACGGGCTTCGCAACGTAGATCTAACCCTATATCCTAGAACCTGAGGCGCTGGTGAAGGAGGAATTTCCCTTGCCAAATGAGCGAGGTTTGTCTGGATGTGATTGTCAACTAGGAGGTAATTTTTCGAGCTGCCGAACACGAAAGTTTCCTAGAATGACTGCTAGCGAAATATTATGGGCGTTTACTAGTCAGATGTGGTGCTTAGTACTGCCCATGTAGTGCAGTTAGAATTATTCAATATATATGAAGTTGAAATAAGTGGCACCAGATCAATCACATGAATCCTGGGGTATCAAGCACGAGGTTGCCATAAATGGGTTTGTTGTAGCTATGACGTACATGACAGCTTGCAGGAGTCGGGATTGCGCATCCATAGATGATTCTGTGTGTTACAGTAAGTGGTAGGGGTATTAGGTAGTTTGGTAAGGGAAACCCTCGGCACAGAGAAGCCTGAAAACTACGGTACCTATACCTAGGTAGACCGATAATTTTTAGGAAGCACAATTGCAACCTCAGCTTAAGGTCGCGATTCATTTTCTCTCGGCCATGAACTCCGGAACTTCATATAGTATGATCTAGGTAGTCTAGACGTTGTGATCGGCGGAGCCTCGACCGAGCTAGAACTGACCCGGCGCGCCCTCTTGCGGATTAGCGGATTAGCGGAACAAGCTATCGGTGTGTAATCCCTCAAATGCGCAGTAAATCTTGTAGCTGTCAAGCTGACAGGAAAGCGTGAGATTGATTGCCTCGAATGGGGAACAAAGTGAGGCAATTGGCCGCAGCTACAAAGGTCACGATACACGGAGGGGAGCCAACATGACTGGGTCGTGGCAAAGAGGTAGGGTTACCTGTCGATGTTTGGAGTACTTAATGTCTCGGGCAAACAAGGCAAGGAAGTGGACGACTCACAAAAGTCAGCTCATAAATTTCACCTCGGTATCAGGGCCGAGTTGAGGTGCTTCAAGAGGTCTTACACTGCGCCTTTTAAGAATCAGAAGCTGTCGAACTGACAGCAATCGACAATGACTTTGAACAAACATTGAAGCGAGCTGATACGTGTGTACACACGTGTACCTTGGTACTGTACCTGCTGAAATAGGAAAGGCTCGCTTAGGCATGAGGCCGGTTACCGACCGTTAAGCGCTCTTTACTGGGTTCACTGCAGCTTACCTAGTTCCCGCTTTTCTATTTTTGCACATTGGTACTGCCTGGTGCTAACCTTAATATCATCAGCCTCTCATGGTACGATACGTTTCCAGATCATCGGCTCAAGAATTCATCAATTTATATAACTCGGCTGCAAAAGAGCAGGTGAGGTCATCTCATACGATATCGAATATTTTGAGGCCCGAAGTCGTAAATGGCACGGGAAACAAGTCGATGATGTGACGTTCGCTGAGAGATATTTTTGGGGACGAACATGAGCCCCCTCCTGGTACTTACTTGGGTACTTTACAAATGACCACCTGCTGACGTGCTGCTGCAAGTAATACTGTATTGTAAACGGGGAGGCAGAGGCCAAGAGGGAAGGAAACTATGCTATTCGCTGGTTAGTGTAGCAGGGCGCGGTTGTAAGTACCTAGGTAGTGATATGTGCTTCAGCCGACAAAATCCTGTCATTTCGTATCTCCTTTCACATATATGAATACGGTTTCATGGGGGTGAGACTTGGAGAACCTCAGGGACTTGCCCACTAACACCAATGCGTTGTGATAATAGATTGTGTCGCAACCTGCTGCTCCCAGCCAAAATATCCAGGCCAAGATTATGTTACTTTGAATGACCAGAACAATTCTTTTAGGGGCTTAGGAGAAGGGGAGCATCAATTGCTTTGAAAATTTCCCCTAATCTTCCGATATGCTTGGTAAGACCGAACTAAGGACCGCATTATGGTTTACGAATCAATGCTTGCCAGCGTAGGGGAGATCTCCGCCGATCTCTATGGCGTGTCGTACTAACAAGGCATCTAATAATTTCTTTGCCGCATGAGGCATAAGTTCGCGATGCAAAGAGGGGGCCTGATGCCTCAATTAAAGTCCTGGTGATCACCGCCTTTTGATGCAAAGAACTTGAAGTTGTAAAGTAAGTACATAATAAATGCCTGTAGCTTCCAAATATTCATTGAGGATACCGGCTGAGTAGGTAGCTAGGCTAAGTCTTTGAGCTTCCAAAGACTGACCGAGCTTAAGACCAAGCAGCTTGGTTTCTGGCATTGGCATTGGCATTGAAAATGCCGCCTGCACCACAGCTTCATGTATGAATGTATCACCTGGTACGCGCCTTGCGTTCCCTCCAGATGTAGGTACCCAGCCTGCCAGCTACGCCTTTTTATCGATTTCCACTTATCAGTGCCCTGATTTGTGGCTTGAGATACATGTACCTCTACCGAAATTGAGTTGGCATTCACAATTGCATTATATTCGAACTTCACCTCCTTAGGCTCAGGTGAAGAACCCTGTTATTAGTGACTTTAAGTCATCCACCTATAGGAAGTCCTCGTCGGATGAAAGTCCTGTGCTTGGTGATATGTTGTAATGTGGTACGATTGGCATCGCATCTTGGCAGATTGTGAGGGTTATCGGAGATCATGGTTTGACCGATAGGTTGCCTTGACAAGGCTTCGGCTTTCGTTTAGGAGTCACTCGATGGAGGAGTGATCGATACCTATCCTTAACATTTTAAAGTTTCGAAACATATGATGTCTTGGTGGTTCGTGTTTACCCTTTCTTGTCAGGTTATCTGGTGATTGTTGCGTTGCTTGAATTGATTCGTTGTATGAAATATTAATGAAGGGCGACAAGGCAACTGCCGGATCTGAAGTTCTGAAACTAAGGTAGTGGCCGCTGCCGGCCAGTGATAATTGCCAACTGGAATCTCGCCGTAAAGAGGCACTTGCAGGGAACCTTGGAAGGAATCCGCCACTCCCGCCACTTCGCGACAGTAGCTTACAGCTCACTGCAGGTTACGTGCCCCCCGCCAGTAGGTACCTCCGCGACATATCTAAGTGGTACCTACCTACTCCGATCTCCAGGTATGTAGGTCAAGTATTAATGCGTAAGTTGCCTGAGTAATCTCCCGTAGGCGATTACCTTGGGTTACGTGTAATGCCGCTCTCGCCAAGTACCTGCCCAAGTCTTTTGGTGTTAGGTATTCCTGTCAGCCACAGTTGCCTCAGTGTATCCACGCCCTTAGCAAACGGGCGGAACGCACGCACCCACAAAGCGTAGCAGGTACTAAAAAAGCCCAATCAATCCAGGGTCAGTCCTGCCCAGCTTGATTGAGGCGCGCCCAACCCCATTCCAGCCCATCTCATCCACCCAAATTGATCCACCGCCGTCTCTTTTTCCTTTTCCTCCTCCCCCCTACCGCTAAACTTCTACTCTCCAAACCGTCAAACGTAATCCTTTCATCCACCGCCGACATCGACAGAGACGTGTCTAATTTACCGGCGAATAATTCTATATTCGACCGCCACGTCTTGTGAATCATTATTTTTTTCTTTTCCCTTTCTTTCCCTTCCATTTCATTCTCCCTTTGACGCCGATAACTTGCGTGATACAGCCTACTAGCCTTGGTAAGCCCTCTTCCCCTTCTTCATTGCTTCTGGTCTCGGTCGGAGCCCTCCCGTTTCATCTCCCTATTCATCACCAACATCAACTTCAAAACTTTTTTCCTATTCTGCCCATCAGTCTACACTCTACGCTCTGATTTGGGCAAATATCTCTTCCGTTTCCTAGTCATCCCACATCCATTCTCGTGTAACTACGCCACTGGTTGTACGTTCAAAAAGGACCTGTCTTTCCGGCTCTTTCCAAGTGCAAATCAAGCAATTGGGGATGCACCTGCTTGATCTTTTTACTAACTACATTTTTGAGCAGGCTGAATACAATCCTCCCAAAGACCGAAACCATAGAACCGACGAGCGAGAAACGAACGCCTTACTCATCTCCTCAATCGTCGAGCACGCTAGCTCAACTCAACATTCAGCATGACCACAATGGTACGTTGCTATTTTACATACTATGATGATAACCGACATTGGGGCATATTATGGATTACCTTCACCGTCACTTCAGATAGTGGGGATCGAATGTCGGTGTGCGTTGACGGAGTAATCCTATAGTTCTAGTTTGGGGTCCCTCCAAAAGGGGCTACCTCACGAGAATTCTAATTCCCCTAGCGCAATAAACAAATGCGGGCAGATCGAGTCTTACTAACTAGTATCAGGATCTCCGTGTCGGTAATAAGTACCGCATCGGTCGAAAGATCGGCTCCGGCTCATTCGGCGATATCTACCTGGGCACCAACATCATCTCAGGCGAGGAGATTGCTATCAAGCTTGAGTCGGTCAAGGCCAAGCACCCTCAACTCGAATATGAGGCCCGTGTCTACAAGTCTCTTGCCGGTGGTGTCGGCATCCCGTTCGTCCGTTGGTTCGGAACAGAATGCGACTATAATGCTATGGTACTCGACCTTCTTGGTCCTAGTTTGGAGGATCTATTCAACTTCTGCAACCGGAAGTTTTCTCTGAAGACGGTACTCCTTCTGGCTGATCAACTTATCTCGCGTATCGAGTACATCCACGCCAAGTCCTTCATCCACCGAGATATCAAGCCCGACAACTTCTTGATGGGCATTGGAAAGCGAGGCAACCAGGTCAATGTCATTGATTTCGGGTTGGCCAAGAAGTACCGAGACCCCAAGACCCACTTCCATATCCCTTACCGCGAGAACAAGAACTTGACTGGCACTGCTCGATATGCCTCAATCAACACTCACCTTGGTGTTGGTACGTTGTTGTGCCTCTGACGTACTTAATACAGACTGCTGACATGAATGTAGAACAATCCCGACGTGATGACATGGAATCACTTGGCTATGTCATGCTGTACTTCTGCCGTGGTTCTCTCCCTTGGCAGGGCCTTAAGGCTGCTACGAAGAAGCAGAAATACGACCGCATCATGGAGAAGAAGATGACCACGCCGACTGAGGTCCTCTGCCGCGGCTTCCCCAACGAGTTTGCCATCTACTTGAACTATACTCGTTCTCTTAGATTCGATGACAAGCCCGACTACAGCTACCTCCGCAAGATCTTCCGTGACCTCTTCGTCCGTGAGGGCTTCCAATACGACTATGTCTTTGACTGGACTGTCTACAAGTATCAGAAGAATGCCCAGGCTATTGCTCAAGCTGCTGGTCAGGACAACGATGACGACAAGGCCCGTCGAACCACAGGTGCCACGGCCGGTCAGGCCGCTCAGTCGGGTGCCGTCAAACCCAATGCAATTCCCAGCTCTCGCCGCAAGGTGATCGAGCGCAATGCTGCCGGTGTTGACACTCCAGAAACCAACCGTGCCGTCGGGGGAAGCGACAGGATGTGAGTGTCTCGCCAGCCCAGCCCAACCCAAGAATTCCTAGTAAGGAATCATATTTCCTTCGAGTTTGGTGTGATTTACAGCGCTAGCCGGAGGAATTGCTGACATGATTGCTGACACTTCAGTTTACGGTAACAGGCTGCGATCAGCTTCCAAAGGTCAGGGTGCTGGCTCCGGATATGCATCTGGTTCTTACCGACCAAAATGATCTATTAGCGTTTACACGTTGGTACCATCCGTTACGTTGTGGCGGGCGTAACGAATGTAAAGCCCGCACAATAGAAGTAACTCGGAATCGTGGTGGCCCTCGCTCATCCCTCTTGCATTGGCTCTGAAACATCCATCAGTGGATCTGCGCCAAATATCGCTGGACAGAGGACTTCGCACGATTCCTTTCATATCTTATGGATTGCTTTTGTTTCCGTTCTTCGATGACTCTCGGTTTTACGACTCAATTCCCTGGCTCGGACAACCTAGCGGCCCTGGAAGGCGTCGATATGTGTCTCTGACGCATTCGACGTCCTTGTTAGGCGGCCCAGGTTTGTCTGAACGGCACTTCCGGCACTCTGAATAGCTTGGAGTGTCGTATTCGGAATTTAGTCTATCAAGGCATGTTTCTCTCCGCTCCTTGCAATACAATCCTACCCATGGACCGGAGAACGCCTAGCCAGAGATTGAGGTTCAACAACCTAAAACTTGCACCAGTTTTTTGGGTGTTGATCCTTCGTCGATGCGATACGCAGCCTTCTGATATGACCGGATCTCCTGCATTTCTTTTCGCTTCGATGGTTTCTTTTCCTTCGTTTCCCACTCGGATATGGACTTATCACGCCGACCTCCTCTGCTGGGGATGCTATAATGAGGTGGGGGGTTTTTGTCTTAGGAGGCCGACCGCGAGAGACACCAACTTAATGATGCCTTCAATGGCTCAATTTCGTCGAAGCACCGCATAGAGCATGACTTGATCTGAAATCTGGCATCACTTACAGGGATGGAGCTGACTGTTACCTCTTGCGGAAGCATAACGTTGCCGTCTCCCTTGGTTCGGTCGGCGCGGCAGTATTATGACTAGGCAATGGTCGGATGCTTCCGCCAGCGGTCTTCCTGAGATGATTGATAAGAACGGGCGACGAGTCTTCCACTAGTTTAGTAGGAGCAGTTTACTATGACAGTCGCGGATCACTGGCCCACCGAAACCTGGAAGCACGCGTTTTGAACGATAGCACGCACGACGATTCGGGAAACGTCTTTTAGGTCATGATGAACTGGTAGTGTCAATGGTGCTGACTCACGAAACTTGCATGGAAGGAGGTGCTCCGCGATGATGGCAATAGGCAACCAATACACGCTAGGTAGTTACACACAGAATGGATTTTATTTGCATTATCATACTCTTATGCTCACCGAAATATCTACCTAATTATTCTATAAAATGTGACTATGGGAGCTTGCTTCGCCGTTCGTTTTAATGTAATAAATACCTGGAGCTGAGAGCTGAGAGCTGGGCCTAGTCGGTGTGGAGAGGCTGTGCAGGCTTGGGTGGTCACATGAACTAGTGTAGTGTAGAAGCATACAAGGGATACGAAGCTCTAGTATAGTAAGTTAAGGGCACCTGACATGGGCAGATTTCTACCAAAGGTGAGAGAGAGACATGGATACGCTATCTATAAAGGCCTTGTTTCCGAACGAAGGTGAATAATTGAAAGGTAAGCAGGTGCCAAAATCTTGCGAATGCCTTAAAAACAGGTTCTATCCCTCGTGCTCTTATTGATACCGGATTCGGAAGGACCCTGAACATCGAGGCTCAAGGTCGAATATCGATGACATAATAGCCTCCAACCAAGAAAAAAGGAAGGTCCATGCTCTTCTCCTTGAATTGCGCCCCACCATTGGACCCGATACCCTGGGGAAGGCGCCGGAGGTGATACAATAGCTGCAAAGGAAGCCGGAGCTCCATTCCTAGTCCCAGTCCTCTTTTTTGCAATTCTGCTACTATCACTACACAATCTTGGCACCACCATTCCTCCCATTCGTCTGTTCGCCTATTCACCTTTTCCAATTTCTTCCGTTTTGCTGCCCTGTCTCTGGCCCTATATACCTGGCACAATGGCGCCGATTCCGACGCTGGACGTCTTTATACTGACATTCAACGCTGCAAAGCGTGAGATTAACATTCCCGTCTTTGCTCGGCACCTGTACAATGCTTTCGGGCAAAATGCTACATCTCTGCCAGAATTGGTTGTCATGTAAGTATCGCAGAGCTGCTTCCAAGATACTTGCTAACCTTCTCTTTGATGTTATTCAGCTCCCTCCAAGAGATGGCACCACTAGCTAAAGCCTTCATTGGTTCCTACGTGCTCAATCCCTATTTCCAACGCTACGAATCGGCCGTCAATATTGCTGCTGCCAAGTTTGCCGCAGAAGAAGAGCGTCGACACCGCCGGAAAGACCCCCCATACACGCTGGTTACCACGCGAAATGTCGGTATGACAGGCATTATGCTGTTCGCCCGCGACCCAGCGGCTGTGCACTACCTCCAGGGTACCGAAGTCGGTTTTGGCGCGGGTGATATGGCCAACAAGGGTGCAGTAGGCCTTCGGATGCTTTACAAGAAAGAACAGGATGGTTTTATAGTAGCTTCGAGTGAGCTTACCTTTGTCAGTGCTCACTTAGCCGCTATGGAGTGGAATCTTGAGAAGAGAAACAGGAATTGGGAGAGCATCGTCTCCGGCCTTGTTTTTGAAGATCCCAAGAAAATCGCTGGACGTCTACCAATGGAACGGACATTACAGGACAACGACGATTTCGAGGCCAGCGATGCTCTTCTCCAAGAGGGCGCAGTTGAAAAGGCCCTACAAGACATTTCCATATACAAGCCCAGCTCTCACCTTTTTGTTGCCGGTGATCTCAATTACCGCCTTTCCAAGAGTTCGCCCGCCTCGGACGCTACGTTTCCCGAGATCAATCCAGAGAGCCCAAATCACTACGCTCATTTCCTAGTTCGTGATCAATTGACCAAAGAGAAGGCCGCCGGACGTACACTACATGGGTTGAGAGAGGCCGAGATCAAGTTCCCACCAACCTACAAACTCATGTTATCCCCCAAAAGCAGACCAGACACGGAACTCGGCCGCATTGGTGACGAAGAGGACGATATGGACCAGGTTGAGTGGTCATGGGCTCTTCACCGCTGGCCCGGCTGGTGTGATCGCATACTGTTTCTTGACGTACCACCGTGGGCTCAAGAGGCTACGGGTAATGCAAAGATGCAAGTCACGACATACGACGCAATTCCAGCCGTTAGATCAAGCGATCATCGAGCAGTATTTTTGCGCTTGCAGGTCCCGATGATTGAGCCTGATAAGCTTGTGCCGTCTGAGTCTGCCTTCGAGGCGGAATTGAGTAAGCAGCCTGTCGATCCACGCATCAAATTGCCGTACCCCATCGATTTCCAATCCTGGGAACACCGGGCCATGGTTAAGAAATGGGAGTGTACCATCGGCTGGTCCATGCTGGTTTCGCAGTCGAAGCAGGCCATTTCGGTTTTCGTAACCGTGCTCCTCATCGGCCTTGGTACTTGGTGGTATCGGTCGCGGTAGAACGCGGCCTTACAGCGAGTTGCTGAGTTGTCGACCAGTTGGATGGGCAGTGGGCCACGAATGCGTTGGATGCGGGCTAGACGCAGTTGAGCGAGTTACATTTTGCGCGCTCATTACTCATTTATTATTTGACTACGGTTGTGGTCACGCTATGACGGTTTTACGAATAGCTTTAGGGTATCGGCGTTTTGTTCAGGGAGTGATATAGTTTTCATACCCTTTTTGGACGGTTCCTTTACTTGGCTCCTCTTGTAGAGGTTATTCTGATAGCAGTGGGAAAGGTTTCAGTATTGATTGGTATCTTCTGTTTTGGGGGCCTACAGGTACAGTGGTGGTTATACCCATACATCAAGGATTAGACGGGCTTTTCTATACACACTTACTGGGGATAAATGGAGAGAGGAGGATAATTATAGATGAGTTTCCCTAGCCTACCTTGGTAGACTTACGAGCTTATAGAAATTAAGTGCGTGAAGCACGAACTGGAAGCATTGGCATTGGCATTCAGGTTTTCCGGAAATGGCAGTTCGACGCCACATACGTTGTCATGAAGTGAAGTGAGGTTTTCTTTGTCACGGTTACGAATTGTAAAGTCCCTCTGCCCACTGCGCTTTTTACAAAGCTCTATTCTACCTTTCATTCAATAGAATTGTACTACGTGTTAAATAATACCTATGTATTCAACTCTTTCTTAACCGCATGGTTACAAAATGTCAGGTTCCCTAACAACAAAAACCTTCATCGAGCGGTCCCGTTCCGTGCGCAAAGCGGAACTAGACAGACTAGCTCGAGATACCAACGAAAATCTAGGATTAATCCTCGGACTATCCTCGCAGATCAACGGGACTCAGGCTCACGTCGATTACGTCGGGGGTTTGGATACGGATAAACTATGGACGGGCCTGGCTAAGCTGGTCCAGCCGAGGAGATGGGAGGTTAGGTTCGAGGGCCCGGAGATAGCTGGGAAAAGGGAAGAGAGGGATGTACTGCCGCCGCTTAGAGAGGCGCTGATTGATGTTGCGCCCTTGGACTTGCACCGGGGAAGGGAGAGTAAGGAAGAAAGGGAGAAGAGGAGGGAGAGGAAGAGAAGGGATTTTGCGGGGATATTGGCTCAGGTCGATACTAAGGCCATAGCGTATTTCGCACGCGATATCCTGCAGAATCGCCGCAGTGTCATGGCGAGGGGTAGGGGGAGCGTGGCTCCGTTACGGTTGCCGCTTATTCGTGGTCCAAGGTTTGGCTCGGCGCATGTTTTTTACTCGATTGAGTTCTTCGATGGACGGGAGAAAAGCCACGAGAACCCCGAGAGTAAAGAGGTCATCGGGAATAAGGATAGTACGGAAAGTAAGGGAACGAAGTGGATGATCAAAATCCCGGTCAACGGCACCCCGGATACATGGGACCAGCTATGCGCTGAGACGCTGCGGACCGAGGCCCTGGTGCTGTACATGCTCGCGACGGAGACCAGCATTCCAGTCCCCGAGATCATCGACGCGGACTCCTCCCCGCACAACCAGGTCCACGTTCCGTACCTGATCATGGAGTACATCGAAGGCCAGCCGCTAGACCGTGTCTGGTTCGGCACGGACGGCGAGGACGAGGACGAGGGAAAGATCAGGGAGAGAAGAACGAGGGCTCTGAGAGGCGTGGCCAAGGCCATGCTGCAGCTGGGTAAATACGAGTTCGAAAGGGGCGGCGCGCCGGTCTTCGATGGAGGAGGAGCGCTGGTGGGCGTGGGACCCCTGAGGGACCTCGATGTCCAGGCTATGATCGACCGCTGGTTCGGCAACGAGGACTGCGAGAGGGCGCCGCTGTACGCGAGTACAGGCCCCTCTAGTGAGCCGGTGGAGATGTATACCGCGCTGTTGGACTTGTATCCCTGTGACGCGGAGGCGAATACGGGTGTTGATAGGCTGCTGAGGATGCTTGTACGTTTTATTCGCGAACCGGTTCGGGCCAAGTCGTATAATAGCGAGGGCCGGGAGAAGGGCAAGGGGAAGGAGGGGGAGGAGATGGGGTTCGTGCTGATGCACCCGGGGCTTAATATGCGCGATGTTATTGTTTCGGAAAAGGGGGATGTTAAGGCGATACTCGGCTGGGACGGCGTGCGTGTTGCGCCGAAGAGTCTGGGTAATGAGGCGCTTCCTAGTTGGCTTGTGAGAGATTTTAACCCGTTTATATGGCGCTGGCAGCCGGCGCCTGAGTTTTGGACGAAAGGGGGGCTCTACGAAGAGGAAAGCGGGGAGAATTGCTGCGAAGATGCGCCGTGGGTGTTGAGGGAGCTGAGGGATGAGTATGCGGATATTATTCAGGAATTGAAAAGGGAGCGGCGTGATAGAGACGGTGACTTTACTACAGATGTCCGTCGGGAAGTAGACGTAACGAAGCAGTCCTTGCTGGCGCTTAGCTTGGATGCAGCGGTCAGGGACCCAAGGTGTAGGACCGCTGTGCTGAGGAGGATCCTGGAGAAGTGCTCCCGTATGACTGAGGAGTTCGACTTCGACCGGATCGTGGAGGTCCTTGGGCGTGGCGGATATTTGGATGGGTACAAGCTCAAGTGCTTGGAGAGGAACTTTAGAGAACTCGTAGAAAGGGGGTACGTTCGGGGTGCTGTTGTATGGTAGATAGATCTGTTTGAATTCCCATTCTGTAGGTAGTTTCCCTATACCAAACTTTCTACCTATGCGAAATCCAGACCCTCAATTCTTACTAGCTAGAGGCAGTTCAATATCGACCAGCCAAGGTAAGTGCCTTGGGTATTCTTCTGTGACTCCTTCGATGGCCGCATTCACGAATAGCGTCTGAGAACCGGCTTGTAAAGGGGCCTGGTCGCCCGTACAATGGCTCGTGCCGATGTAGCCTTGCTGATGGAAGCGCGATTTCTCCTGCATTTTATTCCGTTCAATTTCTGGCGAGTTGACCAGTGATTGCTCCAGATCCGATAGCGTCTTAACTATCACTGATTTACTGTGGTAGATATCAGTGAAATGTGAGGGTGTTTCGCTAATTTGCTCCCGCCAAATGGCGAGTTTAGCACCCCATCCTTCGTGGATATGTCCGAAGCAGTGGAGGCGTGGTCGAGCTCGCGCAACAGCGGCGAAAAGCTTGGAACATCCTGCCCTTCGATTTTGATCGGTGTAGTCCATGATTCCGCGTGGTGGGCCATGGGTAATTACCACGTCGACCCCTTCAGTGATGGTAAAATTATGGCCTTGTTCAGGATGGTACTGGAACCCGCCTCCATTCAATGATGGAGTGAAGGGGCTAGCATACACTGTCATGGCTGCCCCGTTATCCAAGTTGAAGCTATGCGTGCCTTCGTTTAACAAGACAATACCGTCAGCCCTCGCGTCTTCGAATAGTTGTCGTGCCTCGTCGTAATCCCCGTAAAACTTCCTCACCAGCTCCGGATCTAAAGCCTCACTCTCGGATATTTTCTTCTCAAAAGTCGGTGTATCCATGGTGAAATCGTGATTCCCGGCGATAACTAATTTCAGGGGGGCCTTGATGCTTCTCAATAGGTCGAGCGTCTTCCTGAACTCCTGGAAGTGGGATTCTTCAGTGAGATCACCGCAGTGTATGGCCACATCAGCGACTGGAATATTATGTATACCAGATACAGCCTCACCGTGGGTGTCTGAAATGATAAGGAATCGCGTCTTGACAGCCATCGTGCTAATTTTTGGTATCAAAGTAGTCATAGAGAGGGGTCTAGGTTACTCGCTGCGTTGATGAAACCGTTGGAAGGAAAAAGGCGACGATCACCTTCAGATAACTTTGGAGGACCTGAGAGTATTTTGGAGTGGATTTCTTAGATCACTTTCAGATATCTGATATACATTAATTTTGAGCTACTTTCTCCGATGGGTGATATATTTTTAAGAGGCTGTTAAGTTCAGCCTAACGGTGTTTTGAGTTAAACTATCTAGAAGATACATTTTATATCGTTTCAGCTTCTCTATGTCCTATAAAATTGAGGAGGACAATACTCATTTGAGGGAGATTTATACTTGAAGAATAAATACTATCAACTTAACTTTGCAACGAAAGTACGCCCTCAACTCTAATCCTCCACGATTTTCTGGATGTTCCTATTCGCGAATGCATCCTTCTCCGGAGGCGCAGACAAGGCTCCGAACTATGACTTTACATCACTCATGACATACCACATACAGCTATGGCAGTAGCGGGTATATAGTTTTTCTAGATCACCTAATTTGTTCGTTAATGATACCGAAAACGAGCTTTGTCGATGCATTGTATGAATCGCATTCTGTCCCGGCATTATGAGAAGCATTTACTACCTGAATTGATCAATAATAGACCCGTCGCCGTAACAGCGAATATGATCTACAAATTCACCTGAAACCCTTATAGATGCACCACTATGCCGGGTAAAGTGAGTCATCGGTCATGAGCTCCTCGTGGGCCTTAATGCTTCAGCACAAGTCAGACACATCGGCCGGTGCCTGACTAGAATGGAACATCCAGTCCAGCCTCGTGCGCGGCTATACTAGTGGTGAACTCGTCTCTGAACCATCGACCCCCTATGAGACTTGCCTTTACCAAATAAGGGAGATTAGGTGACGATATAAACCCGAAACTTCCAGATCAAACGAAGAACACCTCGATCTCTAGAGCCCTACAACGACGTCTACTACAACGACGCAGAGCGGATATTCCCCTCCCATCCTCTCCCCTTGCGTTCGCAATCTCGATCACTGAATCAATATTTCGAACTGAAGACTGGAGACCCGAAGATAAGGAAGATGTGAGGGAAGTGGCGTCGCCTGTGATGACTGTGGCGTTTGACTCGACATTCGAATCGTGATCCAAGGGGGAAATAACCCCTCGACACTCCCACTCCCCTCTTATCTGTCCACGATGTCTAGAGACATTGAAACCATTTCCGGCCATCTAACACATCTCAAAGACACCTAGTCTGTGCGACACGCGAGATCGAAGAAGCATGTTCGTTAATCATGTCTTAGTCTCAGAGCTCCCGTCACAGGTGCCAGGTTCGGATTTTTCTCTTGGTCCAGGTACAAGCACCGTCGTGTGCTACCTTCGGGGACTTACGCAGGGGCCGAATGAGTTACGCCCGAGCTGTCTTGTCTTGTCCTGTCTTGTCCTCTCTAGTCTTGTCTACCCTACCTAGGTAGGTAAATATGTCTCAAGGCCTTAACCCAGGCCGCGAGGCACCTGACCCGCTAAGAAGCGGTAGCTTGGGCGAGCTAATCGATTATGTGAGCACTTAAAGTAGCAAACCCCTCTTTCTGACGAGACACAGGCGAGAGACGGTGAGACATGGGCGTGTTAGGGCGTGTGACGCAAACGTCAGCCGCCCACGGGTAGCGCAGATTCTCCGTTGGTTTGGGTACTACCAACACGCACGCCTAACTAAGCTAAACCCGCCTGGACTATTGCGGCTTGACACACCGAAACGCCAAGTTCGTTCGAGAACGGAAGGTAAGCAGTTGGGGTAGTTCAGCTGTGTTAGTTACGAGACGGAATACGAGCGACATCACAGCGTTATTCACCGCACATGCCGAGGCCAAATAGATTCGGACGGAGACGTTGAGAGAAGGTAAAGATTTGTTTGTATTACAAAATGTACTAGCTTGTAAAGTGATTCGAATATGTATGAGGAAATATCAATGTCAAGTGGTATCTTTGTCTCTGCACCGTTTTGCACCCCGAATATGCAGCCCTAATATGTAAGAGATGTACAAGAAATAAGGCACAGGATCCCCGAGATAACCCTCCGTGTGTCGTTAATTCGCCGTCTTGTCCTGCGGCTTCGTAATGCCCTCAATCTCCGATTTCTCCGTATGCGTCGTGAAGCACAGTAGTTAATTAAAACCCTTAGTGCAAATGTTGTAGTAAAACAAGTGTTGAAGTGAATCAGAAAGTGTCAAGTAACAAATTTGGTAGTGGCTCAACAGTCTGGTAGTTCGAAATGTTGCTCTTGTTCTTGCTCTTCGTCCGAGTCGAGGTGGAAGACTATGCCCCGGCGTTTCCACTCGCCTCGCTTCAGCACGGCGTCCCTGTCATTCATCCAATCTGTAGGGCGTCTTCGGTGGTGGGTAGGTCTAGTGGGTGATTCCGCTGGGGAAGAAGTGGTAGAGTCCAGCTCGACCAGTCCCGGCGGAATGGTTTGCCAATCTTTGAGAGGCCACTGGATGCTCTGGTCATAGACGTATGGCCGTCCTCCAGATGGCCGCGAGAAATGGCCCTTCACGGGCGAAAACTCGGCCGAGTCCTGTCTGCGGTCCTCGGCGTGATGCGTGTGTTCGGAGTAGCGGTGTTCCCGTCCCTCATTTCCCCGGTTCATAGCCTCATCGTACTCGGGGATAATATGTGGTGATGTGTTGAGGCTTAGAGGAGGATGTAACGAAAGCGGGTCGTAGAGCATATCATGGCTCGCTGTCGATGATGTTTGCGAGACGGTGCTCGAAGTGCTCCATTTTCGAGCATGTACTGTTTGCTCCTCAAGACTGTCCTTCCTGCCTTGCAGGCTATTTTTGGACTTCTTGTGAAAGAGCGTCGATCGGCTAAGGCGTCGCATGGTTGGCGATGTAGTCGGTGTATGATCTCACGATAGAGGCACACAAGTGAATGTAAGAAAGGAAACAAGAAATACTACTGTGTGTCGTAGTAATAGATTTTGGGTAAGCACAGTGGTTTAAGCTTAGGTAAGGTCCTGCAGGTGTGTAGATAACCAGCTACTAGAGCTGGTAGTTGGAAAGCCCCGGGGAGAAGAGTTCGTAAATGGAGAACATGAGCTGAACTTCAAATCTTCAGGTCTGGGGTTGGGAGGCGCAGGAAGGTTATATTTTAATACCCGTTCTACGATGCATCCAGATCCGTTCCTGAAGATCCACGGAAGAAGAGAAAAGAGGAGCACCTGAGTACTGTACCTTGCAGCTAGCTTGATTTTTTTGGGACTGGCACTTGCACTTGCAAAAATGCGGACGAACCGAGCTGCGGGTAAGCAGGGAAACCTGTCCGTGGAAGATTCTACTATAGTAGCGAAAAAAGCTTATTGCCCACACAACCGGTACACAAGGTTCACAAGTGAAAGTTCACAAGACTCACAAGACTATTACGATTCCTCTCCGCTAAGCCTGTGATGGTGTGGACCGAATGCGTCATTGATCAATAGCGGCATGTGGCCGCCATTTTTCTATTACAGCCCGTCATAGGTCCGCCAATCATTGGGTCGCGTGTCTCAGAAGCCCGGGCGAACCTTGGCAACATTTGGTATGGAGGGGGTAAGGATAAATGAGATGGAATTGAGCAAGCTTGGCCCAAGTCGGTAAATTAAGAGATTGAGAGGAATGCTTGTGAACACGGATTATGTGGTCTCGTGTGTCATGGGTTGGATCAGGTTGTCGGAGTGCTTAATTCTCGAGACAAAAGATATAATGCGAACAGTTATCACCCGTTTACCGTAGCGATGCTTCGTATTGCGGTGACACTGATGAGAGTCTGTCGCAAGGCTGGCGACCTTGCCACGTCGTACCTAATGATTCCATCTCTTTGGATGGTCTTGTCGATCCTCGAGAACGGATCACCGGTTGAATGATGTGGGGACTACCCAAGCAGCCAAGACATGTTCAACGCCCAAACTCAAGCGCTACCGGTGCTCGGTACCTACCTTTAGCACACTTTACCCGTCCCATCAGGCCCGTCCGAACTAACTCTAGCACTTTGACGGTCTCAGGTAATATCTCGAGCTTCATTGGTGCTTAGGATTAATTATTTCCTCACTAGACGCCTCCGCCCAGCTGTATTAAGAGCGTGTTATGTGAATAGCATTGATGGCGAGGCTCTCGACTGACTACCTCCTACAAAGCATTAATACCTATCTTACGTCACGCTCAGCGCCCCCGAGAGAAAATTTATGAACATGAATGAATTTGCGCTGATGTTACCTGATTGTCCATAGACAACTCAGTAGGCACTGAAGACATTATTGGTCTTGAATAAAGCATATCTAGGTATTCATTACCAGCGCCGAATGTTCTCATATTTTCGGGGCCGTGGGAGTGCTAGGGGTTTCTTCTTGCCGTCTCCGCCCCTTTCTTCTCCTTTCCATAGCATTGGAGAGCAGCTAAAGTACCCAACCTAGGTAATTACCTACAAGGTTAGGGGGTTTCCAAGCGGTGAGGTGTCGTTTGGTCCAGAGTCTGGATACATGTAAGCCAGCATTGGTCCCAACGGAGAGTTCGCCCACTTAATCTAGATTTTAAGCTTCGTGGGGCGAGCCCTCTAAATCACCTAACTGGCTGCCCAATTTTTACCCGATGGTCCTATCTTCTGCATCAAGGTGCGAGTCAAGCGATGAGACAATTTAAACTTCGGCTCAATTTGATCAGAAGTACCTTAGGATTCTTGAAACTCCTTGGAACTCCCTGGAACTCTCCTTAGAACCAAACTCAATTCCTGGCCAAGATAACGGGTTGGATGCATAGTCGAATAATCGGATTAGGACTAAAGCATTGAATAGAACATGGAGATGGGTGGGAATTTTGGCCCCTCGGGCCCCTCGAGTTGGGGTTCAATCGTACCATAACCTACGTAACTCGTGGGCTAAGAAAGTGCCTAACTCGTATATCACGGCTCGCTTAAGAGTTGACTGCAATGGCCGGTGTACGTTGAAGTCAAGTCCTCAGGTTCACATGCCTTGAAATACTGCTCATCGGGCTGCGTACATTGTAGCATTGTCTTCCGTATATGTGATTGGCGCTTGGTCTTTGGTAGGGATGCCGGGAGTATTGCGTATGCTTCTGATTCCGTACTACATAGCTAACGTCAGCAGCTTGAACCGGCCCTCCCTAATGGTCGTTGAGGCCGAGAACAACGTTGGACCAAAGCGATCGAACTTTAAACAGTATACATGTTCGGCTTATCTAGGCGTCAAACTAGACGCCACCCTGTTGAGCTCGGCCAAGCTGTATCTGAACATCGGGCCAAAACACCCTCCCCAGATTTTAGCTTTTGAATGAATCGCAGAATCCCGCGCATCATGTCCCTTAGCGACCACCCCAGATCAAAATATGCTTGTAGTTGGAGAGAGCTTTTCCTAAAACGTAGGAACGGGGAATAGCTCAGCTAAACGCTTTCCGTTAATGGTATAGTTGTGCCAGTGATGGCGACTCTCAGTGCCCAGGTGTCACGGTCCATACGGAGTCAGCCCCGATAATTTGGGCTGAGGCTATCCAGGCTGTGTATCATCCGTACGGCGAATAGCACGTTCAACATCGATATGCGGCATAATCGCGCTCGCATCTGGCCGAAAGGGCTTGTCCCAACCATTGGCGAAGCCCTCTTATAGCACACCATCATGTTCTCCAGGAAGTCTCTTTACACGTTTCTGCTCCCAGTTATCGAGATCTTTCGCAGCCAGTCTCTGTAAAATTTCGTTAGGATACTGCCCGTCCAACCAGGCATAGAAAGTATTCAGATTAGTCAGAGAAGGACTAACGTAGTATTCGTCTTTAATATTGACTCTTCGGCCTCCTTTGCCCACTCCCAATTCTTCCTCCCGAGTCATCTGCCTGACCCGTCGGTCGTGCTTTTCGTATCGTACAGCCGTAGCCGGTGTTAAGACGAAAGAGCCTGCCACAATGACAGACATAAACGGTAGTCCAAATAGCAAGAACGGATGCTTTGCCATCAATGCGCGATACCTCGCTGGAAACGTGCCGGCATCGGCGGCGCTTCGATATTTCTTAGTTTGAAATATTGCCATTGCGAGAGGTCCGGGTTTCTCGTTAGAAGGCTCGAGGTCGAATATAGAAAAGGGCTACAACCTAGGTAGTTTCGAGGTACGGAGGGGAAATGCTTCTAGATATAGATGTTGATGTTGGATCCGAGGGATAAGTAGAGGTTGACTTCAAGGATATCGCATGACATGACATCAATAGCAAAATGCGCCGTCGATCGTTGCAAGCTGGGGTACATATTTTGGGAGTGTCGGGCCCTCCCGGGATCTTGGGACTCTAACATAAAGCGGGTTCACATTGTTCCGAGCACTTAATTGACCTGAATCTTAATTAAATTTGAACGAATCACGTGCCTGCGCGACAAACAAATTCGCGTCAAACGCGTCCTCAACCTCAATACGCTGGTCTTCAATTTCCTCTTCCGTCCGATATAAGCTGATCCTTGGCAATGACCGCGAGGCCATGGCTCCCACATCCCATGGAAGATCCGGACCAAATGGCCGTGAGACCTTTGCGAATGGCTCCATGAACAACAATAATGTCCCACCACCATCGACTCTGGCGGCGCAGCTGGTCGAAAACATCTCGGCCTCGACGCGCTCTTCTCGGCCGGATGAGACAGCGGAGCTGAAGAAGTTCTTTAGCATCATTGAAGATGTCAAAAACCAGCCAGAGCTGTTGAAAACTCCCAAGGAGCGGATGGAACACAACCACATGCTCATCTATGTTTATACGCGAGTCGTTCTGGAAGGCCTCAAGTGGGATGACCCCTTCGCCGATAGAGTCCAGTTACGTACAGATGCCATAAGGGCCGTGAATTTTTTGAAGATCACCGTCAGAGAGACCCCGGAAGTTCTTCTTGCTAAGTCGGAGGCTGGCTCGTTTGTCTTCAGAGGAGATGAACCTCTTTGGTTGTGGATCTTCCCAAAGGTCCTGAAAATGCTTGGTAGTAGCTACTGCACTGATCTAAAAGACGAAATCGACCTATTCTTTCGTGAAGTATTTTTAACAACATCTCGCACAGGGGTTTTGTGGCCTCTTCTGCCGCAGTTCCTTGCATATATCAAGTTGAGCTTCAACGGTACGCATGTGATTGCTCCGAATCAGTCGAGGAGAACTCTCAGCTGACAGGTTGCGTAGCTGTAATCTCCCACTTCAAGGAACTTAAGGCTCCTTTGACGAACCGGGATATTCCTGTCCACTTGCAACTACCTCCAGTCTCTTTTCTAACGTCAACGACTAGCGGCGACTTGGAGCAACTTCAGCAGCAGTGTACATACGCCATACCATCAGCGTCGCATGCTTTTCAACATGCATTCGGTCTATTATCCATCATGTCAATACCTATAATGCACCATTGCCCAGAATTCGATCTTATGTCCTCTTTCCAGGAGTACATTCCATGGCTTTTCGACGCTTACCTCCATCTCCACGAAACCCATGTCAGGTGGCAGTACATATTCCCTAGTGTCCTTCCCTCACTCTTGCGGAATACCCTGCAGTTACTTAGCGTCTTGGAAGCATCGAGTAACATTGACGTGTGCATTCAGCAGAAAGTCACTACTCTACTGGTGCTCCTCTGCATGGAAATGTCAAGTCAATCTTTAGGAAGACTCATAGTTGATGGACAAGGGAACTCCGACTATCAATTGCTTTGTATGTCGCTCGTCAAGGTGGCCAAATTATGCATGCACTCTAAACCATTATCACGGCTCGTTACGTCACAACTAGTTCCGGCACTGCAGAAGCCCATGATAGGGAATGAGGACGCCATCGTTGATACTGATATATGGGTAAGCTTTGCGTTTGAGATAGATGGGAAAGTGCTAATCCTAGTCTAGCAATGTCTAGAACTACTCCGCAAAGCGGTAGTCGATCCTGTACCCGCATCGTTAGGTGGCGCGGTGCGAGCAGATAAAATTTCCGATGAGGCCCTTCGGCAACAGATTAATGAGTTGAAGATAGAATCTGCAGACGCAGGGGGTGCTGAACGACAATCAAAACGCAGGAAGGTATCGGCTGAGTCGCCATCGCTACCTTCGGTGACTAATCAACTTTGCCGCCTATTGGGAGTAGAGCCAGGCGTGAGTCTAGCTGATTTAAAAGCGATCCTAGAGTATGTTCATTTTCTGCCTATGCTATATGTTATATTCAAGTTACTTAGAGTGGTAGGAACCAACTTCAACACCTATCCGAGCCGGAGCTATGTCGAATAATCAATCTTCTTGGCTACGTCTGCTGCGCTGCAGATGATACACTTTTGGTACATGGAAAGAATGATGATCGATTTATGCGACTCGATTGTCGTCATTGTCGGGCTTCCCAACCAGCACATAATGCACCACTTTGCTCCGATCTGGGGGCCAAGCGGGCGGCTCAAGAGATATTCGCTTCGTTAGTCCAACTTCCTAGCTTCCTTGAATCGAGAAACCCACGTGTTACTGCGATGGCTGCTGTGCGACGTATTGCCAAGCATTCTATGGATGCCGACTTTCTGGACATAGAGGTATCCTTGGCTGCGCAGTGGTGCTTGAAATCACTTCAGAGTTCTGTCAGAGAGCTTCGCATTGCTGCTGGGTGAGTAGACAGTTAAAAGCATGCTCATAACTCCATACCTAATAAGGCTATAGGCGAACTATTGCTGTGTTCCTTTCCGCGCCGAATGAACCAGGGGCCACTTCGAAGGTCATGCAGAAAAATCGCGGGAACGTTCTAAGCATTCTTCGCTCGCTCTCGGAACAAGATGCACCCCAGCTCACTGAGACATGTATCCTAGCCTGGTCCCAAGTTGGAAGGTAAGCACGTAGACCTAATCTCATGAGTGGATAGATACTAAACACTCATATCAGTGTTATATTTGATGACCAGCTGAATCTTGTGCTCATCAAGCTGGTTGACTATTTAGGATCCGATAGTATGATTACTTCTGCGGCAGCGTTTGCTGAGGTACGAGTATCCAGTAGCCATTTCCTCTTTCGCGTCATATATCTTACTCTAGACAGATAGTGAAACTTGCTCGCTCCCGAGGCATGACTACACGGCAATTCCTTGAACCGTTCTGGAGGTTCCTTGCGTTTTCTGCCACCAAGGATCTCACGTCCCGACCAAAATTGACACGGCTACTGGCAGAGCTTTTAGATATGACAATTCCAGAATTTCTGCTTTACATACAAAAATATGCCTTGCCTTGGCTAGTGCTCACTAAAAAGCGAGACGTTATTCAGAAGATCGCTGAGGCTCGAGGCGAGAAAGAAGTCTGGCAGCCATGCCTCGATGAAGCTAATCTAGGTCCAATACTAGCTCTCTTGCTAACTCAGGAGACCCCTGATATCCGGCAGTACTCTATGAATTTATTGGGTCACATATCTCCTCATCTTCACGAGCTAGGGGGTCTTCTCGAGCTGCTACGGATAGAGCCAATTGGGACGACCTTGGAACTTCTGAAAGCAGCTGGCGATGCTGAAGAGGATCGCAAACCTCATGTGAGAACGTGATACCCCAAGTTTCGATCCCCAGTTACTAACAATATTCGTAGATTCGCAACGTTCTAAACAAGGTAGCAAGCATGATGTTAGCAGGAAGTGGAGACATGAAGCAGAAAAAAGTCCATGCATCGGGCCCCTTTCTTCAGAAGTATGCTCTAGCTCTCATGGCTGGGCTAACCCAGGTCATCAACGACGTGTCAAATCGTACTCCGACCCAAGAGCGGAAACGCTATATTAAGGCAATGGAAGAGATGATTCGGACGGGAAAGCATTACATCCGTATTGCTCGTCCACAGGTAAGGTTAACATGTTGGTACTACCTATAACGTGCACTGATTTGTGAATAGATTTCTGCATGCCTCCAAGCAGCGATGTCATACGATGAACTTCGCTCCGTCGCATTTTCCTGCTGGGCTGCGATGCTGCTTTACCTAGAGGATGTTGAGGCTCTTATTGAAACGACATTCTTCCTTATTAGTCATTACTGGTCCTCATTTGACGAAGTAACGCAGCAGAGGGCTCGGGACTTGATTGAGTCCTTGTTGACTAAGGAAGGTCCCGTTTTGGAAGCAACCATAAGCAAATTGCCATCGTTTAGTCATATTAACAACCTATCCGATATCGAAGCCGAACTTAGCAAGCTTCGTCAACCTGTTGACAGTAGAACAGCCTTCTCCTTGCTAGCTGAGAGGGTTCGGCATGAAAACGACGGAGTTGTTTTGCTAGCCTTGAGGGAGCTTGCATCTTATTTGCAGAGGCAGCAAGGCTATTTGCAGGCATCTGCTATAAGTGAACAACCTGACTCGGTTGTGCCTACGCTAGCCCGCTCGCTGCTCGATTGTTCATCGAGATACAACGGAATCCATAGCGAAATCAGCGACCTCTGCACTCAGTGTCTGGGCTTAATAGGTTGTCTAGATCCCAACCGCGTGGAGACGGTTCGTGCTGAGAAACAGATCGTCGTCAGAAGCAACTTTGAGCATTCCGGCGAGACTACAGATTTCGTCATTTATATCTTAGAGGAGGTGCTAGTCAAATCATTCCTCTCTGCAACTGATACAAAGCTACAAGGCTTCCTCTCGTTTGCTATGCAAGAGCTCCTCGAGAGAGCCGACATAAGGACCGCTGTCGAAATGGAAGGCTTAAGGGAAGCTGCGCCAATCTATCGAAAATGGCT
This sequence comes from Hypoxylon sp. FL0890, assembly GCA_022497025.1. Lineage (NCBI taxonomy): Eukaryota > Fungi > Ascomycota > Sordariomycetes > Xylariales > Hypoxylaceae > Hypoxylon > Hypoxylon sp. FL0890. The sequence goes on along the minus strand of MU386552.1, from coordinate 269,321 downwards.
GACAATGTCCGTGACGGCCAGAGAGGTTCTTATACCTTTCCTGACTTCGAGATACGTAGTTCAACCGATGGCTCCGCAAAAGACAGAATATCCAATCTTCCGACCAGGCGTGACAAGGTACGCCAATTGGATGCGAAACTTTACTCTTGACCTTATGCGAAAACCGCAAGCACCTTTTGCTGAACTCATATTTGAGCCTCTGTGTCGAGTTATTCGCATCAAGGACCTGTCGACGGCGGAATTCTTGTTTCCATATGTAGTCCTTCACATCGTTGTAGGTGAAAGTACGACCGACGAAGAGCGGTCGAATGTACTAAATGAGCTGCTCAACGTGCTGCGACATGTGGTTCCAGCCAATGCAACTTACGAAGAGAGGGAAAACCAAAAACTGTATTGCGAGGTAAACATCCGCTTGCGCCTTACTTCATATCTTTTGCTGACCATAATAGGCTGTGTTTCGATTCATTGACTACGCTATGCGTTGGTTACAGTTGAAGAGGACTCAATCCAACCTTGGTCCTCGAGATATTGCCGCAATGGACAAGGTCCAGGAAATCCTTGACTCCATCCCGGCTGAACTAATCTCACAGCGAGCAGTAGACTGTAAAGCTTATGCTCGAGCTTTGTTTCACCTCGAACAACACATTCGTCAAGTAGACGAGAAGAAGCGAGGTATCGAAGAAAGGGACAGGTTGCTTCAAAGACTCCAGGACATATATACGCAAATCGACGAACCGGATGGACTCGAGGGGATCTCGGCTCATTTACATGTACTTGATGTCAACCAGCAGGTCTTGAGTCATCGAAAAGCCGGACGATGGGCGGCAGCGCAGACTTGGTACGAAATAAAGCTGGCCGAAGACCCTGACAATGTCGAAGTTCAGATCGACCTCCTGACATGTCTCAAGGAATCGGGACAGCATGGTTAGTTTCTACTCACTCAGTTCTGAAAGTGTGGACTAATTATTACTACAGATGTTCTTCTGAATTATGTTGAGGGCATTGAGAAGCACACAGCTGTCACGACAATCAATCGGATAGTGCCGTATGCCGTGGAAGCATCGTGGGCGACGGGAAGATGGCAGACTATGGAGAAATTCATTGCCAAATATCAGGGAGATCGCACGGAAAATTTCAACGTGTCTGTCGCCCAAGCACTTCTTTACCTCCGGAAAGGATGGACCAAGGCCTTCGTTAATGAGATGAGAATTATGAGAGACAGGGTCAACGCCTCGATGAATTACTCAGTTACGTCATCTTTACAGGCTTGCCACGAGCCGATGTTGAAGTGCCATGTACTCACCGACCTAGAACTGATTGCTGGTATTAACAACGATGGCAATCAACACCCTCAAGAGATACTTCAGACTCTCAACAGACGTCTGGAGGTCCTCGGGTCCTATGTCAATGACAAGCAGTATATATTGAGCATTCGGCGGGCAGCCATGGAGTTAATGAGGTTGGTTTCCGTGAATCTCACATTATGTGTTTTAGAGCTAATTTGAAATAGGCCAAGATTCGGCGATCTGGATATCTCAGCTCTCTGGTTGTCAAGTGCTCGACTTGCGAGAAAGACCAATTCCATGCACCAGTCATTTAATGCGGTGCTCCATGCATCTCAGCTTGGTGATGACTCTGCAACCATTGAAAATGCCCGACTATTGTGGAAAGAAGGCCATAATAGAAAGGCAATACAGACCCTTCAAGGTGCTATCGACACCAAATCCTTCACAAATCGGAGTTTCACTGAGCACGAATCCTCCGAAAAGAATATTGAATCGCAACAGAATATGCTAACTGCGCGTGCTCAATTGCTTCTCGCTAAATGGCTGGATAATGCAGGCCAGACGCATGCTAGCGCACTACGAGAGCATTACCGAAATGTCCCTAGGAACTATGGCACATGGGAGAAAGGCCACTATTATCTTGGTCGACATTACAAAAAGGTGCTTGAATCTGAAAGAGCGCTGAAACCAGATGATCAGAGCGACGAATACCTGACGGGAGAGACGGCCAAGCTCGTCGTCGAGAATTACGTCCGATCGTTGAATTATGGGACCAAGTATCTGTATCAGACTCTTCCTCGAATTCTAACACTCTGGCTCGAGCTAGGTGCCCAAGTCGACAAAGCACCAGAAGGCAAAATTTCGCTCTCTAAAGAACTTCACCATCGCCGAAAAACACAACTCGCGGAGCTGCATAAGTACCTCCACAAATACATCCTGCGGCTGCCTGCGTATATTTTTTACACAGCTTTACCCCAAATTGTGGCTCGTATCGCCCATCCTAATTCGGAAGTTTTTATGCTACTTGAGGAAATCATAATAAGAGTCGTCGAAGCCCACCCGAGACAGGCTCTATGGAGCTTATTTGCCGTCATGACGTCCCGGCAAACCAATTCTGAGCGGAGGGTGCGTGGTCAACAGCTGCTACAGAAGCTCAGGGGCAGGAGTAAGAAGGTGGACAACGGCTCATTAGAATTAAAGACTTTGATTCGAATGGGCGAGAAGCTTGCAGAGCAGCTTCTCCTAGCCTGCAATAATGGCGATTTCCAGAGCAACAGGACGACAGTGGCAAGCATTACTCGAGATCTAAACTTCAACCATAAATGCACACCATGCCCTCTCGTGGTCCCGATTGAGGCTTGTCTTACAGCCACGCTCCCTACTCTCACGGATAATGTCAAGAAACACAAAGCGTTTTCGCGAGATGTTATTCTCATACAGTCATTCTTGGACGAGGTTCTAGTGTTGGGCTCTCTAGCAAAGCCTCGAAAGCTCACAGCTCGAGGTTCGAACGGCGTCAACTATGGCCTCCTGATCAAGCCAAAGGATGACCTCCGGACCGATCAACGTCTTATGGAGTTTAACAGCATGATCAACCGATCCTTGAAACGAGATGCGGAATCTAGCAGAAGACAACTTTACATTAAAACGTATGCGGTTACGCCGCTAAACGAGGAGTGTGGTATCATTGAGTGGGTTGACGGCCTCAAAACACTTCGAGATATCCTTCTTAATATCTATCGATCCCGCGGGATTGTGCCTAATTATCAACATCTAGCGGCGATGATGAACGATGCTGCGACGGGAGACAATAATACCGCAATATTTACGGAGAAGGTATTGGGGATGTTCCCCCCTGTGCTTCCTAATTGGTTCATTGCGCAGTTCCCGAATCCTTCGGCCTGGTTCTCAGCTCGACTGATGTATACCAGATCTTGCGCTGTCATGTCGATGGTTGGCACCATCCTCGGACTCGGTGATCGGCACGGTGAGAACGTGCTTCTTGAAGAAGGCAATGGCGGCGTATTCCACGTCGATTTCAACTGTCTCTTCGACAAGGGTCTCACGTTCGCGAAACCCGAGAGAGTCCCGTTCCGATTAACGCACAATATGGTTGCAGCAATGGGAATCTACGGATACGAGGGCCCATTCAGACAATGCTCAGAGCTGACCTTGAGCATCCTGAGGCAGCAAGAAGAGACATTGATGACGATTCTGGAGGCATTTATTTACGACCCTACGCTGGACCTGCAACGAGATAAGCGCAGGAAGAACGAAGTCGTCAGACTCAATCCGCAGAGCGTCGTTGACAGCATCAAGAGGAAAGTCAGGGGGTTGCTGCCTGATGAGAGCATCCCGCTAGGAGTTGAAGGACAAGTTGAAGAACTGATCAAGCAGGCTGTCAATCCGAAGAACTTGGCTTCCATGTACATTGGCTGGTGTCCTTTCCTATGATAGATGGGATGATAGTGGAAAATTGACTGGACATCATTGCTAGCGATAGCTCATTTTGTGTTGGTCCAAGCAGGTAGATAGCTTTACGCTGCTGTTATCAGTAGGTCAAGGTGGAGATGCTAAATGTGATCGCAGCCATGTCTCTTGAAGGCTGCCAAGTCAATAGAGATATGAGATATGATGTATAGGTATTCTACAAGGACGAGAAGAACGACAATAATAAAAATGATGAGAACTACCTACGAATGCGACCAAGAAGGTCAAGAAGATGAAATTAGCTGAAACTGAAATCAAATAATAGGAATGAAATTTTGATGTGCGCAAGAATTGAAGATTCTTTTCAAGCTGGTGATCGTTTCCCTCTTATCATGAAGCAGGTGCGATGGTACGATTGGCAGGTCCGCAGCTGCCTAAAAATGCCTTATCTAATAGGTGCCTATAGCTTGTAGCTGCCGCCTAAAATCGCCCTGGACCAACTATAAGGCTACTGCCCGCATAGCACCTGCTACGTCAACCACCCGTCTTTCGACGCGCCACCGAACGCGTTTCGCTCTCCCAATTCTGTCAATCTCAACCCTCCTCCTTCCGTCTTCCGTCTTTTATTCTCGCTTTTCAATTTCTCCCCTACACCCTAAGCAAGCCATCTGATTTTCTTTGTTTCCCTAATTTATTTCGGATACCCTTGAATTTGAATTCCTTTGCAATTCGAGGGAAATCTTTTATCAAGTCGGATGAAATTCTCGATTGCAATTTCTCCAGCAGCGCAACCAGGCAACTAGCCCATACCTCCTTCCATCTGTGTGCGCCACACCGAAAGGGATCCCCATTATCTCATCACCATTTGCACCTTTGATACCATATCAACATACAAATACCACACAACTTAACACATCAACCGATCTTTCAGACAAAGTCTCGAAGCTGATATGTCTTCTTATCGCGTCGGTATGTCCTCGCCTTTCTCTCCTTCCTGGCCTTCTTGAAAGTTACCTGTCACATTCGGTGATGCAACTTTCATCAGCGTCATCGCACTAGAGTGTTCAATCTACTTTTTCCGAATCACATAACTGACTAGATTTCTAGAGCTTGCCGGCACCGGCCGTGCTGGTTGTCAAGATGGCGAATGCAAGAAGCGAGGCGACAAGATCCAAAAGGGTGAACTCCGTCTCGGAACCTGGGTCGTGATGCAGGAGCACGGTTCCTGGCGATGGAGACACTGGTATGATTGCCAATAGTCAAACTTCAAATAATTAACCTCAGCCACTCAACTAACCAAATCATAGGGGCTGCGTCTCTGGCAAGACAGTCAGCAACATTCAAGAGGCCATCGAGAAGGATGGCGAGTACCAGTGGGACATGCTCGATGGTTATGACGAGCTAGAGTAGGTCTCGTTGAATCAAGTGCCATCCCGTCTTTTGCTGATATTTTGCTGTAGCGACCACCCTGAGATCCAGGCAAAGGTCCGTCAGGCCGTCAAACAAGGCCACATCGCCCCTGAGGATTTCAATGGCGTAAGTTATTACGTCTCACATCCAGTATATGAAGCTCTAGCTGATACCCGATAGGATCCCGACTTCAACAAGCCTGGCCAGACGGCTATCCGTGGTCGTGCTAAGAAGCCGAAGAAGACTGAGGACGAGGTTAGTACATGTTGTTGCTTTGATTCTACTGTTGCTCACATATCTTCACAGGATGACGAGGTTGAGGATTCTCCCAAGAAGGCCCCCGCCAAGAAGGCTGCTAAGCGCGGCCGCAAGGACGCCGAGGCCGATGATGGTGAAGAGGAGGAAGAGGCTCACCCCGTCAAGAAGAAGGCCAAAGGTGGCCGCAAGGCGAAGAAGGCTGTCGATGAGGACGAGGAGGAGCCCGAGGAGGCTGTCCCTGCCAAAGCCGCTAAAGCTCCCGCCAAGAAAGGTCGGGGCAAGAAGGCAGCCAAGGCCCCCAGCGTTGAACTTGAACACGAGCTAGATGAGGAGGCCGAGCCTGAGCCTGCCCCAAAATCTAAGGCCAAACCCAAGGCGAAGGGTGGTCGCAAAGCCAAGGCTGCCGAACCCGAGCCCGAGCCCGAGCCTGAGCAGGATGAGGAAGATGAGGAACCTGCTCCTAAACCAGCACCCAAGAAAAAGGCTGGTCGAAAGCCTAAGGCCAAGGCTGCCGCCGACGAGGAAGAGCCTCAAGAAGAAGAGGCTGCTCCTAAGCGTTTACGGGGCCGAGGTCGTGCGAAGGCGTAAGGTCATGGCTCGGATTCAATCTGATGGATTGCTGGTCCGCCAACTGAATGGACGGAAAGCACGACGAAGGGATTTTGGGACCATTTCCACTCTAATATTGCGATCGTTATACATGGAGGCTCACGCCCCTCATTTACCATCACGTCCCCGGCCGCATCATCTATGGTAATGGAAGGGAGCTATTTGCACTGATGATATTTCCTTTTCTTTTCACATATGGCGAGTTTCTTCACTGAGACAGAAACACTGAGATGAGAAAGTCTACGCGATGACTTATAATACCAGCAGGAGGAACGAAAAAGCAGATAGGAGTTTTGCTGCGATGAGATACCAATTGATGCTTTAGATTGTTGCTGTTCTGCCAAGATTGGTCCCCGAGCTGTACGTACTTGCACTGCGTTAGGTGAATACAGAGAATGCGAATTGCTTTACCATTAATTTCTTCCCGAATTGAATCTTTTCATTAATTTATACATGTTCCCATCGATATGAGACGTGATGGCGCCCGAGGCCAATAGCTGCTACATAAGCTCTGTAGTTGCATAAAACTACTGTATGCATAACTTACGTAATTTCTGGCAGAAATATGCTTGTTAACTGCATATGCACCTATGTAAGCATTGTATCATAGTGGACCTCTGGATCCTATCAACCAACTAACAACGTCGTTAGTTGACAGCTTGAGCTTGAATCCCTGACTACCTACCTACCTAACACGATTGACCGCGATGTTCGAGGTCAACTAACTCGACATTCGACTCTACACAGCATCTTCCGCGTTGAGAACCCCTCAGCGCATCTATCCAAGATGCATCTTCCGACACAAACCCTGTCCCTCGCGGTGCTACTAGCTCTGCCCGCGGCCGTGCGCGCCGTCTTCAAAGACGAGGCCGGCCACATCGATTACCACCACGAGCTCCTCGGCGTCCCCCAGCGCGAAACTACGTTCTTCCATCGACCCAGGCCGCAGGAGAAGGCTAGCTTGCTGTATACGCTTAGTGATTTGGGGGTGTTAGGTGCTGTGAACCCGGGCAATGGCGGCATTGTGTGGAGACAGCTTTTGAGCCAGAATATCACCGGGGGTGATGGAGGAGGTCATTTACGCGCTGGCGAGGATGAGACGTGGCTTGCGAGCGCGCTGGGGAGCGAGGTGCATGCGTGGGATGCGATTAGTGGACGTAATGTGTGGACGCTGGATTTCGAGGGCAGGGTTAAGGACCTGGAGATCATGGAGATGACGGAGGGGGATAGGAAGGATGTGCTTGCGCTGCATGAGGAGGACGGGACGACGGTGGCGCGCAGGATACATGGGGTGGAAGGATGCGTGGTTTGGGAGTTTAGGGGGGTGACGGGGGATGTGCCGTTGCAGGTTAGCACGAACGTCGAGAAGGTGTTCGTTGTTACGCTGCATGGGTCCCTGCTTTCGTATAATCTCAAGGTTATCGTCCTGGATACCCTGACGGGCAGGAAGCTTGATGAGATTATACTCGGGACCAAGGGCGAGGTGCAGAAGCCGGAGGATGTACAGTTCGTTGGTGCGAATTCTGCGGCTCCGGTTGTGGCGTGGACGGATAATACCATGACGAAACTCAAGGTCAATGTTCTCGGCTCCAAGAGCAGACAGGAGTTCCCTCTTGTGGAGGACGCGGTTGGTGTCGAGGTCCACGCTCCGCATACGGTTCGGTCTTCGCCACATTTCCTTGTCCATACGCGGACTAAGAAGGGGAGCAAGGCGGATGTGTACCACGTCGATCTCAAGAGCAGTGCTATTACCAAGGCGTACGATCTTCCGCTTCTTCAGGGCGGGAGCGCATTCTCGACTAGCTCGTCCGCTGCTAATGTCTACTTTACTCGCGTTACGGCAGATGAGGTTATCGTTACTTCGTCTGTTTCTCACGGTATTCTAGGCCGTTGGACTCTGAAGACGGGAGCGGAGAAGGTTCATGCTGTACACGGTGTCTCTGAGGTTATCAAGAAATCGGAGGACAACTACGCTGTGAGATCGGCTATTGTCACTGACGACGACGACTGGACGCAGATCGTCAATGGAGACGTGTCATGGACCAGACCTGAGGGTCTAAGTGGTGCCGTTGCTGCTACGTGGGCGGAAATTCCCGAGTCGGAAGATCTGGCGAAGACGTTGGAGGCGGAAGCTCATACTGATCCTTGGTCCGCTTTTGCCCACCGAGTGACGCGTCATATTGACGAGCTGCAGTACTTACCCGCTTGGTTGCAGACTATTCCCACGCGTCTTGTGGCTAGCATTATCGGCTCAGAGACGCTGGGGGCAAGCGATAAGCTCACGAGAGATAGCTTTGGGTTCAATAAGCTCGTCGTTCTAGCTACGAAGCGTGGCAAGCTCTATGGTCTGGATGCTGGCAACCATGGCAGGATCGTTTGGTCGAAGTCGGCGAACGAAACCCCTGGAGGCAGACCTTGGAATGTGAAAGCCATCCATGCCGATGACGCCAACGGATTAGTCACTGTTCGCGGAGCCGATGGTGAAGTTATCATTGTTAAATCGGACACTGGTAAAACTGTTGAGGTTATACCAGCTGGTTTATTCCCGCCGGTGCAGAGCGCAGTTGTTGTCGATAGCGACGCTGGACCTTGGCTGTTACCCATCAATGAGGGTGGGAAGGTACCTGAAATACAGCATTCGTTCGCTCCTAAGCAAACTGTTGTCACGCGGACCAGCGACGGCGGGATCAGGGGAGTGAAATTTGTGCCCAAAGATGGACAAGCTGTTGAGGTCCCAACCTGGTTTTTCAACCCGCCTGCTGGACAGAAGATTGTCGCCACTGCGAGCCGATCGAAGCATGACCCGATTGCATCAATTGGTCGAGTGCTGGGAGATCGTACCGTCAAGTACAAGTACTTGAACCCTAACACTCTGGTGGTTGCGGCTATTGATGAGCAAGCAAATACTCTTACGGTCTATCTCCTGGACACGGTATCTGGTCAAATCCTCACTTCCTCAACCTACGAAGGTGTCGACCCAACCAAGGACATCACCTGTGCCATGGCCGAGAACTGGTTCGTGTGCTCATTCTTCGGGCAATACAAACTACGAGAGGCACAATCCCAATATCTAAAGGGGTATCAAATCGTCGTGACCGACCTTTACGAATCAGACAACGCCAACGACCGCGGTCCGCTAGGCGACTCAGCCAACTTCTCATCACTAGACCCGATCGACTTCCCCACAGGACCATATCTCCCAGCAGTAGTCTCAAAGACATACATCCTCTCAGGCCCCATCACCTCTCTAGCAGTAACCAAAACCCGCCAGGGAATAACCAGCAGACAGCTCCTAGCCTACATGCCCGACTCCCACGCCATCATCAGCATCCCCCGCATGGCCCTCGAACCACGCCGCCCCGTAGGTCGGGACCCGACGCCCGCCGAGCTCGAAGAGGGCCTGACGAAATACGTCCCGGCCATCGAGCTCAATCCGCAGATGCAGATCACGCACCAGCGGGAGTTATTTGGGGTTAAGGAGATTATCACGGCCCCGGCTGTGCTCGAGAGTACTAGTTTGGTGTTTGCGTATGGGATTGATGTTTTTGGGACTAGGGTCGCGCCTAGTCTCGCGTTTGATGTCTTGGGCAAGGGGTTTAATAAGATTGCGCTGGTTGGTACTGTGGTTGCGCTTGTGCTGGGGGTTGGGGTGTTGAGGCCTATGGTGAGTAACTTTTCGTCGTTTTTATGGGGTATGGAGATGGAGATGCTAATGTTGGTTACAGGTCCGGAAGAAGCAGATTGATGCTCGGTGGAAGGCGTAGGTGAACTAGTAAAAGACGAGGCGGGTCTGCGAAGCTCTACATACTACAGGGAGACGGCAATACTACAAGAGAACGAAATGAAAGGAAGGGGGAATGAAGCTGTATTGTACAAACACTTTCATAGGAGAGGTATATCGTTTAGAGAGTCGAGCATGTCAACTTGACTTGTAAAGAGTATCGAATACACGTTTCATATTGATCTATTTCTACTATCTTCTAAATCTTACAGTATTGTCTGTCTTTGACCTACCTAAATGCTTACTGGAATAGCCTAGAGCCATCTTTGCTCTGGACTTATAGCACATCCATCCGTAGTGCTAGGTAGAAGTCAGCCTACCTAGGTAAGCAGTTGGCTTTTGAAGTAGCAGAGATGACTAGAATAATCTCTAATGCTTCCATGGATGTATATTGCTAGAGTTTTATACGCAGATGTGTCTGACCCGAGTGGAATGTGATGGGTGAAATAGAATGGATCTTGCAAAAGGGAAAAGGGGGGGAGTCGTAGACAAATTCCTAGTCAAGTCTCGCGTTTTCCATCATTCCGTAACTAGCCTACCCATTTCCATCACAGCTATCACGTCGCCATCAGATTCATGTAATATTTTAACTTTTCTTTTATATTCATTCCTCCTCTATTTTCATCTATTCGTCTCTATCGTACCACTTCCATATCTTCCTCAGCACACAAAGCACCGAGCACGAAACCTGAACCTTCCAATATCCATCAGCCCATCTATTCCTTCACCCTCCACCAATCCTCTAAGGCGACAGCCTCTTCGGCGTCCTGGGGTAATAACTCGTCAAATGCACACTGGGCAAGTTCAAATACCACGCGACCACACGGTCCAATCCAATACCACCACCTCCATGAGGCGGCACGCCCGCCGACCTAAACACATCAACATACTCCTTGATACCCGGGCTCTTGGGATCGATACCCTTCTTGCGCAACCGCGCTTCGAGCAGCTCCGGGATATGGATACGCTGGCCCCCGGACAGGATCTCCTGGCCGCGCATGAAGAAGTCGTATGCGTTAGTCACGGAGGGGTTCTCAGGGTCCTCAATAGTGTAGAAGGGGCGCGCGGTCTCGGGGAACTTGTCGAGGACGTAGAAGTCTGTGCCGAACTTCTTGCGCACGAGGGCGCCGAGGGCTTTTTCTTGCGGTGTGCTCATATCCTCGTTGTCGGAGACGTTGCGGAACTCCTCGGGGCCTTCTTCGCGGAGGAGCTTCTGGCCTTCGGCGAAGGTGAGGCGGACCTCCTTGCCGGGCTCGGGGAGCAGGAAGTCGTCGGATGGGTAGATGGCGCGGATGAGGTCGATTTGCTCCTTGCAGCGCTCTTTGAGGCCGCGGAAGATGTAGAGCATGACGCCTTCGATCATGTGGACGACTTCGTGGTAGTGATCTTCGATTTCCATTTCCAGATCGAGACCAGTGAACTACCAGAGACTATTAGTCGTCTACTTACAAAATTCAAGATCTATAAACGTACCTCGGTCATGTGTCTCGGGGTGTTGCTGTTCTCTGCTCTGAATACGGGTCCAATGCAGTAGACGCGCTTTCGGCCACCAGCAATCTCGATCTGCTTGTAGAACTGTGGTGACTGCGCAAGGTAGGCTTGCTTGTCGAAGTACGGCAGCGAGAATACGTTCGCGCCACCCTCCGAAGCGGCGCCAATGAGGCAAGGAGCCTCAAATTGGACGAAGTCTTTGGAGTCGAGGTATTCGCTGAATAGCTTGCGTACAGTCATTCGGACGTCGGCGATCGCCTGCTGGACAGGGGCTCGCTTGTGCATAGCTGGGTTGTTTAGGTGTGTGGACAAGCTTGCGGACGGGGCAGCAGCCGAATCGGTGATAGACAAGTTCTCAACGCCCTCGGTCGCGGCGGCTTGGTAATCCTCATCTTCGAAGCTCGCTACAGCTTTGTTTGCGGCATTGAGTCCCAGGGGGAGCACTTCCGGACCAGCAGAAATCAGGAAAGCCTTGCTAATGTGCAGTTCGTAGTTGCTCACGCGACAACTCTTGACGGGTTCGAGAGGCTTCTGGACGGTCGCTTCGACGAGGACGAAACTCTCTAGTCGTAGCGCGCCGACCCATTTGACCATCTGTTTGCTAACGGGCTTTCCCTCAGCGCTGGCGGCCACAACTGCTTGTATGGACCAGTTGCGCTCTTCTCTCAGCTCGAGGAAGGCCATCTTGGCGCCCTGCATACGGGCATTTTGTATCCATGCTCGTAGCTTGATTGTCTTTCCAACGTGCTCGTCGCCTAGGTGCTTGAGCTGTACCTTTTCGGCGGCAACTCTGGTAGTTTGAGTAGTCTCATGGCTGATATCGCCGTAGTTGTCCTTGGCGAGATCCTCGTTGCCGCCAGAAGCAGCTTTCTGTGCGGCTGCGGCAGCTTCTCGCTCAGCAGCCTTGCGCGCCTTCTCGGCTTCCTTCTTGGCCTTGGCTTCGGCCTTCTTTGCGCCCTTCTTGGACTGGGCTGGAGCTTCGCCCTCTGCCGGCGGGGCAGCGCCCGAAGCTTGGGCAGGGTCGACGGGGGCTTCAGACATGTTTTGTCAGTAGTTCTAGTGGAGAAATTGAATAACAGTAAACTCAGTTGAAGGGAGGGTACGAGAATAGAACCGCAGAATTCCCCCTTTTATGTCGTCGGTACGAAGCGCAACGTACGATGGGCGGCAGATATTTGGAAGTTCTGACTCTTCCGGTCAACGTGTGACGCGGGGCAATTTTCTTGTTCACGGCGGGATGCGGCATGGCGGGGCACAATTCGGCTAATTTCATGTAACAATGTACATTATGGATATTTGAATATTTCAAACTTCAATTAAGATCTTGACGGTTAACTGAATTTTTCATCTTCATAGCCTTTTTCATATACAACCCATATTCAACATTACAAGACCGCGTATAAATTGGACAAAATACCGAAACCAGTTTCCAAATGTCTGACGCAAAAGTCATAAAGCACAGACCGGCGGCCTCAAAAGCCAAATCCAAAAAGCGCAGCCGCGATGATGAGAGCGGTTCTCGAAAACGAAGAAAGCCAGCAGCTTACGAGGAGGATGAAGAGTACCTTGACTTAGAAGCTGGTGTAAACAAGAAGATTGCTCTAGTCGACAACCTTCTACTTGCAGACCACATCGCGAAGAAGATCAGAAGATTCGGCACAGAGTTAAAGCCTGTAGAGCTCAGCCAGCTGGACATATCACGTACGGTCTCATCGCCCTATATGTTTTGGACAAACCCGGCTAATAGGTGTACTAGCAAACTCCATCACCGACACCACATCTTTCCAGAAGATACGGAATTTGGAAAATCTGCCAGAATTCTTGGAGCAATTCACTGACCCAAAGAAACTCGGAGAGGCGCCCAAGGAGAATGGGTCGCCGCACACCATCATCGTCACTGGCGCTGGCCTGAGAGCTGCGGATCTAGTCCGGTATGGCCCTTAACTACATACCTCCCGTGCTAGTACGAATACTCACAAAAATTCAGAGCTGTTCGGAAGTACCAAACAAAAAATAATACAATAGCAAAATTGGTATGCTTTTAGATACCCATCCTCTTAACAAAAAGTCACTAACAATTCTACAGTTCGCCAAGCACATCAAGCTCGAAGAAAGCATACAATTCCTCGAGAAGCACCGCACGGGCATCGCAGTGGGAACGCCCGTCCGGCTTTTCGACTTGGTAGACAAGTGTGAGTGTACTCTTCTCTAGCCTTATTCAATCCCAACCCCTTAACTACCTAGTCTAACAAATATACAGCCGCCTTGAAATTAGACAATCTCAAGCGCCTGGTCGTCGACGCCTCGCACATCGACCAGAAGAAGCGGGGCATCATGGACATGAAGGAGACAATGCTGCCCTTAGCACGCTGGCTAGCACGACCCGAGTTCAAGGAGCGGTATGCCGATCCCGAGAACGGTTTGCAATTGCTCTTCTATTGAACGGAGTGTTTGGCGTTGCGCTACTTGTTTCGCTTTACCCAAGAAGAAGAATGATGGAACCAGGAGTGGATGGGGTTGGCCTATTCGAGGATATGTGAAGGCAATCATAAATGATACCCAGCAAATGAACGAACCATCCATTATTTCAGTTATTACCCATGTCAAACCCCCGGCGAAGGGTCACACGTCGTGTTTTTACAGAGTGAAGACTCAATGGGTGTGGCCCACTCACTTAAGATTCCGGCAAACCAGAAGTTGAGAGAATTGGTTGATTGATTATTTAATAGTATAGACAGGTGCCAGCATGAATTATTTTTACACAGGTGACCATTCACCCTGCTAACATCTGTCCTCCTTCCTTAATAGTGAGTCTTCCATATGTACCCATAAGAAAACCGAGAAATGATGATGCTCGTCTAGCTCTAGTAGCCGTTCATCCAATAATCTAGCACAAGAACAGACGTAATCCACATCACCAGGCCAAAGAAGGACGACGACTCTGACCGAGATACTTGTGAGACAGGAATTACCCATGGCCGACTAGCAGAGGTGGTGGTTACTTCTGCGGCTTGGGACGTCTCGAGGAACGCACTAAGGCTCGGCGAGTACGACACCGTAATAAAATCGGTAACCGTGGTCGTGACAGTTGTTGCCTGTCCCATACCGGCAATGCTCTCTTGTCGAAGCTGGAGACTTGGTACGTCTGCGACTTCGCGGCCGGCAAGGTAGTCCTCTTCGCGAGACTTCAGAAGCTCGTTGTCAACTTTGCCGGGAGCCACCATGTAAATCTCGGCACCGAGACTCATACAGAGCGAGATTGAATGGCTTAGAGCTGGGCCATAGTTATCCGAGTCGCATTGAGAGTATAGACACTGGAAGAGAGACTATGAAAATTACGGTTAGTCAGAATATGGTTTAAAGCTTAGAAGGAGGTGGTACGCGTACTTTCTGGTAGTCTCTCTCGTTGCAGAGACATCTTGTGTCGAGGCACTGCGTCACAAACATGCTGTCGACCATACAGCGGGAGGCACAACCTTACATACTGTTAGTTGAGGTTCGAGCAAGCTGACAAGAAGGCCAAGCGTGAACTTACTAGGAGGACCGGCCGGTGGCTCGGGAATCGTGCTATTATCCAGACCAACGGTAAGTTGCAGCAGGCTCGCGAAGAGGACCCGCGCAAGGATGATTCCGACGGACTGCATTGTGTCTAGAAACACGCAAGGAGTCGAATAAAAGTCGAGAATCGAGAAGTAACGGAAGAGTATCGTGAATCCCTGTGTCTTGTTTTACGGGAGTTCTGCTTTTCTAGATTCCATAAATCGTATTAAAGCGAATGACTGATGAAGACAGTAAGGATGATCACCAAAAGAATCAATCCGAGGGAAACGAATGTCGATGTTTGGCAATCCAAAAACGAGAGTTACGTGTTGAGGAATCTGATGTTGTTGTGATGTGATGTGAAAAGGAGACGGGAGACGGCGAGAATGTGGAATTTCGAGGTTGGATGAAGTTAGTTCTCAGTCCAATTACTTGGACAGGAGCGTTCCTACATCCCTTAGTGCGCCTGCTGGAAGATTAACCTTGGGAGGAAGCACTTTAAGAGAAGATTGGCAGTCACGACGATATCCAGGTCCTTCGTACCTGCCGACGTAAAGTAGAAAGAATGCGTCTTCACTCACTACGTACCTCAGGTAGGTACCCACTGTGCATGAAGCGTCCCAAAGACCAAGCAGAATCCAGGGATATGTTATACTAAAAAGTGAGGAGCTTGCTACTGGAGATGTGATCATAATTACCTTCAAGTCTTCATTTTTAATCTAGCTAGCAAGTGGTGTTAAGATCATAAACGGCCGAATAGCCCCTATTCTCTAAACCTAAGCAGCCACAAAGATCTCTACTTTTCACAACTGAAATGACAAGTGCGTTCGGAATATGGAACTATATCTTACGCTGATTTACACTTCCACAGTAACAAACTACTAAGCCACATAATAATGGGTTCATGGACTCGGCTGAGTTTATGTATATTTACGGTATATGGATTTGTGAATGGTTCTCATGTGACTGCAGCTCTTGGTTGCGAACTTCATTCGATGCTATACTTCTCAAGGTAAAATTTATGGAAACGACCTCATCCAGCACTTGAATAGAGTTAAAAGACACCATAGTACATTGCTTTAGTCATACATGTAGTTAAGGACGCGGTAGAATTCCCTGTTGTACAACACAAGTGGCAATAAAATACTCATTATTCAACTGATCTCGAGGGGAGTAGACCCATTAACTGCACTGGGGCTTCATCTTCCTATCTCGACTCGGTCTCATTTGGTTTCCTTCGAACTTACCTGCATATCATGTATAGTCTTGCCCTGTCCGCCTCAGTGCTTGCTTACTTTATATAGTCTATCCTGGGCTAACGTTAAGAGGACTGAAGAAGTAGTGTTTCTACCTGCAACACTATTGTGCTACAGAGAGGGACCTACAAAATAGCGACAAGCCACAGGAATAGTCGCCATCAACAATGCTCTAGAATGTCGAATCCTAGATTCTTAGTTCCCTTCGACGGTGGTATCGTCTTTAGGACCATTGTATCTAGGCTAATTGTATGGTACCTAATCTAGTAGGAAAACGAGAAACTCTAGGAGGTTGGGCAGACTGTTCCATAACCTGGGAGGAATAGGGGCATGAGAAGTGAAAGTTTATCAGGCATTGCTTGAAGCTAATTTATAATTACAAGCCATCCGCCAGACATAGACATCTACATTGTCCCGAACCTCCATGAAGAACGGGATAAATATAGAAAAGTGTTGCTTAGTTGTCGATCTCCATCGGAGGAAGCAGGAAGACCCTTTACTGCGATATGCATCTAGGCAAAACGCTAATAAGGCGCTAATGCATTCGCGAAGCCTAAAAATGCACCTAAAGTTCTGTTATCGATAACCCCACACGGCCAGTAGAAAGGGTCGCAAAGCTCCACTAAAATTCTCTGCTGTAGCTGTGCTTGCGATTCTCTTCAATCTGCAACTGAGTCGCGCAGTCCACCGCTTTTCAACTCGAGTCAACTTTCTCGAGCACTTGGGAAAAGGACTTCTGCCAATTTAGTTGATCTTCTCTTGCCAATCGACTTTCTACTTTCAAGTTCTCCTCGAGGAAAAGAGAAGTCAGAATGGCATCCAAGAAGCGCAAGTCGGAAGACGACCCCACGGTCAGCGCCGTCGTGACAAGCGACAGCACCGGCAAGAAGCGAAGACGTCTGAGCAATGCCAGCGCAGACGATGACGCCCCGAGAGCCGAGAAGAAGAGCAAGAAGGACAAGAAGGATAAAAAGGACAAGAAAAGCAAGAAGTCGTCCAAGGACAAGGATCGCAAGCGCAATTCCACCGCTGAGGAGGATGGCACTGCCGTGACTGAACCTACTGTCGTCGAAGAAGCGGCGCCAGAAGCCAATGGAGAGTCTGATGACTCCCCCGTCGTCGAGGCCCCTTCTGCCACCATAGTGGCCAAGGAAGACACCGAGAAGCCTTCCAAGAAGAACAAGAAGGAGAAGAAGGACAAGAAGAAGGATAAGAAGGAGAAAAAGGATAAGAAGTCCTCCGCCAAAGCATCCGCCGACGAGCAGCCCACCACCAACGATACCACTACTCAGGATGAACCCGCTGCCGCCGCCAGCGAAGAAGAAGAAGTCGACGCCTCCGAGCAGCCCAACGGCAAAAAAGCTCCCCGCTTCATAGTCTTCGTAGGCAACCTCCCCTACAGCGCCACCGTCGCACAAATAACATCTCACTTCTCCGCCGTACACCCCGTCTCCGTGCGTCTGTTGCACAACCCGCAGACCAAGAAATCGCGCGGCATAGCCTTCGTCGAGTTCGCGCGCTACGACCACATGAAGACGTGTCTGAAGACCCTGCACCACAGCACCTTCACGTGCCCCGCCGCCAACGGCAAGGACACCGAGGAGCGCAAGATCAACGTCGAGCTTACGGCTGGCGGCGGCGGCAACACCGCTCATCGGAAGGAGAAGATCAAGGCCAAGAACGCTAAGCTCAACGAAGAGCGAGCGCGCCGGGCTCAGGAGGAGATCAAGGTTAAGGCTGAGAAGGAGAAGGCGAAGAGTGCGAATGGAGAGGCCGTGAAGGAAGAGAAGGCTGGAGGAATGGAGGATGCGATCCATCCAAGTCGACGAAAGTTTCACAAAGCTTGATCATCTTGATACCCATGTAGTTGGTTACCTTTACGCTGGTATAGACCATTAGGTAGCTCGCAAATGATTGCTTTTAATACGACCACATGCTTTGCAAACCAATTATCACCGTTCACGTAAACGGAGTTCAGAATGATAATGATGCTTAGGGGGGTATGCTGTAAAATTTAGATTCCTCTCGCAACTATGCTATCTACAGAATTGGGAAAAAGCGAGCTGAATACCCTTGGGGGATTGCGACATCTTGCTAGCTACGGTCTACCTAAGTCCAGGTCCAGGGCGACCGACTCTCCTGCAGAAATAACTAAACCGGTACCTGATGTCTGATCCAATCCGGCTGGGCCAAGATTGTAAGAGAGTAGACAGGTGTATCACCGGGTATAACGAGTCAAAAACTCCAGTCAACTAGGATTCTGCAGGTCTCCATGTACACCCAGCTCCTGATCCTTCTGACGGCTTGCAACTTGCTTCTCCTCCCCTGGTAATCTGTATCCGTATCTGTATCATGGTCGAATCATCCCATGGCCTTCCAACGACAAAAACGGCCACCAAAAACGTCTGTGGGTATGTAGGTTTCAAATGAGGGGACGCGAAATATGGGTAATCGGCCAACTTCGAAGATGCCTGAATACGTCGGTTCCTCATGGAGGAAGAGTGTGATCTTTCCTATATGTCCACCAAAAACGCCTCTTCATCGTTTCGCAAAACTTTCTGGCTCGCTCGACCAAAACTTTCAAGAATTCCAATAATATCTTCTAGTGCCGTTTATAGAATCGTGCACTTTGATTTGTTTTTGCCTCCTTTCATGGGGACTGGCCTAGGGTTCAGGACGGCGCTGTGATCAAAATTAGTATATGGCGGTGGCTGGGGGCTGTATAGCTGTATCATCATACCGAATAGCCTCATCAAAAACGCTCTTGAGGTTCCGCTGCGTCAGGGCTGAGCATTCCAAATATTTATGGGCTCGGATCTCCTTCGCGCAAACTAGAGCTTGGTCATACGAAACGGGTTCCATCCTCTTGGCCCGAAGGCTTTCCAGGGTGGCGGGGTCTTCTCGCAGATCTAGCTTGGTACCGACCAAGATGATGGGAATGTTGGGCGCATGGTGATCGATCTCGGGATACCACTAAGTTTAGTTAGTAGCTTCTTCCAGTGAAAGGGACTTAGTTATCTATCTTCTGATGCTTACGTACCTTAGCCTTGACGTTATCAAACGAGGGCGGGCTCACGATGGAGAAGCAGATCAGGAAGACATCGGTCTGAGGGTAGGAGAGCGGTCGCAATCGGTCGTAATCTTCCTGACCAGCAGTATCCCACAGTCCTAAGCTGATGGGTTTGCCATCGACCATCACACTTGCCGAGTAGTTGTCGAAACTGCATGTCCAACATTAGCAAACTTGCTCGAGTATACGTATATTCCACCGTGAATGTACTGACACTGTGGGTATGTACTCGCCCGGGAAAGCATTCGTCGTATAGGAGATAAGTAGACATGTCTAGCACTAATGTTAGACTTGGGAACATAGTTCGAGTCAGTCCAGGAATTAGCTAGTTATAGACGGACCTTTCCGACAGCACCGTCACCCGTAACGACGCACTGCAGGGTAATCTCACATTAGTATATTCAGTCGGCGATGCGGCGTTCGCTTATTATTGGAAGCGACATGAGGAACCAACGTACCTTCAACGATTGAACACCAGGGGCTGCCATGGTCGGCGATTTCTAATATGCTAAATTTGAATTGCCAGTATCGAACTTGGTCGAGTAATTAGACAACTGTAACAATTTAGCGGTGTTGGTGTTTGATGGGGGATGCGATCTGGTTATGGTGGATTCTAGAGAAACTTGTCGTCGATTCAATCAGGGACAGAAAAAGGTGTAGAAGGAGCTGCGTTGCATAAGGGTTAGAAATGTTTTGACACAGGGTCGGAAGGGTGTGGTGCCGCAGATCGCAGGAGGTGGGCGAGCTGGCAGAATATGGCACACGGCGCTACTGTCCCAGTATCCTGTACTGTGAATTGCAGCACGGTTCGCAGGCTGGAACGATAGCTGGTTAAGTAGGCCTGATAGGGTAGGTGGGTGCCCCGATAGGGACACTGGAGCTTCAATTGTGCTAGGGGGGTGTGGGGACCTCTTACAGACACGACGGCGGCTGATTCGAAGACTCTGGGCGGTGGCGCGAGCGTCTTGCAGATGGGGACTGGATATGTACACTAGAAAAGGTGTGGCGGCGATAGTGACAAGGAGATCCTTTTTCCTTCCTGGCTTGACCCTAAACTTCAAGGGAGGCAAAAAATAAGATAGCTTTTACTCACTTGGGGCAAACAGTGAAGCTGATACACCGGGGGCAGAATGAGACGATAATGGCGGCGGTTGGGGGCATGAACGTCTTACCCAGAAACAAAGGAGAAGAGACAACTTACAATTAGAACAGCTGAAGAGACAACAACCCACAAATGGCGTGTACCGAATCAAAACGAGAGAGTGAAGGTCTCGATATCATTCGATGTTGGAAACCAATTGGTGTGTGATTTGAGAGACGCCGTCGCAATTGAACCCCTATAACTCGGAGCTTATTAGCCCAGTCGGAAAAAGTGAAGGTGGAGGTTAGGAAAGTACCTAAGTACCTATATCTACACTAAGGTAAGGGGCAAGCTGGTCCAAGCGCCCCTCATTGGTTCTTATTGTCAGCGTTAATCCACGTAATTGAGTCTATACACACGCCAATCATGTGAAGTTACCCCAGTTGCATTGTAGTCTATTAGGTGGCTAGAAAGAAGCTTAACTTAATCGCCTTAAACAGTAATTGCACACTGTACATATATTGGAGGCGAAAGGAGATATGATCGTCGTCATGTAAGTATGTAAGCTATATATGTTGACGAGGCGTTCCAACCAATGGTATTGAAGGCCTGATGTTGTATAGGACTATACCTAGATCGAACATCACGAGCTATGACTGCCGTAGGACTACCCGCCCTGCATGTGCATACATACATAGCATATGTACCATGTCTGCAGGTTGGCGAGTGGGTAGGCAAGATTACATACAATGAAGTTTGTATCTAAGCTTAACTAGAAGCTGTTTGTCTTCTATACTACATGTATGTATCACCAATAGCTTTCATAGGTACTCGAGAGCAGCTCTCAACGAGATTGACTCGATGATAGGAGATAAGCCGAGGCGCCACTTGAAGCATCTTTCGTAACAACTACCTCCTTTGGAACATCCGAAGACTTCCAATCGCCTGTAGTGCGTGTCAGGGATCTGGACCCAGAGATTTTCTTACATCAAGCTAACAACCGAATTTGGATGATTCGTCAGGTTGCTGAGGGTCTGTGGCGATTTCAACCTGGTAGCTGACGAATGTGAGCAGACTATTGACCCCAAGATATCAATTAATGCTAGTATAGGAAGTATCCTAACCAGTCGTCGGCCCCCCCTGCGGCATTTTCATGTGCTTGACAAACCGATATGCATTGAAGTCAGTCAGCCCCAGAAACTCTGACAAGCGGGCAAACCCGAATAATCAACTCAGAACTGGCGCCTCATAGCCCCCGGAACCATATATGGCAAACTACAATAGTTTGCTTACTGTACGTTAGGGTCTCCATAATATTTTTAACGTATATGAAATTGATAGGTCGGGTGTGGTACAATATAGCGGTAGAGCCACGAGTTCATACATGTAAGCGAGCAAGCCAGCCACGGAGCTCTAGTTCCTAGAATATACCAGGTCTATGCATACCTAGAGATGGATTTCTTATCAACTATCACGACATGTGGCTTGTTAAGAAAACGCTTTTATCTTAACGGCCTCAACGGAAGGTTTCCGCATTGTTAGATAAGAGAGGAAACAAGCAACGTGAGATCTTTGGAGCACAAGCAGACGCGAGTGAATCGAAGGCGTTTCAGAAGCTTCTTTGCCGGCAGGCTCAACATGCCTTATCGAATGGAAATTGCAAGTTGTTCCAGAGTTTCGGCAAAGAGTAAAGCACTCCGGGCAGGCAAGGGGCCAGGCATGAAATCTGACAAGGTTTGACCCAGCAAGTAGAAGCTCCGAAGCCCCTCAGTACATTTTACCCCACGCCTACGAAACAGTGCGAAGACGCCACGTGCGGTCCCTGCTTTAGAATTTCCACATGCAATTCTACCGCCTAACAACTTGGACGCGTCTGGGGTTCCTAACCGCGTCGAGTACATTGTCACGCACACGTCATTGTAGCTGACGACCTCCAGCTAACTTTGATTTGATAACAGTTCAATTCACCAAACAAAAGAATTCTCCAACTGCCATGAGCTAGGTAGCTGCCTCGCCTAGCTCCTATTTTCCAGCGGGGAGCTTCACGAGCAGTTAGACGGTGGATTCGATTAAAGGAAAAGAAGTTGAGATATTCAAGATGGCGGATTCTTCCGCCAATAATAGCGGGCGTCTGCCTCCTCTCAGCACGCCCAGAAACCACACGACCCCGAATCGTCGCGCCATCAGCGCCGAGCCCTCTTCGAATCTCCGTCTATCCGCCTCAGCCCGCCGAAACCCCAACACACCCCATGCGCGCGCCGCCATACGGGCTATTGACCAGCGGCGCGCAGCTCTATTCACACCCGGACGAGTCGGGCGACGGCGCAGTCTAGGACGAGAGCGTGAGCGCGAGACACCTCGAGACTTGCTGCGGAATCTTAGTCGGGTTCTAGCTCCAACCTCTACAGCAGTCTCCTCGTCGTCTTCGTCGCCTGGCCCCAATGCTAACAATGATTCGACATTGCAAACCCTTATGGAGGAAGACGACGACGACGACTTTCCTATCGAGCGCCCCCGGTTCTCGCTCCCGTTAGATCGCGATGATGACGACGACAGTGAATTGAAACCTCCCCGGTCTAGTATACTGGAGGATGAGAATTACACGGTCCAGTCGATCGAACTGCCTCGACGAGCATGGAGCGAAGCGCCCTTAGGTCGATTAGATAGGGGGAGTTTTGGGAGCGTGAGAATGAGTGATTTTGCCGGGCCGGAAATAGGGGAGGACGATGGCCAAGATAATGACCTGGGCATCGATTCGGGCTTCTTTCCGCCACCGGCATTGGATGACACTGGAGAAGTGAACATGGATGAGAATGCTATATTTGAACGGTACTATCATGTTCACCTGCGCTTCTAACTAGGGAATGCTAATGGTATCTAGTGTGGACGATGACACAAGACGTCTGACAATGGGAGGCCAGGATGATTTTGGCCCGATCCAAATCCCCGAAATTGAGAACGAGAGTACCTTCGTCATGGCCCCTGTAGAATCGCCTGTTCGAGACCGAACAGGGACAGAAGGCATTGAAGCCTCAGACGTCCCCCAACTACAGAACGATGACGATGACGATATAGGGGAGCCCTTTGGAATAACCGGACTAGATGATGACGATGATGACAACGAGGAATTAAACGAGACGATTATCTCCCAAGCCATTGAGCCTCCAGCGGAAAGAGGAACCGGGAGAAGAAAAGGAGGCAAGAAGATATCTAGACACGGCATTGAGTATCCATCATTACCTCAAGGGGTGGTGAAACGATTAGCAACGACTCTTGCGAAGACTGCCGGAGTTAGTAAAGCGAAGATTAGTGCGGACACACTGGATGCAATTATGCAAGCATCAGATTGGTTCTTTGAGCAGTTGGGAGACGATTTATCCGCCTATGCCCAACACGCAGGTCGAAGAACTATTGATGAGAGTGATATGATGATGCTCATGCGAAGGTATATTGCTGGTCATTCATATTTGGGGGTATTTCCCCTGGTTCTAGTAGTACATTACTGATTATCTACCATAGACAACGGCAAACCAGCGCGTCAACAACGCCGTTTGCTTTGGCGCAGCGACATTTGCCGAGAGAACTCCTACAGGAATTACGCATGTCAGTCCCGCCGCCGACGAAAGCTCCTCGAAAGAGACAATCGCGGCATGCGGACGTGGATGAAGAGGAGGTGACATGAGCCTGAACCCAGTCCTAGGTTCTGCCGAAAAGAGTTCAATGCATAATCATATTAGGGGTCTATGACCACTCCTTGTTCAGCCGTACTCGGCGTGATATGTCCGATGGGGGCTTCTTGACCACCATGTAGAACATTATCGACGTCGCTACCGCTAGTCCATACCTAGGGCATAATTGTCAGTACGGTAGCGAGAAGGCGAATAGGAGGAATGTGGATAGCATACCATGTGAAGATGTACTGGGCATGGTTATTCCTCAAATTGACCTCTGCCGGTCTGCCAATTGGGATGCCCTTGGATTCCATATCTATAGCCTGGAGCAAGTCCGGCTCTGCAGAGTAAATGCAATGTTAGCCAAAGGAACATTCCAAAGACCATAATTCAAGTGACTTGCCCATAGTTTGCTCAACCCACACGGGCTGGCTCCCCGTCAGCGCAGCCATCTGCTTCACATCCGGAAAGTAGAACTCATTCTTATCAGGCCGGTTCTCCGGTGTAAACATATTCTTCTTCCACGGCTCCCTCAGCAAACCCTCAACCTCCACCTCCCCCTTCGGCAGCGCCTCAGCAGGCCGATCCTGCTGCCGTCTGTATTTCTTGCTAATCCATCCCCGATTCACCAACACCGTTGACCCCTCGCCCTCCCGCTCCAACGGCGTAATAACCATGTACCCCTGCTCCCCATCCCGCATCCGCGGCCCAACCAGCATCTCCTGATCATGTCTATACCGGCCCCTTGCCTTCACTCTCCGGAAATCGAAATCGTGGATTGCGTCCGGGTCCACGCGCGGCGGGAGCGGTAACGGGTCCCTCACGATCCGGTCCTCGAATTTGGCGATTAGGTCGGTCTTCCAGCCTAGACGCTGCACTTGCCATGTCCCCAGTAGGAACGCGGTTACCGGGATTATGGCGAGGATTATGAGGCCCGGACCGTGGCGGCGTCCTGTGCGCACTAGTTCCGGCGGGTTGTCGAGGATCGAGGTGAAGGCTGGGTCGTCGGCGGATGGGCGCTGTTGGTGTGGGGTGCTGTGGGTGAAGGGGCGGCGGAGGGAGGGTCGGAGGATGGCGCTGCTGGTGCGATTACATCGTGAAGGAGAGGTTCGCGCGCTGTGGCTGTAGATTGTGGAGGAGGAGCGGGCTTGAGCCTCCAGAGCCTTTTCGACTCGTCGCGCGAGGCATTGGGGTGTTAGCCACCCTTGCGACTTCATTGTGTCGCTGCTCTCTGTTCCAAGGTTGTTAAGAAGAGATATTCCCCTTCGTTATGAGGACCATGGTTTCCTTCAAGGTTGACGGAGCTTAGGTTCCTACTGGTGAGATTCAGCAGCTGATTTTGGTGGGGCCGGTCACCCGGAGCTTGGGACAGGGCTCCGATGGATCCCACCTGGGCAGTGACTAGCGCTAGATTTAGGTAGCTCTGTACCCTGGAAGTTTGCCTAAACGGGCTTTAGGTTCGTCGTGGCAGCTGCAACGTCGTGACGCTTCAACCTCTCTTATATCATCGACGCCGGAGACAAAAACCCCCTGTTAATCACGAAAGAAACTTCACGAGCTTTACAGATCTCTATTGGCCATTTCGAAGTGAAAGTAATTTCTAATTTCTGGAGGAATAATGATCTAGGCAAATTGTTTCACATCTACCTACCTACCTAATCGATCGACGGACTAAAGTCGCCTCCGAGCTCTGATCCGTCTACAATACTTGGTAGCTTCTTTGAGCGTTTCTCTTCGGCGTCTATCACCCTCAAATAATATAGTAGGTAGCGAAAATGGCGAGCAACGTATTCTTCCAGGGCAGCCTACAAGATGGCATCTCGCTTGCCATCCAGCAGGCCAAAATGGTGCTCGCCTTTGTAACTGGTGAGTTACACGTCTCGTAAATGCCAGATGGTATGCTCACGTGAGTTTAGATGGCGGTGAAGAGAGTCAGTCATGGGAAAGCGAGCTTCTTACGAATGACTCCGTGAGTAGCGGCGTCTCTGTGTTCAAGCTATGGAGGTTGACCTTTGATAGCTGAAATCGCCGCTTGAGAGCTATGCTGTAGCCTTACGACTACCGGCAGGGTCTGAGGAAGCAGGCTATCTGGAGGCCTTATTTCCTATACCAAAGAAACCTACCATAGTCATTATTCAGTACGTCCCATGACATGCCTTCTGGCTATAGGTTTGTAAAGCATTGCGACTTACTGATCTCGCAGGAGCGGTACGTTGAAGGAGTATATCCAAGGTGGGACGCCAAAGGAAGACCTAGTACGCAGGGTCGCAGCAATTCTTAACACTGCAGCGGCGGGCCAGAGTCAACAGGCGGCGCCTACGCCAGCAAGACAGTCGACGAATCAGCCGACTGCGGCTCCAGCTTCTACCAGGCATGATGAAACCGATGACTTATATGATGACTATGATGAACCAGTTATGAGCTCTGCCGTACCAGCTACACCAGCTACACAACCTACCCCTGCTCAGAGTTCGCAGGAAGCAAGGCGCTTAGAAGCCGAAAAGAAGGCTAAGGAAGCAAAGCTCAAAGCAGAACGCGAAGCTAAAGCGAAGGAACGCCGAGACGTAAACGAGGTTAATGATAGTCATCACACCCCTGCGGAACGTACTTACGCAGAGGAAATCCGCCAAAGAAAGATACACGCGGCAGAGGAGCGGAAGCGCATCCTAAAACGTATCGAGGACGACAAGCGAGAACGTAGAGAGCGCGAAGCTCAGGAGAAGCAGGCCAGGCTCCTACTGAGCGCAACTCCCGATGATAAAGGGGCCAGCAGTCAGGCTCCGGCTATCCCCCTACCTAGAAGACAGGCGGGTACTATGCATGGAGACCATTGTAACTTACAGGTTCGGCTATTTGACGGCTCGACAATCCGCTCCCGCTTCAAGTCCGATGCCACCATAGCCGGAGACGTCCGTAAATGGATTGATGAAGAGCGCACAGACGGCGACGCACCATACACCTTCCGTATCGTCCTCTCCCCTCTCCCGAACAAGGCCATCGAGCCCACCGAGGAAATTGAATCCCTATTGTCTCTTGGTTTAACTCCCTCGGCAACTCTCGTCCTCGTCCCCGCCAAGTACTCTTCCGCGTACGCACGCTCCGACAACCTCATCTGGCGAAGCTTGGCATACCTCCTAGGCATATTCGGCGCAGGCTACGGCCTCCTGACCGGTGTGCTCGGTGGTATAACGGGCATGATATTCGGTTCCAGAGCCGCGCAGCCTATGACTGAGGGGATCCCGCTGCGGAATTTAGCTGCGGCTGGGACGGCCTCGCGGATCAGGGGATTTCGGAATCCGGAGGATGAGAGGAGGGAGGCTCAGTTATATAATGGAAACTCGGTAAGTTTGTCCACAAAGAGAATGCTCATCGTTCTATGATTCGGTTACTGACGATGGCTAGTTAAATTTTGAACCGCGGAGAGATGACGAAGAGGATGGCGGGAGTAGCTAGTTGAAAAGGCTGTGAAATTCAGACAGAGCTCGTGTCTTATTAACCTGTAAGTGTATAACAGGTACTGTATCAACGCACCAGGCTTCACCATTAATACAAGACTTTTCGTTCCTGTGTACCCCTGTCACCGACTTAGCATCGATGACTCGTATTCTTACGGGTAATTATCTTCTACGTATGCATATCTTCATCGGCAAGGGAATAGGGCTTCATTAATCTAGCTGATGGCCGCAAGCCGAGACATAGTATCGACAGTATGGTGGCCTCAGAACCGCAATTTTGTCTGCCTGCCTGCCTACCTACCTAGTAGGTAGGCAGGCAGGCAATGAAGTATGGCATGCATCCCTTATACAACAAATTCCCCTCCAACGAACAAAGACAATCATTACTGTCTCTCTTCTTTCCAACCACCTAACCCAAGCGAACAGGGACCACCTTGGTTAGTCGGGGGCGCACTGCTATATCTCAAAAGTCAGTGTTTGTCCTGTGCAGCAGCAAGGGCCGCCAACTGGCTCTCTACTCGTGCTAGAGCGCCTTGCAGGTGCGCACGAGTCTCGGCCTGCTTGGCCTTGGAAAGAGATCTGTAAGAGGCAACAAGAATTGGATCGGCGGATGTTCTGGGAACAGGATTGTCGTCGTCGATTTCTTGTTCTGCATAGCGAAGCGCTCCCAGCTCTTCGTTGAGGAAGGCTTCCGACTCCCACAGTCGAACATTCATCAGCTGCCGCTTAGTTGCCGGCAGAGATCTCTGGTATGCGACCAGGATGGGGTCGGCAGGAAGGGTTGGACGACCAGAGGATCCAGGAGGTCCAGAGGGGGGAGAGGCTACTGTCGGTCGGTGGGGAGCACTGGAAGCAGAGACTGAACCTGTGCCCGTCGCTATAACACTATTAGCTCGTTCTGCATATATGTTCAGCTCTTCCCACGTACGAAGGGTGAGAGAGCAAAGCTCGGCTGCTCCGCGATAGTAACAACAGGCGCAAGCGCCATGTAACATGTCGGTGATGGAGTTGGCAAGGTGTGGCGCGACCACACACGCATGCCACACTCCACCACCGTTGCGGCAGCGGAGACATCTCTCGGCCCCATAATTCACCACACCGCAGGCCTGTACGCATAATGCCAGAAGCTTGTCTATTTTCCCGTCAGTGGCTGATCGAATTACTGGCCTCCGGAATTTACTAACCTTCCCAGTCAGGGGAATCGGATCGAAAGAAAGGCGGGGCACGCCACAAGCCGGAGCTTGGGGTTGGGTTCTCTTCGATGGCGTTGCTGGCTACCATGTCGAGGAGCATGCAAACATATCTGTTTCCGGGCAGAGGCAAGTTGCCCATACGGGGGTATGTCTTGGTAATCGCCTCTCTTACTGTTGGTAGGCCTGTAATACCCATGTCAGCGATCCATAGGGGGTACATTGGTTCAAGACGTATAATACATACGGGGAACAGACGAGCGGCGGGGACGCTGAGCAGGACGCTGAGCAGGGTGGTCACCGGCAACCTCAGTTGCGCGGCGTTTTCTGGGCATGGGTACCGGGCTTTCAGGCTCCCTTTTCACGTTAACTGACGTGTTCGACTCCATGTTCAAAGGGTGTGCAGAGGTGGTGCTCTCTTGCAAGTCGCCGGGATTCCAACGTGCTTGGGATGATCAACAATCACTCGGCGAAGAAAAGGCGTGGAAGAAATAGAAAGAGGCGGGGCACGAACACTAAAATAGAATTCTACTCACGCCTACCTCAAGGAAGCACTTACCTTCACAACTCAGGGGGGCACTACACATGAGGCAAGTACGACATAGAAGCGATCACGGTAGCTGCATAATTTGGTATACTTGCATACTATACGTGTAGGGGCTATTATGTAATTATCGCGATACTCAGGGGTACTGTGAGGCTCAATCACCCCACTAATATTTTCTAGAATCCCAGCAGCCCACCACCGTTTACCCCACTAACTTACACTGATCAATTGCCCAACCTGCGAACGCAACCCCGTACACAGAACATATCAAACTGATAAACATGGCCGACGCAGAACTAGAACAGGTATATTCGCTATGTATTTTCAAGTTATATATTTGATCTTCATCGCTGACATTTTCTGTGACCCTAGATCCGCAAAGCGCGTCTAGAGCAGCTTAAGGCGCAAAGCGGCGGGGCAGGCAGCTCGGGAGCCGGCCAGGGAGCAAATCAGGCAGAACAGCAGAAGCAGTGAGCGCCCTTCGCCCATGACCAATACACAACTCACAAATCAATGAAATCCTTCTAACAAAGCAAACACTCTTAAATAGACAAGAAGCCGAAGCGCGCCAGTCCATCCTCAACCAGATCCTCCACCCGGAGGCAGCCGACCGCCTGGGCCGCATCCGACTCGTGAAAGAAGAGCGTGCGACAGACGTCGAGAACCGGCTCATCATGCTTGCGCGAACGGGACAGCTACGACAGAAGGTGACCGAGGCCCAGCTCAAGGAGTTGTTGAATGCCGTGGCCGACAACAAAGAGGAAGAGAAGATTGTCGTTAACAGGCGCAAGAACTGGGATGACGAGGATGATGATCTGCTGGACTTGTGATTATAATGGCGATGATGGTGATTTCCTAGGGTAGGAATGCAAAAGGACAGGGAAATGTGAAAGGATCCCAGACTGAGGAAAACGTGGCACGATATCGCACGGCATGGCATGGCGTTTTTGGGAAAATAGGATTCCTTTCTCAATGAGGTGCGGTCATAGTACATACAATAGTGTACAGACTCTATTCCAATGACACAAAATCTTCTTAACCTTCGATGCCATCTCATGCTTGCTCAACTCAACTAGCAACAGCCTGCGCAGCAGCAGCCCCCTTTAACCTCTTCTTCTCCGCGCGCTCCCTTTTCCTAATATCCCTTAGATCAGGCGGCCTCTCAATCCCCAGTCTCTGCCTCAACTCATCCACATCCGTCTCCATCTCCTCCTCCCAGTACACATTAATCACCTCATCGCTCCTCAACCCATTCCTCACCGCCCACGGGCCATAGATCCCCCAAAACCGCTTCCGTTCCGCCGGTTTCAGCGTAGCGACCGCGAGCATAGATAATCCCGTCATCGGCAGCAGCGTATTCGCAAACTCGAACGCTTTGAGCGCGACCTCGCCCTCGCGGACTATGGGTAACCCAGTCAAGGCGTGGTAGAAGTCGTGAGATTCACGGTACCGCTGCATCACGTACGCGCACTCCTCGTCGTCGATATACCGCACCGGGTCCCGCGTATCCGGGGACACGCCCTCGCGGTCTAGCCACGCTACATACGTGCCACCCACCGTGTTTTTGGGCAGCGTGCGTAAGTGCGGTAAGTTAAGGGAGGCAGATGTAATGCGCGGACGGTCGCGCAGGATGCGCCGCCCGGTCGGGGACGAGAGCATGGCGCGCCGCAGACGCTGGATGAAGTACGGCGATGCGGTGGCTTCGCCCAGTGCGGCGATCATGTCGTGCCGGTACGGGTCGAAGAGGGATACTACGCCGGACCCGACGGCTAGGGCGGCACGCTCGAGACGGGTGAGCGGCACGTGCCCGGGGTAGTTGGGTGGCGGGCGGTTGAGGACTGAGAAGGGCCTACAACTGCTGGCATTGCTTCCATTTCGGCTAGTGGGATATGATGATAGTGTTACTGCTGCCGCCGCGGGTAGTTGCTGCACGTGATGTTGGATGAGGCCATGTTTGCTTGATATAGACCGTAGACTGGGTGTGAAGGCTTTCATCTTGGCCGCTCCAGAAAGATCCCGGATCTTCCAAATATTCACCCTCTAATGTTTTCAAGGCAGTTGTCCCTTTCTCTTCTCAAGGGTTTAAGGAAAGATATTCGCACATTTATTTGTTGGGCATGTTGTGCCGGATATCGTATGTTTCGGAGCTTGAGCTCACCAAGCTTTGATGGGACGTCATTCTAATCTCGCATAATTGCATGACTGGATATAAATACTCGATATGTAAATATGTTGAAATCGGTTATGGAAGGATGAATTTCTATTCACCCCCTTTTCTTGATTAATTCCATATTAAGAGGCAAAAAGTCCTATCTTCAAGCAGGACCATGTTTATAAGAGGTAAGTACACGAGGGCTATATCTACATGTATGTATTGATACTTCAGAGCTTCATGACACGTTCGATGGTGTAGTCTGGTTGATATTGTCTTTGACAACTGAGAATAGTCTCCATTGTGCTTGTGCTTCGAGCAATGCGGCTTATAACTAGTATTCTCCCTTCTCTGGTCGAGGAGGTGACCGCTCAGAGAGTTGTGGTATTCCGCAGGCTTAGATATCACGTACTGCTGTAAAGGGCGCTTTCTTGGGAGGACCTTGAGATTCGTGTTGCTGATATGGCTCTTCCTTCTAAACGCTCTTATTCGGTCTCTAAGCAGGCGCGTCCTCGACGTGAAGCAAGGGTGGAGAATCACACGATGGATAACTTACTCCTTACCTCGATATCTCAGCTTAAAGGTGCACTAGGCAGTTCCTGAACGGACCTACGAGGGCGTTATAGTCGCGGGTGCCTATAGACGATTGTCTCTTTCCATTACATTTGACGGCGAGAGGCAAGACAAGCCTTTCAACTGGCAGCGTCCTACAGCCCGAGTTGTCAACAACCACCTCTTTTTTACGTGCTTCCTGAGATACTCCCATGTCGTGAAAAGTACGAAGAGGACCTGTCATACGAGGGGGCTACAGAGCGTCTTCATGTGGAAGTCGAAGCTTTATGAAGTTGCTCAGGATCTCTTGCGAGATCATCTTTCCTTGGTTCGATGAGGGTACATTAAAAGGATTTGGATTGGCTTCATCCCCTCTACCAGCAGTATCATTAGTAGCATCTTACATATTTCAATCGAGCGAGCTTTCGTTTAAACTAATAAACTGTCGACTCAACAGACAAGCAGCAGCTGAATAGAAGGTTGCAGATTTTGTGCTAGCATTGTGCGACCCTTATCATCGTGCGTGCGTACCTAAACGAGCAGTGGATTAGCGTAGGTAATAAGATAAGACCAGTGTAAAGCGTTTATAGCGAGGCATGACATTAGATAATGCTATAAGTCTTAGTTTGCCTCAGCATAGTTGTTGTTTAATAATGGTCGAAGTTGACATCTTGAGAAGTATCCCTTTTAGGCAAGCAATGCATGAGCCACCCTACCAAAACCGTGGTTTGCGACAGATGACCCATTGACGCCTCCTCATTGGCCACCGCCACACCTCTAGCTTCCCCTGGTCCAGCGACCCGGGGCCTTTCCTTCTGCATCTTTCGCCTCAAATTGGCATTAGCATTTTCTTTAAATCCGAATTACCGAACTTGAACCTTCCGTTGTCTTCTAGATTTAGACTGAATCAGCCGACCAATTTGTCAATTTTTACCGACTATTCACTCCTTACTTCTACGCACACTCAACTCAACGCATCCAAACGAATACCTATCCTTTTTTCGGACAACGGAACAGAAATCGCATCAAAATGCCTCGCAA
The DNA here is from genome assembly GCA_022497025.1 of Hypoxylon sp. FL0890. NCBI lineage: Eukaryota > Fungi > Ascomycota > Sordariomycetes > Xylariales > Hypoxylaceae > Hypoxylon > Hypoxylon sp. FL0890. The sequence goes on along the minus strand of MU386552.1, from coordinate 236,501 downwards.
CCGTTCCGCCGCTAGACCTGCTCCCGCTCGTCCTACCGTTCCCGCGAGAGCGCCTGCTCCCCAGCAGCAGCGCCCTGCGGCGACATATGCCCCAGCGCAACAGCACCCGCACCCTCCTGCGCCCGCGCAGGCTGCTCCCCAGGCCTCGCAGGGTCCCGGTCTGTTCGGCCAGATGGCCAGCACAGCTGCGTATGTCTTTCCCTTTCCTTTCTCATACGGATCCTACTCTTGCGCGGAATACAAAAGTCGGAGAACTGAGAACTAACAATGCTATAATAGCGGTGTCGCAGTAGGCTCCTCCATCGGCCACGCCATCGGCGGTCTCTTCAGCGGCGGCAGCTCCGCGCCCGCTGAAGCCGCTCCCCAACAAGTCAACGCGCAACAGCAGGAGAGCCAGTGGAACAACAACTGCCAGGGCGCTACCAAGTCCTTCACTCAGTGCATGGATGACCACCAGGGCAACATGCAGATCTGCGGATGGTACCTCGAGCAGCTGAAGGCTTGCCAGGCTGCTGCTAGCCAGTACTAGGTTACTTGAACCGAGAGGAGGAGATGAAAGAGGATGATGGGTGGATCGATGGATCGATGGATCGATGGACTTGGGAAGGACAATGAAAGGACAGGAGAAAATCGCATTGCGCCTTTGGCGTTCGTCTCTTGCATTGCAAAGCGAGCGCGTACGGCTTAGGGAAGTGTTTTCGCTATACACCTACCGCATAGCGCGAACCGAAAAGAGGCGTGTTGTAGCGTACCAGTGCTATTCGACGATCCACTCAAGTAAATACCTCACTCTGGATTCTTCGATATACATTCTCCCGCTATCTGTGATATTGGTATTCCTACTTGATTCTTCAATGGTGCTAAGGGTTCGTTTTGGATTAAGTAGAAATGAGGCAGGGTAGGCCCTTCATCTGCCTAATTCTCCAAATCAGTATCTGCGTCAAGCTCAATAATCATTGAAGGCTTCCCTCATCCGCAATCTCTTTTCCAAGTCGGAGCGACCTTCCGTGCTCAACGTAAAAACGCAAGATTATACCATAAGAATACATCGTATGCTTTTGCTGTAGAGAGGTCTCTTACTCGTCGTAGATAGTAGCATTATAATTGTAGACTTTGCAAGAGTCCCTCGTCGTACCTCCCGAGTTATATTTTCTAGATGTAGACATACTAGTTACATTTCCAAGACCTCGAACATGTGATTGGAGTAGGGCGTCATTTATTGTTAGCAGGTGCTACTAGCGGTCAAGTCAGCTTCGAATTACGAAATCGTCGAGACCCTATACCGTGGATCCTTAGTCTATCTTTAACGGCAGTGAAAACGTCAATGGAGTCAACCCCACGGTAAGTGCTCCTTGATGAAGGGAGCAGGGGCCCTTCTAGGTACCTATGAAAACAGGCGTCCCTAGCGTCAATATGGAATTCAGCTGAGAATAAGTCACGAATGGGGTCTAACCAATTCAGGGGTTTCCCCTGTGACAACATCTTATACTTTTTGCTTCTCTTAATTCCACTTCAGGTTCTTATCAGATGGGGTTCGCCAATCACTGCCTAGCTTTTGAAGTCCTATAGGTATAGAACGGGGGGTCACATGTTGTCATTAGACTTAGGTCAAAAGTTCACAATGTCCAAGACAGCGGGATAGAGGAACACAAATGAGAAGAAGGTCCGCGGTACCCACTCGGTCTCTAGAAGAGTCCGTAGCCTGATTCCGCGCCATCAGCCTTAGATCTATTGTCTCATTCTGAATTCTGGCTTACAGTACCTAGTGGCACCACTATGAACCTGGGAATGAGAAAGGTTCTCGCATCCTATCATGAACATAGTTCGTAGGGAGACCGGCGTGTCTACTGGGCCCGGACGAGTCAGGTCCTCACTCCAGCTATTCTCTGAGCTCTTTCAGCCAAATATCACCATGCTCTAGGATACATTCATCCTGAAGTTACGGTTGGCATCCTAAGCTGTGTTTGTATGGCCGGCCTCCAAAGAAAAGCGCGAAAGACGAAGGCTGGAAAACTTCGTTTCATTGGAAGCTTGATGACGATCAAGGGTCCGCAGTGACGAATTAGCGAAAGGTGAGTTGGGGTTATGTCTACGGCGAAGATCTTCGACAGCCATCCAGTAATGGGCACTGTGAAGAAAGAGTCAAGAAGATATGTACTGTGTAAATACAGAATAAAATCTAAGCTACTTGAGAATAAGCGCTTGTTTCACGGATTAAAAAGCCGCGAGAACCAGATGGACCGGTACCGGGAAGTACCCCGGCCGATAAGTCTAGTTACTTGTCGTCTGTGGCGTTGTGAAGCGAAACATGAAGTGGGCCGGACCGCTGTCACTGTAATTGTCGGGACGAGAAGTATTGATATCATCGTCCACGGAGCGGGATGATTCTGGCATCCAACGGAAAATGGTGGCGCTGTAGCCCTGTGTAGCTAGATTATTTGACGTAGATCAGTTGGACTATTGGCCGAGCCTTGCTGAATTACTCTATGCACAGCTGGGCCGAACCAATAGATTCAAAATAGTTGGTATGGAAACTAGGTGCGAGATACTTTTCATGTTTTATCCGGCGACGATGTCGGCTGCATTGCAGGTCTAGCCCTCCGGAGGCGGCCCATATGTCTACCATATGCGGCCGAAAGCAGCAACCATTGCAGCACATGCATCAGGCATATTGTTGAAGAAACGCGATTAACTAAGATCCATCTACGGAGATTTCCGGATGTAGTTGGGTCGAGCAAAGCCTAACTGTCTCGGCTTTCTCGTGAGGAGACAATATAGTATTATCAGTTGACTCCGTGTGTATGGTTTACATTCGTCACTTGATCTATATCGGTTCGAACGCGATCTTACCTTTGATAGTGCCGGACGTCTTCCTTGCTCGACTGGTGGCCGTTGCAACGTCAAGGAACTTTTCTATTGCTTCGAGACTAGAGTTGCGAGTGAGACAGGCACGTCTTGTATTATTTTTAGCTCGCAAAGTCGAGCCTACATATTACTTCTTTACGCAGAGATCAGTGCGAATTATCCACTTCTCTCCAGCCGTTACTTCTCGACCTTCGTGCTGAGGGTGTCCATTAATGAGATTATTGTTACGAGAGAGAGAAAAGTAATGGCGTACTCACCAATAAACAATCATCTCCATGCTTGTGGAGTAGGAGTAAACCTGTTTCAGGGGCAATGGCAATTTCTTCTTTTCGGGATTTGCGGTCATGAGGATAGAAAACCGTTTCCCCGCCGACACAGCCCTCAGTGGTCGAGGTCAAGTACAGCAATAGGGTCCAGGTTGTTTTAGTGCTGATGGTACCAGAGGGTTCTCTGGTGGAGGGTAGATCGACTAGATTTGAGTCGTCATCTGTGGATGTTGATTAGTGAACTACCCTCCTTACTATTCGCAAAGAGAACGACCCCAAAATGCGCAGGATGTGCGCATGATGTGCGGGCAGAAACTACACCATCTCCCAATGACAACTTAGATGGACAATGTAGAGCGTTGCCTTTGGAAACAGGTCCAATGCCGTTACCGACTTAGACGTCACCTGCAAACCACGGATCTAAGTCGGTGAGGAGGACTCAATGAGACAGCAAGAATTTAGAAAAAGATCCTTGGCATTTGGAGGACGCGATGCCCAAACTTCGTGTAGAGACGACGTTACTTCATAGAACTTCAAGGCAGCCTCACTTTCCGTAATTTGTTGTCGCTTGACAAATATGATTGTATATTCGATTTTGAAATAGAGCTAGAGTACCCACAATGGCAGTCAAAGTATTGGCCTTTGGAATAGCGATATACTCGAATGTTAGGATTCAAGCCAACCACATCACCGCCCCTAGAGCTAATCATTAGTGTTATCCGCATACCAAGGAGTTAGGTGAGACTCTAAAAGGGGCTTGGGTGGGAACGCGAGGAAATCGGGCTCTTGCTTACCACAGGTGTCTGACGGACTCTTCCAGTATGACGTCCTTAAGTCCCGTTTCGAGCCAGAGCCTCTGGGAGAAGCGAAGGTCGTCAACTTGGAATCTGTCGTTTACCCTCAGAGCCTCGCCGCGTTTTGGCCGACCTGGCGTGGTTGTCAGAGGCAATGACTTCAGAAAGTTGACATAGTCTCGGCAAATGTTTTTTGGCCAGAAACTCCGAAGCAGAATTATCTTATCCTCCAATCCTGGGATGGGGGCTTCTGGGCTTAGTTGTACGACGGGCAAGGCTGGTTTGAACAAGGGCCAATTTGGTGGTTGGGCTGCAGCCGCTACTGGAGCAGTTGACGAAGATTGATTCTTCTTGGTTGACTTATCCTTGGCCATAATAAGCCCCTTAATAAACAGTCTATAGTTTGGTAGCGGGAGATTGGCCGTTGTATTTCTGAATATCGGTGAGTTTGAACTTCCAATAATCTGAGCTGAGGTTGAATCTGATGGGTTCCATGTTGGGGTTCCTGGTTGGGTCCCCCGGACACCGATTGGCGATTGCATATATAGCGGGCACTAAAGAAGCTTGGCCTCCGAAAGGAGCTAAATTCCCGCGGGTTACACTTCCGCCGATCGATCTGATCAACCTTATGGGTACATGTGGGTACCAGTAACCTGGTCAAACTTCATAAGTGCATACCCGTGACTTGAACATGGATGTACCTATCTCCCAAGCGCTCACATGTTTCCTCCTCTATGCGCGCAGCCGAGACTCTCGAGTACGTACTAGTTGATCTAGATACATGTAATTGCATCTTACAACATTGTATTATCTCACGTGTTCCTTTGGCCAATTTCTCCACCCCCATGTTATACCCGCATGGTGGTTACATCTATCCGGCCTTAAGCTTAAAGGTGGATTCAAGCGAGACCATCTTCAAAGATGGGGAACCGTTTGATGATAACCGTACTGCATTTCTCACCGCTCCATTCACGAACCTTTTCTCCCCTCGATCCTGGTAAAATAGAGACAGATCCGTCAAGTCGCAGACACTAGTAGAGGTTGTATGTACCCAGACTGCCAGAGGCTTGGTGGAATATTACCAATGGCGCTAGGCCGAGCCTTCTGAGCCCAATCAACATACCAACAACAACGCCCCCATCTGTTCCACTATCTCTAATTCCTCTTCTTCACCTTACTTTTGCTTTTTATCTATACATGTAGGCTGAAAGCGAAAATGAAAGTGTAATGGTTTCGTCCAGAATTCGTTGACCACTTGTCGGGCACCCAGTTACCCACCACTTGCCATCCCCAAGTATTTCCTTCCTTGTGCCTCGGCATAAAAGTATGATGTGTCCTCACCCTGCACCAAGACATGTTCACCAAGGGATCCCCTCATAAACGGCGTTCTTTTATATGATATATCGTCACCTGCTAATATGAGCAGATTTACGGCATATTACAATTGGACCACCACTGTTCGAAAATGTTTGGACGGTGATCCGCCTCCAGATCATCTAGCAAAATTTAACATTACGAAGGGATCTATTCAGTTCCCACTTGCCGGAGTAGAGCATTCTAGCCGTGTCGCTCAATTCTACCGAGAACTACTCCTCGAAGTCGATCGATCAAGGTTGGATGACAAGCGGAAGGAGCTCTACAGGAAGTTCCAATATAGAGTCATTTCCGCCCATGCTGCAGTTGAGGCAGTGGCGTCGACTGGGACGGTTTCCAGGCTCCGGAAGCCTCTAGCGCAACTGCAAGGAGCGCTAGATGCGATGAACGAATTAAAAGCATATGATGACAAGCATCCTGTCCATTGGTCAGAAGTATTCCCAGCCGAGGACATCCAGTTTCACTTGTCGCCAGGAGATCTGTGGCTTCATTTCAAATTGAAGAGCATTCGACCATGTCTTGTCTTTCTAGTGCGGCTCCTGAGACTGGTACTCCCAGATTGCGAAGATACGTGGACAGAGTGCGAGGCGAGCCTCTTGAGAAGAGAATGGATGAGGCAGTTCATCCTCGACGCTCCAGATCGTCCTGAAGATGCCGACCTTGCTAGGCTTGCTATGGGGTTGGCTTGATAGCATACCGGTCTTAGCTAGTAGGTAGCTAAGCCTGGTGGGCATAGACCTGCATCCCAGGTCTAGTGATAAGGTGAGACATGATGTCCTTTTGAATGTGGTTAGTCCTCAGCATCTTGACATACTGTGATTGTTGCTAACGCAACCTATGGATGATTTGAAGATCTGAATGGGTAGCAAGCAGGGATAGTGAGGAGTTGTGATATTATAATATACTTTATTTTATATCTCTAGGGAAGCTATAGCTTGAATAATTTTGCGATTTTCCGGTAGTTGTGACGAAACGGTCATGTTTAGTTCGAGTCATTAAACGGTTGCGCGTTGGTTTGGCTTAGATACCTGTATCGGGATATTGGAATTATTCATTTAAGATGGACTGTATTCATCTAAGAGGGATATGCTAATATTGCAATACCAGCCCACTTTTACCCCGGAATTGAAATGGGGATACACTAAAGTTTTGGAAAGAAGCGACTTCGGGAAATTCTATCACACAACATCAAAAGACGTACAAGATCTTGTCTTTCCTTCTTTCAATTTGTTTCGTGATGTCCTTGTGATTTCGGCGAGAGATAGAAGTGCCTTCGTTAACAGCACCGACCTTCGGATGCTCACTTCTCACTTTTCCCTTGTGTCCGGCCTAATTCCTCGTCATTCTCTCAGCCGAACAACATTGATCATTTCAACATAGACAAACACCAATGTGGTCATTCGGGACTACAATGACAATGGCGAAAGATAGAGATCCTTCACCAGAAAATCCTGTTGAACCTGCACAGGCACCTCAATCCCTTCAAAGCACGATACCGCCCCCCGAGCCTCGACCGCCAATATTGTCACAACGTTCGCTGAAACAACTGGGCTTGTTCTTTGCTGGTGCGGGCTTCCTCGCTCTCTCGACCCTAGTTACAAGGCGAGCTGTAGCTAGAAAACATAGTATGACGATGCCACAATTCTTTCACCAGAGCAACAGACCAGTCACCAAGTTAGATTCCGACAGCTCCTTAATAGCCCTCGAGGCTCTCAACTTAGCGACACTCAATGTTATGGGGTTTGGTATTATGGTTACTGGTGGTCTATCATGGGCATTTGACATTTCGAGCGTCGACGATTTGAGAAGGATGGCACAGCGGCATATTGGACCTACCGGTGGCCGAACAGATGAGGAGGCGGAACGAGAGATCGAGGAATGGGTGGCCAAAGTATTACTGAGGAAAGAAAAGAAAGAAGATGAGGCTCAACCACCACTCGGGAAGAATTGATAGCCATCCCCGAGTAATTCAGGCTTGTAAGAGTGGGATTGATGTCCGGAGTCCGCATCCATCTGCTCGTTATTCAGCGGCCCAATGCTCTGCACATCCGCTCGTTCCGCGTTGGATCGGCATGTCATCAGCCGTTCGGCGATTGGTGACATGCACTAAAGAGCTTCGTATCAGCCAAGCGAGATTTCGAGCTAAGTAAGCCACCTGCAACCGGGTAGGGTTGTCTCATGTATCAACATCACGCCTTGCACACTGTGCCGTTAGTTGGGCACTTGTACAACGTATATGTGGCGTTCAAGATCTTTAGTATATGCACCATCTCAGATGGGAGATTCTGCCCGATCATTTCATACCTGATCTCTATTTGTGTCAAGGTCTCGTCCTATATCGATCTCGCCTCGTGATCTACAGGGTCGCATTAGTCCAACATTTCGGCCATGGAGATGCTAATGGAGATGCCAGCCATGGAGGACTGTTGGTTTGGCTCACACTCACCGCTTAAGCCTCTCGCAGCATCAATCTTCACGGGATTGTTGGCTAAACTTGGTTTAGACGGTGCTGTAAGTGCGCCGCCCTTGAAGACTTGTCAATACGCACTTGGCGTTTCTGACGCGTCTCGAAGATGCGGCTTTCTTTGCGTACCTATTTGCTTCTTCCACTAGGTCTCACCCGTATTGCCGTGCCTCACTCCGAGAGGTAGCCTCCGTGCACGTCCACCAAGGACGAACATGCTAATTCGAGCTCTTTTGAAACTGGCAGCGCCCTAGAAGGTGTTCTTCGAGTCCTAAGAACTCACTTACATAGCAGTTGACACAGAGTTATGTCCGATTCATAACGAGGTTTAAACCAATTATCATGGAAGACTATTATGTCTGGGTTCGAGATTATCATTGGTCTCATCACAACACTGTTGTTCAGTCCCCTATACTCAACCTAAGCGCTCCCGCACCAACACCAATTATTCGACCTTTAGAGGGTATTCATAAAAACGAACCACGAATAATTGCTGACGTCTCCGATTTGAAAGACGACATCAATAGTAATGAGTATCAAGCCGAAGCACACGGTGTGCTCGTCTCAACGGATCCACGGAATCCCAGCCGCTTTCCCGTCTGGGTCCCTGTGCAAAGCTACAGATTCAAGGAGGACGCGGTCGACATCGTCAACCTTACGTCATTCGACCTCTCGAATGCGCCTATAGCCCAAATATGCTGGATCCCTGGCTGTGAAGGACCTGACGGCAACCTATATACGATCATAGGTGCCCACCGGCTGACACTACGGCAGACGAAGGTTTCGGTTCTCGTCCAAAAGCTCGGACGTCCAAGGGAAACTAGGTTAGTAATGGTGAACCCACCTGAACTTGCTGAATATGAGGAAATCAGAGAGCCTCTAAAGAAAAGGCTGGTCGAGATGCAATCTTGGTTTATCCAAACGGGGTCCAATCCACCGTCATCCGTTGCATTAAACAGCTACCGAATATACTATTCTCCGGATCGAGATGATAAAGGCAGACTTGCTTTCGAAGAGATCCTAGGGGAGGATCATGAGAGTCCTCGAGCTTCCTATTCCGACTGTAGCTCTCGAAGTAGTTACAGCAGCTCTTCCGGCGACGACGACTTAGTATACGTTAAGCCCACGTACGTGACACTTGTAGCTGTCAATGTAAGCTACCTGGCTATAGACTGCATTACTTGAAGAAATGACGGAATAAGGTGTTGATACCGTTAGCAGCGTTCATACGATTGCAATTGTAGATACGGTGCTCTACTCCCAACCCGTTTCGATCCACGTCCTAGCCACCGCCATGGTATTGACGAGGAGTGTATCCTTGGTTCTGCACACACAAAGCATTGTATATTCGCGGACCACTCGCCCAATTACTGCGTCATTCCCGGCTCAGAGCCGCACAAACATTGCGTCGCCCCGCTCCCGAAGGACCTCGAGGTCGAACTGAAGAAGATGTCGGGGGAAGACTGCTTTGCTGATGCCGAAGCCTTGAATGAGGCGGCGGAGAGAGGCACCGACAACCCCTTTGGTCCAATTAATTTAGAATCTAGTTATGTCGACCCGCCGCCATCCACTATGCGTCAGTCTACACCCAATGCTCTTTCTCAATGGGTATCTACGCCCCGGAATAAACACAGGATCACGAAACGGCTGCGTCGACAGGGCCCAAACCCCGTAGCTAGGCTGGTCCACAGAACGACCTGGAATGCTCGCTTGAACTGCGAGGCTTACCGGTCTCCTGAACCACAGGACATGGAGTTCTGACAACACAATACAACACTCGCTGCGAGCTATCGACGACAAATAGGTAGATGGATGGATGAATAAGGGTAGGCGGGTATTTGAACGAGTTTACATTGGGAGGCTAGCGCTGCTCTTCCTGATTCCCCAAGTGCAGCATGGATGGCAGCGATATCTTTTTCTTCTTTATCCCCTCGAGGATTATGCTTGGGGACCTCTTTTTGTCCCTTGGTTAGTGTGTTAACTGTTAAGCAGTGTGGGCTTCATTTAGCTCCCATCTCTCGTTTTCTGAAACGGTAGATAGGAATTGAACATCTTTGCACTCATTAGTACTCGCACTCGTGGTTGGGTACAGTTGTTAAAAGAATGCTTTAATATATGGCATTCGACATATTATTTCACTCCCTAAACTAGAGCACTGACAAAGCCTGGTATGCTACAATAAAGCTTCATTTCCTTAGGGAGTCCCAGGTGCTTCAAAAATGGCACATTCGACAAGAAGTAATATTCCGTAATGGATTCCACTGGAACTCAACATCCATTACCTCATATTCATTCCATCACATCATGTAAATCAAATATTGTGCTTCGTAGAATACCACTCAAAACGCAGGAGAGAAGCCGTAAACCAAACATACACCCAATCCAACTTCCGTCTCCACTTAGCAGAACTCCCAAGCAAATCGGGTCGTGCTACCTACTACCTACCTATCTATAGCTAATTTAGTGAAGCAATTATCATCACGTGATGGAGCAGCGAGCTTGTCACGCTCTAGGTACTATACGGTCGGATGGTGTAGTTGGTTATCACGTCAGTCTAACACACTGAAGGTCCCCAGTTCGAGCCTGGGTTCGATCATTTCTTTTGCATTTTTGCTGTCTATATTTTATTAGTTTGATATTTTTCCAGTCACATTCCGTTTTGCTATCTAATATGTCGTAGTTCCTGATCATGTAGGAGCATGTAAGCATTTTCAAGTCTACTTTATCAATTGGTATGTCCGGATAAAACGAGAAAATCCAAGATCGGGAATTTTATAAGTCTATAACTTTTGATTATTCAGATCTTTCTCTCCAAAGTCGACGTGTATGAACGCCCGCGAAAGTATCCTGTTCATTATTGCTACATGAAAAAAATACTATCCCCTTTCCTCGTAGTCGCTACACCTTGACACAGGGTTGATAATATATAGGTGGGTAGGTAGTACCTAGTAGGTATGCAATAGGTAGTGGACTTGGAACGGGCGTAGGACACTATCCCTCGGTGTCGCGTATAGCTCAGTCTCGGGGACTTCTGCGTGATCCGCTCGAGACTTTTCCTCTCTCCCACGATCCGTAAATAATGGATATTATCACTAACATGAAATATTCGCGGCGTCTGCCATGAAGCGAGCAATCATGGAGCATTCTCCTCTGTCCTGACTCTTAACCTCTCTTCAAGCCCCTGGCCCTCCTCGAAACTACCGCGGCGGCCCCAGTTTCGGGGTTGATGCTTAAGGAATGCGCCCACGGCTCCTAGGTATCCCTCGTGCCGTAAGAAGTACGCCTGCTTCTCACCTTTACTCCAGAACTTGATGGCATAGCTCAGCGTGTTCATGGTTTGCGGGTGGCCACGGATGAAGGAGCCCCCAAAGTAAATGCGTGACAGTCCGTGTACTTGCGACTGTAGATATGCAATTTGTCCGATGTTATTACTGATGGCATATAGTAGAGAACGTGAAATATCGGCGCTGGAGAAGCGCGATCGTGCTATTTCGCTCGCTCTAGAAGACGTGGGACGGTGCTGTGCGTGTGAGCAACATGTTGAAGAAGTCGTTCCTTCTGAGCTTTGCTGCTGCTGCTGCCGCCGATTTTGGTCATCGCCGTTCGCGAGCCCACCTGTGTCCTCGGCCTCATGCTCTGCCTCTCGCTTCATACGGAAGACTTTACCGAAAGAACTAGCGATCGTGGTACTTTTCAGTCCGATCTTGTTGTAGTCAGTGCCATAAATGTCACCAACCAACATGTCAACCTTGGCATTATCGCCGTGCGCAGCCATGTCCAGCATTTCGTCGAATGATTCGGCGGGCGTAAGAAGCGAGAGAAGACCCCAAAGGGTACCGCCTCCGAGCGATGTACCACCCACACGCTCGAACGTCCGCGGCCCGGACACTTTAAGAATACTGACACCAGACCCTATATTTACGAGCATATAGGGATAGATATTAGCGTTTGGCGAGGCGAAATGCATAGGATCCGTCTCGGAATATGTAAAGACCTCGCGTGGTATCTCGGTAATGAAGAAATCGAGACCTATCGCGAAGTTCGCATGTTAGTATTCAGCAATTTCAAAGCTGACACGACTAGGACTAACCAATAATCAAACACTCCATTTCGTCTTCTCGTAAAACATCTACACCAAGTCGTTGTCGAATTCTGTCATAGTATTTATACGCGCCCCCTCCTGTCGCCATTACACATAATTCGCCTGGTCTAGAGCCATTGAGGGCTAGCTGCTTGTCCTTTAGATGTCGCATGAACTCGATACAGTCATCTATGCGATCGGTCTCGAAAGATTGAAAGTTAAGTCGCCCGCCTGGATCGGTCGAATGCGCTTCGCGCGAGAAATATACGAGCTTCGCGAGCGAACCGCCGATCTAGAGAGGATTGAAAGTTAAGTTCGGCTGACTCAGAATCGCAAGCTCAAGGTCGCACAAAGAGAAGCTTACATCCACAGCGATATGGCTAACAACAGCCGTATGATTAGGGAGTCGAATATCTTTTGTCTCATGGTAGCTATTCCCACCCGGGCTAGTTGGATTGGCTGGAGTGCCTGGCTGTTCGGGGGTATCGACAATGAATGCGCCCTTTACGTTGATACGGACGGAGCCAGGATGTATGATTGTGCTATCAATTTCGGCAGTGCTAGTTACGGTTCGCGGTCTTCCAGTCGCTTGCGCCGCGACGGTTTTCCCGTCGTCCTCGCCATCTACAATTGCGACTTCGGCTTGGTAGTGGTCTTCGGACATCTTCTCGTTCTTTCCGAGTCGAAGTGCCGTGTGGGCGAACGAGCGAAAGAGTGGCAGTAAGGTCCTTGGGGAGAGAGCGAAATGAAGATATTCGAAGCTTCTGCTGGCTCAGAAGCCTGAGAGTGGAACAAGATCAGGGAGGCATGAATTCCGCCTCTAATGTCAGATCTAGCTCCGGTGAGATAGGAATTGCTTGCGCTACATCAATTGAAGATTGGCCGATTGGGATTATTAAGGATTAACCGGAGAAAGGCGAAAGGAGTCACAGCCAAGACAGCTTCAAAGGAGCGTGATTTGGTTTGGTGGGACGGCTCGTATGGATCCATCCTTTGGTAGTGCGCAGATAGGGTGAGAGGGTGAGAGACAAGGCGAGGTCTGAGAAACATGATTTGACCGATTCAATGTTTTACTCCGCAATTTGGTGGTTATCCCTCTATCGATAACCTTTTGACCCCCAACAAGACCCCTCCGCCCCTCCTGCATCCTTTGCCCCTACGTAACCGTGTAACGTGCCAATGTGCGGGCCTATCCGAGGCTTTTTATGCAGCTCTGACCGAGAGCCGCAACAAGTCGGAACTTTAACTTTCAAGGTTTACCTCTGAAACTCCCACCATGGAAGCTTCCGTCATTTCAGAGTGGTGAAGAAACAAGAACCAATTAACCGGGAGGACGCATCCTGTAAAAATTTCAACCCTATTGTTTCTTCATGCCTGGAAAAGAAATGAATTAGGTATTTGTGAAGTTGGCAAACTCGATACATTTTTACTACCTTACATACTATCTCAAATATCTAGCCAGGTGATAGATATCTAAGCACCAAGCCACTCGTCGTATGTGTTTACCCCCTAGAGTTCAATATTTATAAAATTCCATATATCCCATCTGAGCAAACTATTGTGGTAAGAAAATTCATGATTTTCATCAAAAGAAATTCCCAGCAGGCACAGTAACAAAAACGGCCGTCAACACACCAGCGCCCAGTAGCGCAGCCAGCATAGACTGCACAAAAATGACATCTTGGATCTGCCGGAGCGCCGGCTCCTGAATCCAGACTTCGCGATCAAATACCTTCCTAACAATGCCGCGGCGCTCATATCTTACCACCCACGGCTCATCTTCATAGCTATTAGACGAGCCAAAAGAATCAAAACTATTCCCCTTGGCCCCCTTCCCTTGCTCCTCCAGCTCCGATTCATCAGTAGGGGATGGGGATGGGGAGTCGAATAGTTCCCAAGGTCGCACATGTCGATGGTGCAATCCGTGCAGTACCACGCACATGCCCTTGTACGCCGCTATCAATGTTGCTATACCGATGACCCAGCCAATAGCAAATAGAGCGCGCCAACCCCGACCAGAGCTACTCAGAGTCAGAATGAATGCGCCGATGGTAGCGCATGCAATGAGACCGATCCCCAAGCCCTTGGCGAATAACACGCGCGCCGGGTTACCGTTGCAGATGGTCCAGCGGATGAAGTTGGGGTGGGCTTGCCGTCGCAGCGTGTTCTCGACGCTGCGCACGACGGAGCGTAGGGCTGAGGGATGCGTCGTGTATGCGAGTGCTTGGACGAGGCATTTTCGCTCCCGATCGGAGAGGTTAAGTTGCCTCGGTGAGTCCTCCATGATGTATGTGCTGATTACCCGGTTTATTTCCGCTCGGAAGGGTTGGATGGTGACTGTTGAGTGTTAGTACGCTTAAGGCAGTCACTTCCAACTGTCAGAGGCGGAGAACAACGTACATGGTTGCGTTGCGCCGGCAGCGCTGAAGGCGTCGTAAGCTTGTTCTCCGTGGCTGGTTATACGGGAACCTGACAGGAACGAAGGGGCATATTTGTCGCTAGGGGTGCCAGGGGGCGTTGAAAATGGGTCGCTAATCGCTACTACAACTTCTGCCGCCCCCTTTTCAAAGTCGGTGCCCTTGAAAATGGCGGCGGCTCTCGGCTGCTTTCTCATTTTCTCAACGACGTCCTTCTGGATCTTGGCGGTGGCCTCATCCTCCATTGCTTGCGTCCATTCGGGCGAGAGCCGGGTCTCCGAAGTGTTGGCTTCATTGAAACGCTTGACATAGTCACGATACCAGAGGAAGAACTGCAGATTCTCGGCCGCATGCTCAATGTAGATCAGGTAGTTCATGAAGTCGCGGATGGTGCATGGCTGAGAGACGCAACTTCGTTAGCATCAAGACCAAGTTCAGCGATGGTGAAGCGACTCACGGGACAAGTTCCGCCACTCATAATCCTATCAAAAGTCAGAGCATCGGGTATACCATATGGGGTATCTGATCGGCCTGATTTGAGTGAACCATCAGTCTTCTCACTCCCTGGAGTAGAGTTGTTGTCGCGTCGAAATTGCTCCATATCGACATACTCCGGCCGCCGGTACTTCAGTGAAAGAAGGCTCATATTGAGATAAAGAAATGATCGACAACTGTGAAGATATTCTCGAAGATGTTTGAAACAGGGTTCAATTTCTATAAAGAGCGAAATACGGAGATGATCGACAACCATCCAAGACAGATGGATTGTGCAGCGGGAGACTAGGTGGTATATAATACCTGAGATAAGAAATAGAGTACCTAGATGGGGCTTAACGGCTAGGGGCAAGGGCTTGCCTCCTATCTGGGATACACAGGTAGAGTACTAGCTTATAGCCCGGGAGTGTCTTAAATCTAAGGGCAAGTGCATCCGAAGAGACGGGTGCTGACATACAATCATATGCCTAACGGCTATGTGACCAGAAATGGTTAATTCGTACTAAATCAAAGTTATAGTCTTAGCCTCACCAACCCAGGCTTAAGATACACGGTATATCCTAGGTATGTTTCCTCTCATGGTACAAACTCATATATAGGTCACCAATCGCTTACCTGGTCGTCCGTTGAATTTCGAAGCGTCAACTCTATTTATTACATACTATCTATTACATATAATTAAGCAGCAGCATATCTGAAGTCAGGCTGGTGTTAGTTGCCCACACGGTCCTCTGCTGGTTTACTATAAGTGTGGTCGACTGTGCGACAACATCCACGCTTGCCACGCAGCTAGATGTATACCGATAAAAGCCAGGCTAACAAGCAAGTGCATAGTAGCTATCCATAGACTGAGATTATCCAGGAGATGAATATTATCGGCAAGCTTCTTGATTGGACAGATGACACTAGCCGTGACTCAGTTCAGGTCGAGGTAGTCAAGGTTAAAGCCCACTAAGAAGCAAGTCGGAACTAGAACATCCAGCTCAACGGAAAGCATTGCAAAATTGGTGAAGCTTGCGAGACATAGTAATGCCTATGTGGTACAAACGGCTTCGCAAACGGTTCCCGCTAGACGGGAAACTCTGATAACTACTAGAGAGGTTGAAACTTAGGGGCATGGCATTCGTCTCTGTTGCTACGAAGAATGAGTAGCAAACGCAAGACGTTACGATGATAGCGTCAAAGTGCTATAAATCAAACCGGGCTTGAAGTAGGTAAATAAGTAGATATGAAGTCGAAGCCACGAGTCTTTGGTGAAAGCTGAGATGCTAAGCCCACGAATTGCTGAGCAGTCATTCCCCTGGTCTGGGCCAGAGATCTGAGAGACATCCTTGCCCGTCCCCACAAAGTGATCGGCGATATTAAATCTACGAGATCGCTACAGGGGTGGTGATGTCATGCATCGGGACTTGGTCTTGCACCTAAAAGGGTCCTTACATGAAGGGCATACAGAGATAGGTTAGGTAAGTACATTCTATCAGAAACTAGCGAGCCTATTAGGCTCGTTGAAGTTCCCTATTAATGTAAATTTTGCTTCTCTAAGCCCCTGCTACTTTGATCTCCGCGTAAATACATATGTAGGTCTTTGGATAACTTGGAGACCTTCTCTCTTCTTCTCAGCTTAGACATCCCCCTTTTTCTCAGGTTGCTTTTAGCAGAAAGGGCTGGCTGACATCATTTCCGGGCGCTGCGTCCTACCTTCTGATTAGTAGATTGATCCCAACGTACAGCCTCTGCCATACAGCTGGATCTAGTGTTAGTAGGAATGAGATGAAGTGAGGAAGACTTCGACCAGTCATGTTGTATATGGGTTTGTCTACTTGCCGCAAGATCCATTAGGAAAGTGGATACTTCGAGAAAGCTGTAGGAGAGACCCGAACTATACAGGGCAAATTTGCATGAGCTGAACAGAACAATTCTCAAGTCCCAATTAGGAAATCCCGACCGATAGGAGGCTCCTATCCATTTCATCGTGACACAGGCCAACTTCAGCTGTAAAAAAAGAAATCAATGTCTTACTATTTCGCATCCCCCGTCGTACAATATGCACGCCGCTCTCAGCCCCGGCGAGATGGGGGGGGGGGGGGGGGGTCAAAAACCGGTTTCTGGCTTTTCCCATGGGTAAATGCCATGTGGCTTGTACCTGAACAAGTTAATCTAACGCTTTATGCACTTACATATATTGAGAGGCTTCATCGCAGCTCGTTTATTAGTGCTGATATGAATGCAAGCTATATCTTGGCTAGCAATGTGAGGGAGCGTACGGAAACCATCCTGAATTCTGATGAGTGGTTAGTGAGTGTTATACCCCTTCCCCTTTCCATTTCCTCGCTTCTCTCCTTTTTGTTGTGCCATTGTTCCTTTCATCCTTGCCCGATCACTTGAATATACTCGCGCATTATTGTGAATGAGCGGCACCTTTTTTATTCTTGTTTATGAGGCAGTACATTTCTTAGACTGCCTTTGCAATTGGATACTGTGAGAGTAGGGAGATATCATGTTTAACGACCATTTTCCTCCCCGTCATTGATAATGTACCACGAACCAACCCATCCTATCTTACTATCACCAATGCTTCTCTGAGATTGGGACTGTGTTCACGTCAACTCCGTCTTTATACCATCTCTCTTCCTGAGTGATCTTGACATCGTTTCCGCTCACTAGTAATGTTTATGTTAGTTATCCCATACCTCTGAATAGAAGAAATTAGCAGCCTGAATAGGCAAGTAAAGCACTTACTCTGGCGCTTCCTCATCAGGCCATCTTCAGCGAAAGTCCAATCCTCGAGCCCGTAGGTGCGCCACCACTGGCCGTCCTTGTCATACCATTCGTACCAAAATTGAACCGCAATCTTGTTGTCAATGAAGGCGAACAGCTCCTTCCGGAGGCGGTACCCCTGTTCGCGCTCCCATTTCTTGGTCAGGAAGTCTTCAATCTCATCTCGTCCCTGCAGGAATGTGTCCCTGTTACGCCAGATCGAGTCCGGCGTGTAAGCGAGCTTCACTTTCGCCGGGTCCCTGTCATTTCCTCTGTCAGCTCCTCTTCCCTTTTCCTTGACTATTGGCATATTTCTATGAGAGAGTGAGAGGGAGAGAGAAAATGAAACACACTTGGTATTCCAAGCATCTTGAGCTGCCTTCACTTTGATCTGGGCGGTTTCTGCCGTGAAAGGTGGATACGGAGGTTTTCCCTTATTGTCGCTTGCCATTTTGTTGGAAATATATTATTCAGTTTCTTTTGCTCTAAATGTATTTAGACAAATATAAGCTCAGTTATCACTTTCTAATCCTTTTTCATCCCAGATTCTTATATCTGCGTGTATTTGTCGATTCGCGTATGTTGATGAATAAGGCAACTTGCTAGTACGGCGGCCGAGTTGTGCTCCGGCGAATGATCAAAGTCGCAAGTCCGGGGATCTCCACGTGCTGGCGCCAGCTCTCTGCCGGTATTGGTTCGGTTGGTTTCGGGGACTTCGGGGGGCGCAACTATTACGTTTTCCCTAATGAATTCTAACCTAACCTTAGTAACATTCCTTCAAGCGAGAGCCTGTGGCCAGAGCCTGTCTTTACAAATTGGTGGGAAAGGCCCGGGTTTGAAGGGCGCGCGCAATTATGTAATTCATATTGTTTGGTTTTCCTCGGGTTTCGAAGGTGATAGACTGCCCGAGTGAGTGTTATGCCCGTCTTTCCCTACCTTCTTTTCCGTTTCAATTCCCGCTCGGCGGGGTCCGATATCGAAATATTGACACGAACCAAACTCGATATCTCGACTCTTAACCACTATTCTTGGGCAAGTATCGACAATATTAAAAATATCTGGCCTTCCAACGAGTCAAACTCGCTCGATCTGGTTTCAGTAGACTCGCCATCCGCTGGTTTTCGCCAACATCGTAGTCGGCCCTATAGACCATGCATTTACCTATGACACGCAGCTCCTGAGACCCAGTGTCAAGATCAGAAGGTCACCAGCAATTCAAATACTGCTTTTGACTCATAACTACCTACCGAGAATATCAACATGTACGTAAGCTGCGGGCCTGGCTAGAATTTGGAATTCCGTGGCTTCAGGGATATGATGTATATACTCAGGGATATGGGTCACATCGCCGTGACATATTTGAAATACTGTTACTTAAGATTCTTAGCTAAGACCCCTATGTCATAGCACATTTACCTGTTGCAAGTCACACGTGCGCCTGCTCAAACACCGGTCAGACCGGTATAGTACAAGTCTTTACCTGTAACCAATTCCAAATTGTCACATGCTCCCCCCCACAAGGCTTCAGTTCGCTGCGGGTCGATATCTGAGACTGGACGTTCTAAGCTTCCTAAGTCTGCGGCTGTAAACATTTTCTTTCCCCAAACGTTGAATTACATAGAAATATGTGTCGGTAGGTCGTTGATTTTTCGCCGATTTACTACATATTTACTCGCTAGTATCCATATATGCGTTGTAAGTAGATAAGTATTACTAAGTTGTATCAGTATGTAGGCGGGGCGGGTCTTGCGAAGGAAGAGAAACAGCTTTGTAAGTGAGCTATCGTAAATATCCCACATCGTGGATGACGAAATACTTGTTGCAGCTCACGCATGGAGGACGGCCGCACCTGCGTTGAAGAAGACAATAGCGTATCAAGATTGGTAACCTGGACCCAGCTAGACTTTACATGTATCTGATCTTCGATTTGTTACGGGATCTGCAGTGTTTGAAGTGGAAGAAACAACAATCGAAGAAAATAGTCGCTCTAAACCCCTCCCCCTCCTTCCTCTTGCCCATCAAGGTTCCTGTGCCCCACCAAGCATCTACATGTACATTACACCCCCACCATTAGGTATGTACCTGCTGTCCAGCATTGACGATGAGGACAGTGGGATGATGCCACTGGATTATATGGATCATGTCGTGATCCGGAAAGCAAGGAACAACGGCGTTGCAGAATCTTGGCGTCCACTTGCACCACTGCAGCACACACAGACACTCATATATTGAAAAGTATCTCAGCTAGGTGTACTTACATAACGTAGCATCCCTAGGACGGGGACCCTTGGTTTCCGAATTCGCAACGCGATTGTACCTAGGTAGTAGATTTGGCCATCGAACTTACTGTAACAACCGAAATCGTCTAGTCATAAAACGTCTGAAGTCAAGGAGCTACGTATATAGGCAGCAAACTCCCGCATCTCAACATTTTCCCGTCTACCTATCCTAATATATTCCATAATCTAAACGACGAACAAATCTATCTGTCACCTTCGAGTGTCTCAAATTAAGTCTCAGACGAATATACTGATCTATTACACCAACCCCGCCAAATACTCGTAACAATGGCTACTGCTCTCAAGGCTGGAGATGATTTCCCCGAAGGCGTCACCTTCACCTACGTCCCTTACAAGCCCGAGAACAGCGCTGTGACGGCATGCGGCATTCCCGTTAAGTACGATGCCAGCAAGGGTAATTACTCCTTCATTAATTACTTCGAGTATGGAGAAGGTATCTAACAAAATCACAGAATTCAAGGACAAGAAGGTAGTCCTCGTCTCCGTCCCCGGCGCCTTCACGCCCACCTGCCAGAACACCCACATCCAGGGCTACATCGAGAAGCTGCCGGAGCTCAAGGCCAAGGGCGTTGACCAGGTCATCGTCATCTCCTACAACGACGCTTGGGTCATGTCCGCCTGGGCCAAGGCCAACGGCATCAAGGATGAGATTGTAAGTTTCTATTTTCCTTTCCTCTTCTACATATCTATTTGCTTGGATTTCTAGAAACGGAAATGTCTCAGAGAAAACGACAAATTCATTGGGCGCCACAATGCGTAACATATAGCACAGCATCCATCAACGCATACCTACCCGCCTACAAGCGCGGAGCTCAAAATTTACCCCTCATAACCCCAACCAACCCCCCTCCAACAACACCCAACTAACACAAACCTTACCAGATCTTCGCCTCCGACGACGGCGCCCCCTTCAGCAGCAGCATCGGCTGGACCCTCGGTCCCCGCACCGCGCGGTACGCCATCGTCGTCGACCACGGCAAGGTCATCTACGCCGAGAAGGAGCCCGGTAAGGACGTCACCGTCTCCGGCGTCGATGCCGTCCTGGCTAAGCTGTAAATCTGTAAAATCTTCACTCGCACATATCATCTCTCATCGTATCATATCGCCTATATAGAGCTCGGAGGGAAAACAGGCAGACAAAAACTGTACTGTGCTAGCAATAGAGAGGATCAGGTCAATGGCGGTTTGGAACTGAGAAAGGAGAGGGGAGGGCTACTACTACGGATTGAGCAGTCAAGAGCTCTAACTCTTGTTTCTACGACGAATTTAAGGGATGAGAACTGGCAACCTTACTTACCAGGTGTAAGACAACTAGCTGATCTAGAACAAGCTCCGCTCAATTTTGCCTACCTCGGTGTTACCGGTTCGAAGGTGGGCGGCTGGTAGACTATACTCAATAGACTCAACTCAGTTCATTGATTGGCCCATGTTCTACGAGCAGTACATTTGTGATCTTGTGCTGGACCATGATCTCGAAGACACTTCAGGCACTCTTGGTCCAGAGGGTTTGACGTGGAGTCTGACCAAAGAACTTTGGAGAGCCAACCTAGATGAGTCCATACGGGGAGTGACTGAAAAGGCACAGGACAATCCAAATACGACAACACGAGATCCAAATTTCAGACCGTAGAACGAACTGGTATTATGAAGCTACCAGGTTTAGAATTCCCATGACCATGAGACATTCCATGCATTCCCCCAACCGAATAGATGTACGTGAGGTTGTTATCTTTTTGTATTCGCAATCGAGGAAATATCCCACCGAAGACGCCTGCCAGACGCAAGAGGGCAACAACTAGAGATGCATGTGCAATACCATATCATCCCGTCCTCCTTCTGTCCTGACCTCTGTATCCGCACAACTTCATAAGTCCCTCTGTCCCAAGAACGATTTCGACCCCGACCTAAAACTACCGCTTAACGGGTCTTGGCCTGGACCTTGGGCTGAGCACCGCGAGCACCCTGCTTTGCGACGATGCGCTGGGTCTGGCCCTTGGCGGCGACGGCGGCGTTCTTGGCCTTCTCGGACTTCTTGGCTGCGGCGGCGGCGGCCTTCTTCTCCTTGGACTCCTTGATGGCTTGGGCGCGGGCGGCGGAGCGGGCCTCGGGTCGCATGGATCGCTTCTCCTTGATGACGTCGAGGGAGGCGCCGACGATGGCTCGCTGGGACTTGACGGTGCGGCGCGTGCGCTTCTTGGCGACTTCCTGTTGTGTTTGTCAGCCTCCTTACTCTTCATTATATACGTTTCCCCCAGATTCGTCTAGATATTCCACACGCCTAGTATGACATGGTTTGGGATACGTGGGAATAGGAATCGTAATCGTACCTCAGAGATACCCTTGCGGTGTTGTCGTCGGAAGAGAACAGTCCATGAGATTCGGCGGGGGTTCTTTCGCTGAAGGAAGAGCGACTCGGACTTGCCGTTCTGGAATCGGAAGACTTTGCTGTCGCCTCTGACGTAGAGCTTACCCTGTGTTTCGCGTTCCGTTAGTATTCAATTCCAAAATCACATTGACTCGATGATTGTGAATGTAGGTGTAGTATTCGTGGTCTGGGAGAGTGGGAAGGCCAATCCAATGCATCCATCGCATCCATCTCTCGATCTTGCTTTGTCTTGCCTTCCCATTTGCGGGCGTGGGTACTGGTCGAACGATAGGGGATTGAGCGGGAATCGACTGAAGGAAGAGCATACCTTGCCAGGGTAAATTCTCTGGCCAGAGAAGCTGTCGTCGTAAGTTCTCATTGTGACGGTTGTTGTGTGGTGAGAACTTGCGTGGACTGTGAGGTTAGTAGTTTTCCGTTGGTGGTTGATTGAATTGGGGACGAGAGGGCGAATTTCGTAAATGTCAAAGTTGCGCACTTGTGTGGGCTGAATGACTAAGCCGCTTTTTCTTCCTTAGGGTCTCGCTAGATGTGGCTCGTGCGCTAGGATAATGTGGCTGATGTCATCGAATTAAGGAATGGAACTTGACTCCTCCTTACTGTGATAAACCCCACTCTTGCATAGGTACTATATTTGCTTCCTCTTTGCTCGAGTGGTTTGATAACTGTCCTAGACTTTGTCTGTCTCCCTGTTGTTGGTAGTGATATTACGATATCTCTATCTACTGAATATTCACATGTCACCTTTAATCAGCGTCATTTTGCTGAATTCACCATCTAAGTTTAGGTTGATTGAAAACTATTACCAGTGAACGGCATGTACCTCGTATAAGAGGCTGACTGTGTCTCGATGACCGTCACAGCGGATGATATAGCAGCGCTTGTACAAAGGCATTACAACGAGCTACCTCCGAAGCGGAAGCCCGTAGTTCGGGGTAATGGACTGCGTGAATGGGTGCCCCTGGCCGGAATAGTGGCTCAAGGTATACCTTGATCTTCGCCCAGCCTGGACATGCTTTTACTATTATGTATGTAGGAATACAGATAGACTAACATTCGACGATAGGGGAAAATGATGAGTTATGGTGTCTATCCCTCGCGTAGGTTAGATTCCCGTGATCTTGCCGTATATGCTGGCTACATCGAGAATATCCGGCATCGTGCCCACTACCACCTTGTCTAACATGACGCTAATAAAGGGGATAGAACAGGCATGAAATGCCTCCCCGTCTCTAAAATCCTCGAGGCACAAGGCAACGTGCTACATGACTGGCACGCCGAAGTACTGGTCATACGAGCAATTAACCGCTTCGTGCTCGACGAGTGCAAAGCTCTGGCTCTTGGAGGCTCGTCTAGGTTCTTGCGGCGACGGACTAGTGACGAGATAGCCTCTGGCAAAGATACTAGCGTTGAAGGAGAAGGAGGACGGCAAAGTAAGTGGAACGGGCAACCTTTCACCTGGAAGGAAGATGTCTTACTGCACATGTACTGCTCGGAAGCACCCTGTGGGTTCTACCCCTATACTTAATCCTGATAAAAGAGTAATGCTCTAACACCGGCATAGGCGGCGATGCAAGTATGGAATTGATAATGGCCTCACAAGAAGATGCTACGCCTTGGGAATTACCACCAGAAACTCTCCCCAGCATCACCACTCCCTCCTCTCCAACTTCCACCTCCCCTATTTCAACCACCACACCCTCCCTCCAAGGCCGCGCCTACTTCTCCCAACTCGGCGTCGTCCGCCGCAAACCCGCACGCTCTGATGCCGTCCCTACGCTCTCCAAGTCTTGCTCCGACAAACTAGCCCTACACCAAATAACCTCGCTCCTCTCATCCACCACCGCCCTCCTCGTAGACCCAAGCCACGTCTATCTGCACACCTTAATCCTACCCGAATCCCGGTACAGTGAATCCGCTTGCCGCCGCGCTTTCTCTGCTTCCCCGGACGGACGCATGAGCAATCTAGCAAATTCCTCGTTTGGAGGGGGCTACGCATTCCATCCCTTCACCGTCTCGACCACAAACTCCGAGTTCGCCTATTCCCAGCGGTCCGTGACCTCAACATTAATCGAGGCCAACAGCAACGGTGCCGATGAGCCGAAGAAGGCTGCGGCAGGAATAGCCCCCAGTAACCTAGCCGTAGCCTGGACATCCACGGGGCTTGTCGAATCAACGCTGGGCGGCGTGCTGCAGGGGCGCAAGGCATCCGCCGGCGTCAAGGGAGCTAGCTTTGTTTCTCGGAGGGAGATATGGGGTCTTGCCAACAGCGTCGCTTCTTTACTGTCATACACAATAATGCCAGAGGGACCAGCAGTAAGAGAAGAGGGAAAGGGGCAAGTGGAGGAAACTACTACAAAGATTTCGGCAGAGAGAGTTGAGGATATTCAAAAAGCGCTAAACGCCAAGACATACGGCGAGATGAAAGCCTCTTCGCTACTAGAGGCACGGCGGAGTGCCAAGGAAGAAGCCAGAGCGGAAGCACTGAAAGGGTGGGTAAGAAATCTAGGCGATGAATCTTTCACCTTGTAGGCAGTTACTAGCTGGTCAGTCAGTCCGCCCTCTTCAAATATCCAAGACGCAAGCCACAAAACACATAACCAAGGCATACGTTTTGAAACAGATTTCTTCTTTTTGGTACAAGCAGTGGTGGCATGTACCTAGGTAGATAGCGTGGACCTACTGGCAGACCTTGACGCAGATGGGGGGAAAAAACAACAACGCAAGCTGCTACAGCAGTAGTAGGAACGGGAGGTCGTATCTGCGTCGCCTCAGAGCTAAAAGGCGAAACAGAACGAACCAGCCAGACTACCTAAAAGTGACGATGTAGAGAAAAGGTCCCCCCATCTTAAATGCAAAGGACGGTCCAACTACCGAGGAACTCCCTTCCAGACCCTTCTCGCAAGAGCAGACGTGTGAGAGAGAGAACAAAATAGACCACCATCAACCGTGACGACCAAATGCCATTATCATTCCCGTAATCCTTTTTTTTCCTTTCCGCGTTCATTTCCGTTCATTTCACAAATAAAGGGGGAGGAGAATTTCTGGTGTTTTGGTCCCTTGAAAGATGCGTCGTTAGGGGTCGTCTATTCGACCTTGCTCTCGAAGTTCTCGCCCGCGACCAGGTCGGGGATGTCGTCGTCGTCGGCCTCCTTGTTCTCCTTGGACATGCTCTGGTAGCTCTCGGCCAGTTTTCGGAGAGAGGCTAGAGAGTCGGGTCCGAGTTGGTTCAGGATACCGGGGACGAGCTCCGTAAGCTCCTTATCCTCACCGGCACCGTAGATGGCGAAGGTGTTGGCGGGGACGGCGGCGTGGACTAGCGCGATGTTTGTTAGTTATGTTCTCTGCCCTTCTTCACCTGGATAGCTTTCGGAAGAGAAAGAGTACCACGTCGCTCGAACCGAGGCTCAGAAAACGACGCTGACTCTTCAGATCTCACATACCCTTAGGAGCAGAGAAGTGGATGACGTTGCCGTCGCTCTTGAACATGTTGACCTCCTCGATAGCCTGGATAGGCTGAGTGTTGAGCTTCTTCAGGGTGGCCTGCAGCTTCTTGTCATCGTTGGCGCTTCGGGCAACGTTTCGCTTTTGCTTGTGCCTCGGGGTTCCCTTTCCACCTACACAAAACATATTATTAATAATCCATTTTTTCCCCGCGAAGATAAAAAGAGGGCTCGACGATAATAATGTCTACGTACCGGTTCGCGAGGGCGCGGCACCACCGAACTTCTTCTTCAAGATCTCCTGCACGTCCGCCATGGTTGTAGGTAAAGAGGCCTCTCTATCGGTGTTCGGGCGGATTAGGTGGTGGGCTGTAGGTCAAGAAAGCTGGTGGATGATATTCAAGTTAGCTATTTTGCTGTTTGATTTCGGCGGGGTGACTAGGATGCTCGAGATAATTTTTTAACGAGGGGGAAATTGGGACTGAGCTTCCCCTACACAGTTCTATAACACGAACATAATCAGATCTTGAACTTGCCTTGCGAATAATTGCGAGATTTTACCGTCGTCAAGAGAGGAATATCGGTTCGTAGCTCTCAAACGGGGCGATGAGGCCTGAAGTTGGGGGTCGGCATTGGTATTCGAATTGTGCGTTGCCAAGACTTTTACCCTTTCCACATCCCACACTTTCTCGCTTGAGGATCAACCCTCTTCCGTCATACGGTACGTACCTTTACTAGTGTAACGACATCAACCTTATCTGGTACATGACCTTCTCCCTTCCTTCTCTCTCGCCCTCTCTCCTATTACTACACGTAAATAACTCCCGTCTTACAAGAAAGCTCGTGGGTGAGAGCAACTTCATACGATACCCAAGTAAACACGATACCTAAGCAACTTTTAGCTGGGCACAGCTATATTATTAAAGAAAGCTACCTAACAGCAGAACTACGGCGCATGCATTACAATGCAAACACTTTGTCCTCGAGGAATAAATACATCCCCAAACCGTCCTTCGAATGCCCTCAAGCTCTCCTAGTGAAATACGCATCGCGCAAGTCAAATTCTGCATAGGGTATCTTTCATACCCTGACTAGACGGCCATTATTTCCTTTTTGCCCCTTTCCTTTCCTTTTCTTTGTCAAACATACGACCCCAGTAATCCTCACATTTTGCCTTCTAGTTTAGCCAGCGCATCCATACTTGTCTCTTCCTCTTCTTCCAGCTCAACCACTTCCTCATTTACTTCTTGCTCCTCCACCACTTCTGTAGGTTGCGCCGTGTTGGTAGACGATAGTGTCCATCCTTCAAAACCATGTCCGTTGTTAGTGACTCCGTTGTCACTTTCAGTCACACCAGCGCCCACAAGGCGTTCAAACTCATCGTCATCATTGGCATCGTCGTCATCCAGTAATGCCATCGTCGGCTTGGGCACTTCCTCTAGTCCGAATTCGCCTTTTGAAGTCGCGATGTGACCGAGCTCGCAGTCGAAGATCCAGGGAAAACTGATGAAGGGCATCTCATCGGCGGTCAATTCTCGCTCCCTTCCCTCTTTCTGCGTCTTTGCCAATACCATCTGTACTTCTTCCCAGGTAACTAGGTAGGTGGCGGCTATGACGGGGTACAGAACTTCGGTGTCTCTAGATCCCGCCACCTTGATGCAAGCCTCTCTGAACCGTTCCCTGTGGTTAATGATCACCGGTTCCATACTCTCCTGCCTCTTGTATTCACTTCCGATTCGCGGCTTCGACAGCACAAACGTTGACCAGACTTCAAATTCGGTCCCGATATCATACTGGTTCATGATCTGGCGCATGGCCTTGTCGTGCTGTCTCTTTATCATTCTCACCGTCTTCAACATATCACCCTCAAGCGCATATCTGCGAAGAATTCTCTCGTCAAAAGCCCCGTCAAGCTGGGGTTTGAAGTTCACCTTTGCCACTTGATCGTACAGTTTTCCGAGGATTCTCTTCGAATGATACGTCTTGCTCGGCGCTTTCTCCATGAAATGCGGGAAATGTTTCGGTCGCAATGACGGTTTTAGGTACGCTTCCTGGCCAGTCTTTGGGTAGTCGACAGCATTGGAATGTAGACCTGCGAGTTCGATGCACTGCGCATCCTTTGGTCCCTCGTTAAGCGCGTCACACTTCGCCAAATGCGCATGAGCAATGGTGCTGAGCGTGTCGTTCTTCATGTAGCGAACGAAAAACGAGATAAGATCCGTAACCCTTACGTCCCGCTTGAGCTCCTTTGGCTTAAGGGAGTCGTGCTCCATTGGTGGGTAGTTCCACTCCTCGGGGAGAAGCCGAGGATCCCAAATAACGAAGTAGTCATCTCCATCAAGGTCCCCGCCAGAGCACATAGAGGGAATATCTCGATCGCCCACTGCTGGGAAGACCACGACATCGCGGAGATGTCTCAATGCTGGAACGTCTACTGCATCTACCACTCGGATATCTCCTGGATGTAAAGACGGGTTCCGCCCGAGTATACATACTCCGGTGATTACGGTATACTCGGCTGCCTCTCCCGGCTTGATCCCTGCCTTTGGTACTTGGAGGAAGATTTGTGGTAAGAGGTCGCAGTTCCTGTCACCAGGTTCGGTCCTGTTAGAATGCCCTCGTAGCGTACGAGTCTCGTCCACACAACCGAAGACAAAGGCTCCCTGGTCCACTACAATCCGAGCTTTCTCTCGGAGCAGTCTCATTGACCACGCACGCCAGACTTGTAAGATGGTCATGAAGAAGGGCTCCTTCGCGTGCATGAACCCATCTGCGATCATCTGTGCTATCGTTGTGGTGACACCGTTTTGGTCAACGTATTTACTGAGTATTTGCATTGCGACTTGCGGGTCTTCCATTGCAAGTTCGTAATTCGCTACCTGCTTCTTCATCATGTCTTCAAAGACAACATCTGGCACGCCAAGACAGTTCAATATCATGATAGTCTGTCTGTTCAGCGTTGCGACGGAGTACCTAGATGTCTTAACGACCTCGAGACCCTTGGAGATGGATTCAAACTTGTTCTGTGAGGGCCGAAGGTGGACCTCGTTGAAAGGCACGTCGGGCCACTGCACTAGGATTCCCTTGGAACCTCCGAGTCTAAATTGGAAAGTGGATGGGATGTTCGTCACACTCATGTTCATATTAAGATTCTGTACAAGGAACTTGGCGCGGCTGGGAGCAATCTTCCCAACTCCGTCTGTGAAGCACCAACCATTATACTCGATGTCTTGGATATGCTTGATAGTCTGGCCGATAGGAGACGACTTGGGAATCCTTGTTGTTGAGAAACACTGCCCAAGTCGAGCGGCGTACTTGGCCACGATTCTGATGTGGTTCACGTCACCCATCCAATTCCGGATGTTATCGCAGGTTAAGAAGTCAGTTGGGCAGAAGAACCAGGCACCATTCTCTCGGAATTGCGAGTTTCCGGACGCTAGATACTGGAAATGACGACCGCCGATCCGGATACCGTTCTGCAAAGTTCGGTGCACTCGGTTGAACAGGGCGTTGTCCTTCGCATGGTCTGGAGCTGGGAAGATTCGACCCTTCATGAGCTCGTCGGTGAATTGGACGCGCAGAAAGCGATCTTCATAGTTAGCATAGTGGCGCAGGATGCGGTTTGACGGTTCCGGCGCTGGACTGCTGAGGTACATAGTCGTGGGCGTGATCACGACTTTTCTTACCCATTGACAATGCTCAGGTATTGAGACTTCCGGATAGTGGCTCATCGCTTTCTTGTCCTCAAAAAGCGATATTGGGTTGTAGATTCTTTTCTCGTCAAGCTTCTCTCTGTCCTCGGTACGGCTTCCAATACGAGGCCGCGAGACGTACATCAAGAGATCCTTTGCCCTGTCGCGGCGTCGAGTGCGATCTTTCGAGAGATTTGTCAACTTCTGGAGAAACTCGGCTGTAATGTCCACCTCGTTCAAGAGACCTTGAGAGATGCACACTTCAAGCTGATATCGGACATCATAGGGTAGTTGAATATCATCTGCATTGGCGAGCAGAGCTAGGTTGTTTGATTCGGAAATGTCGGGTTTCTGTGGCTCGAGTTGATCCCAAAGACTAGTTACTTGCGCTGGGACCGTTAAGAATTGCTTCGACGTCGTGTAATCCACCTTGATATTGAAGTCGATTAAAGCAGCCTTCATTTCCTCCCAACTAGGGAGAGTAGACTTGGGGAAAATGAGTCGGTACGTGGTCCATCGGCCAATGTCGATGAACTGATTGGTTCTGGGCAACGAGACGGGTTCGTCTTTGAACCATGTTGTGTCATAGGTGATATCCACCGTCCGATCCCAAGCATCCTGAACATACCAAGTGTTCTTGCTGCTCGAATGTGATCCGGCATAGTCGTGCTTCACGTAGAAGATAGGGGGGCTTGGTAGGGGAATGAGCAGGGCCCAACTGTTCTCGTCAATATCGATGAAAACAATCTTCTTGAGGTGAGTAAATGGAATGTGTGCCTTATATTCTTGGATATGCTCCCTTTTCCCAATAGGCGAATGGTGTTGCATGCTGGGATTCTCGCGTCGCGGATCGTCTATCTTGCACGCGAATGCGACTTCCAGTCTCTTGGGTCGTAGTTCGGCGGTCAGGGAAAATCCCGCTTTCATACTATTCTGAATTGTTTTCAATGGCATCATCTCATTCTCGCGAGAGAGCACGCCAAATTCCATCGCATCCATTGTGAGGGTCATGGTTGGTGGGTATGACTTGCCACTCGAGCCGTGGATTTGAGGAGGCTTTCGTTCCTTCTGAAGCTCGACCCTTATCTCGAGCCGCCGGCCCTGAATGTTGACCCTCATGATATCATTCCAGAATTGCTTAGTGGGAGGAGGTGAGAAATAGATGCGTCCGCTTCCTTCCCGTTCTCCACTCCTTCTCTCAAAAAGCTCGACGGAGACAAGTTCGCCATGGGACTTAAAGATTGACCACACATCAAATGTCGTGGTATTGAGAGGCAGACCGTAGAGACGAAGGCAGATCTTGTCCCATTCTGCCCACTGAGGTCTAAGGCCAGTAGTGTTAGATGGTCTGTGTGGGCCACGCCCATAGCTGCCGTTTGATTTGGCAGGAAGCTCTTCGCCACCTGATAGAGATTGAGTTCTAGCGTCAAGTCTGCGAAGTGGCTGTCGTTGGATCGAGCCTGATGCTCGAGGACCCGTTTGATGAAGGTTGGGGGAGGTTCCATTAGGGAAGAAGCTAGATCTCTCCCTATTCACGGGGGAGAGTTGCTCGTTGCTTGCTGTGCGTGACGGAAGTAGGACTGTTCGGGACTGTAGCAAATTGTTTGCATAGCTGTTTCTAGATGATTGGTAGGAACTTTCTGCGCGAGGCGCGTTGTCTCCTTGGTCGGATAGACCGACGCTGCTCCTGCTAGATGACGAGGCGAGTGACCCGGCCCTCGCCGAATTGGTCTGAGACTGGTGCAAGTCTCGATCCATTGTAGCTTAGTAGATGTCACATGTCAAGTTGTATTCGAGGTTGGCTGGAAAAGACTGTCGAGTTAGTGGTTTGTGTGGAAAGAAGAGCTCAAGATCAAGTCTTTGCTTGTAGGACGAAGTATGCGAGATGAGGAATGATGAAGGGAAAAAAGAAAGAAAGCTTAGGACTGTGTACTGTCTTGATGAATGAGGAATGAGAACAGTTCGAATGAGTACGTTGCCATCCAGGTGAACCTCCCGCGGTCAAAGTACTTGTCACAGTACTTGCGGGTAGATAGTGGATGAAGTCTCGGCAGGGTACCTATGACTAATATCGAAATACACGACGAGAAGGTTATACTCACCTGTAGTGATTGAGAAAGGTTAAAGGATTGCAGGAGATACTATTCAAGTACCTAAACAATTGGAAATCTGACAGGCAGCGGTGCTTGCTCTAGCTGAACAACCTGAACACCTGAACAGAAAGAAGTAGGGACAAACGAATGTATATGGGTTTGGGAATGTTGTGGCAATGAACACGCATCAAGGACGAGGTTATCAACAGTCACGGATTCGAGTGTGAGAATGTTGACAAGGGAACAGAAAGTAAACATCATGGATACCCATGTAGAAAAGAAGGTTAAGTTGATGGTGAGTTTCCAGCAAGGACTTTGCAGGGTGGAAAGAACTATCTTCTACCTAGTACCCCATTAATTAAGGTACCTACACCTAGGTATGTTCTCCGACACTCGCTCGACTACAGGTAAACAAGTCGACATTTGGTCTCGATGGGCAGCTGTATAAATCCGCGGTACACCATCTACCCAGGTATGTAGTCCGCAATAACATTGAAATCTGAATTGGTTGGCCGGCAATGGTTGTGTGTATGCTTCAGCTCATACATCTACGAGTATCAAGATAGATTGGGACTACATATAAGAGGTGCTTACATGTAACTATTGTAAGGAAATTAACGCCCCGGGATGTCCTGTTTTCGCTTGTGCTGTAACATTTCATGCAGTTAGCCGACGCGTGCAGCGCGTTTGTTCACATTCCCCCTCACACTATACTACAGAGTCTCTAGTCTTTGTCCAGCAGTGCAAGATCGTACATCAAAGATATTAATGTTTCGTCTATGCCCGTAATCTCCAGTCCTATATGAGGCTGACACATGTCAGATACATTATGTCAACTCAGAGCTATCTACCTCCCAGTTGTGCTCTGACTACGTCACCATTTTGAGCCCGGTGTGTTGTTACACCTGGTAGAATTTGATCCTTGCAGTTGAGTAAATGGGTTTACTAGGATAATTCCACGATCTGCCAAATTTCCATAGACTATAGTGAAACTAAGGGGCGAATTATGGGTATTTTGTCTTGAGATATACACAGTCAGGAGTGATTGCTTCTCATCAGTGAATTCCGATGCGAAATTTATACCACTGATTGGAGGTTCTATATTAAGTGAGAAGATGTGACTTATCGAAAACTGCTTCCTAAGGAAATTTACTATAGAGTTAACCTCAGATGACTATAATTGTAGATTAGGGTTGTTCCGCAAGGGACTCGAGACCTATCTGGCTAGCTCATGGTATACATAGAGAAGACATCCTTTGTCTATGCTGTCTTAGACTCCAACCTCCGACATCCAGGCCTCTTTGGTCGGAACCTGACAGGAGGTCACCTCTGACGGGTCAGTACTCTGACAGATAGCCCGTTACTGTTGGTGTTGCCTTCGGCCTCGAGGCTATCATGAGATATGTGGAATCTATAAGCGTAAAACTCCAAACCCTCCTCTGGATAGCTTGCCGGAATAACTGGATCTACGCACTTGTTGGAGAAGTTGAATTGTTACACAGACGGTATCAGTTATACTCTCCGTTATAGTCCAATGGTTCGCGAGTCAACCGGTGGCATACCCCTTTTCTAGCGCCCCACTCTTCTTCCCTAATACGGCCGTGTATCACCTATATACGTTCCATTAGATTGGAACATCAAAGTAAAATCTCAATATGATAATTAAATGTCTACCCAATGAAGCTCAAAAGGGACTCCATTGGTACTGTGATGAGGTATGCAGAAGTCTGTTTACCCGCTATCTATAAAATATCAAGAAACTTTTCTTTGGTAAACCATATGCAAGAACCATATGCTGATGAATTCCTTCCAAATTTTTTGTTCTTCCGTTCGTACGTCATGAGTGCGGGACTGTTTTCTGTTCATAGCAAAATTCCTTGCTCCGTGGTTGAGAATGATGTGGAGGACCTTGCTCGGCTGAGATTGAGACTTCGCTGGCCGAAGCGCATCGATCAAGCCGGGGATCCAAGAAGTGGCTTAAGACAAGGAGACGAAGGTAGGTATAATGCTAGCCCAAGCCATGAAATGGGAGGAAAGGCGGGTCAAGGAATGTCCATGATCTTTCCTGGATTCATGATCCACAAGGGATCGAGAGCCGACTTGATCTGCTTCATAACAGCGAGCGTGTCCGCACCGACCTCCAATAGGAGTGACTCCTTTTTACCCCAGCCAATCGAATGCTCGCCAGTACATGTGCCTTCCATATCGATCGCCCGCTTGACCATGTTTTTGACGCACGTCTCGACTTTTTCGAGCTCTTCCTTCTTTCTTCGGTTGTAAATAATGCTCTCGTGGAAGTTTCCATCTCCTATGTGGCCAAGGATGCTGGCGAAAAGGCCTAAGTCGTCCATCTCCTTCTTGCTGATTTCTATGATGTCTGCGAGTCGGCTGAACGGGACGGCGACATCCGTTGACCCTGGTGAGGATGTTCGGTTAGAATACACTTCATTAAACTCTCAATACTGGGCGATTTAAGAGTTTCAAAAGGCCCGGACGACTCAATGCTCACGAAGCCAGATGAATTCAGGGGTCGAAGGTTAGGGAGCATAACTTACAGACTTCCTCGCCATCCTTTCTCAGGGCCAACATTGACCATAGAGATTCTTTCCTCGCCGACCATAGGAGTTTCTGTTCTCTAAGGTCCTTCGCGAATTCAAAGTTGCTGCCCTTATTATTCTTGGTAATAGCCTGGACACGACTGATATTCTCTTTCACGCCCGCCTTCGTTCCCGCGAACTTGAAGAACAGCGTCGGCATTTCCTTCCAGACCCGTGGCGCGGTGGCTCCACCGATGTTGACGACTTTCATCTGAACCTCGTCCATGATTTCCATAGCCGCGATAGGGATTCCAGTCTGCATGACCTCGGCTGCGGCTGCCGCGGCATCGCGAATCGTAGGAAATGTTACTACAGCAACTGAGAATTCCTCCGGAACCACAGCGAGCTTGAGAGTTGCTTGTTTATATCAGCAGTCATGTGCAGCATAATGAGTTTGAAGAGAAAACCTCACCCTCAGTAACTAGGCCTAGAGTCCCTTCGGAGCCTACGAATAAACCATTGAGGTTGTAGCCAGCTGAGCTCTTCCTCGGACGTCTCCGTGTCTTGATAACCGTCCCATCCGCCAAGACGACGGTTAAGTTGATGACCCAGTCTTTCATCGTCCCGTACTTAACGGCATTGGTGCCAGAACAATTGGTACCGATCATGCCACCAATCTTGGCACTCGGGCCTATAGTTGTCAGTTCATCGTCTCCTGGCCTTCGCCTCCAGTAACCCAAAGCAAAGGAAAAAAAAACTCTCTTGGTATTTATAATTTTCTTAATAATGATGGAAACAGAGACCAATTTGATGGACGCCAAGGGGCTTCTCACCTGGATCGATGGGGAAGAAAAGACCGCTACCCATTCTGCTCAGCTGATCGTTGAGATCTTGCCATCCAATGCTCGGCTGAACCACAACGTCCATGTCGTCCTTATTAAACTGGATGATTTGGTCCATATACGCAAAGTCAACACTAATGCCACCATAAGGGGCTGAAAAGTTTCCTTCTAAGCTCGATCCTCCCGAATAGGGGATGATGGGTACGCGATACTTATGGCAGACTCGCGCAATAGTCGATACCTGTCCTGTCGAACGCGGGTACACGACAGCGACCGGTAACCCATCAGGATTCGTCGTTGACCATTCAGAATAGCCATGGGCTAGAAGATCCTCCGGGTCGGTACTAATGATGTCCTCCTCCTCGCCCTTGCTGGCAATTTCTCGGCGGATTTCTTTCAGTGCCTTAGAGGAAGCTTAGTAAGACATGTAATTTATTATCCTCCCTCTCTGGGCGAAATCTTCCTTTTTAGGAATATGGTGCAAGGCGGAGACTTACATCCTCCATCTCATCCAGTGATGCATACTGTGGAGTAGGCATCTTGCTATCAAAGAGTGTAACGGCGCGCTTGGGAGGGCCTTGAAGCGACGCCGCAGCAAGGCCGAATCCCAATACACCGGCGGTGGCCGTCAGGGCGAAAACCGAGCGACCGGTCCATCTCGGAGGGCTAGACCCCGGATTAGACCACGCCCGTTCAGCGCCGGGTCCATTGTCGCTAATTGACTTCTTCAACGACAAAGAAGTAGAAAACGTGCGTCTCCAAGCGCATGGGAGACGCCCAGCGAAGTGCTTGACTGACATCGGTTCAGGATTTATAATAATAAGGTCCAAATACGCATGAGGTTAGGACGCATACAGAGATGTCGTAGTATCAACAGCCGGACTAGGAAGTGATAACGGAATCCTAAGCCAGTGTTGTTAGGAGTACCAGACTTGCAACAGCAGATCTCCTGATGACCGGTCCAGATTACACGTACGGGTTCTCGGTTCCCTTCGGATACAGGCTACAAGGAAAAAGGCTTTTTGTCCGGTTCTAGACAAAGCTTCTCCCAAGACCTCAGGTTAAGCTAGGGCAGTCAGGGGAGTGACCTGTTCGAAGGCTAAACTGACCACAGGAATACGGACACCTGGAAAAACCAAGGAAGACCAAAAGAGGAAAGCCGAAAGCGAACTCAGCTGGCCGGGGAATAAGCTTTTTTAATATTTGTAGTAGGGGCAGGTGTGTGGATGAAGTAGGCAGGATTGGGCGTAGTCGTAAACTTGCCTTGATCCAAGAGAAGGGCGGCAGTTTAGGTAAAGGGAAGGTCCA
Source organism: Hypoxylon sp. FL0890 (assembly GCA_022497025.1). Taxonomy (NCBI): domain Eukaryota; kingdom Fungi; phylum Ascomycota; class Sordariomycetes; order Xylariales; family Hypoxylaceae; genus Hypoxylon; species Hypoxylon sp. FL0890. Next base: position 200,390 of record MU386552.1, on the reverse strand, counting down.
GGTAGCTCGTGAGAGTTCCCGAAATTAATAATAAACACGCTTCCGAACGCAGCTGAAGCAGCACGAATCAGGTGTACTAGGGTCCGTCGAAGCAGAAGTGACTAGCTCTGATCGATTCCCATGGGAGGCAGTACCCCTTGTTCCAACTCGGTGAATCACCAAAGCATGTCGAGCCGGGTAAGCGTGTGACTCTTTGAGTGGACCAGGACACCAGGACCGGTCAGGAATCCTATCACTCACGAGAGTGAGGGACCGGTAGTGAGTACTTACGAAGACGTAGCAAGATTTCGATGACGTGCAGAGAAGGGGGGGAGAGGCGGGAGAGAGGCAAGAAATATGGAAAGCAATAAACCTAGTAACTACTAGGAGAGGAGATCGGGAAAGGAGGTCACCCGGCCTTAACGGAAAGCATACTCGGTGTACGCCGAAGGAGGGCATTTATAAGAGGCACGAAGAACCTACGTAAATGTAATGCCGGGACGGTTGGCCATATGGCAGCCAGTCCCACGATTGGAAGCTGGTAGTAGGTCCCTGCCACGCCATTCCATGTTTATCCCTGGTGCCGGGAGAGTTGGCAGTGATTATGGTAAGAAAAGGCCCACAAGTAAGTTGAGGTTAGATCCCAATCGTCGTCTGCGCTACTGTCCAACAACGAATGAGGATCAAACCCGAGCTTACAGACAAGGGGACCGAGGATGTGGGAGTGGGAAGGGTTGGTAGAGTTACTATTTAGTGTGAGAAGGAGAAGAGGGGCAAAAGGGGTCGTATGGTCTATTGCTTTGCTGGGAAGCTGATAGGACTAGTCTTGAAGAGACGTTGGAGATGCTAGGAGACGATGAAGTAACGAGAAAAGGAAAAGGACGAAATTGAGAATGCTGGTCCTGGTAGTACGTCCGCGATCCGTGGGGTTCATGCCGCTGGAGCATTTCTCAGGGCAGTGCAGCCAATGTCACGAACTACATGTAGGTACAATACGGCTGCATCCATACATACTGTAGTCGTATATAATTCGTCGTCGCTGGCTGATGAAGAAAAGATTTTCGTACCAAGTTTGGCCAGCATCCAAAGTTGGGTATCGTAGGAGACGGTGCGGTTCGTCATTTCGACACTGTCTTCCCGTTGTAACCATTAGGTATGACCAGCACGCGACCAGTGGACGGCTCGGCATACATGAGGCTTGTATGTGTGATGAATAGGCCGTCGAACAAAGGCAGAACACAGGACTCAAGGCTAGGACGCCACCGGTTGGACCGTTCGAGACCAAACTACCACTATGACGTGAAACGGGCGAGATATGTGTTGAAATATGGTGATGTGGAAGTACGAGTGAGTTAGATAGATTACTTGGGCTATAGACACAGCCTATGACAGTCTTGGGTCAAAATAATAGGGGTCTAGTGAGATACACATGCGTTGGAAACCCGCGCCTCCATCGCTGGGAGCTATGCTAGGTATTCCGAACTTAGGAAGAGAGGAATATTTGCTTCGTACAAGCTCACGAATTAGAGAAAGGGTGAATAAGGAGGGGCAAGTCAAGACCGCTAGTTCATTTCACGAAGTAGATGAGGGGTAAAAAATACCAATAATTTGGTGATGCAATTATCAACAGAGGGCGGGAAGTGGGTACAGTGTACGCACGCCTTGGCCTGTGACCCACTCACTTGTACATGTATAAAAAGCATTACAACTTCGATTGTGTCCTAATTACTTAATAGTGTAGGTGGCATAATATCTTGTCTATGACTCCAAGGATAACAATGAAGTGAAGCTAATGCTCTTCTGAGATTTTAATAACACCTATTACAGCCGATTATTCAGCCCTAAAAGAAAGTGCTAGTTGTTAGGCCCACCGACCACGGCAGGATACGGACTTAGACCATCTACTAAAGGCGAGATGCCCGAGTCGGGTACGCTCCGTGCCTCTGCAGGCGGTCGTGTAATGCATAAGATCTAATCGGTTTCTAACCCAAACACGACATGTTCGTCCCGTCTTATACAAGACATCGATGCGGGAACCTCATGGTCTAATCATGTAGCCTCCCAAAACAGGTACTTCCTGGCTTAGTAAGTACAGGAGAGGCTGCTCTATATTGGCCGGTATATGCAAGCAGGACGTGTAGATCCTATACTCTAGAACCTTGGAATCCAGGATACATCCGACAAATAAGCATCCTGCAGACTTCATCGTCTCATGGATGCATGATCAGTCTGCAGGTGGCGCCCAAAGCCAAAGAAGTGAAAGGCTGAATTCGAAACGCCAATGTATGTAAGATGATTGGTGCTATTCTCTGACCAATATAGGCTAGCTCCCGATATAAAACTGGTCGGTCTATTTGCATTGCTTTAGATGAAAAGGGTCATGTGGAAAAGTTTGATGAATTGAGCTGCCCTGGTTGTCGGGAAATGGCTCAAGAGTCGGCAGTCTCTATTCAGGCCTTGGAACAGAGAACCTAAGATAGGTACTTACCTCTTATGAGTACTCTGTCCATTACGTGATTTTTCCGGCGGCTGCACAGAGCAAAGTACATAACCAAAAAAAGACAAATCTCATTTGGTGAAGAAGAATATTCAAGGTAAGCTGTTTTCCTTGCTGCATGTCAGAGTTACACATAGCCAGACACGACGACGATAGAGCAAAAGTACAGCCTATGGTAAGAAGACAACAATTTTGTTGTAGCGTAAGCCGGCTGAAGAATAATAACCAACAGTAATGGCGTCCAACCAACTTCTAGGCTGCCGATATTGCTGATATAGGTTGAGCTTATTGCAGCTGAGGTTCTGTCAGGAAGTCGTCACGGCCATTACTGCAGTGTAACAAACATGTCAATGTATATCGAACTGGTAAGGTCGACCTTGATTCAGGCTGATTTTGACTGAGGTGTTGCCCTGGGAGTAGCGTGGAAAGCATGCTGTCATCCCGGATATTGGGAGCCTACCCCAGACTTTACATATAGATAGCCACATGAAGAACCCTGCAGGACGCTGGTAGCGTTAGGAGCTTGTCCAAAACAGGGAGCTCTCAGATCCAAAAATTCTAGAGCGAAATTTAATGATTCCTGAGGGAAAGATATTAGACGAGGGCGCCTTCGAATCTATAATATTTCCACGGAGATCAGCTCGTCCTGATTAGCGAGAGTGGGGGCTTTGTTACCTCGAGTATCTGGCGGCAACGTTGATGCATGCACCGACTGATAATGAATGTCCAACACCCAAGGTTACAGCGCTATTTTCGAAATTGAAGGAAGAAAAAGTACCAAGGGTAGGTGAGAACTCTGCTATAACTCAGAAAGAAAATCAATCTCTTCAATCCGTAATTATACCTCTAATAAGACGAAAAGCGAGCCCGGTTGCCAAGATCAATAGAAGTGAAGAACCTACCTAGCTCAAGGCTAAGGAGCGATATTATAAAAAAGCAAGAGGCATGTATGTTTTGAGGCGCACGAGGACCTGAGACTTGACCCGAATAGTGCGGAGATCTTCAGGCGTGACCAGTTGGCGAAGGGGTCGTCTTGGCCTATGTTAGACATCTCTCCTGCGGCTCACCAGTTGCAACCCATTACATACCTCGACTTCACCGCTTACCAACGGCTGAGAACTTCGATATGTGACCCGGCAATACATGTACAGCCCGTTACAACCTGCACTGTACTGATCTGACTTGGCCCACTCTTCGGATGTAGTTTTGCTCTAGGTGGAGTTGACATCACCGTACGTAGAATTTGTAGTACTACCTCCGACGCGCGAGATGAGCAAATGCGATTCTGCCAGGCAGCCCAGGTCTCGCATACGGATGACGCGGGTAAAGCGCAGTGAAAATCGGTCAGAATCAGGTAACAATCGGGCCTCAGGCCAAGATAAGGACATAAGAAAACCAAGCAGAAACCCATCCACGACGCAGTCCACGTGCCTGCTGGGGACTTCTTCCTGACCTGATTTCCAAGACAGAAGACTGCAGCTAGGTATGCAGGAGACGGGAAAGGTGTTGATTTTTTTTTTCTCCCAGTGTCTCTGCGGGCATGTCTTCGCTCTGCAGAAGGATTGTGCGTGCAGCAAAAAAAGCAACAATGCATAACGTATACTGGTTACCATGGGCGTTTCTATGTCGGGACGGAAAGCGCAAATTTGTTGCTCAGGTACAGATCTTGACTTGATTCGATGCCGTCCTGCACGGGCGGATAGGGCTTGAACGGGAAGCACTAGGCGATGCTTGACCGGACAGTAACCCGCATACCGAAGATGCAACCCTGCCAGCTACCAGCTCCGAAAGCTCGGGTACCTAAAGAGAAGCAAATTAGGCGTAAGGGGACGATTAATAATTACACCTACCGGTGACACATCGGGGGAGCACTGCCACTTAAGCCACGCAAGTGGTCGTCACAAAATGCAACTTCGAGACTCAGAATTGTCGTTCAAGATAGGAGGAAAAGATGGGAAAATTAACCCGAACTTCGGGTGAAAAGGAACATCCTGCGGTATAACTCCCGGTCCTCGGTGTGCTTATGTGCACGTCATGATTGGATTCTCGGTGTTCCCGGTCGATCAACTAACCTCTTACGTAGCTAGGGAACTACTGTATATTACCCCATTTCAATACGATGGGGGAATATGAGGCTGATGGAGATCTGGATATCGAAGCAAAATGCGAGGAGAACGAGCTTGAAGGAAATTAGACGGAATAGTGGGCAGAATGGCAGAAAACCCGGCAGAAGCTTCGGCTCGGCTGCTCACCTAGGTACTTAACGGGGATGCTTGAATATATCGGGGGATCTTATTCACTAATCCATTAATCCACCAAGCCCATCATCGTCAACTTACCATCGTAAACGCCAACCACACACTTGAAAAATGCCCATCTGATTTATTATCAAGATTTTCTTACTATAAGAAACAGCCAATTCCGGTTCCCCGCATCCAAGCATGGATATAAGGTCACAAGAATTCGTTTCAGCTGCACAATTTCCCAACATGACCTGGAAATGCGGTTCATACTGATATATTACTTACCATACCCAGTATTCTATACATAAGCAATATCGGATTTGATTAAAAGGTAGACCGCCTTTTGGCAGCCATCATACCGCACCTATTCACCTATGTCCCAACGATACCCAACCTTATTCACTAAAATACTTCAGATCACACGACTTGATGAACAAGGAAGTACCATCTGTTACCTAATGGAAGCACGGGAAACAAGATAACCGCGAAAAGAAATAACCCTATTGCCAACCTGTGACATGCATGCCGCCCTACGTCTGGATACCAATACTACTCTTCTATCTACCAGATGGTAAAGTAATATACAGCCCCCAGACTATCGTAGCAACTTGGTCCAGAGGTTTTAAGTGCTCGAAATACTGATTGGCTGGATGCCATCCCATCTAACTCACGTGTTATTGGTTACGAAGAGATGATGGTCTGGGCTCGTGGGGTTGAATACTAAAGTGGTGAGCCGCTTTCATTCTGATACGAGTTCTATCAAGATATACTACATTAGGCAACAAGTCTTGAGGTCGCATATGCCTATGATCTGTTCCCCTTGGTAGTCAGCCGCTTCATGGATACCCCGAGGCTTAGATTCACAATGAGTGAGAACGAAGCTGATGATCATTGTCCGTTAGTGAAGAATAATGAAATAAACAGCGAAGGTCTCTGCAAGGCGCTCTACAAATAACTTGTTCTCGATTAACACATTCTCGTAACGTGCTTCTCCGTCAACGAGTAAAAGGAATACCTCAAATTCGAAGGGCTGCTGTCGTCGCACAGGCTTGAGACGCGGCACGAATAAATCCACATCCGCAATAGCCGACACCCATAGTCACGAAAACTCGGTAGGTGAGGCGTCAGCCACATGCTACTGCAGGTGTGCTAGTTTGAGACTCGATGTTGGTACGTCTATACATGCATGTTATGTCGATTGAAGACCACCAAGACAGACCGAGACGCACCTTAACAATAGACCGGAGAAGTGAATCCAGTATACTCTTGTAGTTTATCATGTATACATATCCGCTTCAAACACCACATATCTCTCCTGTGTTTTCGTGCTCAATACCACTCTGTTGGCAGTCGGATTAGCTCAGGGGCGTAGTCACATCTGTACCTCATACACATGGTTGATAGAGCTTTCACTCTAACAAGACCTTAGCAAGCCCCCACAACGGCATAGAAGGCCACTACCACATGAGAAAATTATATAGCGATAGTCGTTCATAACATAACCTGCGCTATACCAATGTATATTATGAAGTTCATATCCAGGAGAACACTCCGAGTAGATATCTGTATTAACTGTAGCTTTAATATAAGGTGGCTTCCCGTTCAACTCACTTCTCCAATGGAGAGATGAACGGGAAAATGTTATATCTTAGCTCTGGACAAGGGAAAGCTGACAACATCTAGTCTGTTACCGTAGGTAGCCTGTCTACTAGCTACTCTAAGTAGTGAAAATACTCAATATCGATCCAGCCTCAACAGGTAGATCTTATAGGTTCAAGTGGAGTATTAGTTCAATAACATTGAGCTAAAAGAAAAGAATACCTGCTAGAACTAAAACGTAAAAAAAGAAATAAAGCCGTAAAGGAGCAAAACGTACAACACCAGGGATTCGCTGGTCGTCACCGACCCAACTACTAATCCGGCGGTATCTGGCTTGTCTCTGGGAGAGCGGACGGGATCCCGAATTTTCCAGATCCTATGGTCGTACGTGATAGTTGCGATGATTATTGTCGTTTATAAGTATTGCTGTGCCCGCACCGCAACTCGTCACTTAGCCCCCTATCCCCAAACCACCGTGACTTGGATTCGGACATTGAAAAGGCGGGGAAAATATTCACGCGAGCTTTCTGATAGTAATAAGGGCAAAAAGTAAAGGAATTCTGACTCACGGCGTAAGGAAGGAAAAGGGAAAGGCCTTACCGTAGGCCGACCGATAGGTGATGTAGGTTGGAGTGACGCGAACAGAAGAGTTTCAGGATGCATTCACTACCCAGGTCTAGATAACCAAATCTCAGCTATATAATTGATGATATTCTTGACCCTCTACCTGAGTACGTGGCGTTTGTTGTGTCAGGTATGCCGGTTTGTCAACTCCATCATTAGATCTTGGACCTCGTCAGAACAATGTAGTATATCCCGAAAGTCACATGAATTAGTACTGCAGTGTCTTTCTCGGTTCCTCACATCACTCTTCAATTGAGCAACATATATACAAGTTAATGTTGGGTTCTCCTATATGGCGGGCTTATTATCCTCTCGGATTTTAGATAATCTTGGGTCTAACAGGAATCCTCTAGGTCCTTGCCCAGACTTTGGCCGCACGACAAGAAATTTCAGAAACAAGACGAAGTAAAGCAGAACATATCATCACAACGAGAATATGAAGTACCTACTCATTTTCGTTGCTAGTATAGTGGTTGCGGCCGCAGCACACTCCTGGAGGGTAAGAATCCCAGCCCCCTTTCTCTTGGAGAAGCCAAAGCTAATGAATGGCACCAACACCGACAATATCACCGGCGCCTCCAACTGGAACGGGTATCTCAGGCCCGCTCCATACTACTCGACGGATACAATATCAAGCCCATGACCTGGCGAGGATCCGTCAAAGAGGGCGGTCCGGAGATGACATTCCACGGCACCATCGAGGTATACTACATAACCACTTTAAACCCCCTGCCCTGCAAACCAACTCTAATCTCTTCACAGGAAGTCGCAGCGCAGATCCGAGCCACCGAGCCGCCATTAACCTGGTCATACATTCGAGACCAGCACCGGGCCATCCGCAAGCGAGCTGAGGTAAGGACTCAGTCGAACCCACCCCTATCCGCCCTTTGTCACACCCACTGACCGACTAACCCACACTCGTCGCACTCCTAGGTACCCAACATAACCTGCGACGCAGTCGACATGAACTCAGGCGCGCCCCTCTCCCAGGCCTGGAAGATCCGCGACAACCTCGTCCACGCACCAGGGACCTGCGGCGTAGAGGGCGGCCCGGGCGTGTGTTCGCGCATCAGCTGCTCAGGACACGCCGCCGCATGGCTCTGCAACGACAATCTGTCATGTATCCATCCCAAGTGCAGCGACCTAGCCGCGCATATCGATGAAATCGTTGACGAGTGTCAGGAAACCAATACGGGGCATTCGCATCGTCACGGTAAGACTGTTAGTGGTCAGGTGGCCAACGACGATGACTACCGTGTGATCGTGGGTTATGATGATTGCTAGGCGGCCGGGCGAAAAGATCTTTCGTATGGTAACTGGCGAGAATGGATTTTCATCTCTAAGGATAGCAGGAAAATAGTATGGTGATATAATCATGATACCAGCTCGGCCATATTTAGTAAAATCTTTCACCTGTTAGTCCCTGACGATGTAGGATGCAGATATGCCAACTGGAATTCCTACTAAACCATATATATGTCTTAAATGTGCGTTTTATTGTCGTCTAAAGCTATGGCTGGAAGTAATTAAGCCGGTGTCGGCTTTGTCTCAATGATAGGCAGCGACCAAAAACGGCAACACCTAACTATTCGCCTGCTAGCTAGGTTTAGCTTCGACGAATAGATAACTATTCCTTACTGTCAACTGCTCGGCTTCTGCCAATACCATATATACCTAGGGTGTGGTCCGATGCTTTCAGAGCATCATGACGTCCTGGTATGCCAAGGCTAGGGATTCCTGTCCTTGTATTGGCGTCATTGGGCTATTGCATAATCTCTACTTTGGCCCAAATTCAGGGTTCCATAGAGAAACTAGGCGGCACTTACTCAACCTCCATTCTGTCTCCTTAACCCCCTACTCTGGAAATAGGAGACTATGTCACTTCTCCGGAAGGGGTTTCGACTTGCGGTAGCTAAGAGCAAGGACAGCGGCCTTGGAGTCTAAATCCTAAGAAGACTTCTTGCTCTTCTTGTCCTTGTGCTTCTTGCCTTCCTTCTTCTTTTCATTTCGCTTCTTTTTGCGCGGGGCCTCCTCGTCAACTTCCACCTCCTCGGGGCTGGATTCAACGGCACTTGTCCGCTCTTCTGGGCTAGATTCTCCGGCTTTGCGCTTCTGGCCCAGCTGAGCCGCCTTAAGAGCGGCCTTGGCTCGCTCTTTCGCAATCATCTCAGTCAGCTTAGTGTTAACAACCTTGTCATTGTTTTCAGCCAAGTCGGCTCTGATGAATCGAATAGCTGCTTCCTTGTTCAAGGCCTGGTCAGGCTTCTGCTGCGGCGGGTTTTCGGCGTTCTTGATCTTGTCGAAATATTGGCGGACGCGAGTGAGTTCCTTGAATACCGGGTGTTCCTTTGCGTTGACGCCGTTGAGTCGGAGGGAAGCTTGACAAATAGTCAGATTGACAATTTTGGGTAATTCACAGTAACACATTCTTACAGAATAGCATCGACTCGATGGAATAAGTCAAGAGCACGTACAGCTTTGCCTTGTCGAGCAAGGGTAGCTTGTTGGCGACATCCGAAACATTATTTATAATGGGCTGTAGAGCTTCCTCAAGGTTATCGATCTCATCATCTAGCCGCTCTAATTGCGGCGAGATATTCGGAGGATCCATGGGCGCGAGAATCCCTCAAAATGGGAGAGTTGGAGTGGGTGACCGAATGGATCTACTGTACGACGGCCGTTGAGATGGATATCGTTGTTATCGCAATGCCAGTCTTGGGTCGCGATTGAAGAATTGTAGCGGTGACTGATGGCAGAATCCCAAATCGGAGAAAAGAATGGAGCTAGGGAACCCGCTACCAAGGTTCAGCCAATTGCGGCTACTCGATTTCTTACCCGTTTTAGCGCCGTCGTTGACCCGAAAATCACCTGGGCAGCTCCATCAAAGGAAAAAATTAATGTCGCCATCATGAAAAGTAGCTGCGACGGATTCCATCCACCCGCTCAACCTCTTTCTTAAGCGTTTTCCCTGAACGGTCTATTCTAATTGCGTTCTCCTGATATATCCAAGCAGAATCGCACCTCTATTCGAATCAGACCTTGTCTTTTTTCGAGTTTTTATTCTTTCACTTCAAATGATAAAAGATTGGCCACAGGAAATCTGACGTCCGGCTCGCCGTCTCGCGGTTCCAATCTCGGCCACCTCAATGACATGAGACCAAGAAGATAACCACGACAACTTTCCACCCTGTATTCTCACCCCTTTCGGCGGCCGCTTTCGCGGGCTCCAGCGCGAATACCTAGCAGAACGACGTTATGGAATCACGATAACGTCTTCGTGGGCCGGGGGGCCACTAAGCATCTGTCTGCTGCTGCTATTAATGCGTCGGGTTTACAATCGCGGATCAGTGGTTTTCACCTTGATCCCCCTATATATCTCCCTCCGACCTTGCCGTCTCTAGGAAATTCTCGAGATAACGCTTCACCAAGCTATCCATTCTATAGGCCACCACCAAGTCCCGAGATATCTGTGCGGCGTGTCCCGTCTATTCAACATGTTCGCGCATCTGCTTCGGAGTCGGCAGCAGTAGCAGAGGCGAACGCAGAACCAGAAGTAGAATCCGATCCTGAAGTCGTTGGACCCGTACCGGTTATCAAACTTTCTGACAAGATCCATATTCTTGGTTTCGACCCTGACGCCAGATTTATTGCTCACGCTCTTGCTGCTGTGCCTGACCTGCCTCCTGTTCAGATGCTCACTCACCATGTAGGATCGATGAGAAAGTGGGGAGAAGAGGGTAGGGCTATTACTATATACGACAAGGAGAAAAACACCATCACGTCACGGGCCATCCCGTGTCCAGAATATATCGGTCGTCAGCACCGTCAGAGGTGGTCCTGGCCAGTCGTCTTGGATAATATTATCGTCAGTACCGTGAGTGGTGCGGTCCTCCCTAGCTTGGCTGCCCTTCGTCGAAGAATTGACCGCCGAACGACCCTTTGCTTGCTCCAGCCAGGACTCGGATTGATGGAACTGTTGAATGAAAAGATCTTCGACGACCCAGCTACGAGGCCCAACTACGTCATCTGCCATAGCGCCCATAAATTTCAAAGGCACTCGTCGTTAAAGTATTCCTTGAGGCATGTTCCCGGAAAACTCCTTCTCCACGCGGTCCCGAGAGGTGAAGACGCAGACCTAGACCAGAAAACGTCTGAAGCGCTCGGTAGTCAACACACTCAGCATATCATGAAGCTCCTCTCTGCAGCCGATGACCTAAGCGCGGTTGGTCTACCCTGGCATGTCCTCCTACGACATAAATTCCCACAAATGATTTTCGGGTCCCTTGCCGACGCCATGTCAGTCATATTGGGTTGCAGGTACGATCAAATCAGGAATGGCTGGTATACGATGGACTTCTGGGATAGCTTATTAACCGAGACGATGCGAATTGTTGTGTCGCTTCCGGAGCTTCATGCGAATCCTGACATACTTGAATTTTTCATCAGAGAGTCATTCCCCAAAAAGCTCAAGAGGAAGCTCGAGCGGCAGGGTAGCGAATATAGCCAATGGATCTCCATGGTCCGCAAGGGACAAATGCCTCCTGTAGCATTTTTCAACGGGTACTTTATCAGGCGGGCGCAGGAGCTTGGACTGGATCATTCAATGAACAGCCTGGTGTTGAATCTGGTCAAAGCCAGACACGCGGGTAGATATAATGAGCTTAAACTAAGCCTTCCCATGGGGTTACAGCCCTATATGATGGACTCGGACAAGATTGGAGGTGGCCAGGACAAGTTCGATCCTGTTCTAGATGTAGAATGGGACTTTTGAGCTGCAGTGGCATTGTATATATTGTATACATACTCGCATATCGCTTGCATAACGAAATAGAGATATGGATGGAATTTGATACTCTTGAGCTTAGGTATTGTTCCTAGTATAGCTCTACTTCTCTCCCGATTTCCAAAGTACTCGTCAGATTCCATCAAAATCTGTCCGTTGAGAGTTTAGCCGACTGGTCAGTATAGCCCAACTTGATACAGCCTGGCGAAATACCCACCATGTGTTTCTCAATGATCGTGATGGCGTTGGAGTGAGCTCATTGAAACGTTGGTAAAATACTTTTGGTCAAGTACAACTCCTACGAAAGCTTTTCACAGGGCTATCGTCTAGCAGACTGCTAGGTGCGTTTCTTCTGTAGAACTCACCTCTAGCCATTACCAGCTCCATTTAATCATAGCTTATAGAAAGTATAGCAGAGCCAACGTTTCGTTGAAGATGGATATAGATCCAGGAATGTAAAAAAAACGATGTGCCAGCACCTTCTTACAATCACTTCTCGCTATGAAATTGGCGAGTTCACCTGCCCCTATATTCGCTTGTTAATGCTCCAAGATACGAGGGCGGGTAGATAGTGATAACACCCAACTCAGAAACGAACCGATGTCAATGAGGATAGTCAATAGGCGCTTGTTGTGCAAGAGATCATAAGACCGTTCCACACTTCTCAAAACCCAATGGAACGCAGACGCGAGCCTTTCAAACCGGAAGAGCACACGTGTTACGTTTATTACATCCTTCTAAGCCGTTATAACTCAACCTGACCTCCAGGGCACAAGTTAAGAGGTAGGTACATGAATATACCTTGAACTACAGGGAAAGATACGTATAGGATGATTATAAGACGCAGGACAATAGTCATAAGGGATAACTCGTGTATTAGAATGCGAGAAGGGATGGAAGAAGCGGTAGATCTTTGAGGCGGAGTTATAAGTGTCAAACGGACTTACTAAGTAGATACATACCTCCATGTGCATATAGGGAGGAAATTATTGATGGGACTCCATTACTACGTGAATAAGGAAGAACGGCGCAAAAATCATACCCTCAGCCTCTACAGGCCAAGTCTCAGAAACACCGTCGGAATAAGGGAGCTCTGTGTTCATGAGCCAGCAGTAGAGAGCATATCAAGTCAACGAGACACATTACGATTAAGTTCAATAATCAATGCAGAAGCCACAAGGGCGGGATCATGGTCAATTAATTCTCATTCATCATTGACCTAAACCACGAATCTCTTACTCTTTTGGTAAGAGCGAATTGGATATGCCGTAGACTCCAGTTCCCATGCGTTGTGAAAGTCAACCCTCTGCCAGATCCCTTTTTGATTCATTAGTGAAAAACCCTTAGTGGCCAGCCAGAGCGTGAGCTCGGCGGCGGTCACGCTCCTCAGCGATGGTGAGCTTGACACCCTTGCCCTTGGGCAGAGAGACCCAAGGCTTCTCAGAGCCGATAACGAAGACGTTGTTCTCACGAGTAGCGAAGGTGTTGTCAATGGCATCCTTGAGGTGGACGATGTTGAAACCACCATCGTGGCGCTCACGGTGAGTGATGACACCAACACGACCCATGTTACGACCACCAGTAACCATGGCAATGGCACCGGTGTCGAACTTGATGAAGTCGGTGATCTTGCCAGTGTGAAGTTCAATCTTGACGGTGTCGTTGACCTTGATCAGGGGGTCAGGGTAGCGGATGCTGTTGCAGCAAAATACGTTAGCATGCATAGAGGAGAGGGGGACATACCAGCCATTAGTTCGAAGCTCGATCTTATCACAAGATGGTAAAGGTGGTTCAACCAAAGCTTGATCCAACGGCTGAATGATGTCTGACAGAACTTACGTTCTCGCATCGTGCGTGACCAAGAATGGGATGCCGCCCTTGCCAAGTTGCACTCGCTTGACCTTGCCCAGCTTGTACTCGGCCTCCTCGCTCTGGATTCGGTGGATGGTGTATCGGCCCTTGGTGTCGTAGATGAGGCGGAAGTGCTCGCCAGTCTTCTCGATGGTGATGACGTCCATGAAGCCGGCAGGGTAGGTCATGTCGGTTCGGACCTTGCCATCGACCTTGATGAGGCGCTGCATGAGGATGGCCTTGGTCTCGCGGTAGTTGAGAGCATACTTCAGTCGGTTACGGATGAAGATGATGAGGGGCATGCAGTCGCGTAGCTTGTGCGGACCGGCAGAGGCCTTGGGGGCGTAGGCGCCCGAAAGCTTGTCGAGAAGCCAGTGGGAGGGTGCGCTCAAGCGCTTCTGGTGCTTCTTTCTGTGAATCGAAATCGAGTTAGCACATGTCGTGAATTTTCAGTAATTGACATATCGACGTGGATTCGCGCGCCAACGGCTATGTCGATTGCTGGAGGTATAGCATCGTTTCGCGGTACAAGGTGAATAATGGTTATCGAATGGATATACTTACGGTCCTCTACCCATTTTGACTGCTCAACGATGGTTGTTGGGATTATCGTGAAGTTGGCAGAGTCGTGTGTGGCTTCTCAATCGGGCCTTGAGAAAAGTTGTTGGAATTGATTGCGCGCTACTTCAAAATTTCCTAGGAAGCGAAAAAAGTGTGGGTTTGTGCCCTAGCGGGCCCTTGGTGGGCGGTGAGTAAAGGTGGGCCGTGCAACCAAGAAGCTATGACCAACCACTTTCTTGGCACTTGTTCTGCCGCGATCGTCAGGTACGTACCACTAGCATCAGAACTCCAATCTATGTACATGTAAACCTCCCTGAGCAGGGCTGGCAGGATGGGATGTATAACTCATGAGGTGCATACAATAGATTGAAACCAGCATCGTAATTACCTCATTATGAAGTGAGTCACATCGAGTGACTTACGCCTGTCGAGAATTGGCACTTCCTGAAGGCTTCAAGATCACCACCCTACTGGTATTTCAGCAGTATTTCAGTACTCGATGAAAGCGATTTTGCTGTTGAATTTAGAGCTACCGAGGCGCAAATACTTAGCATCCAGCGGCTTTCCATAGAACCGCACTTTTCCCTTCACCATCCCATGCATGTATCATACCTGTTTATCGTTCCCGTCCACCCCATTTGCGCCCTAAACCGGTAATACAGCCATATACACGTATCCATTCTGTAATGACAGTAACTCCATGCTTAATGTAGCATAAATCAGCTAGACCCGTCTCGTAATATCTCATAGTATGCCTTCGACACAAATTCCGGCCGAATCATGGCAAATACTAAATTAGATTCATCCTCGCACCCTAGGTCATGTCATAATCTATCCCCTTCGACTCTAGTGTAGGATGTTATAATCCTAGTCATGCTCGCTATGGTCAAGAGCCTGCCTGATGGTATCCTCCAGTGAAGAACCCATAAGAAAGCGAAACATACTCCTCCAATATAGCAGGATACTTTCATCCAAGACCACGCCTCTCTGGAGGCGGGTCATTCGCACCCTGAGTATCATCAAGGAGAAGGCGTGATATATCCATTTCTCCAATAGCGCCCGACGAGAATCCTGCTCCAGGCCCTTCGTTAAAATAGAGTCCCGAATGTGGAGGTTGGGACGGCTCCCCTGTATCGATCAGACTGGAAGGCAGCGGCCATTTTGGCATGTCCTCCTTGGAGTTGCTTCGATTAAGCTGCGGCTCAAGCAGAGCCGACTTGAGCAGCGAATTCTCGATAGACATACTGACAGAAGGTTCTAGCAAATTGTTGCTCCGCCCCGGCTCTCTGACTTGCATGGCCGTCTTCTCTGTACCCGCAAACTTCTCCGGGTATTTATTCCGCAATCTGTCTCGAAGATCTGTTGGCTGTCTGGTGGAAAGGTTGAACCTCGGATCCCTCTGAATCTTGGTCCACTGAGGACCATAAAGCTCGAAACCTTCAAGTATCTCCCTGTCGTCTTGTTCTGAGAATGGACGCCGCTCTCTTCGATGCGACTTCTTGAACGGTCCTTTAATACCCAGCTCGGCCAAGTCCTCCATCTTCTTGCGATGGGCTCGGCTTTTCCGCTGCCTCGGTGGCGCTGGATCAGAGTCATTTTGGGCCGACTGGGTCTGCTCAGCTTCGGCCTCTTCTTCTGTCTCGTTCAGAATATTCTCCGACATAAGACCCTTTCTTGGTTTGCCCCTAGCATTGACGATCGGCTGCTTCTCTCTAAATGTATCATTCCTAGCCGCTGGGCTGGCACGGAGTTCCTCGGGACAACAGGTCCGAAATCTGTCTTTCAAGTCCCCAGCTGTTCTATCGTTGAATCTGTATTCAGGGTCTTCCAGGATATCCGTCCACCGTCCGACGCCATGCTTGCTCACACCTAACAGCAAGTGATTGGTCTCTTCTTCGGACCACTTGCGCCGCGGCTTGGCAGCCCGTCGCTTAACCTTTCCCGTTGGGGTTCGCTCGGGCTCAGGTGGAGGGCTCGGATTCGCCTGATCTTCCACCGGATCCGATACTTCGGGTGGCTTCGTGATGCTGAGGGCTTGGGGAGGCTCGGAATGCGGGCGGTTGTCGAAGGATCCGGAAGAGATTGGTGGAAACAGAGAAGCGTCGGATGGCGGCTCGAGCAACCCTACTATGATTGGAGGGAACATATGTTGTTGAGTAGTCGCTTTTTGCTTCTTGAGCGGCTGTGGCAACTGCACAAAATCTTCTTTAACCGGCCGTCTTTTCTTCCCAAGGTCTTCGGCGTTATCTGGCGTGTCGTCTAATATCATGCGCAGATCCTGGGACGAGATATGGCTTAGTAATGTTCGGTCCGATGGATAACTACCATCGTTCCTCAAGGCGGAATTCGTAGGAGCCTCGTCTACAACCGAGTATAGAGACGGCATAGACTGCGAGGCCAATTGGCCCAGATTGGTGTCCGACACCTCGGACCTCTGGCCAGCATCGGGTTCGATGGGGTGTAGACGGCCGGATGTCTTGGGGAGAGGTAGGACTTTGATGGGTGGAAGTTCAGCATGGTGCGGCCGTGGCGTAGCTGTCGATTCGTTCAGCAGATGAATCAGTCGTGGCTCGATCGTGGCCATCGTGTGTCGATGGGGGCGGACAGGAGAAGAGCATTTGGAGAGGGAAAGGGTCCGGACGGACTCTTTGTTTGCACCGAGGGGAAAGGCGAACGGGAGGCGAGAAACAAAGGCGGGATGGCGATAAGACGGAATGAACAGTCGGGATTCGGAAGAGGGTAGGGAATAATAAGAGCACTACCGTTCGGGTTGAGAACCACGAGAGGTGTGCACAGTATGATACTGTCTATCTATATGCGGTAACTAGGTAGTAAATGAAGGCACGAAGGTTTGGATAGTGGCGCGGAAAGAGAGAATAGAAAAGAAAAGAGTTTGTACATAGATGGTCAATCTACTCAGACACGTAATCAACGCCGATAAAGTATCAGATCCTCGAAGTCCCCATAAGCCCTTATTGTTCTGTCAAGGGAATGGGAGAATAAAATGTAAAATAAGGAAAAAAGAGCATGAAAAGACTTCTTCCTATCAACGAATAGCTATGCAGGTGCTAGGAAATGAAAAGGTATTAGTGCGGGTTGGCCGCGTTTGCGTTTTCTTCTCAATCTTCTCACTGCTTCACGTGAAGATACCATCCCTCTTTATTTGATTTAGGTACAGGTATCCAAGGTACTGAAGTGTCCCTACCTCTATTGGATATGTAGGCACGTACTAGACTAATAGAGCAATAAATCGAACCGATTAGGTTATGCTGATAATTGCCTTCGGGGTGCCGGACTTGGGGGATATGGCCTGCAAAATCCGAGGAATTTATATATGAAAAAAAGAGTGAAAGAAGGGAGAAGGAATGTCTGGTTACACTAAAGATAACGATTTCATGAACGAGGGGATCATCGGTGGGCATTCAATTAATCATCATGCCTTCTCGGCTGGTAAAATGCCAAGCATTTCTCGAATCTGCAATCGCGATGGAACAGTGTGATGTATCTTTTCCTGTCTCCTGCTACATGTACGCTCTGATCCTTCCCGAGGTATTGTACCTGTAATTGCGGCCCAATCGGGACGTTCCCGCCGCTATAACCTAGCCGTTTCCTTCCCCTATCCTGATATTGCAAGTCAACCGCACATGGGTACATCCCACGAATATCATTCGATTTACAAATCGTTGCAGCCAACATTGAGTGGTATTCTCCTGGGTCGAGTGAGCCTCACTGTTTCAATTTTATTACTTTGAACAAAATCCATTAATTCACATAAAAATACTGAATAGTTCTATCATAAACCGTGCGAGGCCCATCTGAGTCGAGTACCTATAGTTACCGTTTAGAGCGCTCTTATTTTAACCTTGCTTTAAATAGTTCATTCAGCTCACCAACAGAGACTGTAACTCCTAAAAAGCTCACAAGAAATCAAGGAAGCATGGCATCGCAACTCCCGGCATTCCCCCGCACCATCTTCACCATCGTAGAGCCCATCTCGCTGTAAGCCGTAATACCCGGCCATGCCACTTACTACCCTCGACTATAAACTAATATCCCACTCAGCATTGGTGGCTTCCTAGGCCCCTTCATAGACCCAGACTGGTTCATCGCCTCACAGCTCGATAATCCAGACGCCGGCGCCGTTACTCCAAGGGACGATAACGCGCGCCTAGTTGCGCTGCAATTAGGCAATGCTTACGGGCTACTGTTCCTACTCGGCCTCGCGGTGCTGTATACCTCTGCCGAGCTCAAGGTTGTCCGGAATTATCTCATTGCTCTATGGTTCGTTTCCATGCTTCTTCTCGTACTTCTCCTTAATTCCCCGATTCCCTAACCACTTGCCCCTTAAAGCCGCAAGTAGAAGCACGCGTGGCCCAGTTACATATTCATTACATTACGATTTACGTTGAATATTGAATCTTTATTAAGACGGAAAGTATAGGATCGCGGATATAAGCCATGTTGGGGTGACTTGTTGGCTACTCGGGTACGACAGGACGGTCGACGTGGGTTCGTGGAACGCTGTGACGTGGGGTAACGTCGGGTTTACTGTGAGCTATTATTCTTCCTATTTTCCCCGGCCTAGAACTCAACAGCTGGATTCAATACTGACAATAACCTCCGAAAAGATCTTTCTATGCTTGACCCGAACGGCCTATCTCCTAGGCCTCTTCGGACCAGATCGTAAAGCCATCACGGCATCCAAGAAGGCGGCGTGAGATAGTCAGCCTCTAAGATGGCCTCCGCCCCGCGAGTTAGCTATACCCAAATCACACGAAAGCCAATAGCTATAATTTCATAGAAATCCTTGAATTGACTAAGGGGATATGTCTCTTCATTCCCCTAAACTGACATGGATCTCCTAACCGACAACTGGGACGTAATTGCTCATCTACAATACAACCTCCTTTTCAGTGCCTGCTATCTTTGATGCGTACAAAAGTCCACTAACTGGAAAAATTTACCGCAATCATGCAATCATGCCATGGAGTAGAGAACCAAGAACTTCATCTAAACAGTGTGATGATGATGGATGGATGAACGGATGGGCTAGGTAGGCTTCTATGCGACCAAGCCATCATGACAATATAGTTCGGTCTGATGAGAGCATCCTCGAATGCCGTAGATGAGAGAATCAGCCACGCCTCGACTAGTTTTCTCGAGGACGCTTCGCGCCGTGGGGGTTCTGCCAGTCGGATTGCTGGTTACCTCCGAAGAAGGCTGGGTTGAAGTGTGCGGGCTGTTGGAATCCCATCATCGGCATTCCCATCGGACCCATACCACCCATCATACCGCTGTTCATGCCAGCGTTCATGTTGGGGTTCATGCCTCCACCTCGTCCACCGCGTATTCCTCCGCGCATACCGCCCATTCCACCTCCCGGCATCATGCCCCCGCGGAAGTTAAAGTTGGGACCACCGCCGCCAGCACCGAAACCACCGCCGAAGTTTCCACCTCCCATGTTGTTGTTAAAGGCTCCGGGATTGTTGCCATGGAAGCCACCGCCCATATTGCCTTGGTAATTTCCACGGAATCCTCCACGGGGACCGCTGAAACCGCCTCGGCCACGGAAGTTACCGCGGTCGTTGTAACCACCCATGTTACTACCTCCTCGGGAGCCTCCATCCTTGTTCGCACGGGCAGGAGCGTCCTTAGGTAGAGTCTTGAAGGGATTGCTGGTGTGCGAGGTGTACAAAACAGTCACCTTCTTGGGCTGAGCGGACTGAGCCAGCTCAGAGGCAATCGTCTCGATCTGTCGCTTGGCAGCAGTAGCAGCTTGCTGAGAAGTGAACTCAAGATAAGCTTGACTACAAGCAAAGTATTAGTGGATAGGTCGGTGGCGCAATTAAGTTAGTATATATAACTCACCCCTTGCTTTTGCCATTAACCTTGTGCTCTGAGAATGTGATATCTTTTAGTTCGTCCTCACAGCCTGCTCGACGAATCCAGCCACGGATGTCATCATCTGTTGTCCACCACTGGAGCTCCGACACAAGCAGGGCGCTGGTAGCTCCCGGGTCGATAGGTCGGTCATCAGAGACCTCCTTCCGCTTGACGCCCTGACTAAGGGTTGCACTGTTACGACGACTATCCATGTTGTCTTGGTCGTGGTAATCGTCGTTGTGGGTGTGAGAAAGAGAATCGGGATTTGAGCCGTTGGCTATGGTGATGGAAGAGTTGTTTTCATACGCGTGGTTGTTTGACTCGTCGAGTTTGGTAGCCTCAGGCGCGTCGGTATTTGTGTCGTGCACATCGTCGTGTACATCGCCATACACGTCAATCTCAAAATCCTCGTCGGCCATTTTGGAGATTGTTGGGAAGGTACGTAAAATTAAGGAGAGACTAAGAAGGAAGGAAGTAAGGTAGTTCTGGGATCTGTCAAGTGAAGGGTGTATTCAGATGTAGATACAGTGCCTGTTGTCGTCCACTCCATATCATCAGTTAACCAGAAATACATGATGCGGGATCCTCATCTAGAAACGGAATAACAACAGGAGGAAAGAAATTCTCACGATATCGGATACGTACAATTCGCAACCCTTCGACGTAAGAAGTTCCTAACGCCGAGCCCCTAAGCAAGTATTCCTCTAAACGACGCTGGGGTCTGAACAAATTGAGATATCAAAGACGAAGCTCTGTGCTTGCAGTCTTTTTAGACTCTTCCTCGAAAGAATATCGCACGCAGGTCCCTCTCTAAGCTGTTAAACCGTTATGCGACTGCGATAATGGTGGTGATGTAGTGTAGAGTACAGGTAAGCTTCAGGTCCGACAACTAGAAAGACGTAAAATGGATGATTCCCAACTTCATATGAATCTCCACCGATATTACGGGCGTATTAGTAGAGTTTATCCTTCAAATTGTCTCCTAAGATGGTACAAGCCCCTTCAAGGTCAGTCCGACAAACGTGGGAGAGGAAGAAATCAAAACGATCCAAGGGCGTGGCGAGGGGAATGGAGAAAGGAGTTGAAACACGTCGTAAGCGACTTGAGAAGTAGAATACTACTCCGAGATACGCATAGTCGAAAGGGCGGTCGGCCGATACACTACACTAAACGTGATGGCGATATATCTGTGTCGGATAGATCAAGACGACGACGACATTTGTGTCTGATGGCAATCAGGGACTTTTACAGAAGTGGATGTTGGTTTGGACTTGACAGCTAAGGTAGGTAGGTAAAATCGCGAAGAGAAAGTTCAAGGGTAAGAAGAGCCTGAAAGACTACACTAGCGCTAAAATGGGCTGAGCTTCGGGGACTATAGACCCACTATTGAAGGCTCTAATGAATGAGGCTGCAGGCAAGCACGGGCTGCACGGGCAAGCACGGGGCACGGTCTTTTAGCGCTGGGAAGATACGAAGGTACTTTAGGTACTTAATCGGTGCATGCCAACTCACGTGCATTTAGAGCTTGTTAGCGGCCAGGCCAGATTGCATCTGCGCAACCTTGAGCGCTAGCACTTTTCTGGAGACAGGCGTATGGTCCCTTAACATTTACTGGGAAATCTGGCCGTATTCATCACCACTTCCACCTCTAAACCTCCCAACTACGCAGCGACAATTGAAGCACCTTCTATCTTACACAGCATTGACGGCGACGAGATCTCTCTCTCACTTTCTCCCGATCCATCAATTGCGATTCTCTTCAAAGCTACCTACCCACAATGTCAGAAATACAAGATATCCTCGAAATCCCCAAGGACTTCATCAAGGATGGCACGCAGTTCTTGACGCGGTGTACTAAGCGTACGTATATCCCCTCTCTCTGTTCCTATTCACGTCTTCATATGTCCAAGGACTCCCACGAAGTTGGTTCCTCGGAAGCAGAACGCGCCAAGTGGAAGGCGGCAGGCAAAAGGGGGTACAGAGTTGAGTAAGGGTAGAACGTGGATAAGAGTGCTAACGAATTTATTTCATAGCGGACAAGCGAGAGTTCATCCAGATTAGCAAAGCTGTCGGTGTTGGTTTCCTAGTCATGGGCGCAATTGGCTACCTAATAAAACTAAGTACGTCCTCACTCCCTCGAATTCAGGAACAACAGAACCGTTGCTAATATTCTCGCTACAGTTCACATCCCCGTCAACAACATTCTGGTCGGCGCGGCATAAAATAATACCCAGATGAATAAGTGTCGTCATGAGTAAGGGTGAACGAGAAGGCCGTGATTAGGATGGGGGATTAGGGGGAATATGGCGGAGAAAAGGAGAGACCAAAAAAGCACCTTTAATACCATGCTGCGAAATATCGACAATGGTGTGATCTCATACGATGTACGATTCCTTTCTGCAGCGGGAGCTCGAGGAAAAATAATTCGTCTCACTCGATTATTAAGGGGGGAACGTGAGGTACAAGGCGACTGGGTGCATTTCTGTATTCTCCCATGTCGGGATCTCTAGATGATTGTACAAAATTGCATCTCAATCTAACCAAAAAGGAACGAGGATCTGAAAGATATGTCATGACGCCATGGTACGCGATATCCACACCATTTCCCTAACGCCTGAATAGCTAGTGCCAGAAGTCCGTAAGTCGGGGGTCGGTGTCCAGCAAATCGTTGAAATAAACCAGCCGAACCAAAGTCATCCGTCATCACTAATTAGGGAGACATTATCCCTATCAAAATAGTCGGTCTCTCCCATACTCTTCACCGGGATTTCCTTAATCAAAAATCTCATCATCCTCGTCGTCTACGTAACCTTCATCTTCGTCATCATCCGAGTCATATCGGGAGGGCCTACGACCGGGAGCCAGCGGTTTAAGCTTCTCTTCATATCCTGTCCCCATCCGGGGCTCGCCTTCGTCCAACGAAAACTCGTTATATGAATGTACCGTAACCGTGCCGAGGGAACTGTCCCAGCCGTTCAGTGATGATGCTATTGTCCCATTAGCGGTTTTCCTCTTCTTCCATATTATATATTCACTGGAATCAACCTTACCGGCAATGAAAGGAGCGGTGGGATGCCAGCTCGCATCCCTCACAATGGTAGACCAACCAGGCAGCCCGCCGTTGTAGAACTGGCGATACGTGGAACCGCGGCGTGGCGTCGTGCGCGCTTGCGATGTAGTAGCCTTGACATCGACAATACCCGCGATCGTTGCATCCATGTTATATATGTATACCTTGCCATCGTGGCTACCTGAGTACACATATCGCGAGTTGGTGCTTCCCGGAGGCGAAAAGTGGCATCGGATCAATGTCCGTAGCACCTTATGGCCGCGGAATGTGACGAGAGAGTTGTCGTTCGGGTGTGGGAACCACTGCGAGTCGTCAAATCGACCCCACCGGTAGTCAAACTCGCTATAGCGGGTGTGCTGCCGAGGATTCAGCTCTTCAAATTGAGCCGTCGTGTACATCATCTTCAGATCCCATAGCTTCATGCTCTGGTCCTTACCATTACTGAGCAGGTATCGACCATCATTCTTGCTGTCGAGGTATGTGAGTCCTTCAATGTGACCTACGAAAGCGCCAGCCTCGCGCCCATCGCCCATGCTCCGTCGATCCCACACTTTGATTGTAGTGTCGTCGCTACCCGAATAGAGGATGTGTGGAGAGGATTTATCAGCGAAGCACACAGCGTTGACGTCGTCATCATGACCCTCGATCGTATGAAGGACTCTTCGCGACTCAATGTCATAGACCACGATAGAATTTGCATTAGTTCCCGCCACAAGCTCACGCCCGTCGCCCGAGAATCGAATCGAGAAAATACCAAACCCGCCGCGCCAGCCTATTCTTCCATGCTCTGACAAACTCAGCATGTAAGGATCTCCCGTATCATTCGGGTCGGTCGGCGCTAGGCAGACATTGCTCTGAATCGAGGTGTATGCCAGCCACTTATTATCCGGACTTAAGGACGCATCCGTCAAGGTCCAAGAACCGAACGTGAAGGGCACAGTCTTATAATGCCGCCAATTGTACGGATTGGAAGTATCGTACATTCGAACCTTCATATCCTTAACGCAGGCGAAGAAGAAATTGCCATCGTCTGAGAATTGGCCAGAGTAGACGTTTTCGTCGTAGTTGATAATCATCTCGGCGTCCGAACTGGGTATCATTGACTGCGCCATTACTCCTTGATTGATCTTACGAGTTGCTCTGTTCCCTATACCCAGCTCACGGTCTAATATCCGACGGGCTAATTGCTTCTTGGTATTGATAGGAGAGTAGATGTCGTTTGCGCCAAAAGTTCCAGAATCCATCAGCGCCCTTCCCGTCTCACTCGGGACCTTCGGAAACCTGTCAGGGTCTAAGCCGCGTGGCCGTCTGCGGTAGCCGAAGTGGAAGTCATCTTCAGCTTCGTCGTCGCCTTCGCCGAATACCAAATGACCGAGGTTCGATCTTCGAAGGAAGTCGAATACTTGGCGTCGTGATAACAGGCCAGTGCGACGACCTGTAGATGTAGGTAGCTAGGGTTAGAGCACAAGAGATCAAGGTGTATAGTGTAGGGACGCACTACTTATTAAGTTGATCAGACGCTGTTGTACAGCAAGTCGTTCGGCATCGGGCGATTGTGAACCTTCTCCGTTGCCAGTCTCTTCATCATCATCATCATCGTCCTCTTCCTCCTCCACCTGTACTAGGAAGCCAATGTTACCCTCTTCGGCATCTGTGTACTTGTGTGTTAGCTGTGTGTTCCCCCCTAACTAGGTCGTAGGCCTTGCGGACCGTGAAACTCGTCCTCT
This sequence comes from Hypoxylon sp. FL0890, assembly GCA_022497025.1. Taxonomy (NCBI): domain Eukaryota; kingdom Fungi; phylum Ascomycota; class Sordariomycetes; order Xylariales; family Hypoxylaceae; genus Hypoxylon; species Hypoxylon sp. FL0890. Next base: position 175,573 of record MU386552.1, on the reverse strand, counting down.
TCTTCGAACACGTCGTGTTCCATATCATCCTCATCTAATTCTTCTTCGACATCTTCGTAGTCGGGGTCATGTTCGTCCTCTTCACTGTCTTCAGCATCGACATTATATTCAGGAAAATGCCCCCCGATATTCTCTGAGGATCTTGAACTACTCATCGCGCCTAGACCGTATGTTCCGACTTAGCCAAGCACTTATCGATATTACGATTTGGTTGAAAGTCGCCTGACAGCTTATACGTAAGTACCTAGTTCGGGTGGTCGGCTGAAGTGTTGGAAAGCGGAAGATAAACAGCGTCAGTAGAAATTAAATGCGATTGATAATCAGGACCTGCCACAATACTGTCGCATCAATGTACGTTCCAAAAAACTAATATGACGACACCGGAATTCCGAAAGCTTTAACATCGATTTGATTGAAATGTTTGGCGGGGTGCTTGATAAGGTACGCCTAAGCTCGCTCTATCGTCACTGTCAAGCCAAGGACATCATCGGCTTTTACGACGGACTTAAGAGGGACTTGCCGGCGTTCCTTTCATTCTCCACTAAGCCAAAAGCCAACTCAAGTCACTTCGAAGAAGCGAACCTGGGATATCAGAATGGGGATGTAATTGGCAGTATTCGCAGTAGCCACGTAAATTATAATTTAACCATACTACTAGGTAGGCTTGTGTACATACGTAATCGTTCTCTTTTAATCTTGCCGCCCAAGTGCCAATTTCGTCGATAGACATGGGTGGATGAACTAAGAAGGATTTCTTGCTTTACGTAGAATTGATAGACATTGATTAAAATCTTAAAATACCCCGGTTTGAAACAGTAATTGGAACATCGAAATGGGGCCTATTATACTGATAATGTTTTATATCTTGGTTGTGATCGCCTTTATCTACATTATAAATTGAGACCAATGGCGATTCATATAATCCGCAGTCTCTTATAATCAGCCGGGCTGGGGAACACAAAAACCTTCCAACTTCTTCCTCCTTCTAGGTCACAGCTACACCATCTCACCAACTCAATGTTTGCTATATATCTTACAACAATGACCAGCTCAGTATTACACCATGGCAGGCGAAGGTGCTTATAGTTATCCGCTTAGTCTATCATCTTCATCCTCATTCTTCATCATCCTTACAAAGCCATTACTTAGTATAGAAGGATATCTACGGCATCCCCTCCATCACCAGTAACCATGGAGCCTCATGAGAAACTTCTCGCCTGGGCCACAAGCCAAGGTGTCAAACTCACTGGCATTGCCCCAAAGCGGATTCCGGGGCGAGGCATTGGCCTCATTGCGACTCGGGCGATTAACGTCTGTCTTAACATTTCTACCCCTGAAGCCACTGATGACTAATACACTTGGCAGCCCGAGGAGGTTGTGCTCGAGGTACCTACGGCTTGTCTCCGCAGCATAGACACAGCCCGCAAGCCCGTAATTCGCCATCTTCCGAAGTCTGTCTCGGTACACGGTCTGCTGGCTGCCGATCTAGCCCTAGACTCATCCTCCAAGTACGCAGTCTGGAATGCCGTATGTCCGGGCCCGGAAGACTTCAATGGCATGCCGTTAGTCTGGCCCAAACAGCTACGGGCGCTTCTACCGCTAGCGGCGCGAGAACTCCTCGCAAAACAGGAAGCTAAGCTCGTCCGCGACTGGGCCGCCGTATCAGCGGCGTTCCCGCAGCAGCTGGATGAGGCGAGGTATAGATACGCGTGGATGTTGGTCAACACGCGCACTTTCTACTACGTGAATGCAAGGCTGAAGAGGAGGACTAAGGACGATCACATGTGCCTCCAGCCTGTGGCGGACCTATTTAACCACGGCGATGAAGGATGCAATGTGGCTTTCGATCACGAGGGGTTTACAATCAAGACTACCAAGGCGTACGCAAGAGGTGAAGAGGTCAAAATCTGTTATGGTAGGCATAGTGGGGATTTCTTGCTCGTCGAGTATGGATTCGTTATGGACGATAATTGCTGGGACGAGCTTCTTCTCGATGGTGTGCTCCTCCCGCGGCTCAGCGCCCGGCAAAAGGAGAAGTTAGAGGAGGTTGGATTTCTGGGGAAGTATGTCTTGGATAGAGAAACAGTCTGCTACAGGACTCAGGTGGCTGTAAGGCTGTTATGCTGTGGATTTAGGGAGTGGAGAAGGTTCGTGGATGGAATCGATGATGGCGAGCGCAGTCAGCAGGGAGCTGATCAGTTAATCTTGGAGCTTCTAAGGGAGCAAAGGCAGATTGCCGAAAAGACGATTTCCGAGGTTGAAGCCCTGACTGTCGGCGATCAGCAGCAGAGGGAGGTACTGATTAAGAGATGGAGACAAATTCGAGATCTGGTTGATGCGAATATTGTGCGCCTCGAGAGGAACCATAGTTAGACGACCGAAAATAGAATGACTGGTCCCAACTTGATTAATTAAAACTGGATTATTGGGTTTTGATAGGAGTTTATGACAGTATACAAGATACCGGTACACTGCAAATCAGAAGGTCAACTTGCGCCCAACTTTCCCCCAAACGCCTTATGATGCCCCTTAGACCGACCTCCCACATTTTTGGTTTGTCTCCCGCTCTAGTATCTTAAAATACAACGACAATCCGTAAATCGCAGCACCTAAAACGTTCAAGTATCAGAATTTGATGGTAAACCCGACTCTCTCCTCATAGCCTCCTTCCTCGCCTTTGCTTCTTCGGCATTAAGGGAGTCCTGTCGTAACATTTCCTCCTTACGTTTCGTCTCGGCTTCTTTCTGTACTATCCATACTATTATCATATTAGTATGTGCACGTATATGTGCCCCGCTGGCGCCATCCACAGCGATCTCTCCCTTGCGCGCAATATGAGATTGAGGGTACCCAGGGGGTTCGGGTTGTAAAAGGAGAGTTAGACTCTGGACATACTCGGTTTGTTTGATTTCGAGTACTCTTTGAGCTGGGTGACGAAGTCATCAAACTCTTTCTGCTTCTCGTATCGCCGCTCCAGACTCTTCTTCTGCAGCTCCGGGTTGTACTTCTTGAAGAGCTCCTCGTCGGTCGGCTGCACCCACATGACGAGTGCCGGCCCGCCTACGCATACTGCTCCTCCGCTAAAGATAGAATGGGGACGTTAGTCTGCTTATCCGGCCGTGTGGCGCTTCATGCTAATGTTGGTAGATTCATATTTTTGGAAGATGGATCGACCAGGTGAGTATTTAAAGCGCGCTTACTTACACAACCAACATCTTGAGCCATGTCCCGAGTCTCCCTGACCTAGCCGCCATCTTGGTACTTTCTGTAGCCCTTTTTTGGGGGGGACCTGTTGGTTGGCGCAAGTGAATGGGATGGAGTTTTCGCCTTCGGATACTAGCCGACGATCAATGACGAAAGTTGATTGTTTAGGGTACTGCCTTACATAATTTGATGTGGCTGGCAGACTGGCAGACTGGCGGATTGTGGCTTTGAGCGGATATCACAAATCAGTTCCATTCCATTGGGCCGCGGGGTTGATGTTTCATCCCCACATCCTGGTCACACGTGAACCTCTTGTGCTAAGGGTGAATTTAATGCTTTGATTCAAGCCCTATGGTAATTATCCCCTTACCTACACCGAGGATACTATATACATGTTGCGATATCGGGCCTCATGAAGGCCTTAGGAAACATCCTAAAATAAAAATATGTTTGCTTTTCTCGATGATTGTCTGATGTTTCAAGCTGTCTAACCCCACGGCTTCGATGCGGGACCCCAACTTTTCTTGCATTTCCCAGTGGCTCGGGTTTATCTGTTAGCGCTTCCATTTGTGTCCTAACGCAGATCGATGTATCGTAGAACAAGTGGCCTCGTCTTGTGTGATCGTGTTATTGTATGTAGGTGCTGGAATAGGTGAAACGACAAGGAGAAATGAAGTTGATGTGCCGCAAAAACGTGCGTTTAATGAATGGTAACAACATATTCGTCTCGTAGACTCTTGCATGTCTGAAATTTCCTACTGTGGCTATAGAGTATCCAATTGGTATTTGTCCATTCCAATCTGTTCACAGGGCCGGGTCCTCCCTCTGCGTTGTTATTTTCATTTTTCATTATCTAGGAGGTGGATGAAACCTAAGCGTCAAGCAAGAACAAGCACAATCTTTTCCTGCTTGAAAAGATTTTATTCCGTAAATCTGTTAACCAGGTCATAATACACTAGATTAAGGAAAAGTAACCCTGAATTATTTCGCATATACTAACAATTTTCGCATTCCATAATGGCCAAGTGCCACTTGAGATACTTGAGCGTCACCCGGTTGCTGGCATTCATGTTGAGAGTGGATATGATGGTTCATGCTAACAGGGGGCAGGTTAAGGCTGGCTTCATTATGTGAGGTACCCGAAGGGCTTGATTCACCAATCAAATGCTGTGAGTCCCTCAGCCCCTGTTAGTTCTGATACTGTGACTATGACGGTAGCTACATCCATGTAGCGTGTCTTCGGATGCCACGAATCAATTTCCACGTCTGGAACATGGGCAGCTCTTACAATTCCGTACACAGGAGTTGCAGATTCGATGAGCATCTTGAAATAAGGTTTTAAATAAAATTACTCTCATGTTGCATGCAGGCCTACATACATGTAAGTGTTTGTAGGTTACCAAGCAGCCCAAGCTGCAAGCGCTGGATACATTTGTGTATCCATCCTTGTTTTATCTTTAGAACACGTTAAGGGAGGATGGGTGGCTGATATTGTTAAAACCGGTCAAAGTTAGACATTCATCATTGCTTTAAGCACTGCTCATACAATACACATCTTACTTTTGTCAATAATAGATACATGTACCTACCTATATATCTCGATGGGCTGTGTAAGTGAGCAGTAACAAAAAAAAATAAGACGAATGGACAGGAGGCTGTGAAACAATCCATTCTCAGGCCTCCCGGATTCTCTTGGCACTGCACCAAGTCCGAGTATCCGTCGAATAATCTGCGGTGATCAGCTGTGTCGTACAAATACAGGTCACATTGAAGTAACTTCATCAATCAAAACAATGCGCTAGATACATGCTTAAACTTAGCTGTTTAGCGCGTGGACAATCCCACCCGCACTTCGCATAGGTTAGCCGGCCCACCTGCTATTTGCTTAGGAGGGCAGGAGGGGCAGTCACGACGCAACTGGACTGCAGTTTACTTTACATCCATAGTACCTTAGGTACCTACCTAGGTAGGTACATTTTATTATTAGGATCCTCAAGGGTCCAGTTGTACCCGACCTGCCGACTCACCTCGACTTCACTTTTCTAACCAATTCCTACAAGATCGTCCTCAACCTTCATACCTTTTTTTTCTTCCGCCTTCTGCAGAGCAGACATAATAGTAATAGGGACTGGAAAGGTCATGATTGTTATTCACCAACTTGTGTGTTGACCTCACTGCGTTCCTTTCATTATCCACCTGTTCGCCATTCACATCATTGTTGGATCATCAGCAAAGCTTCACCGTTCCGTTCTCTTTCTTCGATCCTTCTGATATACTTTGTTACCAAGCCCGAAACCGCCTTATTGTATACGACACTCTACATGCATAGGGCCTGTCAATTGTGACTGAAGAACCGCAGCGCTGCGACTTATATGCACACCTTCATACGATGTTGTAGCATCGCCTTTTTACTCGCGACTCTCCCGAACATATCTCATCACTGTCTGGCGTCATCACTACGTTAAACTTTAAGCGAACCGACTCCCTATTTTCGCATGCCACTGACAGCCTGTGCGGTGTCATCCATAGAAAGTTCGAGCCTGCAGCGCGTCTCGGACAAGACTTATTAGCCAATTCCGAGCCTAAACTCGCCGTGTTTCTGCATATATTGGCCTGCCAAAACCAACGATCATTACTGAGCCGAAACGCTGAGATACCAAATACGATTCACGACTTACCACCCTTGCGACAGCTTTCAGCCTTGTCTCGTGCTAGACTTTCTATTGTCAGATATACCTTCACCCGATTCTGCGTCGCTTGTTGAATTTGGTCTCATACTGTGGTTAAGAAGAGTAAGGACCGTGCGGAAGGGGAGGCTTGGCAGTGTCAGAGATTGTCCAGTAAAACTTTCGACGCATCCTCGTGCGGCATTCTGAACTAGCAAGTGTAAGACCATCAATTTTATTGCTGCAGACATGGCATACAACGGCGGATATCAAGATCAACAGCGTCCTTACGCTGGACCAGCAGCGAGAGCCCCTCGCGGGCCTCCTGGACCGCCTCGAGAAGCTTATCCCCAGGGCCAACAACAATATGACCAATACCAAGATGGTTACGATTACGGATACGATGAATATGATAAATCTTACCAACAAGACTACGGCCCGCCGCCTCAAGATTACGGAAGGCGACCGCCACCGCCGAATCAAGGTTACCCGCCGCAGGACATGTATGGCCCTGTTAGAGGAGGTAGGCCACCTCCCGGTGCTGGAGGAAGAGGGGGACCGATGCGCGGCGCTCCTTTCCCACGTGGTGGTGGTCATCCTGGTCCTGGCAGAGGTTATCCGCCTCCTGGTAGAGGTGGTCGGCCAGGCCCTCCGGATCGATCGATCCCTTCGGACCCTAGTGGTGAGGATTTCAAGTATGACATGGTTAGAGACTACTGCTAATTTCAATAGCGAACCGCCGTGCGCCTCCCATGACAAGCCCGAACGAGCAAGATTTCGGCAGTCCATTCCCTGTATTTCCCGGTCATAATCGAAGGACTGACTTAGACGAGGAGACTGATATCATGAATCGGATGGGAGGGATGGATATAAACGGGGGAAGGCCCGGCATGCCTCCCAAAAATAGTTCTGGTCCGGCAAGAGGGCCAGGGCCAGGACCAGGACCAAGGAGAGCACCGACTATGGATGACTATGGGCGTCCATCTATAGACAGTCAAAGGGGCGGACGAGGACCTCCTCCACAAGGATATCCTGACCCAAGACGAGGTCCACCGCCTGACCAAGGTTATGGTTACCAAGATGATGGGTATGGTCCCCCAATGTCACCTACGAGAGACGGATACGGCCCGCCGGGTAGAAGCATGACGATGCCCGCAAATAACGAATATATGCGCGATGCTATGCCGCCGCCGCCGCCACGTGTGGACAGTGCCCCATACAATGGTCTAGGTGGTCGCAACCCACCTCCTCTGCGTCCTTCTACAGCTTCAGGCAATCGGCCGCCACCTCAGAGGATGTATCCCGATCAAGGACCCCCGGGACAATACAATAATGGTTCGCTACAACCGCCTGGATGGAACGAGGAGCCAGACCGTACTTCTTTTGGTGACTTTTACGATTCATATTATGACCAAAGAGGAAGTGGTGAGCAATACCCTCCTAACAACCAATTCCGCGAGGAAATCCCCGATTTCGATGCGGTTCCATCGCAAGGTCCCCGGGAATCGTTCGACCAGCACATGCGTCCCGGCCAGCCCGGAATGCCTCAGCCCGGTCCTGCGCGCCAGCCCGAAATGTCGAGGGCCAAGTCACAGCCCAACTTACGCGAGCCGCAAGCGGCTGTTTTCGAGATGGCTGGCGACATGCCACCAGTACCACCCGGCGGTTTCCAGGCGTATAAACCGCCTACCGCTGGTCCAGGTCTACCTAGCACACCAAATGCCCCGAGACGTAGTTCGCAGGGGACCCCGCAGAGCGGACCGGGCTCTGGGCACCCGGCACCTATCAGGCCTGGACTAATGCCGAATTCGATGGTAAATCTGAACGAAAAGCCTGCCCCTGTTCGTAACTATAGCGGTGGCACGCCTCCTGCGGCTGCTGGAGCACAGGGCCGAACACCGCCACCTCCGCAGAATGGACGGCCACCTTCTGTCACTGAAAAGGTTCCCGTAACACCCGAAGATTTAGAGCGCTTACGCAATATTATCAAGAGCGATCCGAACGATCAGCAATCTGCTCTCACACTTGCGAAGAAGTTAGTGGAAGCAGCGGATGTTCTAGTTCCGAGGCTACCCGATCCCAAAGCGAGAGCTAGGTCTCGCGAGCGCTACGTGATGGACGCGCATAAAATTCTGAAGAAACTTGTCAGTGCGCAAAACCCCGACGCTATGTTTTTCCTAGCCGATTGCATGGGCCGTGGTGTTCTGGGTGAAACAGATAACAAGGAAGCCTTCACTCTCTACCAATCTGCTGCAAAACTAGGACACGCCGCAGCAGCTTATCGGACAGCCGTCTGCTGCGAACTTGGAAATGATGAAGGAGGCGGTACACGCAAGGATCCGCTGAAAGCGATTCAGTGGTATAAGCGCGCTGCAACACTCGGCGATACCCCCGCTATGTATAAGGTTGGAATGATCATGCTCAAAGGACTGCTTGGTCAGCCTAAGAACCCGCGGGAAGCTGTTGGATGGTTAAAGCGAGCGGCCGAGCGAGCAGACGCTGAAAATCCCCATGCGTTACATGAATTAGGGCTTCTTTACGAGTCAGCACAGCCAAATGATGCCATTGTACGAGACGAAGCGTATGCCCTACAATTATTTGAGCAAGCGGCTCAGCTTGGATACAAATTCAGTCAGTTTAGAATGGGATGCGCGTACGAATACGGCCTCATGGGATGTCCCATCGACCCACGCTTATCGATCATGTGGTATAGCCGAGCTGCCACGCAGGAAGAACATCAGTCCGAGCTGGCTCTCAGTGGGTGGTATTTGACAGGGAGCGACGGTGTTTTGCAACAAAGCGACACCGAGGCATATTTGTGGGCTAGAAAAGCAGCTCAGGCTGGATTGGCGAAGGCGGAGTATGCGATGGGATACTTTACTGAAGTTGGGATTGGTGTGACTGCGAATCTGGAGGATGCAAAACGCTGGTACTGGAGAGCAGCAAGTGAGTTCACCCAGAGCACCTTACATCTGAGCTCATAACGGTAGGAAACCCGGAAAGCTGACAATGATATAGGCCAGGATTTCCCCAAAGCCCGCGAACGACTAGAAGATCTAAAGCGATCTGGCAGGAACGGCCCTCGCCAACGTGAACGTATTTCCCGAAGCAAGATCGGTAAACAACAAGAGGGCGAGTGTTCCGTGATGTAGAATGCTCGGACCACGGCTGCAGAACTTATGATCGATCAACGTGGAAACGAGCAACAACTTTTGTGCACAACTTCATCTCTTTCAGGCTCAACACTGTACCAGCCGATGGCCAAGGCGACGATCCAGTCAAAGCTGGAAGATCCATTTATAGATTGATCAGATGGGCTAATTAGAACCTATATAATGGGTAATACGTCCAGGAGTCAATCGAAAGTTATTTTCGGGGTCGCATGCCTAATTGAGTGAATATTGCAGCCTCATGGCCCCGGTAGATGGAAAAGGGAAATGCCGAGTTTAGTGTGTTCAAGATACCAAGAGTTCTACTCGATAGAAAGGATTTATACCCCTGAGTTGGACAGTTAGTTTGGTTGCAAGCTCTTTTACGGGCTTGGAGCCATAGGAGATAGTCCAGGAATAAATTGCTTTCTTGCAATAACGTATGCTGTCTTTTTACGTTAGCAAATGACTGGCGTTGATATCAATAGTTTCAAACCGGGTGGTCGTTGTGCTGTCATTGGGTAATTTTAACAGAGACCGCCTTCCAACCCGACAACGATTGGTAGTAGGTCTGCCGCTAGATCACATACGTAAGTGTGGTTAAGATCATCGCGATGGTTTGGAGGGAGCCAATCGATTAGCAACTTGATTGGTAGATCAAACTGCAGTCAACATATCTTCGTAGTTCATTGAGGCTTCGCGATCAATAGGTACCTAGTCCACCAATAATATGAAGGCTCGGCCTGGTCGTGTCCACAGTCCGATGCTTACAATATAGCAAAAGCTGCCTCATCAGGGGAGAAATAATCAAGATGTGGACGTAGCTTGACATCTCTCGTGAGGAAAGAGGAAGTAACCCACATTACCTCCATGATATCTTCATCTTATCAGTTTCATATTGTTGTATACCCCTGAAACGAAATTATCACAGCTTATTGATAATGTTGTTGGGTTATTTATCATCTCCCTTATAGATCTAGCATAATTCCCCCACGGGGCCAATCTTGACACCAGGGCTGCGGGGCTGGGCCGCCGGAGATCTGGTTTCTGGCTTCAAATGAGAGCTCCCCAGACCGTAGCCCTTTATGTTAAGCCCCGAACCTCCAACTCTGAGTTAAGAATCGACCTAATATTCTCCTCGGGTGCTTCCTGTGTGGCTCATTCCGTTATTTTGCTTTAGGCTTGCCATAATCGTCCCTCCTCAGGACCAGGCTCTTTCCCGAGTTCCCACATAATTGTTCTCGCTGACGCTGGCCCATCTCGCATTGGGCCACAGAATCGCCTTCTCAATATAGGTACCTATAGCTCTCGGCCGAGGTTACACAGGAATGTGGCAGTAGAACGAAGGAAAAGCCAGAATAAGCTGCCGCCCGGCCAGTTAGTGGGGGAGCGCCGCCGAATAATACATCTCATCAGATAAAATCAGGGATGCTACGTGCCGTAGTACGTACTGAGCCACACATCTTCGCTTCCGGATGCTCTAAAACTTCTCCAATGTGGCTGAGAGTTTCAATGGATGCCTAACCTTGAGGACATGTATTGGGCATCGTCGTTCGTCCAGAAGAAAAAGGCACTCAGAACATGAAGTACAGTGCCCACAACAGTACATGCTGTTCTTCTACTTGTGTGTCAACGTGGCCGACTCGGTTTGAAGTATGTGGCTCTTTACAGTAGGTGACCCATAGTTAATGCGATATTGCGAATGGATGACCTTGGGAAGGCTGTCGGCCGCAACAAGCTCATTGAGGTACGTACCTAACCAGTACAGAAGACGATAGCTTGAAAGCCCTTGTGCAAAGAAGTTCCGGGAGCGGGAGCTAAGGGGAAGAAATGAGATCCGCGATCAAGGGGTAAAATAAGATTCGTCCTTTAACATTAAATCGACATGAAGACGCGATCGTGTGAGTCAACTCGGCCTACTACAACATATACCGCCAACGCCATGGCTATTATTAGTCACATGGTACATATACTACATACCTTCCCCCAATTTTATGTCGGCGATTGGCCCTACGTGCAAAGTTTCCATAAAGAATGGGTACAGGAAGATAGATGTGGTCAGGGTTGAATGGGTTTATAGATTGGGAGCACGGTTCCGCACCCATACTTCAACTATCCACGATCATTCCCAACAGACAGAATATTGGATCTTCCGTCAACGCTCATATCGCATCTAGGACATCGCCACGTCTTGCTCGCGTGGCATTAACAGCCAGATGGGATCTCGTGAACCTGTTATGATGACAAGGCAACCAAGAAGCAGAGCCTCAATGTATCCTGGATCGACTCTTGGGCACTAATCAGGCGAATCGCAAATGCGTTCTTCCCATGATTAAAACATTCTCAAGGCTTATTTCTTATTTCAACCACCTCCACGACCTCAAAAACTAAACCGGGTGCACTCCTGGCAGTAACTAGATTTATTTGAAATCTTGACATTGTTCTAATCATATTGTTAACAGAAGTCGACTTTGATGGACATCTCATATTCGCGCCACTGTATATCGAAGGGAATCTATAGCCATGAATTCTTAGACTGTCATATACCATTTCTCATACACCGGAGGCCACCCCCTCTTCTAATCCTTCGTTGCTTTGACTCTACAACTTTCGAAGCGCACGGATAGTGTTAGCAGAGCGTCTTGGCTACCTAGTGAGCAGGATTTAAAAGTCATGGGCTGTAAGTGGTTTCAATCGAGTTGACTTCCACATTTTGTCTCGGATTCACCCTTTGATTTCGTTGACTGAACTCATCGGCTAACATCAACCCAGCCAACTTCGCCCGTTTAGTGAACGAATCCTGCCGACTATCCTATCGTGTCCCCAAGACATCTAACGAGAAACTAGAGCATGACCTTGCTCCAATAGATAATGTATACCATAAGAATACCAAGTCGCCTGCCACCCAGGACGAGCACAGACTAGAGGTTCCGGGGAAGCTTGGAGGCCGAGATGATTTCTTCACTACGGGCAAGGCCTTCCAAAGAGAAGACAATGGTGATGATATCCCCAATGACGGAAAGATCCTCGAAGAGATTTTCCAACTGGTAAGCTACCTACCATCAAAGACACATGTTAATATTACCCCTTATTCGACCTCGAGCTAACCATTGATTCCCAAGCCCAAGCCAGCCTCCACCCCCAAGTCTGATATTAAGATTGACTTCATAGGGGATGTTGCCAATGATAACGAGTCAATTTACATTACTACTGAGAGACATGAGGCTGAAACGTTGAAATTAGATTTTGACAAGTCCGATGACAACGGTGATGGGCAGCCAATGCCGCTGACCTGGATAGGCAAAGACACGCCTAGCCCCAGCGGCGAGAGGGTTGACTCTAAGGAGAATAACACGCATGGAAGGAGTGCGGCCCAGGATAATGCATTAATTTCTGGATTGACCCCGAACCACAGGGGTTTATCAGAGCAAACTGCCCTCGATGGGCATGATACAGACACCGAGACCCATAACGATGTAACTGATCTTGACAAAGTTAACTTTAAGCCTAACTTGAACATCGGCGATACTCTGGGGCGTGTAGGCCCTGAACTCCAACATGCCCCTTTATATCGCTGTAAGACACGAGCAGAATCCATCAACAGTATCTATCTTCACGTCAGATCTCAGGAAACGATTTACCGGTGGGAACCGGAATCTGTGATCACGTTTAACATAAACTGCTGCAGCTTCCCCAACTCCGTCTACGCCAGGCGCGCCGCTGCGTGTCTTGAAAGTGCAGCTGAGAACTGGAATAAGGGCAATATTGGCGTACGATTCGAAAGAGTTCCTGATGATACACCAGCAGTCTTCCAACTGGCATACTCGTCCTTCCACCGACGCGATTCTCATTGCCTAGCAGACTCTTTCTTTCCCGGCGATTCTTGGCATCAACAGCACTTATGTGTATACGGCCCAGCCTTCAACAAAGTGAAGGGGAACTATGACTGGTTGACTAATATATTTTGCCATGAACTCGGGCACATCCTTGGCCTCCGGCACGAGTTCGCGGGCACAAAGGAACTGGATGAACCATCAATACAGTCGGGGGAAGACAATGATTCCTCGATTATGAACTACTTCGAGGATCTGGGTGAAATGCGTATCCAGGAGTCCGACTACTCCGAGGTGAAGCGCTTCTACAAGTCTCAAGGCGAATATGGTCGATTCAGAATTGTTGATGTGGTCCCGAGATGCTTCACTCCCCTGTCGCGGCCGTTGCAATTCCAGTTGCAGCGTAGCACTTTCAACTTGGGTTGCCCATCGTAAGTCTGCAGCCCACTCTGCTCCTACTTCAATTTGTTTTCATGTGACTGACCGAATAACTTCAATGGCAGGCGGCAAAGCTGGTGAAGACGTCGTTTCTAGCCCAAGCAGACCCAGTTTTCCCTAAATACCTACCTAGGTACACATATGAACTCCCCCGGAAGAGGAAAGGAAGTGCCTCGACCTAGAATAGAAGACGCAAAGTTGGCTTGATTGCATACATCAATGAAATAGCATTAGAGAAATGTGCATACCTTCCATAGCAGGTTTTTGGTTTTTTGTCTTTCTCCTTTTCTCCCAACTACGTTAACTCTTAACCCTAATTTCGTTGAAGTCTTTCCGAGATGGTTGTCGCTACGAAACGGAAATACACGGTCTGCCTTTCTCTCATGAACGAATCATTTTCATATTCAGTCGAGTCTTATACTTCATGTACGTTATCTAGGTACCTTCACATGATACCCCAAGCCAGACACTCGAACACCCAACCAACAATGCGAATATAGCTGTCAGCATCCCTTCTGGGGATATTCAAGTATTTCATAAACCTGGCAAGGCTAGACTAGTTGCCATTATCGAACATCTCGCACATCTCTTCGCTTACAACTTCGTATAATAGAAGAGATATATCAGGCAGTTATGACCACGCCTCGGTATCGACTGCTTAATATGTAGATTCTTCGAAGGACCCCATACTTGGAACTCTTGCCCCATGGGTCCTTTATGAAAACCATCGATCCTTTAAAGACCATGAATGGCCGCAGAGGACCATGGCTGGGGTCTCTAACGATACTAAGCTGACTAAAGGCTTCATCTGGAATCTAGTATCCTCAACTCGATTTACGTTACCAAATAACTAAATGTAGACGCGGGGGTCTGCATGAATAGCAGCCATGTAGGCCTGATGACACTTTCGAAAGAAGGCCCTATGTTCGGCACAATATTAGTTGAAGTCGGGTCGAAATTTGACGAATAACTATGGCATTATCTGAAGATTCCAGACTCAATACAAAGGTCATATTCTCAACTTATTGAGGAGCTAATTTATTACTTAGTCTCCGCATCCCTAACCTTTACGTGTCCATAAGCGGTCTCGGAATGAGATGGTCTCGTAAGGAGTCTCCTACCTTGAACTTTCGGGTTTGCCCAACACAAAATTGATCATGGAAGGAATGGACCAGAACGTCACCAACGCAATAGAAAAGGCAGGCCAACACTTATCAAACAAGATTGATACGAAACTTCATGTTGAATACAGCCAAGGCATTGCTTAATGATGTGGTGGTACAAGCAAACCCCTTTTCTCCAAATATATTCGGTCCGGAGTGTCAACAAGAGAACTCCCTACTCGTTCCATCGTCTATGCTCCCCTCGCTTTGAGGCAATACAGCTTGTGAAATATTGGTAGCCCGGAGGCACCTAGTCTATATTTGTGTATTTATGCAATGTCTGCTGCGGACTCCGCATCAAGTCCATCCGCCAGCACTTTTGTATGCAACCATCTTCCATCCCTTGATTCAGGATAACTTCACATGTTCGACATCAACGTTATTTCATGACCCTCGTCTTGACCTGGCTTTTATGACTTGACAGCCTCCTTAACTTTCACGGCTTCTTCTTCGGCGGTAGCGGGTAGCTTCTTCTGGGAGGCGCGGTAGAGGGCGATACGGGTGAGCTGGGTGATTCCGACGCAGCCGAGGAAGAAGTTGACGGCGGCAAGGAGGTAGTTCTTAGGGGTGATGACGAAGCACCACCGCGTCCAGATCAGACCTGTGGCTGTAAGAGCGCCGTTTTGGGTCAACGACAACTTATCGGCGGGTCGCGCAAAGTCCGAGATACCCGCAAGGACTAGAGCCCACTTCATTACCGGCGCCCTGTATTATGAGAACGATCTCGTGGTTAGCAACGATGCGCTCGTGGCACAGATACGCATCGGACAGGCTTACCAGAAGTGGACCGTCTTCAACCCGACGGGACTGTTCCACATGCGCTGGAACCAGCTCTGCGAGGCGGCCTCGCCTGTCGCCGTCGTGCTCGCGAAGCGTCTGCCGGTCTGGGAGAAGTTGGCGCGGAAGACAGCGCGCGATGCGGACTGCTGGAACACCGGCCGGGCGGCGCGGAAGAGGGTAGTTGTGGCAGGCATGTTCCTGAAGGATTCAATCGGTCGAGGTCTGATTAGGAATCGAAGCTTTTGGGAGATGTGATGGCGTGGAGGTTGTAGCGCCTGAGCCTTTGTCGCCTCTTTCCCGTTGACCTTTTCCCTGGCAGTGGTGACAGTCAGGATAAAGAGGAAGTCCGATATTGGGGCAGTTGGGATAAATTTAGTTGGGGCTCCGGAGATAAGATTGGGGGTAAGAATTGGTCAGATTTTTGGGAAGTGACGCAGGGATGCAGGGACGCAGAGACGTTGGGAAGTATTGCACTAATATGCATAATTATTTGTACATATCGGAGTGAAACTTTATGCAAGGCCGACGTCAGTTCATTCATCATCTATCTCAAAGCTCGAAGCTCTTGACAATTTATTGCTGCTCAACCTTCAACGACCAAACCTGACCCGCCATCTTCGGTCGCAACGTGCCAATCGCCAAGATGTCGGCCAAGTATGCTTTCACCAAGACTCTCAAGGAGGTTCGCTTCCTGTTCTGCCATACCGGAGAGGGTAGTGCCGCGACAAGGTGAGCGCGAATTCGAAGACTCCCATACCCATCATACCCATTTGAATGAGAGTAGTGAAGCTAATTATCTGCCTTCTAATATTTAGGACGTTTCTTACCAGAGCATACCCGACGATGAAGAAGAACAACCCATACACGCCCATCCTGCTACGAGAGGCTTCTGGCACATTACCCAAGGTCTATGCGAGATACGGTCCGTCTCTACCGACAACAGTCTACAGCGCAATATACTGACGAATCATGGCGACAGAGTTCGGAAAAGAGAAGAGCAAGTCATTAGAAGGTACAAACGGAAATCCTAGGCTCATATACAGGCGCAAGAAGGATTGTTTGCTGACATATGACGATACAACAGGACTCACAGACAAGCAGATCGAGGATGCTGTCGCGCAATTAGTAAAGAGCGAAGGTGCCGCATGAATACCTATAGACGGAGTCCTTGGGACCGAGCACCCAGCAGTGCTGCTATGTTACCATAATGAAAACCAACCTTGTGAATACCAACCCGCGAATGTGCCACCATCACACGGTCTGTCGTCTTACTATCACTTTTTATACTATGAAGCAGCATAGAATACCCCGATTCCGAACTTTCACTCTACAGCTTACGAACGCCTATATATAGCTGTGCTAATTAGGTCTCAATTATGAGTTTGTCTGCACTTTTGGTAACCACTGTGGACTATCTTACATGGCCTTTTCCCCTCGTTCCAAGCACCTCGACAGGCGCACTGGCTGCAGTCGACGGTTAAGGTATCTGCACTCCATTCTGTGCGAGCCAACAATCACCTTAACGATGCTTAACGGTATCTGGGGTTCCCCCTTTCCCTCTTGTATGAGGGCCAATGGCCAAACTGAACATAATCAACCACTCAAAGTCCATTGCCTTGTTCATTTTTCCCTCCCTCTTTTCGTTCGGGGAGTCTGCGTGAATCCCTAAATGTGCAGCGGATAAAGCCGAGAGATACCTGCATTCTCCTTCATCCTCGGAGTGCGGCCAAATAAGTTGAGGTTTAGTGTCGGCAATTGAGTAACAGGCTGGGTGAATGGCGATGCCTGCAGTGCATTGTGAAGGGGAACAATGAATTAAGATGTCGGTGGAATCTTGACACCTAATACTAAAATCAATCATGTTTTTTTTTTCTTCTTCTCGACTTTTGATAGTGTCCTGGTAATATAAAGTCGCCAAGAGAGTCATGGATGGGCAATAGATGGGACTCTTGTTTGTCGGCGACATGTCGTCATCCAAGACACAAAATCAGCCTCCCTTGCGCTCTTCATCGGGCGGTTCCTTGCGATCTGCTTCCTTCTTCGCAACAGACTTTGCCGAACTGGGACCAGAGGCAACCCGACTCGTTGTCTGAGATGCTCCGCTCGGGGCCTGGCTGGGTGTGTGCTGCGAGTCAGATGTAGGACAGTTGGTAGCCTGCTTCTGAGAATTATCACCAGGCTGCTTATTCTCGCTGTTAGACGCCGCCGATGCAGCGTTGGCAGACTGTTGCTTGCGATAAACCCCCGTCTTTCCTCTGCCTCTACCCCTACTCCTACCCCTACCGCCAGGAGCTGACTGCTTCTCAGAGTTGTCCTCCGGCTTCTTTTTGTCCTCCAGTGCCTTGGGTATGGCTGCTGCTGGGACATTGCTGGGCTGTCGTCCGGATTGGGCCGGGGCTTTGCCTCTGCTTTTACCACCCTTATACGTATCGGTAGCAGCTGGCTGCTCTTTAGAACCATTGCCTGCTGCCTGCTTGCCTGCTGACTTCGCTGGATTTCGCCTATTTGGCCAAGTCTTCGGCACAGCACTACCAACGGAGGCCGAGTCTTCGGCTTGCTTCTCGTTTTCTGGCTGAATGGCAGGCGCGTCAACAAGGGGATCGTCGTATTCAGGGAAAGGCTGCAAAGACGATTGAGATGAGCCGCTAGTAGCTCGTTGCTCCGATGGGTCGGATGCCATACGAGTCATCTCTTGGAGCCGGTAGTTTAGATTCTCAAACAACGCCGAAAGGTAGTTGTGGTCGACGTTTGCGTTGCCGTTCAATAGCGAATCGCGGAACCTCTCAACGAACATCCGCTTGTCTTCCTCGGTGGCGTCGAGAATCCCAGTCTTCTTGAACATATTATCCGCGAAGTTGGGATCATCAGCCAGCGCAAGGTAGAAGGCCTTCATATCTTCCGGAGAATTAACTTCAAAGCTCCGTGAGAAGCCTGGAATGGTAGTAGTCAGCTCGCGCGGTTCCTCTGCAGGAGTCTGGCTTGGACCCGGTTGCTGCGCTGGGGGCTGCAGGGATGTCGACGACAGTTCACGCCCCTGCGTGCCAGAAGGACCTGGTTTGTCGGGGAGGTACTCTAAAGCCGTGTGATATCCTGAGGAAGACGACTCATGACTTCCATGAGTGCTTGGGCCCTGACTACGCGTCATGTCTGACAAGGCATATCCCTCTCCTTTGTCTGCCTCACATTCTGTGGCCGGCTCTCCGTGAGGTTCGCCCTCCTCCTGAGACCCCCAGTTGTATGGTAGGTGGAAACGAGCTTTCCTTGGCCTTCTGATGACTGTACCACAATCGATGATGCTATCGTCAATATCCATGAGAGAGGCGTTTGCAGTTACAGCTGGCTTAAGGGTCGGGCTGTCAACCTTGATAATCGGCTGCTCGGGAGGCGTATAGTACCGCTTCCCGCTTGAGCTGCGGGAAGCCTCACCCGATGATGTCTTCTTGTGCGCCGCTTCAGCATTGGACTGGCCGAGATTCAGATACTTAATCTTCTGGACCCACTCGTGCGATGACGTTTCGTCCGCTGGAGCCGCCGCGACAGAAGAAACAGACTCCGGAATTGTAGGGACTCTGTAGTCCCCTTGTGGGTTCACCCTCAATCCCACAGTTGCTAGACCCTGAGTCGTCGAGGAAGCCTGCGCATACATAGGATGTGTCGGTCCGGAAGCGGAGGGCTGGCTTTGCGAGCCATAATCCCTGTAGTTGTAGTCATGCGGTCGAAACGGGTGAGACGGCTTGAAGTGCTGCGATCCTATGCGGAATCCGATATGCATCTTGTCCACATTTAGTCTGTTAACAGTCTTGTGCTGTTCGGCGTGCATGGCTTTCAAGGCGTCTCTCTCCTGCATAAATCTGAAGAAGGCGGCTTGTTAGTGAATACTAAAGGCAAAAGATACGCGAGGGGATAACGAACCTAATATATAACCCCCTGAATTTAGGATGCCACCATGTCGACACAATGTCGCCGTGCTTGAGGAAGTATTTCATCATTCTATCTGGGAACGAAGGGTCATCTCGTGTCTCGTCCTTCATTCCGGTTATAAAAAGAGTACAGTCGTTCTGTTTACACTTCCTGCAGGGGCAAGCATGGAACTTGACAGTCGTGGGGTGACGATCTAAGTACTGAGCCTTGTTGACACAGTCCGGCGGTACCCCTTTCGCAAACAGTTCAAGATCTGTGTGATGTTGCACACTGTTATTACGATAGTGTCCCTTTCCTTGGCCGCCCTGCAAGTCCTTTGTATCGGTTTTATCCAACGAAGGTCGTCGGACGGCTACTATCGAAGCCCATGGCCCGATCTCATTTGCCTGACGACGGCCCTGTCTGGAATACTGGGTATCGGTCTGGCTCCAGTTCTGATTGTACCCCTGGCCATTCCACCGTTGACCCTGGTTCATGCTCTGATCCGGTGAACTGTTCTTACTGAACACTGACTTCGGACCGTGCAATGGATCTTGGCCGATCACTTTCCACGTACCACTGCTGGAGGCGCTGTGTTGCCTCGTTGGCGGTTGATTCTGGGGGTGAGCAGCGTGGAAAGGCTGGCTGTTCACGCGAATATCGACCGGCGCAGAAGGACCTCGATGAGGAGGTTGATGAGGTACCATCTGTTGATGTGGTGCCATCTGTTGATGTGGGGGATAGGGCACATTGTGGGGGATAGGGGGAGACAGCATCATTGCTGGGGCAAAGAGCGCGTTGTGAAACTGCGGAGGGCGTTGCTGCGGCGGGTATTGCTGCGGCGGATATGGCTGCGGCGGATATGGCTGCAGAGGGTGTTGCTGCGGCGGGCGTGTGAGCATGCCTAGTTGTGCGCCGACATTCGGCTGCATGTAGAAGTGTGGGGGCATATTCGCTACCATATGCAAAGCGTGCCAGGGGTGAACGAGAAACTGATGAACAGTTCCAGGACGTCCGAGTGCGTCTCTGCGTTGTCGAGTATCGGTCCGGGTATTGATTGTAGAAGTAACCGCAGGTGAGACAGCAGATTTCTCAACTGGAGAATTGGCCGCAGAATCGATCGTGGGACCCATAACAGCATCAACTAAAGGATCAATCACAGGATCGCCTGCTGCTGTAAGTTTCTGTGTAACCGCATGTCGATTTCCACGATAATAGGCTCTTCCAGGAATGGCGCTTCCACCTCGTCCAGTACTGAAGGTAGGTCCACTAAAGTAGCGCTCCACGAAAGCTCCCATACTGTCACGTCGAGTTCGAGATGGCTCGACTCGTTCGTTCGACGGAACCTGGTTATTGATTCCTCCAGGACCCATCATGTCGTGACTTGCAACGGGTTGAGCAGTGCTCGTCTGTTCGGTCTGTTCTGTCTTTTCGGTCTTTTCGGTCTGTTCCATGTTATTCGCACATCCTGCCAGCGTTTCCGCGATCTTTTGGGCTGCTGACGCCGACGTGCCGTCGACAATGGTAATCTTCTCGACGGCGTTGCCTTTGTTTGGTTGTTCATCGACCTCTTCGTGCGACTCAGAATGTGTCTCCTAGGAACTTTCTGAGTCGGCACGACCTGGCTCTGTCGTGGGTTAGCAGGCATGATCGACCAACAATGGAGCGAACGTAAAGTAACGGATTACTTACCAAGCAGGTTCACATAAATCTGATAATTTGCATCAATTGGATAACCTCGACGGAGATTCAGGTAGTTGGTCAAGATGGCGTCGCGAAAACCACGGCAGTAGTACTTCTCAAGACCATCAAGTCCATCCAGCTCGCCATCATGAAAGACAGCCGTGATGTCTTCGACTTCGCAATTCCACTCTAGAAGCTTCTTACGATTACCCTCGTCAGAGAGCATATTGTCAACATAATCCTTAACCCACTGGTTGGTAGAGTCAAAATGTTCCTGCATGAGGTACTGGTTCTCGAACCCCAGGTGGTGGATGACTCTCCAAAGGTTCAGGGCGCCCAGATGGTAGATGTCATGGGCATCCCAGTAGATGTAGAGGCCCTCGTAGCTTTCGAGGGTTCGGATATACATGCAACGATTGTAGAACTTGGAGCGTATCTCGTCGGCGTAAGCCTGGATCTTGGCAGCATCCCAAAACTCGACATCGCGGTTGTTGACGGGGTCTTCTGGCGTTCGAAAGGGTGTGGCACCATTGTTGGTAGAGAAGATGGCATGGGCATATTCCCAATGAACGTCCTTAAAGAACTCTCTAGGGGGTTCAGCTTGCCAAGCAAACTCGTATCCATAAGCCTGGTGCGAGGGAGGGGGTCCAGCAGCCTCAATAGCTTCCTGGGCTGTGAACGATTGACCAGCATAAGACGGCGCCATGTCGATGGTATTCACGGAGATGACGCGTGTTATGTGTCAAGGGTAGATGGAACAATTGCCGAAGAAGATGGGTGTAATGGATCAACAATGACAGGACACAAGAGTAAAGAAGGGGAGAGGTGTTTATAGTCTGTCAATGTCTATTTGATATGAATGGGGTATTAAGACTTGACGTTCATAAAAGAAGTATACTAAGTGCAGAGAATTAAGGGCGCGCAATGCACAAGTGGTAGTAGAACTTAAGACAGGCGCGAGAAATTATTCTCAATGTCAGTGTTGAAGACAACGCCGATTGATGTAGGAGTGACTGTGATTCAGGAGGGTGACGGGTGAAGGGGACAGAGGAAAGTAAGAAAACTGAAGAGAGATGGAAGAAAGATGAAGAGTGGAGAGTGGGGAGAGGACGGTGAAGAAAGATGAATGTTGTGGGAAAAGAAGTTGGGAAGAATTTGGATTGAGGGAGAGGAGCTCTGTTTAAATAGGAAACACAGGTCGAGGCTGATTGCGCAGTTGCCCGCGTCAGATGGTGAATAAGAGCAGTTGGTTCCGTAGGAGACACCTGGGCAGCTGTCGACAGGAACAGGTACACGACCGTATCGATTGTTCCTTAGGGAGTAACTGTATGGTGCATACTGCTGAAATAATATGGGCACACGACCATGTATCTTGAAAACAAGGAAATAACGCCTAGAATGTCATGGCTGGATCCGCGTTGTCTGTGGGTTGGGGGGCAAGCAAGCCTCGCCAGCCGAGATATTAGGTACCTGAATTTGCTGATTGGACCTGAGGATGTCGTTGACGACGAACCTAACTCCCATAACAAAGTGATATTATCCAAATTGTGCATTCCGTGCTGCACCTACTCTACTAACCCTCCGGCATCACATATTCATTGCACACCAACCAACCCCTATTCACGGCAACATCAGTTACGAAGAATTTAGTGGCTAAGGTTAGATTCTTATGTATATTCAGTGATCTCATGTGCTATCTAGAGTAGGGATCAATGTGTCGAAGGATGTAGATAGGCATACCAACGCCTACTAGCCGAAACCCCCTATTATAAACACGACAACAGACTATATCGAGGGAGGGGGAAGAGCGTGAATCACAATAACGTAGAAATTTTCTGCAACAACCTAAGATGGATATCTCTTCACCACCTAACTGCCCGAGTAATTAAGACAAGGGTAAACTAGGTGACTCCAAATTAAACCAGCCCGTAGCCTGTGCATAGCCTGAGGCTGACGCAAAACAGAATATTGGGGAAACTACTCTTCACTCTTGGTCTCCTCTAGCATTTTGAGTATTTCCGACTCGTTCTCACTAGCAATAGCCTTTCCATGGTGCCAGTCGACGACCTGATATCACGTTAGCCTGTCGTAGAGACAATATTAGATAGAGATATGATAGTGAAAAGGAGACATACTACTGGCCGCCTGAAGTTCCCCGTGTTCTCCATAAACTTCTTCATAGCCTCATTCTCTGTCGTGGCACCCTTCACAATAGAGCTGATTCTGTTCTTGCCAACATACTCCAAGATAGTCTTGAGCTGGCCTGCAGTGGGAGGGTCCTCGGTGATGTCCAATTCAAACTCTTGACGTGAGCGTGTAGGATTCGTCTGGTGAGAGTGATCACTGGCTTGGTCTTCGGTTGCTGTCTCTGACGCATTGGCGGAAACCTGCTTCAAGAAGTTTGCTACTCTCGTCGAAGCCGGAGAGCCGGTCTTGTGGAAGAGAGTGACAATATCGAGGGGTTTGTGCTGCTTTACATATTAGCATCCATTGAGTTATCGACAGCACTAATTAGCTCAGACATGGTAACTGACAAAGCGAAACATGGTGACTATGGTTGATTTATGGTATGGCGGTGACGGACAAGTGGCAGCCGGAGTTGAAGCCGGTAGATGTCGTTGAATTTGCCGTTTCGGGATAGCTTTGAAGCTTTGAGGTAAAGTTTGGAAGCTGTGATAAGCTTCCGAAAATCAAATGTGACGTCGACCTTCACTCAGCCACATACATCCACAGATCTGCAGCCCGGGAGTAAGAGTGGGTACTTCAATGTTGCTTTTCTAGTGTAGAGAAACATCCATGGATGTACCTTGGTACCAGCACCAGTACCTGAGGCTAAGCTACGTATCACGGCACCGCGTGCCTTATCGGGTAATGGCCTGTGCTTCGAATTAAATACATGTAGGTACGTAGCTAGGTACCTTAGCCGTTGGAGGGTACGACATGCAATACAAACATCACTGCCTGATCACTGAGGTACGCTAGTGGTTGCTGGGGTAGGTACGGCATACAATCGCGCAACTGCTGTATTTTTTTCTGGCGACATCTCAGTGCTGCTACTCGATAAATCTTTCCAATCATTTCAAGCCTATTTCTCGCAACCACCCGCCATCCCGCCACGCTTCCGTCTCTCATCCAAACAAATTGGCCGTTTAGTAGGCCTTTACGTTTGCCTATCCGCTCTGAACGTTGGATACTTTATCCCTGCAATCCTCCCATTCACTGAACGAGCGAGGACAATGAGACCATTGATCCTGCACAACGTCCCGGACGAGGAACTCTACACGGGCGACGATGGAGTTCAACGTCCTTATGCTATGTATTGGGGCGAGTATGTAATGAATCCCTCATCCACCTTCGAGGAAAATAATGCCCCTGGATCATCAGATTCGCTTACAACCATGTCGAATAATAGAGGCGATCGTCAACGAAACCTCCCGCGCACGCGCGCACGAGAGGTGACCGAAACAGGCTCCTTCGGCAAGTCAACTAGGAGATCTCGATCGAGAACAGGCAGTGTGCAGCCAAGACGTGAAGATGCTACAATGCAAAGCGCCGAAAAAGTCTTTGCCAACTACATTGCGGCGAGCAAACAGAAAGACTCCAACGCGACGGGATCTTCGACAACTGCCAATGCTACTGCAACACAGCGAAAGCCTAGTTATCTAGGTCAGAATACTACACAGTCGCAGGAGGAATCTGCTTCGACCGCCCAGGCCTCGACGTATCAAAAGGAGCCTACCGAAGTCATCCTGAGAGGATACTCTTCGCCGTCGCAGCAGTACGCTGCCATCAACCACTATGAACAACTAGCAGGAAGGATATGTGAAGACTACTCGAGGGAGCCACCGTTTGAAGCGCGACGGTACAAGTCGGATTTGCGAGATCCCGCGCTGATAAGGAGACAACCCCTGACACCAGCTGAGCGGGCTAAGGTTAGCAGAGTTGCTAGCGGAGAACATTGGGTCAAGATCACATTTGAGTCGGCAGAAGCTGCGGAAGCTGCGTTGTTCGCCTCTCCCCAGAAGATCCTAGGCCATCTAGTCTACGCCGAACCTTACCACGGCTTGCCTCCTAAGGAAGATGCTGCTGTGCTTGACGTAGTAGGAGATACCGGCATGGTTGACCCATTCAGATCTAGAAACACACACAGACGACCATCACAGCCTCACATGGAGCAGCCCGCCCTGTTTCAAAAGGCCCTCTCAACACCGGCACTCGAGCGAACAAGAAAACAGCACGAGTCTCCTACGGAATCTCAAACTTCAACCGCGACGATAGATACAGCCACCGCATCGACAGCAACTGTGACAGGTGCCGCTGTAGACTTATCCCAGAGCACAGAGCACCCGGATGGTGCTTTTAGTAGAAAGATCCCCGGTGCTCGTCGGGTCACACTCTTGCCGGCCGAGCAAGCCTTGGCTCCTCAGCCTACCTTCCAACAGTGGCTGCTGGCTTGGATCCCGCTGATAGGATGGTTTGGTGGCTCCATGATCGGCAATGAGGTGCCCCGAAACGAGGTCGGAGATTTCGACTTCAATAGGGCTAGCCTGTACTGGAAGCTCATGTTCTACCTCGACCTGTGGTTTGGTCTCTTTGGTCGCGAACTCGTTAGTGGCGATAAGGACGACTGAGACCATACCTTTACACCAGTGCGTTATTTACTTTCTACTCTACAGGATGTTATAAGGAGATACGGCAGGGAGGCGAGGCAGCCGGGTGATCATTTCTTCTGGAGTTGGGGAATACGGCAGACAAGAGCATTACTTGAACTTGTGTCTTAGAATCCAGGAACTGAAGGCAATCAAGTATAGGAATGATGCTGTGCTTGACATTACTATTAGTATAGGCAAACCGGACGTGGAAAAGGGCTTGCTAGGTGTCGTACTTGCGTACTATGCAAAATAAGGATGTGGCACTGCTTCTAGGAAAGCACTCAAGGAGGGACTAATGGACGTCATGACACATGCGTAGGACTAGCTACGCGACTAACAGAGCAAATCCTATAGCATCAGAAATGAGAACAAAGCATGTAGACACTGTCAATATGCTCTTCTTCAACGTTGGTACGCCACAGAAAATAATGCATTGAATAATACATCTACTCGTACGTGCAAGCCATAATTCATGGCCGCCCACCTTCCCACATCATCTATGTGCTTTTCATCCTTGTGTAGCCGCCCCCTCTGTATTGATTCTAAGAATACCTACACATCCATGAATATAACCGAGCTATCTCAACCGAGCTATCTCTTATCTAACCCGTCCTTAGCCGTCGGTGGTCTCGAGACACGCTCGTTATTGTTACTACTGCTGCTCGTACTCTGCCCTTTCCGCCGCAGCCCCTCGTCCTTCCACGGTGACTCTGCTTGCTCCATGTCATTCTCGTTTGCCTCTATCCTCAATCCGCCTAGCCCTAGCCCTTGAGCCGACGCATCACTCGCGCCCTTAACCGTCGCGGCATCGTAACCCTCATCATCTTCATCACTGTCAGATCCGTTTGCAATCTCTTCATTGCCCAGCAATAGTGCCTCGGGGTCCATTATAATATCCGCGGGACGTCGCCGTATCGGCTGTGGACTAAACGGTCGTAGACCTCGGCCCATATTCGACTCGGAGAATATGCTATCGGCATCCGCTTCCCTCTCACGGTTCCGCTGATCAACAGCTCCCGTCAGGCTCTGATACGGCTCCTCCGAGTCAACCAACAAGCTGTCCGCGCGTCCGTGGGCTCCGTGTGCCCTACGTCCCGAGTCCGAGGCCGCGTCGTTAGCGAGGATGCTCTTGGGCGGCAGTATACTAAACAGCTTCGCCCCTCCGTCTCCTCCCGCAGTATTCACCGCCGTCACTCCCACCACCGCTCCCGTCGTCGCCGCTACGGCAGCAGGCACATCTTCCTCGCTCGCGAAGAGATCCTGGCCCCTCTCCAGCAGATCATCCAGTCCGCCGCCAGTCCAGCCTTTCCGCGCCAGGCCCTCGAAAATGTCTACCTCGGCGCGTACTAGAGAGCAGCTCGCATCCAGGATCTTCGTAGACGTCTCCTGCGAATCGCGCAGTAACGTGCGCGCATGATCCGCATGCAGCGCCGTCAGTCCGTCCAGCTTACTTGTCAGCGTAACCAGGTGCTCGCGGAACTTGGCCACGTCCCGCCGCCGGCTCTGCCGATGCAGCTTCAGGCCCTCCTTCTCCAGTTTCCGGATTTCGCGGCTGCGCATCGCTACTTCACGCTTGTACGTCTCGTCTTCGTCCTCGATGGCGCGCCGCCATCGGTCTAGCTCGTGCAGAAGTGGGACCTCGAAGGATCGGTATACGGTTTCCGAGAGGATTTGCTGGTGGTTCGCGATGAGGTGGTGTACGCCGCTGGCGCTGAGCAGGAGATCCGCTGTGCACGAGTTCTTGGTCGTGAAGCTGTTCGTCAGGCTGGCGCCGCCCGGAGGACCGAGGGCATCGGCCCGACTCTCCTTCAGCCGTGCGCAAGCTTCGAGAGCGGAGCCGAAGGCTGATGCGGCCGTTGATAGGGACGAGAGAGCGATTCGGTAGGATTTGGCTGTGGCTAGGAGGTCCGAGTACGCTTGCTGCGACTGCTCGAGGTCGGCTTTTGTAAGGACGGCATGGGCGGGACGGGGCGGAGGTGGGAGCGGTAAGTTATACGATGAGAGCGGGTTGGCGGTTGAGGCGTAGGAGTATGTTGGCGAGGCTGGTAGAGGGACTTGGGATGGAGATGGAGATGGCGGTCGACCGTGTGGTGGTGGTGTTGTCGTCATCGTTGCCTTATGCCTTTGTTCAATGATAAATTATTGGCGTGATGTTACTGATTGGCGGGGTTTGTTTACTTCCGTGGCATCCAGTGGTAGAAGGTCAGATAGCGTAGCAACGGCCGTGTGGATTTGCCGGTTGGTCAGAGTAGTAGTATGGTGATAAGTGATTCCTTTAGGTACATGTAACAGTTGGAGCAATAGACACCGTTTGTTTATTAAGCTAATGGCGATACGATGTCTATCAGGAATGAGATAGAAGCCAACATAGTTTTAGCAGGAATGGGACGAAGAGATGAGTCCGGTGAGAAGAGACTCAACGAAAATAGAGAATGATCTGGAAGCACAGTTGAGCGCCCGGTGGAAAACGAAATCTTCCAGTTTCGAAACAATAAATAAAGCTTGGATTTGGTAGCTTGTACCTATTGTTAGAGGGGGGGGAGCTTACGCGCCTGCAGCTATCTTGTGATCCGACTCCACCACCTCCAACTATACGATAAGATAAGGCATCAGTTCCCCCCCTTTTATTTTGCGTACTGGTCTGTCGAAAGCTGCAGTTGCTATTCGAAGACGTGGATATCTCCGACTTGCTCTGTTGGCTACCTAGGTAGATACGTCGGCCCGTCTCATTCCATATACCTGTCTGAATATTTCAGTAGACTACAACGGTTTAAAGAATGACAAAATTCTGGTTGTGAAGTGAACTGCATCTTAGAATTCCTATGCATGTCAGATGAGCTCAAGACTGAGACATCCGCAACATGTCAGTTTAGGCTGACGTCCATAAATGTCCGCCGTTCTATAGCCCGGGAAGCCGCCCGGTATTGTCATCGAATACTCCCGATTGTGCCTCCGAATGCTTCCATCATTCACTGTCTGTAAGAGACACTTGGCTCTAAGAGCCGTGTCAAATACCAATGCAGACCTTCTACTCTAGAGGCAGATATTTCTCTGCTCCGTCTATGTCACATCGCATTCTCACCTCCCTGACTCGACCAACCTCACAGTTCCGTCTTCTTGTCGGCTTCAGGCGGCAGGCGTGATCTTAGGAAGGTCTCGACCTCGTCAAGCTCCTCTACACAAGCCGAATGAGGCATGCCCCTTATGGATTGTTAGCAAGCACACAAATTGGAAAACTGATTGAAATGAAGTGAACTTACGGATATATCTTCATCGTGACGTCGAAACCTTGGCTCTTTAGCATCTCGTAAGACATCTTGCCGAAGTTCATTGGTACGACATTATCCTCGTCTCCATGACACATCAACACCGGTGTCTTGCGGTTATGGTCATTTTCCTTGAGGAAATCGGGGAACTTGGAGTCCAATGGCAGGTAGGACGAGAGCGCCACAATACCGGCGAGCTTGACCTTTGCCGTTAGCCCAGTAAAGAGGGATATGGCGCCACCTTGCGAGAAGCCACCGAGGACGATGCGGTTGGCGGGTATGCCAGAATCCATCTCAGCTTGAATCAATCCATGGAGATAATCTCTGCTCTGAAGGATGCCCCTTTCATCCTGGTCCTTTCTGATATCATCCGTCCTCCCGCTAAGTGCAAACTTGCAAATCATTAGACACAACGGTAAAGGTATATTACCTAGGTAGTAAGGGAAAGCAAGCTGCTTACAATGTCGTACCATCCAGGCATGGGCATTCCCTCGGCCTGTTCTCGCACGGTGAGCGCTCATTCATAGTTCCGGCTACTGTCACAGCATAAACTTACAGCAGTAATAGGTATACGCGGTGCGTGGGGCAAGACGAACTTGACCTCGTCCAATCTCTGTCGCCGTCTCCAGTTCTCAACGGCGCTGGCCCATCCGTACCCCGTATCACCCAACCCGTGAACGAAAATGACTGTGGCCGTGTGCTTAGCGGCAGCCGGGAATAAGAGCGGTGGAGCTCGTCGCATCGCCATAGTGGAATCTGATTTTATGCTGACAAATGTAGCCGCGATGATAGGTAACACAACGAATGAGATAATACTTTTCGGTGAGAATAGGTAGGGAAATGTAAGCATCCGTTAGGTAACAGTAGACTAGGGCGACTGCACTAGGGAGGAATGAATGCCCTAGTTTTTGATCGTCGATGACTTCGATGATGTTTCAGAGTCTTGCTAGAACAATCTTGGACAGGTACGTAGTCGTAGCGAGGTAGTGAGGGAATAAGGAGGGGCATCCCCAAGATTTCCTTGGTGGGGTTGTTCCGACGTGTCTCCAAGCCCGCAGCCCGTTATTACTGGAATCTAATTGGTTCGCGTGACTGTAACTACCCGGAACAAGACGGCTAATGTCATAATATCATAGATGTAGATCTTAATAATCTTGTATTAGGGAGAATCCGTTACTGCTTAAGGCAGTTAAGAGGATAGCTATATACTACTCTAATATAAACCCACACCTTAATGTGGCTAGTAGTAATAGCTAATATATATAAGGTAGTAAAGCAGCTGCTTAATAATTAATAATACTAGCAATAAAAACTTATCGACGTTTTTATTAATTTTATTTAACATATAGTTTATTTAATATATAACGTTTAAGTAATTTTTTTTTTCATTTTATAATTTTTTAATAACGCTTTTTTATCATCTTTTAAATTTTTTTTTAAAATTTATTTAATATATTCATTTTTAAATCTTAAATACTTCATTAAATATCGTTATTTATCTTTTTATTTCTTTTTAAGAATAATATACCTTTAATACGCTTTAAGTATAACTCTACTAAAATAAAGGAAGTGTCGTTTAAACATGTTTATAAAAAAGGTAAGTTTTAAATGATTAATAAATATTACGTTATATATACGTTAATGTTAAAAGAAATCAAGACGATATATAAATCGTCCCATTTACTTTTTAATAATAAATAAATTTACGTATTATTATTTTAGTTTTTTCCTAAATATTGCCGCAAATAAGATATTATATCCTTTATATAGTTATAACATTACTCGTTATCTTTTTTAAAAAAATATTAATTTATAACGATTATTATAATATTTCTTTATTAATATCGTTATAATAATGATTACATTATAAATTATAATTTTAATAAATAGTTTAATTATTTTTAGTTAAACGTTAAGCGCTTTTAATAATAAATTTAGTATAAATTTATGTAAACCTTAAAAAGGGCTTATATTTATTATAAATAACATAATTATATTTAGTTCCCATTAAAAGCGTAAAAGGTATAATCTTTATAACTTTAAATCTTTAAGCGTATATAAATAATATTATAATGTTGATTTAACATATAAAATGTATCGTTTAAATTAACTATTAGTTTAATAATAATACATAATTTTATATAAAAGATTCGTTCCATTGCTTATTTAATACGTTTTTTAAAGTTTTAATAGGAATTTTAAATCGTAATTGTTAATAATTATTTTAAGTAATCCTTAATTTACTATAAATAATCCATTAATATAAGCTTACACCCATTATTTAAATATTTAATTAATCTTTTTTAAGATTAAATAAACCATTTTTAAGAATTTATCGATGGCGATTTTAATAAATATAAAGCCTTTGTTATTTTCTTTAACATTAAACGTAATATTAATTATAATAATATAAAATGGGTATAAAGGATTGATAATTAATTATAATAACCTATATAACTTATAAAGTTTACGTTAAAATAACGCATATTTTAAATAAAACTTTAAATATTTTACAAACTCTTTTTTATCAACTATAAACAATATTAAGGTATCTCGTAAACAATGAAAGCTTATGTGATTATTACCATAAATAACTTAAAAAATCTTAAAGTGATACGATCGTAGCACATAAAGGCGATCTTAAGTATTAAAAGTTTTTTAAAATAATTTATTTCTTATAAAGAAAAAGAGTTATATGCGGTTTTTAAGATTTAATTAGTTGTTATTTTTAATAACTTTTATAATCAGTTTTCATCATAAGTCTTATATATATCCATCTTATATTTTTCGATAAAATGTTAGATTGATTTAAATAAATACAACATCTTTTAACGACGATTTTAACCTATTGTCATTTAAGTTTTACGCCGTTAAGTAAAATGTTAACAACATCTTATTAAAGAAAGTAAAATCGTCGTTAATTAATAAACCTTAATATTCATTAACGTTATTAAGAAGAATATTTAAACCGCTTAACTTTTTAGATTTTTTATCGACAATATTTATCGTTAGTAAACGTAATAATACGTTTAAAATTACATATAATTTACTAGATTTATACATAATATTAAAAAAATATTTATTAATATATTTTAACGTTTTAATTAAACGTAAATTTTTATTACTTATTATTATTAAATTGATAATATCTAAATATTTTTTCATACCAAGAATTACTTTATGGTTGATAAAGAAGTAAACTCTTACTTAAACGATTATAATATAATAGTGATTTTTTCTTAAAGTTTAAATAAAACCGAATATTTCCATCTTTATTAACTAATATTTCTTTTTAAATATCGTTAAAATATGTAAAAGGAATGTGATTAGTTATATAGCTGTTTTTAAAAGGAATATTAATAACTTATTATCGTTGCTTTAAATCTTTTTAAAAGCGGTTTTTTTAACGTAATAAACGCATATATTAATGCCGTTTTTTAAGACGTTAAAGTTAATATAAAGCAATTTATTTAAGTTAAAAAATATTAATAAAGTATATTTAAATAACGTATATTTAATTAATTTAAATGTTCGCTTCTTTACTTTTATTAATACGATTAATAATATAAATAAAACTTATTTCTTTTTATTTATTTTATTAACGGTTTTAAGATTTACTTATAAAAGCATAAGCTTATAACGCTTTAAAGGTTTAATAATCATAACATATCTTAATATATTATTATGTATATATTTAAATAAGCTAATAAAGATCTTAAGGTTATGAAGCGTTAAAAGAAATTTAAGTTTTATAATGGTTACGAGACGTTCCTTTATTATTAAAAGCTTAAATAAATCAATAAATCTTCTTAATACGATAGCGTTTAAAAAACCGATAAATGATTTTAATAAACCGATAAATATGTTTTTCTTTTGCAAAATAAGAAAAATATATATAAGATTTTCAATATATTATTCTAACGTAACCGAGGCAATATAAATATTATCGTAATAATAATCGGCAGCGTCGATAAGATCGAAAATGATATTTATTTAACGTTAAACGTATACGTTACTATTCTTATATCTCATTATAAGATAGTTAAATATATATTATCTTTTTATTATTATAATGGTAAATGCTTAATATATTTTTAAGTAAACTTGTTATTAATAATAAAAGGATATTACATTTAAAATGATAATATAAAGCTTACTTGCGATTTTCGCTAATATTGCTTTTTATGACTTTATCGGATATTAATCTATTAAATTTAAGCTGTTAAACGTTTATATATCGATAATCATCCGACCTTTCTTAATTATATCTTTGTTTATTATTAAGGTGCTTAGATTTTAACGATAAATAATAAATATTAGTATAAAAAAAAAGATTAAACGATTTGTTTTAAATATGTAGCTTTATTTAAGAAGTTTCTTTATTATCGCGTTAATGATTATTTAATCTCGCACGTTCACGGGGTATAGTTTATATTTCTTAAGTAATATATCTTCTTAACTTTATTTTATATCGAATCGTGACAGTTTATTGTTAAAAACTTTAGTAAATCCTTTATCAATAAATATATTTTCGAATTAAAAAACGACCGTATATAATTTATAAAAGATATTAAAATTCTTTAAATCTTTATAAATTATCGCTTTAATAAGATATTTCTTTAAATTTAATATTTAAAAGGTAATGAAATTAATAATTATCTTTATAATATATATCTCTGCTTTTTCTCCTTTACGTAACTTTTATACTGTTAACTTTATAACATAATCGTTAATCATATAATAACCGTAAAGCCTTTAATCCATTAAGATAAAGTATTTTATTAAAATATTTCTTTACAAATAAATACGTTGCGTAAAATCGTTGCGCATGATTATTTATTTTATTTCGTTGTTTATAATAAATGTAAAACATAAGATTAAATTAATTATTAGCTTAAAGAAAGTATTTTATCTAAATGATGTTATATAAATAATATTAAAGTATTAATATACCAATAGTTTAATAATTAACTTTTACGTTATTATCATTCTTGCTTTATTTTATATTCGATAATTAAGTACCATTAATAAAAAGATCGCGATTTTATATAATTAAATAACCGCAATCTTTTTTAATAATAAGATATTTATTTATTTTGCGTTTAAGATATTAATATTTAAAAGCATATATGTTAATAGTCTTTTTATTAAAGATACTTTTTAAAGGAATGTTATTATAATTAACTAGTTATTTTTCGCTCCTTTAAAAAAAAAGCGTAAAATGATATATTTATTAATCATGTATTAATCGCTAGCGATACCATGAATAAACATTAAGGTGGCTTTTATTTAAATCTTAATATTTAAGTAATATTATTAAACCCACGTTTTGTTAATAAGTATTTTAATATAATTTATATTAATATAAATAGTTTTTTAATATTTAGTTTTAAAGGATATCATTAAGAAAAACTTTAAATAAGTTTTTATCTTATAAGTAAAACTAGTTCTAACTTTAAGATAAACGTTGATAAAAGATTTAATAATAAGCATCTTCGTTTTAACGGTTAACGGTGGTACTTTATATATTTAAGCTAAGATTTTATAAGGGATTAAGGCATCGTTTAATAATAATAAAATAATTATTTTATTATTTATATGATAAACTTTTATTTAAATCGGGTTAATCGTAATAACGATTTAAGCAACGTTTTATAAAGATGATTATAACAACAATAAAATTGCCTTACTTAATGTTATTACTTTTTATCTTATATATTATTATATTAAATGACGAAACAGCTTATTTTAATTAGGTAAAACGATTTTATAAAATTTATACAAGGTATTTTTAAGTTAAAAAGCTATCTTTCCTTAATTTGCAATATTTTTAAAGTTTTTATTATTCATTTATAATAAATTAAAGTTTAATAAATATATAACGTTAAAGTACCCGGTTTCGTTGTTATTATACGGATTATTATGTTACTGCTTATTTATTTGTTAATTATATTATTAATCTTATAATTATTATATGTTGTTATATTATATATAATCGTTGTATTAATTATCATTTGTAAAAAGTGGATCGCTTTTTACCGCGTTTACTTAATAAGCCTTATTAGCTGCTTTCTTATATTAATTATTACTATAATTATTCTTATATTATTACTAGTTATTTTATTAGTTATATAAATTCTATTAACGTTGTTAATTTTATTATTAAAGATTTATAAGTGCTTTATCATTAAGGCGTTATTATTAATATAATTAATATTATTATTAATATAATTACTAGTATAATTAATATAACTATTAATATGGTTAATATGGTTATTAATATAACTGTTAATATTATTGCTTAAGTATATTTTACGGCATATTTTACGGGATATTATAAGTTAAAAGGTTAACATTTTTACCATCATTCCATTAATTACTTTAATGATTTTAAAGGTATTAATATTACGGACGGGGTTATGCTTAAAGCATTTAATAGTTATTTTAAAAGTATTTCCATTATCCTTTACGTTATTATTAATAATTAGCTTATCTTTATTAATTATTTTATTGTTTATTATATTAAAAATTTTGCTTGCTATAATTTTAAATGTTATATTTAGGTTAAATGGTTTACTTAAAAAGCTAGTTAGCTTTCACTTTTAAAACGCTTTTTTTAACGTTTAGTATATTAAGGAAGTCGTTAATTATTGTCGTTTTCGTCGGCTTTCTTAGTTAACTTTATATCTTAACGTCGAAAGCTTCGAAGGCGTAGAATAATTATGTATATACCGGTATATTATAACATTTCATATTTCGTAAAACGCTTTAAATAAATGGTCTTATCGTTTGTCTTCTTTTTAAGTCTTATAGTGTGAATCGCCGGGCTTTAAAGTTTTAAAGAGCGATGTTTTACTCTTTTTTAAAATGCTCGATTAATTTCTTATAAATAAAGTTAATAATTTTATCTTATAACTTTTCTTTTTCTTTTAACGTTAACTTTATATCCATTTATTTACGTATAGTTTATTATAAATACGTTAATTAAATGACTTTAATAATATCTTTACTTTAAAAAATAAAATAAGTAAGCTTTTTAAGCTTATTTATAAATGTAAATATATTAATATAAATGGTATATTTACTTAATAACATAACTTTAATATGTTATAAGTTTAAATATTTAAGATTAAAGTATTTTATAAGATTTAACGTTAAACCTTTTAATTAACGTTAACGATTTTTAAATGCTTTAACAAATAAAGCTATAACCATTTATTACGTTAATAAGCCATCTTTAAAAAAGGGAGGAGGAAAAGGAGGGGGAGGAAAAAGTGGTTTATTATTACTTATATTATTATCGTTATCGTGATTACTTTTAATAATTATCGATAATAATTTAATAAAATCTTATTATAATTAAACAAATTTTTATTATGATTAATATAATAACGATTACTTGTTATCGTTATCGTTAAGATTAAATATTAATAATAAATCAAGGTTAATAAAACTTAATTTAATATTTATAAGCAATAAAATGTTTTTTATACTTAACGATAAAAATTAAAATCGTTTATTAATAAGAAGATTTCCGATAAATAACGGCTTAAATGGTAAACTTAAGTTTTACCATAATAAAATAAACTTTAATAATTATAAACGTTGTTTAAATATTTTAAGATTATTAAATATATATTAATAACGTTTAATAAAAAATAATAAGCTAAAATGTTTAATAAGTTATAATAGCGTTAAAATAATAAGGGTAAGTAAAAGAAGGGTAAGTAGATTATTAATAATTTAAAGGGCTTTTATAAAATAATTAAATAATTTTTTTAATTAATAAAAGGATTATATAAATTACTTAAATGATATTTCCGATTAACGAGATGATTCCTTTACGTAATTAAATGCTTTTTTTAACAAATTAAATTATTATTATCTTTTTTAAGCTTTTTTAAACTTATTTCGTTAAGATTTTAAGAAATTACGGAAGTTTCTCTTATCGTTAGTTTATTTTATAAGGTAATCGGTTAAATCGATAACGTTAAAAATGTTAACGTTATTATTAAAAATAATTTAAACAATAATAAAATCGCTTAGTTTATTAAAATCTTAAAAGTTAAAATGTTAAGTTATAAAGAAATTAAGTAATTATCTTATAAGTTTTTAAGCGTTTACTAATATATGTTGTAAAAAGAGTTTTAATATATTATTAAAGTTTTAACGATAAATAAAACTATCGTAAAAACGGATAAAATAAAAGAATGCTAGCAATAAATTAGATTAATAATTAAAATGATTTAATGAAGCTTTAGTTTAATGATTAAGAAAAGACGTAAGTTAATAACCGACTTATAATAAAAAAATAAAGAGTTTTATAATAAAGCGTAAAAAAAAATAAGAAACTTTATAATAAAATATAAAAAGAAATGAGGAGCTTTATAATAAAACGTAAATAAATAAAAAATAATTTTTTAATAAATTTAATAGTTTTAAGTTATAATAGTTATTATAAAAGGTATTATTAATATTATAATATTATAAATATAAATCTTAATAATTTTATATTAAAGAGAATCCGTTATTACTTAAAACAGCTAAGAGGATAGCTATATGCTACTCTAGTACAGACCCACACCTTAATGTGGCTAGTGGTGGTGGCTAATATATGTGGGGCAGTGGGGCAGCTGCCCAGCAGCTGACAGCTAGGGGAGTAGCGTCACCTAATCACCCCATCGCCATAGCGCAATAGCTGAGGTCTCTAGTGCAGCCCTGGTCCACTAAAGGTAACCTTGGAACGCTAAATGGGCGAATTCGAGCCCACCCGACTTGGATGCTGACTGATCCTTGGTAATTGCTGAAGAATCCGTCCACTGTAGCAACTTCCTTTAGCGACTTACACCGAAGATCTCGGTACTCGAAATAGAGCGAGTTACAAATGGCTTCAATTATTTCCTGTTTCATTTCATTTCCTAATAAGTGAGGGTTGATTCCAAGCACACAAATTCACGCTCCTTATGGATTCTGCTAGATTAATGACAAGGACCATTCTCATTGTATCATTAATTGTCGCAGTCGTGGCTTTCTTTTTCTCAACACCACTATCTCGTACCATTTTACCCCTTTCCACCTGGAGGCCCTCGTTCCTATCGCAGCATCACCTCTCATCATACTTCTCTTCGCGACCAATGGCGACTAAAAGGCCACCGGTCTACTTCTTCAGCCATGGAGGGGTAAGTTATTCATATCTTGACTTCATATTAAGTAGCCTAATTCAACGTGAGGTAGCCAGATGTACAGTATAGGACGGACCATCCCGCCTACCCAGTCCTACAGAATATAGGGAAAGAAATCACCGAGAAGGTGAAGCCTAAAGCTGTCGTAGTTTTCTCCGGTCATTGGGAAGCTGAACGTGATCTCATCGAGGTCAATTCTGCAGAGCACACGGATCTGATCTATGAGTGGGTTCGCATTATCACTGTTCTCCGCCGTCGTGCTTACAAGTCATAATAGCTTCTATGGGTTCCCCCCTGAGTTCTACCAAGCCCAGTACCCTAACAGAGGAAGTCCTGAACTAGCCTCTAATATAATTGACCTTCTAACGAAAGCCGGGATCAAAGCAAAAGGGGTAACTCGAGGTCTCGATCACGGAGTATGGTCGGGATTCCATGTCGGTAGGTTACCATTACTTTACCCACAAGCAATATCTCTCTAACGTCTTTAAGCTT
This sequence comes from Hypoxylon sp. FL0890, assembly GCA_022497025.1. Lineage (NCBI taxonomy): Eukaryota > Fungi > Ascomycota > Sordariomycetes > Xylariales > Hypoxylaceae > Hypoxylon > Hypoxylon sp. FL0890. The sequence goes on along the minus strand of MU386552.1, from coordinate 137,165 downwards.
TCCACCCTAAGGATAACCCTCTCAATGTCCCCCTGGTTCAGGTGAGCTTGTATGCCAACCAAGATGTTGACATGCACTATCGATTAGGACAAGCTGTCGCTCCTCTGCGCGACGAGAACATCGTCATCATTGGTGCTGGGATGTCTGTACATAATCTGAGGGACTTTTTCGTGACCCAAGGCGATCCGAGGCCGTTGCCCTACACAGTTTCGTTTGACGAGGCACTGAAAGAAGCTGTCGAGTCCCCGCCGAGCGAACGTCAGGCTCGCATGAGAGAAGTCGCTAAACGGCCGGATGCCAGACAAGCCCACCCTGTGAGCTGCGTGCTTTATTAGACTGAGAGAGCATAGCTAATTCTTTTCAGCGATTCGACCACTTGATGCCAGTCTACGTGGCAGCCGGTGCAGCAGGTGAGGATGTGGGTAAGAGGACGTGGACATTGCACGAAGGTAGTATGGGATGGGCGCAGTATAGATTTGGGCAAGTTCCAAACTCATAAGTGACCCGGCCGTGCAGAAGTTGTAACCCGTTATCCTATTGTCGCGGTCTATCACAAGGGTAATGTTGTGAAACAGTATTCACATTTCCTTGAAGGGACTGAACTCGGCTGCAATGGATGAAAACGTATCCAATTATAGAGCCTTGGTCTCGAATTGGGATTGCGCAGAGAACATCAATATTGTAGCCTTTCAATGTAACCTGGAAACCGTATCTTACAGCAAACACAGCATATTTTAGGCTCCGAGGATCCTGTTATTAGTTCATTGTGTTATAGTTCGAGGACCTCGATGTGGCCTCTGATCGGCGAGCGGCATAGATTCCTAGAGTTCGTGCGACCAGCACCTCGGGGCAGTCGAATTTCGTGAACCACACCGGTTCTGATGATTTCGCCCGAGTAACAACATAGAAATAACTGCGATTTCACCGCCCTAACATAGCAAACACCTTCTCGATACTTATAGTCCCAATGAGAGGTGCGCGTCTGAACGCTTTGGTGAATAGAAGATGATGTTGTCGCCATAATTGGAATCTGATGATATTTTCAAACATAACTATGACAGACAACATTGATCTTGAAGCTCAACATGTTCCAAATGATCCTACAAATAGACAATCCAGAATAGAGCACTCAAATCATGGTATGTTCAGCAGCAAACTGTCCTTATGGTTTCTTTACTCAGTTAGATCGTACTATTTTCTACTGTTCAACCACCTTAATCTTAGAGCAAAGCAACCACGGTATATCTTTACCCATTTCTCCCTCAAGGATTAACACGGAGTGATAGGAACGACCCAGGGCGGTGATATCGCTTCAGGACTGAACCATGTTGGCCGTGGACCATGGAAGAGCCTTAGGCAAATATTCAGTCCGGAATCAAAAGACTCTGGAACCGATATTCCACGTATCATTGATAGGAAATGTAAGCTGACCCAATATACGACGCTCCAGGCAGCGGCAACGAAAAATTGGGTTTCTAACTTAAACTACCTACTTAGTGGAGGAATATCGAGAAGGCTACCCGCACCTTGGGGCGTTTCTTGCGCTACACCCAGACTACCTAATCTTCCGCCAGTTCAGTTACCTGCAAGCGAGAGTCCTTCTCAAGATGCAGGACCAGCTACGAGAGTTCGAGGATGAACTTGAAGCGCTTGAGAATGAATGCGTAGATTGGGGTCTACAGTCAAGGAAGGCGGAAGACGATCATTCGTTGAGGCGTGGTAAATTGTTGCAGATGATCGAGGACTCCCTCGAGAGATATAGTAAGTCACACAAGTCAAAAGATATAAGGCGGCTTTGTAGGTGACACGAGCGCCTCTAATTTATGCGGAATTAGTTATATTCTTGAACAATGCTTCACAGCTCTCTCTGCGTGAAGCCCCCTCGGAAACGAATTTCAAGAACCTTCATAACTACTTTGAGGGGCACCAACCAGTCGTCGCGAAAGAAAAGTACTACCTCCATAAAGGCGACCTAATAACAGTGAAACCACGAGAAGACGCCTCGGTCGATGAGCTCGTAAACAAAATTTTACGTGACAATCCCGGGCCTATAAAGCAGGTTAGTTTATTTCGTGAAATATAAATAAAAGCGACAAGAATAGAGTTTTCTTCCCTAGGCTAACATTTCTCTAACGTAGAGGATATTTAGAAACACGGTATGTTTGAAGATACTTCCCTTTTATCCCTGTATTTCATGCAATATCCTCATTATTTTCAAGGTGAAAACCCGCCGATACCCTGGCATGGTGGTATTGAGCAAATGGAAGCTGCTGGTTGTACGGATTGTGCTGCTGGGCCTTCCCCTTATGACGCTGCTTGTATCCCCAATTATCCCGCTGTACAGCCTAAGTAAGGGTGAGATGACTAGGACAGCTTTAGTCGGAATCATGCTCATCCAGTTATTCTTTACCGTTATCTTTGCTTTCTGTCTCAAGTGCTTGACGCGGTCAAAGAGGCATGAATTATTTGCCGGTTCCGTGGCGTAAGTCTTCCAAACACGAGACGATTGTGTGCTTTCTAACTAGGACACAGATATATGGGTTTTCTCATTGTATTTATGAGCCAGACGATACAGGGCTCACACTAGGACGATCATACATGACGCGTATGACTACAATCAACTGAAAAGCCATGTTGCATTTAGTGGAGGCACTTCGTTAGCTTTAACCTGAGTGGTAGCGTTTAGTCACTTGACAACAAGAATGTTTTAGCAATCACAGAAAATATCTCATACAACTGAGATTTGAATGTCTGGAATTCAAAGAACAAATGAATTCCTGTGACTCCGTGTGCAGAAATGACAGCTCGCGTTAGACTGGAACATCCCTTGCCAGAGGCTGAATTTGCCACGTTGTGTAGGACATAGATTGTTGTTAAGTTTAAGGTCCCAGTAGTTTCCCGCGCTCTAACCGCTATACCTACCAGATAGCTAGATAATGTAGAAAGTTAAAAATTCCTATATATCTATGAAAATGCTATAATACCAAACCCAACAATGCTAGGTTCACAACTGTCTATACCAGAGTCCTTCATGATCATGTTATTGTTATACTAAGGCTGACTTTGAAAGCGAAGAAGAGCCACTAGAGACAGCACATAACTTGCTGTAATGTTTGTCCAGCAAAACTGTTGTCATGTATTGATGGCATAGCTGCGTACCTATCGTTTGCCCGTTGGCATCTAACAAAATATAGTTCAACCATTAAGAGCCAACATGGATATGACTATAATTAATATCCCAAATAGTCTTGACCGTTCCTATAAAAGCCTGGTATTGTCGAAGAAAGATTCTTCCTATAATCAACGCGATGAAAGTCATCGATCGAGCAAGTATTCATATCTTCTGTCTGCGAAAATTACCAGGGACTGAACCTAACCAGCATTTTGACTAAAATAGGATATTCTGAATATGTCTGCTACAAAGAATAATATATTTGCTCCCATAGTTTCTGAGTCTGTGGAACGCAAAATGACCCCAAAGCCTCATACCCAGGCAGGGCCTGCTGCTCTCTATGTGAGTTTACTACCATGGATCAGAAACTAACTACATTACTTATGGCATCCTTAGCCGAAACGTGAATTCGGGCTAATGGTCCCGGCACTCCTTCGAGTCAAAGCCAGGTTGATAATGCTTAGCGACGACTCCTTATGCTGGGAAGTTGAGTTGCCTGGTACCTATAAGCAAGCCGGTGGATGCAAATATTTCACCCTGGAGTATGTCACTAGCTTAGTACCATTTACCGAATCCAACTAGGTAGAGCAAAAAGGGTCAGCCAAGGGAGACGTCAATACTGTCACATTTGACTGGGGCACATATGGAAGATTGACGTTACGCATAGTTGACTGGTTCTGAAAGTGTTATGGGTCTGAAACATGGACAAGAATGTAGCCATTAGATAGTTAATACCTATCCCCCCGTTCACAGATGGTTAAGTGTACAGGAGTCCCTTTATGATTAAAGGTGGAGAAGGAAATGAACCGAGATATTCAATACTGATAGTATTAAATACAGGTAATTACACTTCCTTTATAGATTCTTATTTGTATTGTATTGACTTGCAATGCATTGGGGAAACTGTCTTAACAAGGTCTCATATGATATTGTAGAGTTTCTCTAGTGTCTCCAGACGTCTAAGCCTGAGAAGACTAAATTAAATCCTGGCACCTACTTAAGTGAGCTTTTAACGTACCTGGTCAAGAAAGGGATGTAGATCTTGCCAACTTTTATTAATCTAACCTAACTATCTAGTGAGATATTACACTTACGAAATAATTTAACTATTCGGGTAAGAAAACGAAGCGGCAGAAAGGGAAGAAAAGGGGGAGAGGGAAGAAAAGGGGGAGAGGGAAGAAAAGGGGGAGAGGGAAGAAAAGGGGGAGAGGGAAGAAAAGGGGGAGAGGGAAGAAAAGGGGGAATGGTGTATTTAGAGTCGGATTTAACCCGGATATAATTCTTAGTGTCATAGGATATTATGGTACTCATAGAGAAAAAGAGGAAAGAATACTGGTCGTGCCACTGATGCAAGCAAAAGTGACGCAACTGGCAAAAGAGAAGTTCATTGATCGCGTCCAGGTTCGAACTGGAGACCTTCAGTGTGTTAGACTGACGTGATAACCAACTACACCACGCGACCGATTTCTTATTAATTGAGCCGCTAAATTCCATCTATAGAGTAAATTTGCTAATCGCACGGACCACCAAGCATCTGTCCAGTGGGCGAACTTGAGATGACTAAAACCACTTAATTAATCTTGACGCCTATATTCAGATCATATTCCCGGATAATTCGTCTTAACTGATTTATTCTTATATACAGTAGGTTCTATCCTCTTCATTAAGTGGAATGCCTAGGTACCTTGATCTAGTTTGCTGTTTAAGGCTTTAACTTTTCTTGACAAGGACTCAATATCAATGAATTCAATTGCTCGCTACATAGGTGGCGTATATCAAGGTGTAGTATCAAGCAACTAAGGTGCATAGCTTCAGCACGTGTTCCTTGAAGCTAGTATCTGCCGTATCATCTCTCCCGGAAGCGACTTGATACATACTATAACCTGAGACTGATAAAAGATTCATCTCTGACGGACATCTGTGACGTAAGTTGGTCGATAAGCGATCCTTCATGTTTCCCCCCCGGCATTTAACTGAATATGACGAGATCGTCCAATCGGACAAAATTCTGGCTTACCTTACCTAAGGCTAACTGTCTACTATCTCCATGATATAGGGCACAGAAAGCTTGATATCCTGAGAAGGCTGGGCATAAAGTTCGGTATGACTGCCCCACAAATTCCTTATCAGCCCTGCCACTATTATATGTCCTATGATTGGTCAATTCCCTCCTGATAAGTTTCCGCTTACACGTTCATGGGGGTCAAAGATTTACGACCTCATTTGATCTCTACCCTGGTTTCGTTATGTCTTGGATCTGACATTGATTTTCTATTTGCAGACCTTATCAGTTTGCATGTTTTAGGAGTAATGCCTTAGAGAGTACAGCTCAGCCCGTAAACTCCCAAAAAGCAGCAAGATCTACGATGTACACAACCTACGCCCTCTACAGCATGTTTGTGTCTATTCTTCTGAGTTGGCGATGCGCCATTAAAGTCTTACCAAATAACCCTCAGATGCAACTTGCATGTGGTTAATCTCGGAAAACGCTCTAAAATTACAACTCTAACAGCAACAGGTGCTGTAGAAAAGCTCCTACACCTCGGGAGCTCTATATATGAAAGTAGCACTTCTAAGAGCTGCAATGGTTCCCCATCTTGGCATACCTAGATGCTCCCAGCCATCCGGCCTGGAATGTGATAGGTCCTTTCATGAAGAATTATCTATTTCCACGGTCTTTATCCCACCATTGTGAGACCCTGCATGCAGGGGTTGGTTCATCACACTGGCCGCGATATTAGCACGCCAATCCGGGGCATGCATGGGAGCCTCGAAGGCGGAGCTATGGACCGTACTGATAAGCAATCTATTATACATCAGATAAAGTTGCGCGAGCGCGAGCTACCTACATTGTAGGTGGTAGGTTGGGAGACTATATAACACAATGTCTTGCTAAACCTCGAGTGCGTATTTGTTTCGCTCGCTGGTCTCTTCAATGAGCCCTTCGAATTAACTTAATACATTTCGGCCTTCACTACAATAGAAAGACGAAATGGCGGCCGCAACTGTCGGCGCGCCCTTAGACCAGGGTGTCGGATATGGCATTGTTCTTGGCCTGGGCTTCGGATTTGCCCTTGGAATGGTAAGCAGCAACTCGTTTACGTATCTCTTCCGCTGTTGGTGAGACTATTGGCTAGAGCATCTCAAAGTATTTGAGATGCTCACGCGATAATGGTACCAATAGTAGTATTATTCACATTGCTGTATGTCAACTGCAAGATGTACTTACCTATCATGCCATTCAGATCCTGGTTACGTTCATCCTTAAGCGATACAACTCAGAACTCCAGACGTCCGAAATGTTTACTACCGCCGGCCGCACAGTAAAGAGTGGATTGGTCGGGTCCGCTGTCGTATCCTCGTGGACTTGGGCAGCTACATTACTACAGAGTTCAGGTGTCTGCTATAGATATGGTGTTTCCGGTCCGTTTTGGTATGCCTCGGGAGCAACAGTTCAGATTCTTCTTTTCGCGACCTTGGCTATCGAGTTGAAGCGACGCGCTCCCAATGCGCATACATTCCTAGAAGTGTAAGTTCTCAACATCGATAGTAGACTGTAGGCATAAAATTTACAATTATTCAAGAATTAAGGCTCGCTATGGAACCATCGCTCATATTGTCTTCATGGTCTTCGGCCTTGCGACAAACATCCTCGTCAGTCTTATGCTCGTTGTCGGCGGCTCGGCTACGGTGAGCGCTCTCACTGGGATGCACACTATCGCGGCTATATACCTTCTCCCCGTTGGTGTTATCGCGTATACTCTAGTTGGTGGCTTGAAGGCTACAATCTTGACAGACTGGATTCACACCTTCATCCTTCTCATCATTATTATAATTTTCTCCTTGACAGCCTACGCCTCATCTGACAGGCTCGGTTCTCCATCGGCTGTTTACGATCTCCTAGTCGAAGCCGCTTTCAACCATCCGGTCGAGGGGAACGCGCAAGGCAGCTATCTCACTATGCGCTCGAGAGAAGGCGCTATCTTTTTCGTCATCAACATTGTTGGTAACTTCGGTACTGTGTTCCTTGACAACGGATATTACAACAAGGCCATTGCTGCCTCGCCCGTCCATGCCCTCCCCGGCTATATACTAGGTGGTCTTAGCTGGTTTGCGATTCCTTGGTTGACCGCTACGACCATGGGTCTTTCTGCTTTGGCTCTGGAAGGCACGCCAGCATTCCCGACATATCCCAACCGCATGTCTGAAGCCGATGTGTCAGCGGGCCTTGTACTGCCATACGCTGCCGTCGCTCTTCTCGGCAAAGGTGGTGCGGTTGCTACGCTTCTTATCGTGTTCATGGCTGTCACGTCGGCTACCTCGTCTGAACTGATCGCTGTCTCCTCCATCTTCACTTACGATCTCTACCGTACTTATTTCAAGCCTGATGCTAGTGGAAGACGCCTCATATACATGTCGCACGTCATTGTTGTGGCATATGCGCTTTTCATCTCCACGTTCTCGGTTGGTCTCTACTATGCAGGGATTTCAATGGGTTACCTCTACCTTATGATGGGTTGCATTATCTCGTCGGCGGTGATACCCGCTACGCTGACACTCGTTTGGAAGGGCCAGAACAAGTGGGCCGCTGCTCTGTCGCCAATCTTCGGACTTGCTTTCGCCTTGATCGCATGGCTCGTCACAGCTCGGAAAGAATGTGGTGCTTTAGACGTTACATGCACGGGATCCAATAACCCCATGCTTGCAGGAAATGTCGTCGCGCTTCTTTCGCCTCTCATTCTTATTCCAATTTTTACGCTCATATTCGGAATGGATAACTACGACTGGAAATCCATGATGGCCATTCGCCGCGGGGATGACCACGATCTCGCGGCAACAGCGGGTGTGGACCTAGAGCAAACAGTCGGAGGACACGAGGAGACGGCGAACGAGTTCGTCGAGGAACAGTCGAAGCTGATGCGGGCTAGCAAGATCTCGAAGTGGACGACAGTGGGCCTAACTCTGGCATTCTTGGTGCTATGGCCGTTCCCGATGTACGGTAGCAACTACGTGTTTTCGAAGCCGTTCTTCACCGGCTGGGTCACGGTCGGTATCATCTGGATATTTTGCTCACTCGGTGCTGTCGGACTGTTCCCCATCTTTGAGGGACGAATGACGCTCTGGCGGACATTCAAGGCTATTGCGCTTGATCTGGCAGGGAGGAGGCATGTTAAGGCTATTCGTGCGGAGAACGAGGCCATGGCGATTGATGGGAAGACGGCCTCTGGTGCTGAGACGCCGCGGACCGTGAAGGACCCTGTTAAGACGGAGACGGGAGAGAAGGCTGAGTAGATTTAATTACCTATGTTGAGGGATGTTCGCTCTTTTGGAACGATATGGTCGCATATGTGGAAAAGATACCCTTATATACGATACCAAGCGGAATTACAATATTCGTCGTCATTTACATGAAGGTACCTTAGGTATCTAATTCTGGAAGTACATACCTCCTAAAGCTGTGAGATATTGCCCTTATAGAATTTCTCTGCCAAATATTAAATCAAGTGGATGACATATAGGAATGAGATTCGATGGCGACTGAAGGATCTTGTGTCGTAATACTTTGGCCGGTTCCCATGCCGGGTTACATGCATTGCCTTGGTTCGGGACATTTGCCTGCTAGAAGTGTTCGCGACTTTCAAGTTACTTGTCTTTATGGAGGGCTACGGAGCACTAGAATCATGTGGTATAATTTCCGATATGAACATACGTCTAATACCTAATTCAGTACTCGATGTATGATTTCTGCACTTACCCGATCTCCCAGAAGGAAGGGGTTTCAATAGGTACCTCAGCAAACGCGAGGGTCGCGGTTATTTCACGCTACGGGAGGGGAGGAGCGTTTGTCGAGAGGTCAACTACAAACAGTGATTATGGAGACGACATTTCATTAGAATATGATAATTCCAAGAAAAGGGGACGATGTACTCATTCCTCTTTTAAATTGAGGATGCACAGAGCAGCTGATAATAGGTGGTTCCTAGGTACCTAGCTATATGGGTACTCAGGTAGGTAGTGGCAACTTGAAGTTCCAAGGTTGCTGGGCAGCAGGCGCGAGTAAGTATGAATCGCGACGGAATGGAAACAACATTATCAAATGTGCGCCTTCCGCTATCCGCCAAGTTGTTTACCTACATCATTATCTGCCTACATAAAGTTTCGTAGACATCTAATCTTGGGGAAAGGACTACGGCACAGTGCACTCGAAAAATAAACTTGTTCTGGTTCTCTCCATCCTTTCGACCTCCAACTCAACCTACCTACCCAGGTACCTCGTAAAGTTGTCTTCCGTCTTAGACAAACTAATTACCTACGAGGACTTCTATTCAATCAACCATCGACCGCCACGCGAATTGTTGGCCGTCTCCATTCATGTTCCTTAGCACTACGAAGTCGAGCCTCGAGTCTCGCGTCTGAACAGATGGCACCCAAGCGTAAGTTCCAACTCTTCCTCACTGGCTTCTCCGTGCTAAATGAGAATAACTAGGAACTGCTGATGACAGCGAGCCTGCGACCGCAGCTGCTCCCAAGAATCAGAAGAAGCAGAAGACTTCTGCCACTACAGCTGCGGCTTCTAGTGCAGCCCCTCAGCCCAACGATGCTCAACTAGACCCCAACGTCGTCCGAGACAAAGCCTATGCACTCCGTAAGCTGGTCTATCGTCAGATCAAGCGACAGATGAAGTGGACTGCGTCCTGTCGCGTAGGTAGAGCCCGATGGTCGTACAATGGAGGCGTAGCCAATGCTGCCGTCTTTCTTAGGGCATTTCGCCTTGAGGCTACCAACAACAAGGGCAAAAAGTGGAAGCAGAAGAAGATCCCCATCCGTGACTTCGAGAGTTGCATTGGCGAAGTCGAAGGATCCATCCGTTGGGGCACTCTCAGCATCATGGGCCCCCATGTCAACCTCAAGTGGGACGAAGCGGACAACATGTTCACTGTCAGCGGCAAGTATGGCCTTTCGGATCTTCGCTGGCTATCCGAGAAAGCCGATGAAGGCGAGGAGTGATTATTCTGTCGTTGATCGGGGAGTATGTATCGGAGAGCGAGTAATGTCGCCGGACTGCGGTGCTACCTTCCTCACACTGTTCCTGTGGATAACATTTGCCGCGCTCTTGTTCTACCTTCTATCACATTGAAGTCGCTGTACTTGGTCAATCCTTACACATCGACCAGGTAGGAGAGAGGGAATTAATCAGACAATGACTGGCTTCTTGCTGTCGAGATAGGTACACAATCGCACCAATTACATTTGCGGCATATTCATCCTGCTCAATTCAGTCATACAAAGTCCGTGATGGCTTACACTCCTAATGTTTGACAACGTCCGACGTGATGGGGTCTGGTAGGCGGCATGACCTCGTTTCGACCTTGGGCTTCGTAGTTAAGATGACTTAAGAACTGATTCGTCGCAAATAAGTCCGGTACCTGAGATGTGGACATGCGTGATATATGATTCAACTGATATGGGCCGCGCACATTGGAGACCATGCATAATACACACCCTTCCTTCTATACGTCCCTGAATGTCAGGATGGTCACACAGGCACGCAGCCCACGCAAATGCGGCTGAATACATTGTGATAAGCGGGGATGTAAGTGCATTAGGGGTCGATCATTGGTAAGTCAACCCGGCTTTTCCCAGTATTAAAGCCTGAATCGGGCGGACACGGCTGTTGAATCTGTGATTTCATCCCTCCATCATTCAAGCAGCAAGGGCCATGATGGAGGTGGGAGTGCGTCGGCGGCCTACGTAGGTAGACCACCGTAGTAGCGTATGAATACCTAATTAAGTAGTCTTTAAACTACCGGTACATAGGCAGGATGCGTTCCGCGTTTGATCTCCAATGCAGATTCTCGCCATGTGCGACTCACCCGTCTTCTGGAAAACTCAAGTCAATAAACCAAGGCCAAGGTGCTTGGCGAACACAAGACGTTCTGCAGAACTCGCCGTCAAGTGATCCGAACGGATGCCGGCAGTAGAGAGGAGACATAAGAGGCTCGCAAGGACTTTCCCAAAACAGAGCTTCTGACGCTTATAGCTGCCGCAATGATAAGACTATCGGAGCTCGTCAGTCTCTCGTCGCGCAGAACCTTAGAAGCAGGGCGAACAGAGGACAAACTTAGGGTGAGGAAGGGCGAGAAATATGGTGCCTTCGACCCCACTTGATGGAACAAGTGCGAATGGATGACATGGATCATCTACCTAGGTAGCGTAATGAGGCCGAATGAAGTACAATATGTACAATATCTGCCCCCAACTGTCTTAAAGGACCACGCAGGTCTACCCCTAAGATCCCCCACCCTCGCCCGCACCGCTGCAACCCCGTACCCGGACCGGGTGGCGGGTCTTCTGATCTAAGACAATGCCTGTTCACCTCACCTTAGTACCGAACCCGAACAAGATCACATACCTGCATATTTCCTTGTTAGACTAACCGTGTCTACTATCCAATCAGTGCCTATATCTATTCGTGCCCGAGGCACATCGTATGTTCAGGATCAGGTCTATAAATTGGGGGAGAGTTCGGTCTAGGGTCGTCTTACTTATCTAGCGAATTAGTAATATTATTATATACTTAGTTCTAGCAAGCCCCCTATCGTGAGAAGTCTTTGTCTGCTTGGCAGCTTGCTTGATAAGCTACAATATATATCTAGCATTGGAAAACAAAGAAGAATTGGAATAATTGGAAGAATAACAATCAAGAACATCATGACTACCGATCAGGGATCAACTACACCCCATCCTCTGCGACCCCTCTCACCTAACGAGCTATCAAAAGCTCGGGATATAGTCGTCAAGGCTCAAGGTGGAGATGGTATCGTTTTGTTCTTCCGCTCGGCCATCATCGACGAGCCGAAGAAGGGTGATCTGATCAACTTCCTCGCCGCGGAGCATGAGGGTCGGGCACCCGAATTCGTCCCGCCGAGACAAGTCAAGTTACTGTACGATGTAATCAAGGATGGCAAGGCTCAACTTACAGAGACTGTCGTCGACGTCGACGCAGATGCCATTCGAAGTACCCAGGCGTTTGAATCGCGGTATCAGACTAGTTACACGGCGCCGGAATTTGGCAAGTTCCAAGAGGCTTGCCTCTCCTCGGAGATGTTCAAGTCAGCCCTGGAAGAATTCATCCTCCCAGACAACTTCACCATCACGATAGATCCGTGGCCATATGGTGGCCCGGATGTCGACGAAGATATCCCTCGCTACATGCAGGGCCTCGTATATGCCCGGGATGCATCAAAGAACAATATCGACTCAAATCACTACTCTTACCCGTTGCCAATCATTCCGGTGATGGACGCTGCCACCAAGAAATTGGTGAGAGTCGACCGTCTCGCCACGGGAGGCGTCGGCGATAGCCTATACCCGCCTCCTCCTGGAGGAAAACCCAAGAAGCTTTTCGAGAACTGTGGTCCTGCGGAATACATCCCGGAGCTTTTGGACAGGCCATTTCGCACCGACCAAAAGCCCATCAACGTTATCCAGCCTGAAGGTGCCTCATTCAAAGTCCACGGTGACAATCTAGTTGAGTGGCAGAAATGGCGCTTCCGTGTCGGGTTCACACTCCGCGAAGGTGCTGTTCTCCACGATGTGTGCTATGACAACCGGCCTATATTATACCGGCTATCCTTCTCCGAAATGACAGTCCCGTACGGCGACCCACGTCCACCGTTCCAGCGCAAGCAGGCCTTCGACTTCGGTGACGGTGGTATCGGGCGCGCGGCCAACAACCTAAAGTTGGGTTGCGATTGTCTGGGTGCTATCCACTACTTCGACTCCGTAATGGCCAACCCGGAGGGCAAGCCGGACCTGGCAAAGAACGTCATCTGCTTGCACGAACAAGACAACGGCATCGGCTGGAAGCACACCAACTTCCGAACTGGACGAGCTGTGGTGACGCGCCTGCGTGAGCTGGTCGTGCAATTCGTCGCCACACTTGCCAACTACGAGTACGTGTTCGCATACAAGCTGGACACGGCAGGCGGTATCTCCATCGAAAGCCGCGCCACAGGCATCGTGAGCGTCGTCCCCATTGATGAGGGTAAAGTGTCAGGCTACGGCAACGTCGTGAACCCGGGCGTCCTGGCACAGAACCACCAGCACATCTTTGCCGTGCGCATCGACCCTGCCATCGACTCGTACAAGACGGGCGACACGGCAGTCATCATTGAGGAAAGCCACCCTATTCCCATGAACCCTGAGACTAACCCTCACGGCAACGGGTACGAGATCCGCCGCCGCCGCGTCGAGCGCGCGGGGTTCGAGGATGCGGAGCCCAAGCTGAATCGGCTCGTGAGGATGGAGAACGCGACGAAGAAGAATGCTGTGAGCGGTAAGCATGTCGGGTATAAGCTCGTCCCTAGCGCCACGCAGTTGCTTCTTGCGGACGATAGGAGTGTGCAGGCTGCTCGCGCCCCGTTCGCTAAGCACCATCTCTGGTTCACCGGCTATAGGGACGGCGAGCTCTGGGCCGCGGGCGAGTTCACGAACCAATCGAAGTACGAAGAGGGCGGGGTCAAGGCGATGGTCGCAAGGGGAGATTGGTTCGTGGATGCTGTTGACGAGGGTGAAGGCGTGACTGGGACCGCGACGAATGGAGAGGCTCGCGAAGAGGATGATTCTATCGAGACGAAGGAGAAGGGCAAGAAGAGCAGTCCTGTTGTCTGGAACGTCTTCGGCCTCACTCATAACCCACGGGTTGAAGATTGGCCTGTGATGTGAGCTCGGTCCCGTTTTCCCCTGAGATGAGGTTTACAATGACTGGTATACTAATATGTCTGATCACGCAGGCCCGTCGAGATCCACCAAGTACATCTCCGCCCTGCCGACTTCTTCACCAGCAACCCGGCTCTGGACGTGCCGAGTACCAGGAACGAGAGCAGTGTGCTAGTGCCTTGCTGCGATGTTGCTAATAAAGTCACTGGCACCGGAGTGAATGAGACGCAACAGTCGAGTACTTGCTGCAGTAGCGTTCCTAGTCTTCGCACCGATAGTACGGTGCAAAGTAACCCGTTGTCTCATCTTCAGGGCACGGGTCCGGATGTGCACCCGAAGGCCATTCCGGTCGGTGGGCCGAAGGAGAAGAGGCGATTGTCGGCGACGCTGTCGAACCTGTTTAGTTGGAAGAAGGACTAAGTGAGATGGAACCTCCTGCTAAGATATTCGCGTCATCTAATATTTAAATACCCTCATTTTGCTCGGCCGTTATAGAGACTATGGTTGCAGTTGTCGGATATCGAACAACCTGCGTTTAAACACACGGGAACCCCTCAGTCAGCGCTCCCCCCCTTTTTTTTCAATCATGAGAAACGACTCGAACGAAACAAAAATGCAACTGCATTCAGTCGATATCTTCAACGAAGACTAAGACCGTCGCTACGATACAGGATCTAGACTCGATAGGTATGCATTGTTTATTAGGAACAGGATACCTAGGTAGTTTTTCATAGTACAAGTATAGTCCCGAGCGATGTGCGCATGTTATTGATTCATCTATGCGTTTTCCACTGTCAAGGGCACATATGTCATACACTCTCGTGTCTCTTCTTGGAGCAAACAGGAGGGAAAGTGAGCTGGAGAGAATCTGTTGTTTGTGTTTGTGTTAGTGTTACACAGGCGCCCATACTGTTCTGACTGTCTCTCTTCGTAATGGAAGCCGAAGCCCCGGTTGATCCATCTGGAGACGCTTTAGGTATTAATGCCTCGAGAAATTGTGGCGTCGCACAGCGTCGCACAGTTGCTGTGTTTTTGCCGGAAGGGTCCTAGCTTCAGTGGGCGTGTGCCCCGCGCAGCCCGCGCTACACATCTACATCATGTAAATCTGTACCCCCACTCAGGTTGAGTATGTAGGTACGTAAGCTGGAGTTTGGCTACATGTACATGTTAGGTAAAATGTTGACTACCAAGGAAGGAGAAGAGAAATTGATTACAAATGATAATAAACTTTTGTGAATATTTTAATGATCCTTCATGGATAAAGAAGTTCGAATTCTCTCGGAAGTCCTTACACGAGTCTTCCATGACAATGCCGGCAATCAATGGTACCTACATGTAGTCGATGTGGTGTACCTAGGTACATGTATCGTTAGATGCATGGAAATCATTGAATGTACCTGCAAGTTCTGCGGGCCGTGGGGCAGCTTTCGGTGTAACGGCGGTCTATGACCAACCACCTGCAGATTCCATTTCCCTGGCTGCCGCTAGATAGCAGGTACCTTAGCTGCTTAGCAGCCTTAGCTACCAGGAATTATCGATAGCGCCCGCCCCTAGAGACCTGAGGCTAGCAACAATGGAATGACGAATGGAACTTCTCCATCATTGCATCGTATCTCCGAATCTCCAATCGCATCACCTTGACTTTTTACTCCGGTGACAATTTCTTCCTCCGTACCGGTAGTACATAGTCTCCGCGGAATAATATCATATAATTCTACAATTGCTTATTCTACGCACATGGACGATCTCACCTTTGTATTTAGAACTCATCCCTGGTGATCAATCAGGTCAAGCCAGGCCATGAACGGCCCTTTCAAGTTCCCCTCCTTCAGTTGAACCTGCGAGCTCGGAAATACCGTCGGATAGGATGGTACGCGCCGCAACAGTTGCGCCGGCTACCGCACCCGCCACACGTCCAGGTAGACCGCAAATGAGGTCAGGATCGATAGGAAGCTTTCGTGCGGGCTCTCCTCTACCGACTCTCCAATCGAATCGAGCGCTGTCCTCAACACTCCGCCGTATATCCAGCCAGCATCATTACCAAACATTTCCAACGCCGCCGCCGAGGTCTGCCGGCCGAAGACCCGACACAGGCTCTACCTCTTCGGATTCCCAGGCCCACGACCACCATGGCGCACATACACCATTACCTATCAAGCAACTAGCTCTCTTAGCCCTGCTTTCCCTATCCGAGCAAACGGCCCTGAACTCTATATCACCGTATCTCCCCGAGATGATTGAGTCATTCCCTGGTGTTAGCCACGATCAAGTTGGCCTATACGTTGGCCTATTAGCCTCCGCGTTTGCGTTGGCCCAACTGGCAACCAATCTCTTATGGGGTTACCTGTCGGATATTGTCGGACGTAAACCCGTTATGCTATTAGGCACCTTGCTGCTCTGTTTCTGCTTTGCGGCTTTCGGATTCTGTACTAGATATTCTCATATCGTATTAGTACATGTAGCTATGGGACTGCTCAATGGCAACGCTGCTGTAGTTCCCACATGTCTAGGAGAATTAACGGATCGGAGCAATCAGAGCAAGGCCTTCACATGGCTGCCTGTCGTGTACAGCTTGGGTAGTATCACGGGACCCGCGCTCGGTGGACTGCTGGTTGGCACGGTTGCGAAAGATACTTATCCATTCCTGGCTCCGAATATACTAGGAGCTTCGCTTCTCGCCCTAAGCGTGATTGTACTGGCCATTTGGTTCGAAGAAACATTAGAAGAGCAAGGAGATATTCCTAGCTGGACTGAGCGACTCCCATGGTTGTCTAGTCTTACGAAGCAAACTAAGAACGGATCTACGCGTTTATGGACCTGGCCCGGAGGCAGAGACGCAGACAATGAGCAGAATGAAATAAATGAGGAGGTCGCTGGGGAGGAAACTACACTCCTAGGACCAGAGCCTCAGGAAGAGGAAGACGAGGAAGACGATCCGAAGTCACCACCCGATACCGTAACGTGGCGCGAGCTCTTAAATCGAACCACGATAGTCCTCCTTGGCACTCATTTGGTATTCCAGCTATCCAATAGCTCCTTCAACAGTTTATACCCCATATTCGCATCTGGGGAGACGCCTACGGGGCGAGACCTACGTGCGGATGTTATCGGGGTATCTTTATCTGTTGCTGGAATATTCACCATCCTCTTCCAATTATTCCTTTTCGGGCCTCTGAAGTCCCGCCTGGGCAATGTCAGGTCCTACCGAATATCTTTACTTGGGTTCGCAATCACTATGGCCCTAATGCCGTTTGTTGGTTACGTTGATTCAAAACCCCCATTCGGTGTAGGTGACAGTAAAATATGGCTGTATCTGGAGATTGGTGTGATACTCATCATCAAAAATATCTGCGCTGTCGGCGGTTTATCGAGCGTCATGTTACTAGTAGGTTCCTACCCCAGAACTGTTATCTCGCTGAATAGCTAACGTACAGACAGATAACAAACTCAGCGCCAACCCACGCGAGTCTGGGAACGCTCAACGGCATAGCGCAGACTCTTTCAGCCGCCGGCAGGAGCGTAGGCCCCTTTATCTCAGGTGGACTCTATACCGTCTCTACACACGTCCAACCCAAGGGTGAGGCCCTTGCTTGGGGATTATTCGCAGGAGTAGCCCTCGTTGGATGGCTTGGAAGTTATGCCATCCGTGGCGAAGGTCTTGAAAGTACCGACGATGGTTACGAAGAAGATTCGCAAGCCACGGAAACTGCGCAAGCCGATCAAAATGCAGTCGAAAGTCCCGCGTAATCTCGCAGACTTCAGCCTCAAAGATAAGAAAAGCTAAAATTCAGGACACCTGCTTACGTGAACCACTATTTGGAACCGCCGAACCGGGTAGGTAGTCCTAAGGAGATGATGATTCGCACAGCCTCATAACCCCACGTGTATCCCGCAAGCACCCGGACATCAACAAAGGAGTGGTCATGTCGTTATGCGATAGCGTCAACCGAGACTCCAACGCTTCTTGCAGCGACGAATGGACTTAGTATTAGGTGCAACTACGGTCATTAGGTAGGACTCAGTGCTGGGGATACTCCCTGCTACTGCAGCCGCCCCCAATCTTGGCAGTGATGCTCCAATAATGGAGAGAGCCTTTCTTTAGGGGCATGAACGATGTTATTAAAAGTTCACCCGGTCTAGTTATAGGACTAGGAGATTGGGTTGCACACCCAAGTTATGGGCGACCGATCTTGGTCTAAATATCGACAGAGGAGAGCCGTGACGATAATGATAAATGATAATGGAAAGATCTGTATACTTAGCATGGAGTTGGAGCGAGACAAATTTGGTTCCTAAAAGGAATCGAATTTAGAGCTTATGCTTAGCAATTGATCTGTACTACCCTCCTCGTACACTCAAGATTGGTGGTTTTCTATTTTTTTTTTTTCGGTAGCCAAGATGAAGCGGCTTTTAGCCGATGTCATTCTTTGGAATGTTCTTCCAGCATAGAGCTGAAAATGCCTGATAAAATAGAATCATTGACACTCTTGACGCCACCGGAGGGGAAGTGTATGCGAAATCATATGAGAAACGCGCGTATTTGGGCTTAGACAATGAAGCCACTCGTCTCACTTCACTTTCTCACACCTTCATTCCAAAGGATGGCCTTTCAAAAGCCAGATTCATCCATCTGGGCTGACTTTTGAAGATTCAACTTTGTAATAGGTTAAGACCATACGAGCACAGTGGTGGCTCTGAAGATAGCCTAAGCCGACTGAAGCAAGTTGGGAGAGGCGAGTGGTAAGCGTGTCAAGATCGCTTGAAAGAAGATATTGACGGATAGTGGTGTGTGAGCAACGGCTCCTCCCGTTTGAACTAGGCGTGCTGAGATCTGGCCTAACTACCTAAAGCACCATGACATATGCAGCAACCCTGAGTTGGTATTGAGCTGCCAGATTCAATAACTTCAAGTCGGATTCGGACTCATTTACATTTCTTTTTTCGGTCATGAGGTATGTTCCTATATAAGATCCTTAACGCCTTCACGGGCCGATTCTGGCATGACTACGCACAACTTCTTCGTTGAGTACCGGTGAAGCCATAACGGACGCATTGACCACTGATGACGGCCGTGGAAGACAAGCCGGAAGTCGCTTGTTCCGTACTGGATTCTTAATATAAATGGGTGTTATTGTTATACACATACGTACTTGACTTAATACACCATGCTGAATAACGCACGGAACATTGTTTCCTAGAATAGTATCGTCGCGGCTATTAAACCAATGGAAAATTAAGGTTCTTTACTAAAGTGCACTGCCACAGCCTTACCAGCTAAGCGAGAGCTCAGCTCGACTAAAATACAAGTTTCCATTGGCCCATCTCACGCCTCACTAAAATGATTTAGTATTTGGGTTTTGATGTAGCCAAGTACTGGGCTCAGCTCCCTCAAAGCACAGGCCACAGAAGCAAGGGCCTAAAAATTCCCGCGCGCAAAGCCCTCACTCGACAATTCCTCTTGTCACAAATAACCGAATGCGGAACCTCCTCCGCCGATTGACGACATATTTACTGCAATCCTTCGTCAGCAGCCTCATGGTATAAACAGTATAACACGATTCCTACCTATACTTAACCTATAAACGGGGCAGTCCGCTGGCGAGGCCGCCGGTGATGACCCTCCTCAGAGAAATGCGCATCTTCGCCAAACCAAAGATCACAGCCTGCCAGGTGGCTTCTAGAAGTTCTGGGGCTAACAGATATGTACTTCAGCCCCCGGGGTTAAGATCATCATCAATATGGACCTTGGAAATGTGTGAGCCCAGACTGACACCCAGAAATCTTCAAGTGATATTTCATTACAAATCTTTTCCAATTTTATCACACGCATCCGGGAAAAAACCCGCAGATCGACAACATCATTTGCTGGCCTTATTTCAGCCTCCTGAACTGGTCAATGCTCTATGCGAATGCGTCATGCATGATGCAGCCCGGAGAAGATCCCCGTAGTGCATCATTGATTACACCTCTCCGCATGAACTCCTTGGGGAGAGAAATACATGCGAAGTCATCTCAAGATTCCATCATCTAGTAATACCCATTAGATGGGCCAAGACACGGCCCTTCTAGAGTGCTGTATCGATGCAAGGTACTTTACCAATTGAAATTTCAATCCTGAGCCCAGCTGGACCGGGTTAACATTCATATGAACTTGGAAGCTCACGGGGAAGCTTTCGACGTCGTCGCTAACCTTAGTTCTCTGGTATCTGCTGACCTTCTAGAACAACTTGGAGAACGACAAGGAATGATGTCTTGTCAAACAAGGGTCTGTAGGAAAATCAGTCCCCGAAGTGCGAATCACAGTGCTTCCCGAGGCTCGTCAGTTCCCCAGCCTTATGCCGCTAAATTCTCACCAGCCATCAATGGACAAGGGGCACTTCCCGCTGCCACGGTGTAGCCGATCTCAGACTTGCCCAAGTGCTACTTTGGACTAGAACCTTTTCTAAGCTCGCAAAAGAGAAGGTTAACTATGTACAGAACATAATACTGGAATCCTATTCGCAGTCAGTTCGCATTCCTTTTGGAAACCATGATTACCTATTCACCCCATGATAGCTCGCTTTCAACACTAGTCGCATTCAGTCTTCCCGCTACGTCTTAAAGACAAATAACTTCGTCTTTCTAGAGGCTTATCCACCATTATCCAATCAGAATGCGACCTCGACATCTTCATCGACATGAGCTCCTTGCGTGCCTGGTTCTCCGGTCAACTTTCATAATCTATTTCTATACTACATAGAAATAGCTAGTTCAGCAACGGACTAGCAACCTCAAAATCCCGTATGACGGATATCGACTGTCGTCAGCATCAGCCCGAGGTATGGGTGAGTATGGGTGAGCAGGGTCAGAAGGTGTAGTATCTGGCTTTAAGTTCCAAGTCATCATTGATCTGTCACCGGGTTTATTTTTCACCCTGGTAAGATACACATCCACATCCCTAGGTGAACCCAATCATGTAGTGTGGTTTTATATAAGCTCATCGTCATATGTTGATAGCCTCATGTCCGACCAACAGTCATGGGGAGGGCGTCTCCGTAGCGTCTCCCATGGCACTCATCATCGATCGCGGTCAAACGCCGGCGCAATATCCCCAGGACTCCATCATGATGCTAGCCACTCGTCTTCTCAATATAGTTTCTAGAATCATACTGCTCGTGGGCACGCGTCCCAGAATTAGCTCATTCGGATTATAATCTTAGCTCAACTTCAGTATCTAACTAAGCATTGCCCTCTCGGGTAGCTCTAGTGGCTTCAACCGCTTGAGCGCTTGGCTTGGGTTTGCTCGGTGACCGATGGCCTATCCTGATAGCTGGGACTCTCAAACGACCGGACCCTCTAGGATATAAACATCGACAGCTGTCCCTGATAGAGGGTCAAGCACATCGAGTTCTTCCATCGAAAGCAACACTTTAGAAATTGCACAGAAGAATCTGATCTCAAAGGTAATCGATTCTTCTTGCTCTCAGTTGAGGCTGCAATTTTACTAACTTATTCTAAGGACTATTACTCCTGAAGACATATATCACATATTTCAGTTCAGACTTATCCTGCTTTCAAGACGCTCGAAGAATACTCGAAAGCTACGATCAAGATATCTACTATGTCTTCATCACGATCTGGTCATGGTCATAGAAGCTCTCGCAGCGGCAAGAGCAGACAAGTGCGTGACGGCTTTCAATTCTAGATCCCTCCCGCAGCTCAAGACTGGCCCACGGTGGATGTTCCATCTATGGCCACTTAACTTCCTGGGATGTTGGTGTATTTTGGTGACTAACATAGCGCATGGCAGTCCTCGATCCAGCAACTCATTGAATCATTACGCACCCACCGAGTCAACACTCTGACTGAGCTCTGTCGTATCGAACGAGTTGCTGCTAGCTGCGACAACGAGGAAGATGCTCAAGCGTTCCAGGCACCTATGACTTCGGCATGGGATTACTACGTCAACAGCAACCAGTTCTTAACGGAACTGAGAGGCCTTACACAGAATTATCCCATATCGGGCGAATTAGTGGATCAGGCGCACCACTTGGTCCGAAATGACCCAAATTCGAACCGGAGTTGGAATCTGGCGTGGCTGTGCCTAGTGAAGATTCGGGACGAGTAAGTCAACCCCTATAGCCTAACATATTCTATATCATACATCTATTCTTCATGATACCTATTCCCCTTGTCTTACCCCCGACCACCTGCTTCTCATCTTAACCCGAATACAGAGGTTTAATCCCTACGTATGCGCAAGCGGACGCATGGCGAAAGGAGATGTGGGGTGGTCGGGATCCCACACCGGAAGAGGCAGACCAACTTGCTCAGTGCTTCGAGTACGAATGGACGCAGGCCGTTGAGAACATGCTGCGACACTGGCCACAGACGCCGACATGGTACTGAAATATCCTCCTGCCTATTTCGTCTGTTCGATCTATTAGACTACTCTACCTCGCGGACTTCTGGTTAGCAAGGCGCTGGACAATTTCTAGAGGACTTTCTTTTCTTAGAGGCTGGACCATTTTGCATTATTGGGCGTTTCATTTAGAAAGGGGTTGTTCTGGGTTTGTGAACATTTTCGGGAGCTACTATTCTTTCACCTGTTTTTGATGTCTCCTACAGGGTACGGCATGGCATGATATAGATTTCTATGGCTCTCAGCATTCGCATGGCGGCGTTTTCATCTTCCTCTCTTCTCCTCTACTTCTGTATGCAAAGCGGCCGCTTGGTTTCAAGACTTTTGCTTACTTTCTGTTTCATATCTCTGGATAGATAGGTACCTTATTATCATCGTTTTTCTCATGGAAATGTCCACCCTGGTTCTTTTATTAAGTGGTGCTTTCGTTATGGACTTGGTCGTTTTAGCACCTATCAAATAAACGAGTTCCGCGGCTAACAGCAAAGTAGAACCGAGAACCCACGGTTCACTTCAAGTCCGATTTATATCATGTTCGACTCTTAAAACTCAGCATTAGCATCCTATCGACTAACGTGATCCAATAAGTGTGAGGTACCTACCAAAACAGAGTTCAGTTTACTAGTCGAATGTGGCGCCAATGTGGCCTAGCTTAGTAGGTAACCTTGGAAAGCGTGTCTTGAATGAGGTGAGCTTTGGAAGTGATGCGAGCAAATCAAAGTTTTGCTTTGAGCTGCTCTTGTGGTTGGAAGGGAAAAGCCAGCTGAATTGGCCAACCCCAGTATGGGCGTCCATGCTTTGTAGGACTGGAGATGAGCGATGAAACATCTATCCTGGGTTGATGGAGGGAAAATCTACGAATAGAAAGTGTGTGCTATGGCAATCATTGGCTGTAAATTTTCTTTGAACATGGGCGTTAGCATTTTGATGTTCGAGTTGATCATTGCAGACGAGATAGTTATATGTGGATTAAATGATACTCAGGTCTTTGCAGTCACGAACTCATATAGAAAGAACCTTCAATTGCCCTGGTGTCCTACGGATTAATTCCCACTGCCCAGTGAGCAAGGAAATGCTATACGACTAAGCAGTGCGTGAGCTAATCTCCCTTGGGTGGCAATGAAGATATGGCCAAAGCACATAGAAATGCATGACCCAGAACGACTTGTAGAAGCTTGAGTGAAGCTTAACGACACGCACAAACAAGTGCTAACAGTCAATGTAATCAACGATGGGAGATAGCTACTTGCTAAGTCTTGAGGAATTTCCTTTATGACTGCCATTATCGACATTGTCGAGTTCGATTCTCGAACTCTCGGCCCAGACGCAGCAGGCGCTTCAGCAACTCCTGTCCGATGCATATCGTTTCCTTTTCAAAGATCACTCCTCTCTTTTTTTAGCCAGTCGATAGCACCATGACCTTCTCGGTTACCAGCTAGCTCATCTTGTCATTGTTCACTTTACTTCATCACCAAACTTCCATCATATCTAACCGAAGGCCACCTCATCATCTAGAGGTACCTAACATGGCACAATCGACCGAACAACCCATGACAGGGCGACCTTCCAATGTAGCGTCCACGAATCAGGCGATGCCCAACACAGCACGCAACCAGCCCTCATCGCTGTATTACAACCTCGATGACCCATGGATGAGCAGTCCACTTTACTACCAACCCCCCATCACGTCCAGCACAGGAACCGTATCAAGTTACTTTCGATCTGTGTCATTACGCCCACTGGGCATCTGGTTCCGTGATCTCTCCGACTATGGCGAGGTCATCGAAGAAAGCTCGGAGAAGCTCGTGATTCGGCTCAGACATCGAGACCCGACCTCGTTGATGATAGTTGTCTGGCGCGCATGGGTTACCAAGTACTTAGCAGACGGGATCTTGTGCAGCATTCACTTTGGGCCGCTAATTCCGTACCAGACCGTGGAGGTGGTTTTCCAGAATCATGATCGTGCCATGGTACCTACCCGTCGTAATCATATGGTGAGAATTCAGCGGGCATCTGCATCGTCCACCACTACCAGCGAATCAAACGTAACGGCAAGTTCGGTTGACAGCGCAGACACCGCGGACACGGTCTACACCATTCGTGCAGAGGACGGTGTAATACCTCCGGGGCCGGCCCAACAATTGGCATCACAGCACCCACTTGTCGATTACGACTACTTTGGAGAGTTGACTGCTCAGTTCGTGCAGCTCTTGTCAAGATTTCCTGCGCTGGCCTTTCAAGTTTCCCAGGCTGCTCCGTTCTATCATGGCTACCAGGCTGCTCCGTCCTATCACGGCTACCAAGTTGCTCCGTTCTACCGGGGCGTTCCGGCGTATCAAGGAGCTCAAGGGGACCAAGGCGGCCGAGGCCAGCAAGAGAACCGCGATCAAGAAGGTCAAGAGGGTCAACGAGGTTCCCGAGGTGGTCGTGGTCGTGGTCGTGGTCGTTACCGTGGCGGGAATCGCGGTCGCGGTGACGGTCGCGATCGTTATCAACCAGAGAGTACCTCCTTAGAGTCGGCTCTAGTGGGCGGAAGAGAGCGTGGAGTTAAGAGACCCCGCGAAGACGCCACGGACGACGGATCAAAAGGTAAAAGAAATAAACGAGGCTGAAGAAGAGGAGCAGGGAATGGAAGGATGCAACTGTATAATAGGGATAAGGATCATATAGAGATGCATACAGGACCTACATACATGTATGTACCTAAATGCAAGGAGGTACATAGGTACCTACAGGTATAAAAGTTGATGAAAGAAGGCAGTTGCAAGCAGCTGCAATTGTTTCTTACCAGCCGTCTTTGCATAGCGACTTCCCATCTGGACCATAGCGGCATTAAGCCCCGCCCCCGCTGTATTACCTTCTACAGCGGCTTGAAACGGCTCAAACAGGCCCAAACAGGCTCAAATACGTACAGCAGTTGCATCGTTGACTTCATCCTGACCAATACAAATTGAAGCTTCCGACTTGACGGCAAATCGTTCGTAGCATTCGATATTAAACCTCCGACTCCGAGATCGTGTAACCAATCCGAACCACGTCGAACGTCCCTTCGCGTAAACCCAATGCATAAAGACCAGCCTATCCACCACGGCTCCTTGGAGCACCTCCTGCCGCCCAGCTGGAAGGCCCAGATCACGGCTTGGCTGGCTGAGGACACCCCGTCCTTCGACTACGCCGGTTTCGTCGTCGGCGAGCACCCGCGCACCGCTACTCTCTGGGGCAAGAGCGCCGGCATCATCGCTGGAATCCCATTCTTCACCGAGATATTCAGACAGTGCGGTTGCGAGGTCGAATGGCATGCTAAGGAGGGGAGCTATATCAACCGCCCCAAGGATGGCTCGGGTAAGACTAAGGTCGCGACGGTGAAGGGACCCGCGCGGGGCTTGTTATTAGGTGAGAGAGTCGGCTTGAACTTGCTGGCGCGGTGCTCGGGCATTGCTACCGTCAGTCGCGACATGCTGCTCAGCCTGCGCAGCGCGGGTTACGAGGGCATCCTAGCAGGCACGCGCAAGACGACGCCGGGGTTCCGACTAGTCGAGAAGTACGGTATGCTGGTCGGGGGCGCGGACGCGCATCGCATGGACCTAAGCTCCATGATCATGCTGAAGGACAACCACGTATGGAGCCGCGGCAGCATCACGGACGCCGTGCAGGCCGCTAAGATGGTCGGCGGGTTCGCGCTCAAGGTCGAGGTCGAAGTTCAGAACGAGGAGGAAGCCGACGAGGCGATTGCTGCAGGTGCGGATATCGTCATGCTAGATAACTTTACCGGCGACGGCGTCAAGATCGCGGCCAAGAGCTTGCGGGCGAAGTGGAAGGGCAAGCGCGAGTTCTTGATCGAGGTTTCGGGTGGTCTGCGCGAGGATAATGTGTTTGATTACGCCAACAATGGTGAGTTCTCTATGTCTAGCTATTGTTTTAAACTGTTCTCGTTTCTTGCTAATGGTTCTATAATGCTAGACATCGACATCATCTCCACCAGTTCAATTCACCAAGGCACGCCACACGTGGACTTCTCGCTCAAGATTGACCAGGATCAGATCAAGGAGGAGTCATGATTTCAGGCGTGATGTCTGTTCTTTGTACATATTGATCATGAGGGCTGCGCGGTCTTGAATGAAGGAACGATATCAGTATTCTACGTGCAGGTTAAATGGGCTTCAAACAAAACACATGAATAATGGGAATGTTGAGCGGTTTCCGTGCTTGCGAAGTATTTGCGATCCACGCATAACACCATTGCCAGCATGTCCGGTTCTACGGAAGAGTCTAATAAGTGATCACCGACTAGAGTAATATGTGTACTGGTAGAATGACGATATATCGACATGCTTGGACTCAGTTCCTCGATTCGGGGTTCGCCCCGTCGCGAACAATTACTCCACTACCTAGACATTGCTAACTCTTTGAGTTTTATAACGCGGCTAGAGTATACACCATCACATAGGATTTTGGGAAATTTGGGGCCTCGTCCGTTCTCCCAGAGATAAACCAGATACGGTACCTAGGTTTGGATGTAATAGTTTGGGTGAGTGACGATCAGCGAATCCCGGTGTTGTGCTTAGTTATGTTCCGGTCGTTGTGTTTTTCATCCCTCATTTAGCTCGTTGTTCTTGACACTAGGCTTTAGTCAAAAGGGGTAAGAAACTAAAGGATGGAAAGGCCTAGATCTTTCTTCGTGGGGAGAGGTTATGGAGGTCCGGGCCCGATGCATTCGTGCGAGTAATTGCTGACCCTGACCCTGTTGCCAAGGATGTTTTACCTACATAAAGCTTTTGCTCCGATCGCTAGGGTTGAGCCGGGAAGAGGGTCCCGAAAGATCGAATCTTTTGACATTATCGTGAAGGAATGGTCCCTTGACTAGCGCGAAGCAGTTATCCCTTCTATATAACCGTGTATCGGAATAACCTTTGCAGGGCTGTATTGGACATTGGAAAGACAAACGTAACATTCAGGTAAATTGGCTAATTCTCGGTGTAGGGTTTTCGTCTAGGGTTGTAGTGCGCCTCTCACCGTCGTCTAGGCTTAGCGTACTGCATGGCGCTCGGGGGGCTTCTTCACGCCGTTGAAGGGTTAGATATACCTATTCCGAGAGCTCTAGGCATTTAATCATATCTGATCCGGCCACGTCAGCTATCAGCTACTTGGGGGGAACCGAGCCGACAAAGCACTACGAACTAACGAGTATTATCCAAACCCGGTCCACCACCTACCTTTAGAGAAGGGGATTTTCCCGTATAGGACGCATATCTTACGTTGCTTCGGTATCGCATAGAGGATTTGTGAGGAGACGGAGCAGTGTGGATGTGGAATACAACATGTTGTCTTAGCTCACCGCGTGTGAATGAGACAAGAGAACCCTATCGTGAAACCCACAGGATTCGTACTTCAAGTACGTCGATGATTTAGGAAAAGAGTCTCTTATATAATGATGAAGCCAAGAGCGCCGATTGGTTCTTGTATGACATCTCACAACCTTAGCTGTCGTGTCTACCTGCGTCTCACGTTGTGTCGTCCACTCATTCGCCCGCTGGGTAATCACAAGAAGGCCGTGTGCATCCCCGGTACCAGGAAGAGAAGCTCTCGAGACATCGGGATCTATCAAATGCCGCATCATATTGCCGAAAGTTAGGTCAAGTCAAGACTTAAAATCTGTGCCGTCCTGAATGCCCTTCGTCGGGCGCGTTATTCCACTCTTCTCTCAGTCTTTGGGGGTTGTTGGTAAGGTTATACACGTCTCAAGGTGCCAGCAATGACAAATAAGGGTGGGTAGAAGATCTGCGGCAAAAGGGGAAACGCTGGCTTCTTTAACTCCGAGACACGCGCACAAAAGTTTCCGTGCTCCAATATGCGTATCATAATAGCCACACCGGTGAAGCTCTTTGCGGAGAATTTACGGGACTAATAATGTCTAGGTACCTGGACAGGCAAGCAAATCCGCGGACCGACCCATGAACCACGGATTCGAGTAGTATGGAATCGGAATTTGGAACCATTCAGCGAGAGGATTTACATGCTGTTAGTGATTGTGGGGATTTCTTGGGAAGTATCTGGCTAAGGTATCTACCTACGTACCTAGGTATAGTAGGTATGTATGTATGTATGTACATGATGTGAAGCCTGCGGTGAGATACAAACCGAGGTATTGGATAGGGAGGTGTCTCTTTTTGTACGCAATCATGTCTCTAGGTTGCTAATACATCCCCTAAGCTAAGTCATATCCGGGCAGCTCAAGCAGCCCTCCCCTCCGCTATGACCTGGAGCATACTGTGTGACTTTTAGAGGCTTGTACTTATCATTCGATCTGGCGCTCCTTGTGACCAGGATGTGTTAACACTCTTACTAAGCTTTGGCCACAAAATGATTTGTAGAATGTGATAGATCTCTACTCATTGTTGAAATGGAGTATCAGTCACTGCTGGCCTTAAAAGTCTCTGAAAAAGGCTAAGCCTCCTAGGTAGGAGGTTGACGTAGCTATCCGTAGTGAGCAGTAAAAGTCCTCGTTCGGTTGTACGTTGCCTTGATTAGTATTAGAGCATACGTGCATTAAACCGAACTCCCTGATGAAAACTCTTCTCTTCCGTCGGGATGATGTAAGGAGATATTTGCCCCTGTAAATAGTAGTGTTGAAGATGACGATGGCCCTTGGAAATGTCTAACCGTATCATGCACTTTCTTCTTTACGAGGTTTTCTCGCGGTGGTGAAGACCCTAGGATCTGTTAATGCGAATCGAATATATTCCGACGGGGACCACTCACGCTGTGATGTACGGTCTTATATTCGCTGCTTGAACCTCCTGCCAAAACGTGGGTACTATAGCATCGAATTGCTCTTTTGTCCACCCGCAGCTCTTAAATAGCAAACCGCAATGGTTGTCCAGCACTTTCAACGAGTTAGCAAGACCTGCTGTAGGTACCCGGAACTTCAATGTCGATAGTATGGTGTAAAAGAAAAAGTCGTACCGTAGTGTTCCGTCGTAATCTGGTTCATCAGGCTTTGTCGTGTCTTCATCTTCTCATCCTGGGCCCAACTTCCAGCTGGAAGAATCTCGCTGCGCTGGACTATCTTTTCGAAATTGGCATCAAGCAACCACTCAGGGACGTGTGGCGATGGGTTGAAGTCCATGCCGACCTTGTCGCACAAGTCTCGGAATATCTGTAGAAACTCGGGGCACAGGTCGGCCTCGGCGAATTTGCCGTCGAAGTCGAGTATGTTAAGGGCAATTTCCGTCATCTCGAAGAGTCCGCCTGGCTTGAGTTTCTGGTGTACTTGACGGAGCAGAGCTGGCCAGTCTCGTACGCCGCCGGCTATGCTTCGCGCGTGCACAAAATCGATAGAGTTATCTGGGAACTTCCACGGATTTTCCACGTCGTCGATTTCGAACTTGACGTTTGGCGGGACCCCTTTCCTTCTCTGAATGGGGTACACGTCTATACCTGTGATTTGGGCTTGAGGATAACGGGCCGCCATCTCTATAGCCCAGACCCCGGTTCCAGTACCTAGGTCGACGATCTGGGCTATATCAAGCGGCAGCCGCGTATTAGTTAAGGCGCCATCTAGACAGTGGCGATATAATTTATGCTGGACTTCTAATCTTTTCCGTTCGGGCTCGTCGAAAGGTAAGAATATTTTTCCCGAGATGTGATAGTGGTGACCAAAAGCTTCGATAAAAGGCATGTTTTCTAGCCTTGGATCGACAGCGTCAGTGTCCGAATTAGACTCGCTATTATCCCCTGTAGCGTGTTCAACCTGGTTCTAGTTAGGTACCTAAGGTATTTAAAACTGAAATGCCAAGCCTGGAACTAGATGAGCTGCACTCACCTCGTGTTGTTCTTTCGCCCCCATTTCATCTTTTTTTGACGAAGGACTCATTGTCGGATGGCTCTTTTTATTGGCTGAATATAGATTAAACCTTTGCTCCTTTACCCGACGCACTCGAATGATGTCCTCCAACGTGCTTAAAAGTGAGTCTGCGGTGTTGCTGTCTCATTGCGCGTGTTGTTCTGTGCTCCTCTATCTGTCGTCCTAGGTGGTGCAAAAATGCCGGAGGATCCACCGCACCTACGACTCTCTTCTGCGATGGGGTTCCAGTACAAGGCGGGATACCATTCAGAGACATTGACCGTCAGCATTTGTATTGGGTAACATGTTAACTGGATGTCCAGTGAGCGATGCCGGTATTACAACTTTCGGATCACTGAGCCAACAATACCGCCGCCGGTCCTCGGCAAGTCCTGCCCTTTGCGCCCCCGAAGTTGTTGTCTTGGAAGCCGATCCATGTCGGCTAAGAAATTCGAGCCCGGGTGGTCAGATCTCTCTACGACGTGCCCCCCAATCTCCTTTCCCACTGTACATATCAATGGAAGCCGCAAGTGCCAGCACGGGCAGTACATAGCCGAACACGTTGTCGTAAGGGAACCCCGGAACGTACAGGTACAATGTAATGGTAGGCAGCTGATGGATCCCACCTGCGGCAGGATAGTAATGGGAGGTGCAACGAATTCTGCGGCCAAAGTTACATTTTGCAGCGCGTGCTTTGCAGGCGAGGAGCCACTCTGGGGAAAAACGGTATGTGGATAGGCTAGAACGGTCCGATTCCTACTGGCTGCTAGGACGAGACCATGCCCGCGTTCGAAACGCATTCTGCAATCTGCAATACTGACAGTTCGGCCCCTAGCTATCCACATGGGCGATGATGTCGTTGCGAGGACATTTCCCGTATGCAACAGACCACCAGATGACATAGCATGTTGCACAATAGGGCTCCTCACTCGTCCAGCGGACTTGGCCGCACGTAACTCATTGCAACGGTAGGGTAGTTTCCTCTTATTCTAGACTTTCTGCAGGACGCATGCAGTGGCTCTATGCCCTTGTTCCCTGCAGGGACAAGGACCAGTAGGCGCAGCGGGTTAGGTGGCTTACCATGGCCAAACGACCGCCTAATGCAACTGTATGATGTCCATAAGTGGATAGCGGCGGCTAGCATTCTCTGGCGCTGACTCGTCTACAGTACCGATCCTAGCGTTTAAGTGCTCAAATATTTCCAAGTATGTATCTAATAGTAGTTGGATTATGAGCGACGGATCCTAACGAGATTGAAACGTGTTCATGGAGAAACCTTGGCACATGATTTGATTTTGATGAAATATTCGAATATCCAATATATTTCTTACGGAAGACGTTGAACCTGAATTTGGACAAGAAGGAAATTCCACGACATAGCTTTTTATGAGATGGTCCTCCGACAGGCTCACGTTCACAGTACATTGTTAATTGCGAGGAAAGAAAAAGAAGACGCACATACAGCATGTGACCGCATGGCCACGTGGATAACGCTGATGGATGTACATACTGTACTATGTGCTATGTATGCGATTATGTCGATAAGATAATTCTAAATTGCTTTAGGGCTGATTTTAGTCTCGTGCTTCGAAGTTTGGGGGTTTGGTGGCGTGTCGGCGTGTCAGCGTGTTTGACTTGTACAGTACGTAGATGTTACACGTACCAATGAGAGTTGGAGTCTGTGACGGAATCCAACTTTGAACTCGACCAAGGTACAGGCAGCCACGGGTAGTGACATACATTGAAGTGGTAAACTTCCCGAAAAGAACCTTAGAGGGCTACAATTATTACGAACCCCGTTGAATACATGTAATCTACTAGGTATTTTGTTACTCTCACCACTTTCTATGATGTCTTTCTCTATGCAAAGGCCTGACGATCTACGGATTAGCTGTAGCCGCAACATGACCCTATAAGCTTCATATTCACACCTCCAAATGGACCAAATCATGGACCTGGATCCGCTGGATCGATGCACCGCACCGAACGTAGAAGGCGGATTTAACGCTAAGTTCCAACACTTCTTGTTGTAAACCTGATGAAAACGGGAAGAAGGATCAACGACGCAACCGGCATCGTCGGCCGAGAACCGCTATAGGCCCGCGAGCATCGTCCAGCAAACCCCCACTTCCTCGCGTCGAGCTGCAAGTGTTTCCTTGGAAGACGAATGCGTTTGCAGATCCTGGCATGATGTTGTGATCACCAAGCATAGGTAAGCATGAGTGTTGGTGATGGTGAACATATCCGTCCTTGGCCCGCGGCCCGTCGCCCCCCTCTCCTGTGAGCGATTTAGATCCCCTTGAAAGATTTTTCAAACGCAATCCTCCCTCCCCCGGCGCGAGCGTATCACGCGATGCGAAGAGAAGTTCGGCTTTGGTGGGAGACGGAAGCGAGAGGTAGGTTAGGTCAAAGACCTATTCCTTTCCCGGGTTACGGCCGCAGATTGGCTGGACAAGATACGATTTGTACCAGGTTTGACCAGCGGTCGGTTCAGATATCGTCATTCCAGCCGCTCCTAAGAGTCTAACAACGCGTATCTTATGGCACAGTATTTTATATCCTAGTCCATAATCTAATCTACCTAGGTACATTACATCTAGACGCGGATCTACATCCAATGACGGCAGATGAGAAAGTATATCATAATAGGCGCGACGGAATTTTCTAGTCGACAACTTTCATAAACTGATTGGCCATGAAGGCTTGGTTCTTCTGCACCACATCCCGCTTCGTTGGTAGAGCCAGAGTACCAATCTTGTTCGGGACCGTGAATCTCGGCCTGCCGAAAGGCGCGGGCGCGAATGCGGCCCTCTTCGTCGAGGTAGCATTCGTCGGGTAGTCGATAGCACCATATGCGCATTTACCACCCTTGAAGGCTGCTGTGGCGGCCGCTTTCCACAACTCAGTGATGTCGGTGATCATGGGAGCGGTCCACCACAGCCGACAGTCGGATTCTTCAACCACGAACTGTGCGGGGATGCCATCCTCGATGTTTCCGTGGAGGATCTGATCCTTCACGTTCAAGCTAGCAGCCGTACTGCGCTCGGTAACATACGTCGTGTAGTTGTCCAGTGTCTCGATAATGACAGAATCGTTTGTGAAACTACGCGCCATCTGAGCCTGCGAATAGACGTCCGCGAAACCGTAGCTCTGCGATCCCTTAACACCGCCGACGCCCTGAATGCGACCCTCCTTAGTCGGTCTGCCACCCATCGCTATGCTCTTGACGCCAGCGTTAGACCTCAGGAACTCAGAGAAGAGCGTACAAGTCGATGCGCAGTACCCGTCGAGCAAGAGCACCACATTCTCGGGGCTACCAAACGGGCGGGTAAAATTCTGGCGGCTCCGATAACCTGTGATGTCGGTGCCAAATCCAAAGGTGCTGTTACTCGTGCTCAGCGGGTCGCTGAAGTTCCACTGCATGAGGTTCGTGTAGGTATCGCCCCCGAACTCATGTGGTGCAAACTTATCCTCGTAGGACGCGAAGTTCCCATTGGTAATATTAAGGTCGTATCGCCAGTTAAAGACCGATTCGTATGCATCGATAACATCTACGGAAGCGGTGTCTGGGTTGAAATCTGCAGAGATGTCCGAGAACACCCGAGAGATGGCCGCGAAGCCAGGATGCTGCCGCCATCGTCCCAATCCCTCCTGAACGATGTCCGGGAACAATTGCCGGAAACCATCGTACCCCAGGAAGATGTAGCCGCCACCGTTGGCCTGTACGTCAACAACCAGCTTCTTCTTGCCGGCCTCTACGGCAGCTGCGTAGAAGTCCTGAGCAACGTGTTGGAATTCAACCGGGTCGTCGGGTGCGAAGGAGAGCATGACAAGAACAGCCACATCTTCAAAGCCCGGCTGGTCAATGTAATATCCCGAGATCGAAGAGTCGCTCGAAACGATGACTGGGTCGGGGTATCCTACGACGGGAACTCCGGTCGTGGCTGCAGGCGTCGCCGTGGTAGTCGTCGAAGAAGCTTGGCTATTGGTAGTTGCACCAGAGCAGAAATGTTGAAAGAAGGACGGCCCATCAGTAACAGTACGCCAGGAACCCTTCAACCTCGCGATATTCGGCAGCTCTAACACGGTCCCATTCTCAAAAGTGAACGAGGTCATGTTCCCGGGGTAGATGTATCTGTGTAGGCTGGTCAATCACGCATATTCTATCCAAGTGAGGCTCTGACTATGAGTTGTACCTTACGCGGCCTCCTGTCTGGAAGTAGCCTTGGTTATTGTTTTCGGCCACGAACGCCTTCTCGAAGAACATGGAGTTATAGGCGGCATCGACGTCCTGATTGCCGCCGGCCTGGTTGATCCAGTCTTCAATGTAAGTGGCAGCATCAACCCCATTGATAAGCTTCACTATAGATGCCGTCTCCGCGCCAGAAACTACATCATCGTATACCTTAATTACCGGCGCCGAACCGTCAGGGCCTTCTTCACTGATCGATACCAAGGCGAAAGGTCTCTGCCACTCCACAGCAGCGGATAGGGCATCCGAGTATACTACAAAATGGCCGTCGTGGGCCGGTCCGAAAAGCCTCTTATACAGGTCTGCTTGCCACGCATATTCGTTGGGGTACTTGTCTGCCGCGATGTCGGCCCTCACCTCAGCTATGGTCGCCCAAAGATCCGTGGGAGGGTAGAAATAATCGGCTGGCGGGTTCTTCTTATAAACAGTGTCCGATTGCCACTCGACGTAAGGGGCTAGCTCATCAATATATTTGAGAGCGCCATCCTTATCAATTGGGACCGAATTGAGACATTCGTACGCGATTGACGCCTCAATGGTCGGAGTGGCTGTCGCCCCGATCTGGGAAGCCCACGTAGCGCTGACAATCGCACACGGTTCCGTCGTAGTCGGCGTGGTGGTCGTCGTCGTAGTGGAGTTGGAATCTCGGTATGCCAACTTAGAACCGGTTGCTAGCGAGGCAAGCGCCAACGCGCTGACAGCGGAGGACTTCATGGCTGTCGACTACAACTACCTACTCACTACCTCGCCTACTTGATAGGCGCTGGAAGCTAAGGTGAGGGAAGCAACCATAACATGACATGCCCGACGCGCAGACCAACAAGAACTTATACACTACGCACTAACCCCCGCGTGTGCGCACAAGACTCAATTTCCTATGAATTGCCCATTTAGGTAGGTGATACGATTCTCACTTTGACCGATGGGGCGAGATCTTGATGCGATTGCGTGGAGAGAGGCCAGGGGGTTTGGTAGCACAGCATGAAGGGATCCGCGAACGAGAGCTTCGGGGCTATGCATTCTACAAGAGGAGCTGCAAGCATGATATTGTAATTTGCAATCTGACTGCATACCAAGCAATTCCACTATATCTTGCGTTGTTTATCAGATATATTGTCTTGTTCCTGACACTATGTACATACCTCATAGCATACAGAAGATCTACTTAGCTGTGACTGCCAAGTCGAAAACCCCTGGTTGATTTCGTATGTATCCGTGCGATTATATAAGGCTGTTCTCTCCTATCGCTGAGGGATCCTAGCTAGCACACCGTCTAGGCTTGGCCGGTCGGGACAGGAACTGCCGGCAGTAAATTACCTAGGTAGTTCCCGGTTGGCGGAAATTCTAGGTGGTTGGCGATCACCCTCAAAGGTATAATTGGTCAAAATGGAACAGCGACAAGGACAAAACTTGGAAACCAATTTTTCTATCCGTCCGGCTTACGTAGGCCTGCTCTTGGAGATAAGGCGGATTCGTCGGCGGCGTGATACCGGTGAGAATATTCAGGATATTCAGGGCCCATTGCAGGGATTCCTACCTAACGTCGATCATTACAAATGATGTGATGGTGCCTTACAGATTCAATTTCCAACCCCTGCTTGCTGACAGGAGATAAGGTAATGATTTTTCTGCTTCTAGTATCTCGTAACTACTCGGATGTCTTAACGTCTTATCGTACCAGGTATCATTCGACAGCACCATTGTTGTTATTATTCTCATGCTTGAGCTCCCAAATAAAGATACCGAGTAACAAGTCTCGTAGCGGAGTAATTCTACAGTATACCTAGGAATATCTTGTCCTTACGTGCGCTAACCGAGAACCTGATTCCCTGGTACCTTAGGCACCTAATCCAGCTCATTTTCCCACCGCAGCGTCCGCTCTTTCGGTGTAGTATATTACTTACATTTGCGAGAGTGCGAACAATGCGGCGGTGAATCTATCTGAAATTGATGATAGCGCTACACAATAGCTTAAAAAAGGCTCCAGCTACCTGGTCCTTTTCGCGGCAAACAGTTCTTGGCTTAAATGATGATGTAGGTACAATCACCAGCCAAGCCGATTACCTTGATGGCTGAGTCCTTCGAACATCGGCGCTTGATGCCAAGGTTATAGGTAATTGCGCACGTGCTAGCTAATTCACGTCACTTAAATATCCAAGGGGGATCTCGTGGTATCAACGATATTGTATTAAACAACGATATCATTTCCATGCACCTTTGATTAATATAGTCAATATTCCTGGACCTGGCCTGTCGGCTCCAAGGACCTGTGGTACACACCATCGGAGAGCAGAGCCTCAGCTGGCTTGACACCGACGAACTTCCATACCCCGGCCGTCTGCTCTGTATCGAGGTCTCTAGCTGCCTCGTCCGGTATGGTCTTGGCTAGGAGGGCGAACTCCTGGCTATTATCGTTGTTCCCGAAGAACAACCTCGGCCACTCAACGCCGGCCTGTTCTTCAGCTGCCCGCATATCCCGCTGGGCGTTTTCAATCGCGTTCTTCTCGTTGTTTACAATCTGCATATCCACTGCAACGATCCCCTCCACGACTTTGCTCCATGCTCTGCGCGATTCCCAAGGGCTTTGCTGTTTTAAGGACTTGGTCCTGAGCTCCGTAAGAGGCACATCTTCGATATCGAAGTCCTCGACCTTCGTGCCGTCAGTTGCGTCAGTGATGGTGAGTCTCCCGTTCCACTGCCCGCTGATTTCGAACAGTGTCCTCCCGCTATCCCTAATATTTGAAACCTCGGCGTGTAAGCTGTTCTTTGCCCCATACCCTAAGACGCCCTTGCCTTGGAAGTCAATCGTGGCGAGGTATCCTGAGCTAGATGATATGTAGCATTTGCCTTCCAATTCTGGATATGGATGACCAGTTAACAGTCCCTTGACTGTTATGGTCGGCAGCGTCATTAGATGACTTTCCCGGTGAGCTTCGTCCCGGATGATGGCGTGGCCGATCTGCCTCACTCTCACTCCCGAGACTGGGCTGAAGGTTGTCTCTTGAGCTACGTAGCCAGAGGATGAAATGCCATGGACTTTGTTGTATAAGCAGCATGCTGTGACTGGAGGATGGTGCGACACTTGTTCGCAGATCAACTGGGTGATGCTGCCATCTCTACCTTCGAAGGTGCCCAGAAACAGCTCCCCAAGAAAGGCATTGAGAGGTTTCTTGGCGCCGCCACTATCTCCATTGTCTGAGGCCTCCTCAGACTCCGCTGCTGAATAAACCTGGCGCTTAAGACTACAGAGGAAATTCTTAAGAATCAAAAGAGCGCGCATCGCGGGGCTGTCTTCCCGGGCCGGCTGGAGGAACAGGTCATGACGTTCAGCCCAGGAGGCAGGTATCTCCGTTACAGACTTGGGCGAGAGGAGAAATGGCGGCGCGGTGACGTTTGAGAGGTCACCTTTAACTGTCGTTAGATAGGACAAGAAATCCTTCAGTTGGGGGATATTTGACTGCAACTTAGTCATCTGTATGAGTCCCTGCAAATTACTTGTGGCAAGAAGTCGTGTAGATAGATCTAGGTCAGAGTATGACGGGACTCGTTGATCTCGATAAAGCCCCAACGCTGAATTCTGCATTATATGATCACTCAGGGGCGCATTAACTTAGATCAAGACTGCCTTGGTAGGTAGGTACATAACCTTTATAATGTTAGCCTTCATTACGCAGCCTACGGCAAGTGACACATGTTTCCCTTGAGAAAGCGCTTGAAGACAGAAATGGATGACGTCGTGTGGCGTTGTTTTATTGTATGTAAAAGCAAACGCAATGGATGAGACATTTGGGCGGATTCGTTGCTTACGGTCCGGCGTGCCCGTTGCCCAGCCAAAGACATGATTTTCGTGTTCTGCATTTTAATCTGCTCATCGTTTGGCCCGACACGGCAACATATCAGCAGACGTAAAGATCATGGATTACATGCTCCTACCTAGCGGTATCTAAGGTACACAACTTGGCATGAACTTAGAAAGAAGGATTCACTCCAAGGCATCACCTAACTTCCTCCATTTTTGAATACAAGTAGGTACTCTCTATGATTGCAATAGCTTCTCCAGCGAGGCCATGGCCTTCTTGCTAAACTCGAGCATGTCCGAGTATTTCTCAGGTCCTTTATTATCAAATACTTCAATAGACAACCAACCCCTGAATCCCGTCCCTAGTACCGCCTTAAGGAAGTCTTGAACTGGCAGATAACCACCATCGTAGGGCAGGGGCCGGTAGTCATGGCTCCACTGGCCTCTCGGTCGTAACCCCTCGTCGCTCGTCTTCGCTTCGATGGGAGGCTCCATCTTGTATGCGTCCGAGATCTGTAGAAGGTAAATCTTTTCAGGTGGGACTGTCTTGCTGAGCTCTGCTAAGCTTTGCCTCCACCTGGATTCGAGCTCATCTCGCGAAAGACCTTCAATCAGTCCAGATTTCGTTGTTGGGTCTGCCCATTCGCCGCCGCCGCTTTGGAAGGTATCGAGACACAGGCCGAGATTGGGGCGGTTGGCCTTCTCGATAATACGCCACACGTCCTTCCAGTTTGGCGCATGCGTAGCCCAGCACCAGTTCTCATAAGCAATACGCTGTCCCTTGGCCGCGCAAAGGTCCGCTAGCTCGGATAAATCGCCGGCTAGGTCGTCGATCGATGACGATATTCCGGGAGCGTCAGACGATCCTACTTGCAGCATGTCCGTCCCAACAGCTTCCATAATACGCATCCAGCCCTTCGCACGCTCGAATGCGTCTTTTCTCTCGTTGCTACCCTTAGGCCACCCCTCGAAGTTTGCGAAGGGTTGAAGCATGAGGACCTTGAGATTGTGCTCTTCTACTTGCGTTTTGAATGCCTTCCCAATCTCGACTAGGGTATCGTAGTCCTTTAGATCCGGCTCCTTGCCATTGAGCATCTTGCCGTATGCTAAGATGTCAGGCATTGACAGCTCAATGGCGTCGAATCCAGCATCGGCGATAGCCTTCAGCTTTAAGGGGAGGGTGTGAGACTCCTTGTGTCCGATGCTACATGTCGCATAACATGTAGGGATTCTTGAGCCTTGGTATTCTATTGGCATTTCGTGAGAATGAATTGGTTAAGGTAGTTAGATAGCTAGGTAGATAGGTAGTTAATAGAATATGCTTAATTTGAATGCTGTTCATCAAGTTTAGTTGAGGAAAAGCTACATACCTAACCTAGGTACCTAAGGTACATATGTTTTCAAGCATTGAAGCTTGCCCCAATGACGTCAACGAGTATAATCGATTTATTCACTTAGGTACCTTACCTACGTAACGCTGATGTGAAAGCTGTACTACCTACGAATAGCATTGCATAACAATAATGAAGGGTGTGATTGACTTGTACCTATTGTGAACAGGTTTGATTATATTGAGTAGGTACCTAGATGCAAAAGTTATGTTCCCTCAGACATTTCGTCGTATTTGAATATTGGTCGATGACGAACTTCGTAAAACAATTCTGCTTACATGTAGCCCCGCCAAGGATATGTAACGAATCCCCTATTCTGCCAGTAAGTGATTAGCAATGGATGGAAGGGGCCTAGATCCCACCCTGTATTCGAAACTGATTATCCTGGGCTAAGGATGCATGAAGTCAAGGGTGAGGGTATTCCCATGGATACCTACAATATTGACTCTCAAAATAATACACGTTGCAGTTTCCAGCGGCCCCACATGGAAGAAGCTACAACAGTCCTGTAAGGTAAGAATGCTGATCCGATTTAGAGGTAATGCGCGAGATCTATATGACCATTTCCATCCAATAGAGGAAACAGGTTGAGGGCGCCGAAAACGTGGTCGCTCTGATCGTGTTGGTCCCTACCTGAAAGAGGAGTGCCCGACGCGGGATCAAGCGCACAGCCTAATGATAGGAGCGCCGGGTCGATATCATGGAAAGGGGATGTGAGCAGCTCATGGGTCAAGGAGTTCTGAGGCATATCGGTTCCTTGGGAGTTAGAGGTACTCGTCCTCGGTCCATTCATACTTGCAGGCATAAAATCTTCTCCAAGTGGGTGCTCTTTTGGTATTAGTCCGAATAGCTGCGACGAACTCTCCGTAATTCGAAGACGTTCATCGATGTCTCTCCTTTGGAGGTACTTCAACGCGCTGGATAATAACGACTTCGCAATGAGAGAGTACTGCATAGCATGCGCATCGTTCCTTGCGAAATATTCCAGGCCAGAAATGGACATATGAGCGTACTTCTCGAGTATGCGGCCGAATCCCCCAAGAAGTCCAACCCCAAGTACTAGGGACGACGCGAACAACCAGGAGCTTCCCGGTTGGTCAGCTGAAAGTAAGGATGTCAGGGCAAGCAACTCACACTATTAAGGGCATGCGCCCATCTAAGTGCCTTCGATTTACGAGGTCTACAACTGACTCTGCCATTAAGCCTGCTGCATCGATGCACGCATTTGCGAGCCTGGCTCTCCCCGAATTGTCGCTACCGCTGCTAGGCGCTCCAGCCGCGGTAGTACTCTCCGGCAAGCGTTTACATATCTCATACATGAGGAAAGGCCTCGTGACTAGCATGACAGCATAATAATAGCAGGACATGACTTGGCACGCGCCGACGACCTCTATCTCATCTTCTCGTGGAGATTCGGTCAGGGTTCGCTTCAACCGAGAGAGCCATCTGCTTGACCAATCTCGAAGTTGCCGCGAGATACCCTCTGTAAGTTGAAGTGAAATCTTTCTTCTAGAGTACACTTGGAGTACGATCTCTTCGGTGATAGAGAGGACCTGAACTGACGCATTCAAGAGGTCAAATTCCTCCTGTCCGTTCCCGTCCAAGTTTCGATAAGGTACCGTGCAGTCTATGTCGGACATTGATGGCGGTCTACCCATAGATATACTTAGAAACAAGTCGAGGACTCGCAAGCTTTTCCAAAGACGGTCCCTAAACGATATCAATACTAGCGGCTTTTAAGTCGTCGTGACGATCCTACCTTCGAATGTGTGCTTCAGATCCGAATCGAGAATTCACTTCTGTTCTGTGCAAGCCGATCGAATAGGCTGCTCGCGCAGCAATCCCTTTTGATCTCAGCCGCAATATGGATGTACTAAATCATAGAACCTACCGAAGAAAAGAAACGAGCCATTGATTTGACATGCTCGAAGCATATATAAAGTTACAAGGGCGAAGGCTTGGACCGTCTCGATCCCTAGATCACCGCCGAGACATGACAGAGCTAAGGTCTTCGCATATTGGAAATATTCAGCAGCAGACACCTCGTCGACAGACTGCGAACCAATAGCCAAAATTAGGTAATTGACGGCAGAAGCAGTATCTTTAGCGGCTTCGGTTTCGGTAGCCCATTCCGATACGTCGTGCTTGAGGCGACCATTCTCAAAGAGATCAATTAAGCCAGACGTCTGTACTAAGGGTCAGAAAATGATATACAGCAACAACTATGATGAGGTCCAAATAGGTTACCACTGATAGGAATATAGACACTAGCCGTTCGATACTGGAGGGATCCACGTGCGGCTCTTTGCCGTTAGTTGAGACTAATAGATCGGAAGAAGTATTCTCTAACATCGAAACTCGACTTGTCTGAGGTGTGAAGGCATTCGGATCCACTCGGGATGTCACGATTTGCCGTACGGTTTGGAAAAGGGAGAGTGGCGCACAATCGCCCACGAAAACTTGAGTAGAAAGTGTCAGTCATAGGTCAGCTTGTAATTGGTGGTGGGGACCTCTTCATACTCAACTTCCCCCCCGCATCACATAGCAAGCGTGCTTCCCGAGGCACGTCTGCTTCTTCCTCGGCGGAGACGTAACTACGCTGAGTGAAGTCATCCGATGCTCGAGAAGATCCAGCCGATGGAACAGGGGCAGCGGAGACTTCTGGAGACACCTCGGGTCTGGCTGATGACGGGACGGACGATTGAGCTCCAGAAGATTCAGGAGAAGGTAGATGTGGCTTTCTTACTCGGCGACGGGTGGTAGGAGAGAAGTGGCATGTTGAGCTCCGCTGCCGACTTCTGCAGTAGCTACAAGGTAAATTCCCGTCGCATTTGACTATGCACGTGGTGTTTGGTTAATTATCGTTGTATTTTCATCCGGCGGACGGATATTATGTCATTCGGAACAGATCCTAGCCTACCTTTACGCTGTTTACATATATCACAGGCGTTAGCGACTCGTATACGGGTTATCGGAGAAGGCATAACGTTTTACGAATCGGCACCAGCTTAGATTTGTCCATAGGATCTGAATGGCCTCTCGTAGTCCCAATGCGTTTATAATAAGAACCTTGGAAACTTGTAATAATTGTGTTATGCCGTTCCTACATGTAGGTGTTATGATGAAGTCAAAAACACTAGTAAACGGCAGAGCGGATAGCGGATAGCGGATATCGGATATTCGGATGCTGAAGAAATCATGATTCCGACGCTAAAAACCCGGACTTCCCGCCTTCCGTCAACGCCATCTGACGCGATCTAATTATATTAGGTACCTGGGTACCTAATTAACTCCGAAGCCATCAACAGACTCCAATTCATTCGATACATGCCTGAACAATCGAGGATCTATTCCTTTCTATCCCGAGTTCATTATACCCGTCAAGTACGTCTCATCGCGTGTCTGCTTTAGGAATGGTATTAATGCCGTCCCCCCGGTTCCAGTCAGCTCCTTCCCTGTTCTTCGTGATGATGCAGTAGCGAGGTTGACTGTCGGAACTGGATTTTGCTTTCTCGAGGGCACAATGATGTATCTTGTCACAAGTTGCATATGCCTATTTCGAAAGTCCCCAAGAGCTTTGGTGGCCGCCTGAAATGATTGCTGCATTTGTCTGTGCTCATCGGACTCGGCGGGCTCGTTTGCGAGCTCCTTGAGCCTCTTTATACGCGAGATGTCTTCTAGGAACGCCCTATGTGGTGCCGGCATGTAAGATCGGACCTCTTCATGAAAACCCGTTCCTGATTCGTTCGTAGCTGTGGGTGTCACTGGACTGGTACGCTTACTACTCCCGGATGATGTATGCTCGACTCCAAGAACAGTGTCGAAAAATTGAATGAGTGAGCTTTGCCCGTTGCTGCCACCTCTTAGCTGCTTCCAGCTAAGTGCACCCCCTTCATCCTGGTATAGGACTCCGTTAGGAAGGCCGGCTGGACCCATGTTCTTGCCCCCGGCGAGAAATGGGCGGATCTGATGGTAGAATACCATAGGGTCGCATTTCTCATCCATTCGATCAAGAAGCTTGCCAAGCTCCCATATACAGACGACTAATTGATCCAGAGCCTTTATTATTGTCGAGTATTCTCGATATTGAATAGCCTCAAGCGCCTGGATCATGATCGGGATGATATGGGCCCCTTGAGCTTCCATCGCCACCGACACTAGGAAGAACCACGCCTCATCCTCGGTGCCGCTGAATGTGTGTAAAACTTGTAGCTTGTCAAGATCTCGGAAGTCGGGCCCACTGCACGCAAAGTTCCATAGGTTAAGAGCGGCGTATGTTGCAACTGGTGGAAGGCCGAGGTGCTCGGACACTTGAAGAAAAGGGACAGAAATCGCCGGAGGGAGCACCTGCTTGTCTGTTAATCACTCGATTCTGGAAACCAAGTACGGCCGGCTCATACCTCGGATGCCTTTTCGCCACTCCAGATGTACCCGTGAGCTAAGAATGACAGAACCACGTACGCCCGACGCCATTCTTCTTCGGTGTGCAGTCTAGTCGTTGAAAGAATTTGTATTTGATCTACGGCTTCTCGGATCGCCCTCTCTTTTATCAAGGACGGAAGGTTTTCCAACAATGATTCCCACGGAGCATAGTAGCGGTCCGGTAGGCATCTTAACGGCTCTCGCTCCGGAAGAAATCCGTTTCTTGACATGGCATATTTTGCAAGTAAGCCATGTTTATCCGCATGGTCTTCATACACCGATGGAGATTGGGTACGGCCTGGCATTGTAAAAACTAGAAAACACTCAAAACTAAGTCCATGTAACTATGGTTTAAGTTTCGATAAAGGCATTCCCACGAAATATAACGTATTTAAGAATGACTTAGAGCCTGCGAAAGGGGTTTAGATGTATCCCGTCATCTGCTCCATTATCGGAACTCGGATCACGGATCACGGAAGTGCTGTTTCGAAAATCATGGATATCGTCGGTTAACGTCTCATTCCTCTTAGCAATGACACCAACCAATGGACTCCTCAATTCTCACCTTCATTTGCTTTTGACAACATCATCTTCGGTTTGAGTTGGCAACTCCTCGTAATCTACTCGTTCGTGTGGAGGACGATTTGACCCACCGTGTTCTTTCTTACATACGTGTAGATGTTGACCATCTGATCAATATTGTAGCCGAAGGACTGATGGGCGCCCGCACCACTTATGCGGCTTACCGTGTTCAACCACCTAAACCAGTGTCTGATAACATGGACTATGGTTGGCGGGATACTGATCGTGTTTCGCCGACCAAGAGTGCGGTATTCGTCGCGTCCTCCTAGCTAACCTGCCAACTCAGGTAATTCCCAGCTGCATTCTCTTGAGCGATCCACCTCGCAATAGTATTGTTCCTGTGAAATTCGATTTCTCATGATGAACTCTAGGTACTTTGGAGGAACGGGTAAGGCTCCTCATTCTAACCAG
This sequence comes from Hypoxylon sp. FL0890, assembly GCA_022497025.1. Taxonomy (NCBI): domain Eukaryota; kingdom Fungi; phylum Ascomycota; class Sordariomycetes; order Xylariales; family Hypoxylaceae; genus Hypoxylon; species Hypoxylon sp. FL0890. The sequence goes on along the minus strand of MU386552.1, from coordinate 92,170 downwards.
CTTGTCGCAAGAGGCGCAACATACCAAGGGGTCTGGTTCCTCAACCCAACTCTTGTCTAGTATGGCCGGATATTCAGCATCTCAAGGTTCAAGATAAGCTTAAATGAGTTCGCTTCACGATGGTGTCACTGTCATCAGTTTTCAAGTGCGAAGGTGTAGGTCTGAGGTATTTAGTGACCCGTTTAATTGCATACCTACCGTAAAATTTGAGGGTTTTACTCGGATTTTACTTGAGCTAACGCGTCGGCGAGAAGAGAAAGACTCAGAAGACATCTTCCTGGAGACACGTTTGACCTTCGAGACGCTTTTATACGTCCGAAAAAAATATGACCGATTTGAGCTGGACGCATCACCTTCAATCCGTCGTTTCCTCGCAGGAACATAAAGGGCTGCTTGAATCGGTACTGCCAACACTAATCGAATGCATCTCGGATATTGGAACGGCTCTCAGGAGGTCACACCATGTCTCGCAGGCCGGAAGTGCGAATGTGTTTGGCGATGACCAGTTAAACGTGGATGTTTTGGCCGAGAACAGCATACGGAGCGCCATCTCTCGGTGCCCCTTCGTGGTCGCCGCTAGCAGTGAAGAGGACCCAATTGAACGAGATGCTCAAAACCTGCGAGAAGCCCAAGCCGGTGATACACCCAAGGAGCATTATACGATTGCCTTCGATCCTCTGGACGGCAGCTCCATCATAGCGCCAAACTGGACTGTGGGAACCATCATTGGTATTTGGCAAGGGAAAACGGCACTCAAGCAACCACCGGCGAGCAAACAGGTGGCCGCTGTCCTTGGTGTCTACGGGCCGCGCACCACAGCTATCGTGGCATTACGCGTGCCTGGCTCCGAGCCAAAATGTATCGAGCTAGGAATCGGTGATAATGATGTAGCTGAGTGCGAAATCATTCGACCCGTTGTTCGACTAGCACATGCACCATCCAAAACCCGTTATTTTGCTCCAGCGAATCTCCGAGCGGCAGCGGACAACGAAAAATACATGAGCCTCATTTCGCACTACATACAGAACAAGTACACACTCCGGTATAGCGGTGGGCTTGTCCCAGATGTTGTTCATGCGCTAGTCAAGGGCCATGGTATTTATATATCGCCCGTGACAGCAGCCAGCAAGGCAAAGTTGCGACGTCTATATGAGCTTTTCCCTCTTGCGCTGATCATTGAGTGTGCCGGAGGGAAGGCGATTGACCCAGCCGACGGAACGAATATACTAGACAGGCCATTGGGAGGCCTGAATGAAACTGCAGGATTGGTCTGTGGGACTCCGGACGAAGTCGATTTCGTAATGAAGACCCTCCTCGACTGATATCACCAATGGTTGAAGTCCGAGGAGGACAAGCTCGGTGGTTGAACACCGTGTTGGAATTATCTTAGGCTACCATTTAGATAAACACTCTCAAAAATTCAACCAAGGCCATAATAGCCATCGCTTGTCCATACGGCATACTTGTGATTGGGATATCCTTGTAATGTTGTAACGTGTATCCCATACCCGTGCCAAATGATGTATTTAGGAGCTCTCCATTAGCATCGACATTGTTCACCACCGCTTGAATCGCCTTCAAAGCTACGGCCTCGTACTCTTTTCCAATGTACTTCTTCCTCTGCGCCTTGAGAATCCCATAGGCGAATCCCGCTGTTGCACTCGATTCAACATACGAGCCTTCTTCCTCTGGTTTGTTGAGAAGCGTGCGCCACAGACCCGAGGACGTCTGTAACGGCTTGAGGGCTTCGCACTGCGCATTTAGCGTATCCAAAAGATGGTTTCGAATCGGATCATTAGCAGGGAGATCCAGCAACTCCAAGAATTCGGGAATTACAATGGTCAACCACGCATTTCCTCTTGCCCACAAGGCATTTGCGAAATTGTGGCCGCCATCATGGAATGTCCATCCGTGGAAGAACAGTCCCGATTTCGTGTCGAACAGATACTTTATGTGAATTAGAAATTGTCGCCTTGCTTCGTCGACGTAATGCGGCCTGTTAAGCAGCTTCCCGATCTTTGCCAAGGGCATAACGGTCATCATGAGTGTGTCGTCCCATAACTGCTGGTCGTTCACCTCCAGATATGTGATGTGCTGCATGCCGCCATACTTGGTTCTTTCCAGGTCGTGGTATGCCCACTCGCCCCAGCTGTCTAGCCAGGGGAGGTATGTCTGATTGCCCGTCTTCTCATACACGTAGGCTAGCGTTAAGAAAACAGCCATAGTGTTGATATTCTTGGTTGTGCCCCCAGCGGCAAATCGGTTTGCGAACCAATCTTCGATGATCTTAAGATACTTCTCGTCTCCTGTCAACGAATAGTAGGCCCATATTCCATTGAGGCCGATGCCATGAGTCCATTCCCAGTCGTTCCATCCTTTCGTGTCGATTACTCGGCCGTCTTCTAGTGTTAACAGGAATTCGCCCGTTTTGTCTTTGATGTTCACGAGCCCATCTATAAGGAGTTGGATCTTAGCGTGAATGTCACTGGATTTGATCCCGTGAACTTCTGCGGGCATCTTGGGTAAGACGAATACTGCGGTTTTCGAGATACGCGCAATAATTTTATGGCTTCAACGAAAATTAATGTGGTCTTCCCACTATTTTAGTCTAGGCACTGCCCGAGAATGCTTCAAGAATGAAGGACATCGAAAGTCGGAGGTTGTTCTCATGAGGTGTCAAGAATGGGGTATCTTCGGTGTACTCCACCTGCGCATCCTGGTGTCTTCGGTTGTCGGGATATATCACATCGTCGCAATATCCACTCTACATCAATCTCCAAGCCTTAAGGGTTTCATCTTACGTGATAAGAACTTTCGCTATCCCATTGCTACAGTACCTGCATGTAAAGCGTACATAGCAGACGAGAGCTAGCACGACAATCCTTTAAACCGAAAGACGACTGTTTGAGGATGCACAGTTGCCAGCTGCTTGTTGATGGAGAATCCGTCTCCGGCCATTTCTTTACGTGCCGGTGACTTCGGTCTAGCTGGCACCGAAACTAGCTCTCTGAGGGGAAGACCCCGGTGGTGTGCGGTGGTCAGTTCATCTCATCCGAAGAAGTTGGAGCTCTGTTTAGAGCTGCTGTTTTTCACACAAGTCAGTCTAGAGTCCTCCGGATTTCTGATTTGTCACTTTGGAGTTTATCGTTTATCACCCCCATTCCCCAGACTTTTGGAGAACTAACCCCAGCAGGTCCCCAGATTGCCCAGAATCCTCCTTCATAGTCTAGCACTAGAACGGGCACTATTACCTTGCTGAATATAGTCGAGCAATAGCTTGTCAGATGATTCGTTGAAGGATATTCCTGCGTTTTACCCCACCTTAGTGCTAATCCGACGACGTGGTTCTTAGCCCAGGCTCATGTAGGCGAATGAACGTTCATTGTGCGGTCGGCCTTTTGATCCCTTGTCGAATAACTCGCTTACAATGTTACGGCGCCATGACAAGACAAGCCCTATGTGCGCGATAGTGTCGGGGTGGTAATGAGGCGAGATGTGAATAAAAATGCCAATTCTCTTCCCACTTCCGTATCTTGTTTCGTCTCATCTCTATACTACTAAGCATAATTTTTCCTGTGAGTTGCATGGCTTCTGCGGTTAGATCTGCTGAATGAGTACTGCAAAGAACGTTGTTCTCAAACGCAGCCAAAGAGGTCTAATCCCCTCATCTTCACCATGTCGTCCACAGAAGTTCCTGACCCTGACATCGTTCAGCCTATGAGGCCTCACCAAGATGATGATGATGATGATGATGTGAAGAGGTATTCAATGACGGAGGTAGAGCGGGCTCGCTCGGCAGCCGAAGACATTGACGAGAAGGGAGAGCGCGCAGACTACGGCAAGGTCGACAGGGAAGTTGCAAAATACTCGTCGGCCGTCAGAATCGATATATCGCCTGAAGAGAGCAACAGACTCCGGAAATTGATCGATAAGCACGTCCTTGTTGTCATGATTACGACGTATTTCCTCCAGGCTATCGACAAAGGCACACTGTCCTTCTCTTCGATTATGGGCCTTCCGAAAGACACCGGCATGCTTACGCCTGCTGGTAAGGTGAGCCAGGATTTTTCGTGGCTGACAACCTGTATCTACATAACGATTCTTGTTGTCGAATACCCACAGGTGAGGCCTATCCTTGTTCCTCCTCTTCGCCTGAAATTCTTGGACGGTTGAAACGGTATACTAACATCAGGGTTTATAGAATTACATCATTGCTCGTGTTCCGGTTGCGAAGTATCTGGGGTTTTCTATCATTGCGTGGGGTACCGTTCTGGCCTGTCATGCTGCTTGCAAGAACTTCGTCGGACTTGTTGTCGCCCGTACGCTACTGGGTCTTTTCGAGTCGGCTTGCCAGCCAGCGTTCGTTATCCTCTCAGCTATGTGGTACAAGCGCGAGGAACAGGCCTCCAGAGTGACTTACTGGTATATGATGAATGGTGCGCAGCAGATTGTGGGTGGGCTTCTCGCCTACTGCTTTACCTTGATTACGGACGGCCCTCTCAAGTCGTGGCAATGGCTGTTCATGGCATATGGCATCATCTCTGTGCTCTTTGGCGCTTTTGTGCTCTGGTGGATGCCTGACTCCCCGATGCGTGCCAAATGTTTCACCGAAGAGGACAAGCACTTGATGGTTGAGCGCGTCCGAGAAAACCAGACCGGTCTGCAGAATCGTGTGTTCAAGAAGGAGCAGGCCTGGGATGCCCTGACTGACCCCCAAACCTGGTGCTATGCCGGAATTCAATTTACGACGACACTGCCGACTAGCGGCCTCGGCGCTTTTGCAAACCTGATCATCTCCGGGAACCTGGGATTCACCAACCTCCAGACGCAGCTCTTGGCTATGGTTCTTGGTTTCTACATCATCATCGTGCTGCTGGGATCGGTCTGGTTAGTGAAGAAGTACAGCCAGAACATATTGACCATGCTGGGGTTTCTTATTCCGTAAGTAGCACTGTTCACCTTCAAGCAACCAGATTGTGTCCATAGCTGATGATATTGCTCCAGATCGTTCGTGGGCACCATTTTATTGATGACTGTTCCCAATCACAGTTTCTCGCAGCACGTAGGCTTGCTTATCTGCTACTATATTACGCTGTCTTTCTGGGCGGCGCAAACGTTGGGTCTTTCCATGATGTCTCGAAACGTCGGCGGTCAAACCAAGAAGTCCGTTGTTGTAGCTACGAACTTCATCTTCTGGTCGGCCGGCAATGCTATCGGCCCGCAGGTCTTCCTCTCGCGCGAAGCTCCCAAGTACTTTACGGCATTTGCAACTCACCTTGGTTGCTACGCCCTTCTTGTCCTCATTCTGCTGTACTTCCGATTCTATCTCACGAGACAGAATAAGAAGAGGGACCAATTGGCTGCGGCGGGTGTCAACAAGGCGCGTGACGAGAGATTAGCTCACGCTTTTGAGGATTTGACAGATAGGGAGAATCCTAATTTCAGATACGTGTATTAGTTGCGAAAGTTCAAATTTGCAAGAAAAGGATACCAACCATACATACGTGATGTTTCGAATATTAGGCATTTTTAATGGGAGGGATATTAACTGCAAGCGTGAACATCAAGTTCTAGTCTGTAGAACTTATTAGCTGTGCCTATGGACGCTTCCGACGCCTACCGCCTACAATATAGGTACGCACACCTACCTACATACCTAACCTACCTAGGTACCTAACCTACCAAGCCCACATTGACGTCGACGGAAAGTCGCATTGCTGAAATTCCCGCCGTTCCCAAGCCCACATGTAGTCCAAGACGATAGGACTACACACCGCGTGAGGGAGTTCAAGGAACTCTGTGGTCGATCTATGGAACACTGTTAAAGATACCCCGACCGGTGGCAAGGAGGATACGTCTGAAACCACCTACCTTGGCACAAAGCCGTGAGGCAGTTGACGAATTCCCAGCACTCCAGATCCCATTCCACTCCAATTTCCTGTTCAGATTCTCACGATAACCCTCAGAAGTGGGAGGCACCTACCTAACACTTTAAAGTCTTCCTGACACAAGGTGATAAGCACAAGGATAAGCACAAGTTGCCCCTGCCTGCCCTGCCCAACAAGCAAGACACACAAGCGTTGTAACTTGCGACAATTGCGTCTCAACTCTTACAATTCATTAACGGCGAACGAAAGCTGAGGAAAAGACAATCTTGCAAATTGCGGCTTTCGTAAAGGATAACTCCACGTTCAGAGATTGTAGGCAATAGGTACCGGCAATAGGTACCTACCGTAGGTACCTAGGTAAGGTACGCTAGGGGCAGGAAGTAAGGTGCAGGTTATACGCATGTACTGTAATTCAAGGTTGCTGCACTGTACTTACGTAACCTCTAACCCAAGCTTTACCAATTTCGGATGTTCCAGCCTTAGCTACATGTAGCAACGTGAAGTTGGGAAGCTTCGACGCGCACCTACCTGAACCCGTCATTTCATATTTCATCTTTGAGAGTTGAAGCTACCTACCCCACGTAATCTTCTTCAAGTTGCAGTCAACTTGAACTGCCCGAAACCAATTCCTCTCCATAAACTGGAGGCAAACCCTAGGCCGCCCAGATAGTTCATCATCATGGATTATCGGTCGCCTTCGCGAGATCGTTACCAATCACGTTCCCCAACGCCCAAGTCGCGCTATTCACGATCTCCTTCTCCAGTTCGTCGCCGTCGATCATTCACTAGATCGCCATCTCCTATTACCCGTCGCAATGGAAGACTCCGTAGCGAGAGCAGGAGCCTGAGTCGTGATCGCGACGGCCGGGGCAGAAGTGAGAGCCCGCTGAGAGGCAGTACAAAAGTCAGTCCATTTCCTCTAATTATGTCTTCCTCTCTTTGTCGTCCCATGTTGAAGCCATCCTTAAACCTCGACCTGCATGCTAATTTTAAACCACTCGTTATCAGATTGTTGTTGAGAAGTTGACCAAGACAATCAATGAGGATCACTTGCGCGAGATCTTCGGCCAGTACGGTCCTATCCGAGACCTAGATATGCCTATGAATCGACAATGTAGGTGATTGCCTTATGATGGATCTACACAGATTAACTAATTCATCTTTCTATAGTCAATACGAACCGTGGTACAGCCTATATTCTCTACATCCATGAGGCTGATGCCGAAGCCGCCATTGCACATATGCATGAAGCTGTTCTCGATGGCACAGTAATCAACGTCTCTATCGTCCTACCCCGACGCAAGTTTTCGCCCTCTCCGCCGACCGCAAGCCGAGGTGCAAATATTGATCCTCGACTTCCTGCGCCTGGCCCCAGAGCTGGTGGTAGAACTGGTGCTGGTGGACCTCCTGGTAGTGGAAGAGGAGCCGGGTTTGGAGGAAGAGCACCACGTTCACCTCCACGATATGGGCGATCAGGCCGTGACAATTTCGACACTTACCGTCCTCGCTCTTACTCAAGATCTCGTTCCCCTCCCCGCCGCAACCGTAGCCCTTCGGGGTCGTATGCATCCAGATCCCGGTCTCCCCCGAGACGTCGAGGTGAAAGACGAGACAGTTACAACGATTATGATGATGATCGACGACGCAGTCCTAGTTATGACAGCTTCCGAGGCCGCAGTCGTTCGCGTAGTCGTGGTAGGGGGTATCGCTAGATTAGAATAGTTAATCTTGACCAGTCTTGTTGCATTTGGACGGGTGTTTTGGCAAGGAAAATGGAATGCCAGGACATAGCAGGTAAGGTTAACGCATATGGCCGAGATTGCCTACCGTCTAATGGCCCACTACGAATTTGCGGTAGTATGTTCATTCGTCCTCCGTCATGTTGCTGACTCGAATCGGTTGCTCATGATCCTTTTAGGTCATATCTTCCGAACCGAGTAGAGGGCGACGGTGTTGCCCTGAAGTACGCAATTGACATCATCCGTTGATTTTATACAATCCTACCACCTTCTTACCGGATACATCATCGAAGAGGTCGCCTTGGCATTTGTTTCATAGGGTCCCTCTTTTTGTCCGCGCAAGTCGGTCCCTCGTATTGTTGGCATCCCGTTCCACGCTCCCAAGGCGGACTCCATGTGTTAGCCCCATCGTCATTCCGAATTCAGGTCCCAATTACAAATATCAGCTCTTTATTATTCGTCACGATCCTTGATATTTGCCCTAATCGGTAAGGTCTTTGATACGATCTGCTGCTGATTAATTCACTTCATTTGTCATCGTCACTTTACCCTAGACTAGTGCTAATCCATCCATTTACCCACTCAGGCCTTGAGCCTCGAAAACCTATATATGAGCTCTGTACGACCCATCATAGGAGTGACTCAATGTCGCTCTACTTCCTGAACCGTACATCCGCACACTTTTATGACCATCAAGGTTGAATACGATACTAGCAAGGACGATGACTCCACAGACTCGCTTGCCAGCCCCAAGGCGGATCACTGCTTCGAACCTCCCCCTTGTGGAAACCAACACTGTAAAATCGAACTCGGAGCCTGGGGTAGAAGTCCTCGTGGACACTCTTACGCCTGATCCTATCTTGGGGGGTGCTTTAATGAGAGCTCGCGTTGCATCCAGCAAGAAAGTGCCCACCAGCAACGATGGATAGTGAGTCCTACCCCGTGCCTCTAATTGTTAATTAAAGACCCAACTCACCGAGAGGCTGTGATGTCGTGGCTAAACACGAGAGTTGACAAGTACTGGAGTGGCAATATAGAACTTGATGAGGTGCCGGGGATAGGAATAGTTCGTATGTCAAACCCTGATGATTTATCCCGATGACTTATCTCCACTGCTCTGTTGTCCTTGACCCGAAACACCAAGGACATTACCCTTCCAGGCATCTTCAGTTGTCATCTCCTGCAAGAAGTGCTCGCGTTCGCGGTCGGCTTTGCTGACACTTCCCGCAAACGGCAATTGCTGACCCAATGCGTTTCTTATAGTGCCGGGAGGTCTCAACGTGTACTATCTGGATATTGCTCCAAATTCAGAGGGTGCGATGCATCGTACAACCTCCACGGATTATCTTGTCGTGCTACAAGGGACCTTGAGCCTCTTGACTCCACCTAAACAGTTTGACGTGATCGGCGGGCAAGCCACATACGGCGATCCCGTCGAGACGTTCTGTAAGCCAGGTGACGTCGTACTTCAGCGCGGGATAATGCATGCGTAAGTTCTACAGGAGAACAGACTCCTCGATCCCCCGTAACGTTCCTTTGAATCTTGAAGAACATACGAATGAAAGACGGGTTCTAACAAATGACACATAGCCTATCAAACCGTACAAGCGAATGGGTTCGTGTAATGGCCGTGGTTGTAGCTTCAGAAGCCAATTGTGTACCCGTTGAAGGATCTGGGCCAGTAGACCAGCCGAAGACTGTCGCCTTGGATGACGTATGGTTTCAGTAGGCCAATCAGGGGTTTCACCGACCTGTTAGTCAATGGTACCGGCTGCGGTAGTCATCTATTTCTCACCTACAGCTGGGCCATCTCGCGAGACTGTGTTACCGACAACCGCCACCCCACGCGCTTATATGGGGTTCGAAATACGCAGGGCGACCAGCGATCAGGGCCAATTCTTCCCAGGCTGATATGAGCCGCATTATTGGTTCCTAGTGTTACCATAGATGACCATATTAATTGCCTATGTTTGAGTGGACGGTTACCTAGAAACGAGGTTTATAGCCTTATGAGAAGAGTTTAGAGCTGAAGCCCTCGCCTTGAGATCTGGCGATCCAATTTTATACCTTATACGACCTTACATCTTGCATCGAGCATGCTACATAGCTGCTTCAGGCACTGCCGGAGTGATTCGTGCTACCCAGGAATTCAGATCAAGTTAGGTAATATTATACGTCTTATATCCTTCTTTGTGAGTCAGTCTGACTTACTTAGCCATGAGACGCCTAATGCGTGTGCAACTTTCGAGTCTTCAGGGTTTTGCGTCGACTAGTATGCCTAACTCTTATACAATTTACTACGGACGAGCTTGATGAGGATAGCGGCGTACTGTGGTCCGTTATTTGCGTGATGACGAAAGCAAGCGTGTTTCGTACTAGGGCCGTGCCTCGAAGGTATTGCTCGTGATTTCACTTCCTCTTTCATCCTTTTCCGAAATGGCAATATCTAGGTGAGAGCCTAGCTGTAAGCCTGACAACATCGAGGCGTAGGTTCAACTTCCTATCGCAAATTGAATTCTTAGAAGCATGCAACTTACGGTGGGGAGGACCACTGTCTCTGGGATAGCTAACAGGGTAGGCTATTTTGTTCTTGCGACCCCATTAACGAGACGTCCTCTCGGTACGATTGCTTCGGTGGGATCATGGTGAAATCCATTACGGTACGTGCCGAGCCGTTCATCTAACCTACATCCTTTGCTTCCTTTGCCGTGCCCCTATTCCTTCACCATCAGGAAAACGCATCTATCGGAAGTCAGTGGGAAACTATAAATCAGTCACTTGGAAGCATGTCCGAATGGGACTTCTCTCACCTTCACAACAGAAACTTCCATCTTTCCAGATACAGAGCTCACAGACAAGACCCTCAAGACGTCGGCCTTAACAATATGATACGCGTCCTTACCTCTACTCCCCCCTCTTGCCCACTTCCGATATCAGTCTATTCTACAGACCGTAGCAAGACAGGACGATTCGATTTCCTCATGCATGATTATACAGAGCGCTATATGGACGTAACTAAGAAGATCTCATTTCCAGATCCACCGCGTCCCCCAACTCCAGGACCACCTCCACGGCCACCCCCAATCCCTCCCCGTCCGCCGGTACCAACACCGCCACCTAGTCCAAACTCCTCTGAAGAAGCGGAGTGGCTTCAAAAAGTCGTGGCTAAGCAGCTCTCTATTCTTGCTGTCCGACTTGTCAATGTCTGGTCCGCCTCAGGCATGCCAGTCTCGCTTCCTTACCCCCCTCGTCCGCCTACTCCAGGACCTAGGTCAGTATCCATCATCCTTTGCTAGTCTCTTTCACAATAGTTCACTCTGAAACATGGCTTGGGGTCTTTCGCATTTCTGCGGAGTAATTTTCGCTCCTTGAAGATTAAGGAATCGTATCTAACTCCGCATCGTCTAGCAGACCAGGGCCCGTGGGCCCTCGACCAGATGTACCTACGCCGCCGCCCAGCCCACGGAGGACCTCTGAATTTTTGGTCCACGAAGCAAGTCAAAAAGAGAATAGCTCCGGGATCTGCGGCCTCGATGCAGCTGTATTTACACGATTGTTCTACGAACGGCTGGTTTTCGAGACACGTGTCTTTGTGCCACTCGAGCTGACAACGTCACCAAATGACTCGCGCAAAAGAGCAATCATGGACTTCCAGAAAGAGCTATACGACGATAAGCTTACCAATGGGTTGGAAGATGCAGGTGAAATGAAATTGCATACTTTCATCTATGGTGTTGCTCCCAATAACGAATCAGAACTCCACATGTCAGACCTCGGTTCCTGCAGCGTGAGCGAGTCATCTTCCCGTCGCCTAATGTACGCTGGTACTGTGGATTTTAGGCATGACCCAATCCAGCTTCAGGTATCATCGTCAAGTCAACTCGTAAAGGCCTGCCCTAATTCATTGGACACCGCCGAGGAATCGTTACCAATGGCCATGACACCAGCAATCTCAGGGGTGCATTCTATGCCAGCGTCGCAGAGGTCTACTACCAAAAGAGCCTATGAGATAGGTCAGCATATCCGTTCCTTGTACGCCAGGTCGCCCTCTCGAAACTCACCAGGATGGGTGATTGACAATTCGGTCGCTCGGCCCGCATCATCTAAAGCGCTCATAGGGACCTCGAACCTCTAAAGACCCTGCTCGACGCGGCATATGAGCGGCTCGAAGGCTCATTAGGGCCAGCTCGCTGCATGCTTACTGAGGTAGCACTAGCGAGTTACCTACGGTCGGATGCCCTTTGCCACACGCGATTGGCGCGCGGTAGTACGACGCTGACGCGCAGGTCGCACAGCATAGGGCACAGCCCTACGATTGTATCCTGCGGGTTTGCCATTTGGCGAATTCTTTCTTTTTTCTGCTTCACCTAATCTTATCTCGTTATTTCCGTTTCCTACAAGCATCTTCATCTATAGAATTTGGGGTTCGCCACCGAGTCGGCACATGCATTCATCTTCTCTCTTATTTCCTATGTTACCTTGCCATAGAATAGAATTACTAGATCGAGCAGCATCGTTCCTCGCGGAAGTACCCCTTTTTCAGTGGGGACCAGCAGAAAAGGGGGAGTGGAGAACGGGGTTATTGTTTTTACTAGGTTGCGTACGATGGATTTGTATTCCTATTGATTTTCTGCAATTTCAGAGGTTGTTTCTCGAGTCATTCACGGCATTCGGCGGTATTGCTTGTACGGGCTGCATGCATATTGACAGGGCTTCGAATTTCCAATGATAGACGGCAAAGGTATTAATGGAAGGGAGATCAGAGATATCTAAGTCAGGGCCGATCATTTGGGTTATTTCGTTTACGTATGGGACATTCGTTTACAGCCAGCATGGGGGCCGCCGATCTTTTTTAGCCACGATGAAGAAAATTAGCCAATCGGTCACTCCCTAGACAGTTATACACACGCAGCTGGATCTGACTACAACTTCCATATCCTCCTATAAGGTTAGGTCCTTACTCGTTAGTATGCATTCCTTCTAATGCTGTGTTCGTACGATTTTACTATAAACAGTAACGGCCTGCGGAGGAAGTCAAACGAAGGACATATACTCTTGTCGTCGCCTGCAATGTGCTCGAATTCCGAAAGAAAAGTACTGTACCTACTTGATAGGTATGTACCTAATATAACATATACATATACCTCGCCAGCCCTACCTAAGTACCTACCTAGGTACTATTCTGCTCGGATCTGTCTCGCGCCGAAAAAGATGATCCTCGCCAATCTGGACCGCGACCTATACCTAATTGATTCACCCCCAGCCCCCCCAAAAAAGCCCTCGATCTCCATAGTCTCTCCCCGTTCATGGTAACTACCTCTATGTATATACTTATCATCTGTCATGTGGAACTCGGCAAAGACAACTGTTATCAATCTGAAACGCTGACGATATGCCCAGCTACTATTTACAGAGTCCCCCGGGGAAGTTTGACAAACCATACCACGCCCGCCTGCGTCAATCGGATTCGCTCCCCAAGCCATCGCCATTATCATGATAAATCTCCGACCCAGATCCATGTGCTTATCTTAGGTAGGGATGCTTATCATCGCCAGCCGTAGGGCAGACCCGTGCACCTTGCCCCCAAGCTTAAGTTAACTACTCCTAGCTATCATTCTCCTACCGTGCGCCAGCCCAGTTGCCTCTTTTACATCTGATGTGCAGTCACGAGACAGATGGCCTTACTGTAACACAGCAGACACGCCATGCGGTGTATGCACGACCGGCATTTCTTGGTAGCCGGAATGTCCCGTTACTTTATCATTCAAGTCCAGTATCGTCTATTAACGTCTCGTGATACGAACCCTCACCAGCCGTATCGACTATGCCGTCAATGACGTGCCGTAAACATGCCGCCGGCTACGACAATGCCAAGCATCCGACACCGCCTACGCCACATTCAACGTATTTTCAGTAGAGTCGTTGTTTCAAGTATCTTTGGATGATATTCTCAATCTGGGCATACTCAACGACCACTGTAAAGCTGATGGGGCAGTCCATAAAATAGGAAGAATTAAGGAGCAGTCAAAAAGTAGAAGATGGCAATTCAGAATACCCACTTCTTCAGCAGGGCCAAGTGGCTAGCGCCGGAGGCCAGCTATGCTCTGGTCTGCCACAGCCGCACAGATTGTAGAGTAAGAAAGACATTGTGTATAAATAGCTTGGATAACTTGCTGGCGTCATATGGATGCTATTTTCCTTGCTCTCCTCTCAGTCTGACATATTATATCAACTTCTCTTCTCCAGGTAATTGGACTACCTGATGGCCCCATTCTAGCAAATTCCTGGGCCGTCTATTATGTCTGGGTATACCAGAATTGGGTGGATGTATACGAATCTATATTAATGGCACGCGCTCCTGATGTGTTACTAAGGGCTATATTTGAAGGCATCCAGGTTATTCAAACTCTTCTCTCATTCTGGGCTACACTCAACGAGCCAAGGCGGAATCTGTCGTTGTAATCTGAGCCTCAATACCTAGTGAAGATGTACAACCAATATTTAGTAAACTCTGCAGAGTGTAAGAAGAGCTATGCATATGCCGGCTGACGTGTATCTAGTAAAATTTACCTCTTGGCGGAGGCTCCGATGGGAAGATATATATTGCTTCAAATTTGCCTGTCGACAAGGATAAGGTCAATCTGGAGATAGGTAGTCAGGTACCTACCATCATGCTGATATTACCTAGGACTTTCCGGAAATACTGATAACAACGGAGGTCCTTGGCATCCGCAACTATGTCAGTCCTTGTATCGTCGCCTACTCTTAGAAGACTAGGTACCCTAGGCACTTGAGTATCCATTGTTGCCAGTGTTTTTTTGAACCGCTAGTTCGGTAGAGTTAAAGACGGTGTCTAGAAGAAGACGGTTATACGAGCTGTGCAACTCAGGGACAATTGACACTTTGGTTGTACAAATCAAAACAGAAGTAAGTATCGAGAGAGCTCTGAAAGCTACCATATACTAGAAAGGAAAACGAAGGATATTCTACTTAGGGGACGAGATCATGTTTTTGGTCAAAATAGAACTTCCGTAGAACATGTCCGCAACTAAATCGAGCGTCAATAGCATGATAGAGGTCTATTACAGATGGAGCACAGAGACATCAAAGAAGGGCTCTCTAGCGTGGAACATGTAGCGAGTATGCTCGCCTCCAAACTCGAATGCTATTCTCTTACTCTCACCAGAGATCCTACATGTAGATACCCAGGTAGGTCATTATTCTCACTAATGACACTCAAGTTCCAAGAAAGGGTGGCACGGAGTTGCTGGAACCACGGTTCGAGGCAGTTAAGTGAAGGTGCTACTAAGATGATCTCCAAGGGCAAACTTCATTTTGTTGACCATTATTTCACATCCCCAGGAGTGAATCATTAGTATTATTACGTTCGACGCCACGTCCGTATTCATCTAGAGGCGTAGACCTGTTACTACAAGAAACAATTAGGTGAAGGAAAACAATTGTCATTGGATTTACAGCTGAAGGCTGAAACAGGACAAGTCTGTTTCATTTTGTTTTTCAGTCCTACAAATGACAATTCATTGTGGTGCGAGTGACTGTTAACGCCTCAGCCGGTACAACTAGAGGCATGCACTGCCTCTCTGTAGCAGGTCATCAATCAAATGAGTCTTCAATCCAATTCAAGGCATATACCTTCCTCGTATTAGTAAACGGTATTCTCAGTGTCCAGAACAAATCTCACCGTCGAATGACTATGTGGCTTTTATTCCACTCCCATAATGTTCTGGAGCAGATATGCGTGTTCTTGAACACGTTATATTTTCTGGGTCAATATACTAATTTCTGCAGGTAGAGCATCCACCCACATAGTCCTTCGTTTAATTTACCAGTGACGGCTTCAGAATAGACCCGTAATTAATAATCAACGTACTGGCCGTATGCCGGATTGACCGGAACAGTTCCTTGGTCTACGGGGGTAACGCGTAAGTCAACAATGCGGCGCTGTTAAAACTCTGATACATGGTGTATTTTCTATTACTCATGATGGTTTTAGGGAGGATGACAAGACCTATGACAACTCAGGCAGCCGACGAGCTTCTCATGGGACCAATCGTAAAATACTCCGGCGACCCGCCAAGGAGCAGTCCGCCTTGGGTAACACAGAGATCTGACACATTCACATGGAATGGATTTAAGAGGACAAGCCGAGATGCTTGTCTCATATGTACAGGTACGTCATGACGCTCGGCGGCGACGTCTACCGGATATTTCCAGTAGAGTCTCTTGTGAGATCAAGTTCTAGCAGTCGCTACTTCGAACTCGGACCAGTTTATCTACAAGACTTTCTCACCTTACAGATTCTGTGTCAGAGGCATCTTTAGCGAGTGCGCAGTCTTGGAAGACTCATGTGGGCGGCCAAGCTCTGTTTTTAATGTCTAGTAACTGCATTAACACTCCAGGACATAGATCTAACATTCCTATATATTGAATTACGAGAATCGTTCCCATCTGCGACAGGTACAACCTGGTCACCTGAAGCCCACCTACCTTAGGTAGATACATCCTGACTCAAAGAAGCTACACGACGTGCCTTGAATAGCCTATTCTTGCTGTTGTCGAAGTTCTATATGTGATCGCCGATTTCTCCAATTCCACACAAGGGTTGTTGGTATGCTGTTGGCAACCTGCCATCTATATCGTCCACTTTTGTACTGATGTATTTGAGTATAAGCTCGGCGTGTCCATGTAAGTTGTCGACTGGTGGGCTTTTTTATACAACAAAAATGCAGGGAACAAATATTACCTCCAAGAGGACGTGCTATTAGAGGTCTCTGGGGGTTATGAACCAACCATGTACCCTCCCCTCGGTCACATCTAGCTTCTCGATATGAGAAATTATGATGAAGTTGTTGACGTCCGAAGGGCGTCTACGCTATCTGAATAATGTAGTCTGGGTAGTGTATTTATGGCGCGTAGCACTGGTAGAGTACACTGAAGGGCAGAACTAAGGTATACCGTGGCAAACTGCCCAGTGAGCAACTAAGAGTTTGAGCAGCTCATCATATGGAATCGCCAGCTATCCTGTCATAATGATTTGATGGAATGGGCGTTGTGATACCGTGGATGCCATTGTCAGGGTTCAACCCGAGAGGACCTGGAGTTTAAGACAGCATGGACAAAGGATGCGTTCTCTATGCATACTACGAGCTAGCTAGGTACCTAGGTTAGGTAGTTAGATTTAGAGTCCCTTGCGGAATAACGTAGCTCGTACCCCTGCCTAAGGTTAGCATCGTGACAGCCATCTCGTGCAATCCATCTTGGAGTCTCTCGTCATTCCAATCTCTTATAAGCTAGATAGATGGCCGAATGTTTGACCTGAACAAGCAAAGTTCAATAGCAAAAATGATGTTTACGTACTGTCCCGAGTAACTTCAAGGTTCTAATTATGTGTAAGAGCATAAACCCCATGACGATGTCTTACTCTTTCGCTAGTTTTATGTCTTCAGTCGTCTTTGAATCCCTAAAATTCATATTTCTCCTTATTATATAGCCCTAAACAATGTTATTAGTAGCAGTATTAATACTAAAGCTCATAGAAGGGGATGATAATTGCAGAGCTGCTGATAACTAGGGTCAACATCAGTGGGTACTGTTGCTTTCTGTTTGAGCTTCTAAGTTTGTTGTAATTTCAGACGTTCACACTGTCAATATCTCCACGAATATAGGGCTTAAGAATGACTGGTGTTTATAGGATTTATTCATATCGCACTAGATTACTAGTCCGATGGTCTTTCCGGACAGGTATATTAGTTATGTCATCTGCGATAGCGAGCAGAACAAATTTCAATAAGGAATAGGTTAATCTCAGAAGTGCAATGCAGAAGGACTTGGCCTCGGTAGCATGAATGATATACTAAGAATGAGGTATCAGGTCGAAGAGATACCGCAATCTACCACCCAGGTAAGTTGTAATACCGGAATGTCGATATAACATCTTAGATTCAGTGAACCCAGTGATTATCAAAAAGACCCCCTTGCCGCATAGCATAATACTTTCGAAGAAATGGGGTTTCGTAAATATAATTCATCCTTTTACGCGTCCCATTTTAGGTCTGTCGTTATCGTTGACTATCAGTTATAAGCGACCCTCATATCTTTGACGAGTCATAGCAGGTAAATATCTACTCGCTAGCTAGCCAGGTACCTGTAGTTATAGTCTTATCATGGCCCTCAGGAGCGAAAATCTTGCTCCTTCAGAACCCATGTCTAGTTTCGTTAAGAAACCTTTTCTTACATCGGTAGCCCTTTCTAAGCTTCATTTAATGGGGACACATTTCGAGGCGTCCTGAAACTATTCATGGACGGCATGGAAACTCAGCCCCTTCATTTTTACTTGATATTGTAACTTATATGTTTTCGTGTGCAATAACATCTGTAGTGTTGATTACAAACTGTCTAACATACCTTAGTATTGCATATACTCAGGCCAGAGCCATGGTTTAAGTTCTAATACTCGCAATACAGTCTCCAGCCGTACGGTGAATTCTAATAATAGCAGATCTGTGAGATCGGATACGTGTAATCGAAACACCAATTAGGCTCCATAAATCTTGCGTGTGTGCAGCAACATGCACATGGGAATACCAACAGGGACGACGGCAACATCTAATAAGAGTCCTCCACTCTAAATCCAACCCCCTTACATCTCGTCCTTATGGCCCACATCAATCTCTACGGAGGACGTCGACATGTCATATTTCGTGTTCCGGTTTTCTGGAAGAACCAGGTCTCAATAGTAAGAGTCTCCATGGAACTTATGAGGAAAGACCATGCATGTTACGGCGCCCCTGAAAATCAAACACCACTAGGTGCACTTCATCTTTTAAGGATACGAGCGAGTTGTCGTATCATGCAGCTTCTGCATGAAGTCATGATTCATGAACGTACACTATGGTTATCGAAGTTCGATTATTCTTCGGGCCGCACTGCGCACACGAGGGAGACAGGTCGGCCGCTTCCACGATAAGGTGAAAAAGAAATGTGAGCACAACAAGCCATGGCTGTCCGTTGTTGCTATGGGATAATTAATGCATCTTCTTACTTCAAAAGCACGCCGATATTCTATTAATAGACGAAGCGATATATTCTGAATGGTCTGGCCATCAATAAAAAGTCTGGAGAGGGGCTGGGTAGTACTGTCTGCTTTACTATTGATCCCCGTGGCGATGTCGCGTTTTCAATATTATGCTAACTCAACAGCCTATGGTGGAACTGGAGGAAAGCTGAAGAAGAGCTGAAATGCATCTCATTTAATTGATGAGGAAGTCCTGCAGGTCGTCGGGCATGCATCCATTCCTACAAAGTTACTTGCCTGAACTGCGACCATACTCCGGAGCTAAGCCAGCCATAATCCGTTATCAAATATTTCATAACCAGAGCTTCCCTACCTCCTGGTTGGTTCTAATGTGGCGCACACGAGCCGGGCCGGTCGATATTCTCAAGCCTCTCTCTACAGCTTGGCTGGCTCGGGGTCTTCACTGGTCTAGGCTTGTCCCGTTAAGGGAACACCCACTCTGCGGCTCAAGGCCAAATGGACGTCAGAGCTCGGCCTCGGAGCAAGCAACTCACCATAATAAGTACCGAATCTAGAACATGGATGACTGCAGGGTGTGCTGGGTCAGAGTTGGATCCTGTCATCGTAATAGATCAGGAACATATCAGTTCTTCACGAGCCAGCGCCACTACGGTGAGTAAAGCTCGCTAGCTACCTAGGTAGACAATTAACGCAAACAAATGCTTACCGCCTCTACTAATGCCAAGTCTTGGTCCTTATCTACCCGGATATGTAGAGCGAATCTCGTGGCGTATTGATTTTCTCAATAAAATGGAATCCTCACATCCACCGAACTCTGTCAATTTTTGATGACCCAATAGCCTGGCTCGCCTGGGCGATACGGATACCCGGTGGCACCCCGCCACTCCGCCACCCAGCAGCAACGGCAACCTAAATATTGCCTTCTTAGGCTAGATAAGGAACGAAGCAACCTACCCCTGATGCCCCCACCCTCAGACCCCTGCATCTTGAGGTACATATCGCGTACAGACAGACAGAGCAGCCCAGAAGCTGTGAAGTAGGTTAGGTAGTAATTGATCGAGCAAAAAGCTTGGGAGCCAGAGGCCGCGAGAGGCTAAGGGTAAGTACGAAGTACGAAGTACGTCGAGACAATACCTATAGATACATGTAGGTTGGTACTATTGGAAAGTCTGGCCCATGTGCCTTCGATCTCTACTGTATTTACATGGATAGATAGTTTTTATCTATCTAGTTAACTCCTCTCGCCCGCAGAATTTAAGAGCATATTTGATCCTGTCGTTGATCAATGCTTTATTCCTCGTGTTATTTCACGAGAGTTTACTATCGTCAGTGCATATAGACTCATTCATAGTTGACATTGCTTCCGGATTCAAACCAACAGCAAAGTTGTGCTGCTGTCCCAAACACTTGGTATGATGGAGCAGCATCAAGCAGGCAGCTCTTCTTTCAACTTGTCGGCATTGCCCACACCTCTCCGACCGGGTACTCCTAGTACGGACAGGAGTCGTTCTGGCGATGACAGGGTAGATTCCCGGTCTTCAAAGAGAACAGGCGCTATAAACCCATTTGCATCGCCAGCAATTTCGCGGCCGGCCTCTAGTTACGAGGGCTCCGATATTCCCGGGCGAGGCGCCGCACCACGATATTTCCATTCGCGGAGAATAAAGAAAGGAGAGGTAGAGAAGCCATGGCTTAACAAGAAGGACCCCAAGGAAAAATGGGTGACCATCATCCCGGTAATGGGAATACTAGTAGGTCTAGGAATTTCGGGCTTTCTGGTATGGGATGGAATTCGAAGCGTGGTCAAGCACAACTACTGTCTAGTCCTTGAAGACAATTTCGCGACATTCAACGACGCCATCTGGACGAAAGAGGTTCAGGTTGGTGGTTTCGGGTGAGATAAGGCCCTTTGTTGTTTGGTATGTTCGAATCAGAACTGACGGCAATGTATAGTAATGGTGAATTTGAACAGACCACCGGAAATGACGAGAATGTCTATGTTCAGAGTGGCCACCTCTTCATCAAACCCACACTTCAAGATGCAAACTTGATCAACAACGATGCTTTGATCGATCTCTTGAAAGACGGAACTTGCACTTCGAAGCAGCCATCTGACTGCATAGCCGCGACCAACACTACGGTTGGAAATGCGACTATCGTTCCACCAACCAAGTCTGGCCGTATCAACACCAAGAAGGGTGCGACTATCAAGTATGGTCGCGTTGAAGTGACGGCCAGACTCCCACAGGGAGATTGGCTTTGGCCCGCCATCTGGATGATGCCCGTCAAGGATACGTACGGGCCTTGGCCGGCCAGTGGCGAAATCGACATTATGGAAAGTCGAGGGAACAACTGGACGTACGCCCAAGGCGGAAACAACATCGTGTCATCGGCTCTGCACTGGGGACCTGACCATGCCAACGATGCTTGGTGGAGGACCAACGTGAAACGAGAGGCCCTACATACTACATACTCTGCTGGATTCAACACCTTTGGTCTCGAATGGTCTCAAAAATATCTCTTTACATACGTCAACTCGCGACTCCTTCAAGTCCTCTATACCAACTTCGACCAGCCACTCTGGGAACGTGGGAATTTCCCCGAAGCTACCAGCAACGGTACCCGCCTCGTAGATCCTTGGTCGCAGACGGGTCGCTTTAATACCCCCTTTGACCAGGAATTCTACCTGATCTTGAACGTGGCCGTCGGTGGCACTAACGGCTGGTTCCAAGATGCGCAGAGCGGGAAGCCTTGGATTGATGGCAGCCCTAACGCCAAGAAGGACTTTTGGAACGCGCGGAACACGTGGCTTCCCACGTGGACTAGTCCAGCTATGGAGGTTAGCAAGGTTGTCATGTGGCAACAGTGTGACGGAAACGAGGAACTGTAAATAGCTCAAAGGGGTCGGGTCTTTCGAGGCATCAAAAGAGGTCGTGAGGGACGGCGAAATGGCGTCTTTTGGCAGGTTCGGATGCGCACCCGGGTACATAGGCTAACCTGGGATATTGGTATATTATAGAGTTGGTGGACATTGCTTGGGTTTCGATAGTTCACCGCCACGGCGTATTCATACAAGGCATGGGGGGCTGGCTTTTCGCCGGTATGGATTGAGATGTATGATATACTCTAACAATAACGAAGTCAACCAAACGGTCGAACACAGTCGTCTTCGTATATCTACATGGTGCAATGCAAATCACCCTTAATCCACTGCAGCGCAACTCAATAGAACATGGTTTAGATAAAGATGTGGATGTATTCAAGTGATCGACGCTTTTCATTCTTTGAGATTTCCTTAGCAGCGGACCGGGGTACGGGGTCCGCAAATCCCGAGGTGCTGGGACGAGATCCCTGAAATGGCTCCCCTGAAATTCCACGTTGCCAGTGGGAGGGGCTTATCGCTTCTATATGTATGTCTCGGTTGCGAAATGTTCGACGAGTGAGACATGTAAGAGGTAGGTATACAACATCACTCAGCCGCAGTATTAACGTAATACCTAAGATACCCGTTGCTTGTCTCGAACAGCGTGCGACCATGGCTCCGCGTTACCAACGGCATTGCTTACTTGAAATTTAGTGAAATATCAGAGCATTTTTAATCTTGAATATTTGCAATGATATTTTTCGAACGGTTTAGTTATTGCTGGAATAACGCCAGCGACGATAATGCGGCCTGTTCCAAGATCTATACTATTAGAGGTAGGTACACATGAAGACGACGTTTAAAAGTTCAAAGGAAAAAGGTATAGCTATATTAGGTACCCAGGTACCTTAGGCACCTTACATACATGTATATCTAGGTATTTTTTCGGCACCGGGAGCTTAGGAAGCTACATGTAGATACATAGTATGTAGGCAGAAAGGCGTTTAATTAAGTGGCCCATGTGCGAACAGGTATAAATAGTACTGTACTACACTATATGAGCCGTAAACACGGTACCCTCGTCAGTGCTCCTACTAGGTTCATGAATAACATACCGCCAACATGATGTACGAAGCTGAAACTTTACGAGAATATTGTACGATGGCTTCTCCTATCGTTGTAGATTTTCTCGTAATTTTTCTACTGATCATTTCGTCGCAATGGCAAAGAGACGAGCGGAAAGAGGGAACACACAGTGTAATACAGTACTATTCTTACTTGTTCGCACATGGGCCACTTAATTAGACGCCTTTCTGGTAGGTAAGCTTCTTTCCGCGCCGTATTTCCTAGCTCCCGTCCTGGTTACGGAGCTAACCAGCTGCACTGATCCCGAGGGCCGATCGCCAGTACACTTGTACAGTATATATCAAATTAATAGCTCGGTTGACAAGCATCTCAAAAAGAGTATTACTATTTCAATAGTAGTAAATTTCAATAGTACCCCACAATTCCACGAGCCCCTTGCTGCCAGCCGCACTCAAAAGACGAATAACTTTTAAAATACTGATTGCACTCAATTGTAATTAATATTGTTTGGAAGCGCTAATCAAGGGGATTCTAGAAATATAGGTTTCATTTAGGTGCACGAAGAATTGAGCCTGATATCTGGGGAAAAGGTAGTTGGCAGCCGAAGCAGTCACGTGATGTCCCTCAATCTGACCCTATCCCACTTACATACCTACGTACAGACATACAGACAGACGTATAGACAGACGTACAGACAGGCGTAAAGACTGACTGACTGATTGACTGATTGATTGACTGATTGATTGACTGATTGACTGACTGAATTGGTAAGGGCTATTGTAATAGCTATTGTGTTGACTTACAGTATTCGAATTATGTAGGTGGTACGCATGTAGGTCAGGATAAGGGCTGTCACGTAATAGTATACACTCTTCGTCGCCTCGTAATAGGTATATCGAGGCAATATTGATATCATTCGAATTGTCTAAAATAGCGCTTCCAAGTGATATTAATCTCAATTGAGTACGCCTGGTATCTTAGAAGTTATTCGAGTATAAACGCGATGGGCGGTAAGAGGCTTGCGGAATCTGCCAATCAGAGTAAAAGGCTCTTGAAAAAGTGGGGTACTATTGAAATTTACTACTATTGAAATAGTAATACTCCTCAAAAATAAAATACATACCTATGATGTTGGCTTTGTACCCGCTCTGTTCTTGGCTTCAGTCATCCCGCGCCTATCACCGAGGTTGATGGGTCGTACTCGGGCCAGCCGCTCGCTTCATTCGATACATGTCAATTTCCCCTTGCTATCCACGTAGGGAGCTTTTTTTCTTTTTCTTTTTCTCTCTGTTTTCCTCCAATTGGCCAACCGTTTAACGCTGCCGACTCCGAATGCTAAAAGAGGAAGCCGACAAGCTCCAGTCGAAGACTATTCGTCGTCTGCCAGCCACATGCACGGATCTATGTGACATTGGGTTCACTAAATATGATCAGCTTGAAGCAATATCCCCTTTGACAATGGGTGGGGCCGTAAGCGATAAATTGCGATCCAGCACAGCAAGAAACAGCAAATAGACGCGGAGCTGAACTCACACGTCTGGATGTTTGCATACCATGTATCGTGTCTGAGACATGGAGAAGTCGATGGCGGGATGGTGACAGTCTTGAGACAGGGTCGGTTTACCTTTTCGACCTATCTCGTATACTGGAAATGGTCATCGTCCTTCGGACAACAAGAATAACTGTCGAGTCCTTTTGACCACCCAAATATCGGTCAACGCAAACTAACGCCAAGAGATTACCGTCCACCGCCGCCACCATGCGCGCTACATGTTAATATTTTGATGTTCGAAGCTGCTCAATAACATCGTCATCCACCAATGTAACATGTGTGGCATGAATCGGTCCGCTACTAGCTACTTTCCAGGTTGATACGTCGTTCGAGAAGAATGTACTTGATGCATCCATACAACAGAGCTACGACTGAAAAGTACTCGGACTCAACCCGAGGGATGTCTCTCGCATGCGGTTTGTACTGAGAATACGAGAAAGACGGCAGCAACAGAAGAAAGGGAAAATTAAGAGACCCATGTCGCCTGTTTGATCCTTGTCCTCGCATACAACACGCAACACGCAGAATCTCCAACTTATTTACATCTACACCAATAGCATTAAATCTTTTCGCTCATCTCAGCCCCATTGGGCCATATCACGACATTGTACTGCATTGTACTCGATAGAAGTTTAGATCTTTTGGAACGAGGTCTACCAATCTGAATATTTTGCATGGCCTACCTGACATCCCTGGCCTAGTCGATGATGTACTATTGCAATCACGGCATGAGATGGATCATTCTCTCAGGATTACATAGGTATGCAGGCTGCAAGGGTCTAGATACGCAAACGACAGTTCACACCAATATATTAGCGCCCGCAGCGACTTTGGCTTGCCTAGACCACTACTTGGATCACACTTCAAAATTTTGGTTGATATTTATCCTGGTAACTCTTTCTTAGAGTCATTATCTTAGCTATTGCTACAACACGGATACGCATTACCCCTCCAGAAGTTGTACGTAGTTTCAAGCTATGAACCGAGTTGCTGTAGGTTCTACATGATGACCAATGTGCATGCCAAGAACAACTACTTGACAACACCGGTCAGTCCAGGTCCATTAATGGCAATTATAGCTAGTCGCGATGCGATGTCTCCCGAAGCTAAGTAGACCGTATACCAAGATTGACCTTAGCTGCATACATACTACATGTAGAGCATTAGTGCTCCACTGAAGCAGCCAGATACTTATCGTATACCACACCGCAAACACCGTCAATGTTCGAGTTGGTACTCTTTCTCCGAACCCCTGTCGTGTTAGACCTCGCCCAGGCTGAAGACCCGATGATTGGAAAATCTAGATGGTGTCCATTCGCTTATCCAAGCTGATGGACCATGGTTTCTTCGACGTGGGGTGGACAAAACTATGTGGATAGTGTAAGACGGCTGAACAGCAGTGTCTTTTATTTTTTTTTTATTACAACAACCTGTTGCTATCGGCGAGTCTATTTGTCTAAGGCTGACATTTATTATTGCACGAGCCACTTTGCAATTGCCTTTTCCTAGCTGGGCGACTCGATTCGTTTTAGTCTCTCGTTAGGCATTATCAGAGCGAGTTGTGGCTGTCGACTAGACCGACGGTAACTCATTCCTAGTTCTATTCAGCATATGCCAAATAAGGAGATACCTACTATTAGACTTCAGCTATTGTTGCTTGTAAACTCTCAGAACAGCGGGAAGGGCCACCTGGTGTTGACTCCTACCTCTCCTAGGTACCTTAGGTACTCTTTTATTTATCTCGCCTTCCACGCAAGCTCAAGCTCAAGCTCAAACCTCCTTCAAGCTTAGCCGCCTGACCTTCATATATAGGCACATAGGCACATAATCACACTTCCCTGTGATTTTTGGCTCTGCCCATCCACCGCATATTACACTGACATGGTGGCTTGTCATTAACGCAGCAACTTCATATCCTTAGGCTGTCAACGTCCATCGCTACAGTGAGTCGCTTTCATCCTTCGGCGCTCTGCCACCCAAAACAACCTGGTCTAGGATGGCTTGATGCTGGGGATCACCTGCCAGTACCATAAGATCTGCTATAGTAGCTGCGAAAGTAGTGCTGTTGCAAGCCGGTGGAATTCCTGGTTTCCAATCTCTGATGCACTAACACGGGGTCCTCGTTTTAGCCTACAGGAATTTTCCTTTCCTATCAAGGGTTATCTGGTCAACTTGGTCTCGTGGAGGTCTGGTGGCCATCCGCCTAGTCGGCTGCCTCTCCTTTCTCTTGGCGAATAGAATATTCTAGGCTAAGGTCGAACAAATATCTAGCTATGGGTTTATCCAGTTATTTCAAGGCCGAGAGGCCTGGAATTAAGAGGGAAAAGGCCACGACGTCGTCCGTACCAACAGGAAGACTTTTTGCAGAGGAAGTACCCTCAGGTCCAATGGATCTAAACGACTTCGGACTCCAAATCCCGCCCTCAACCTTCAACTCGTCTAGAAATTCGGTATCGGGGCGCTCCGTCCGATCAGCCAATAGCTCCGTCTTTGTAGACGACATCAAGCATGAGGTGATGGTCAACTACTTGTATCAACAGCAATGTGCGCACTTGTGGGTTAGCGATGGGAGCGGTGACGTGGAGGGTGTCCTACTCCGCAAGTCCAAAGGATCATACATGGCCTGCCCACCTGCCTTACTAAATTCGTCGTTCGCAAGGGCATGCTCTGCCCTCAACGTCCAGGTACTGTTGTCTCTCGATGTCTCGACAAAGGTTGTATCCGCTGACCTGCTGATAGTGCGCAATGACTGTTAACTCTAGAGTTATCAAGACATTCTTATCGTGGTCTCCTGATGCGGTAGATGTACCGTTGAGGAACGGCCTCCGAGTCCAAATCTTGCCGACGGTTGATGATCTGGCCAGAGCGAGGAAACACCAATTCGCAGCTTTTGTGGCATCAGAGGCGCTGTTGGTCGTTTGGGATGATGATGCACTGCATCTCGTTCAACGAGCTAAGGCGATTGAGTCTGAGCTGATGGAACTTGTCTGGCAAGCTGGTGAAGTCGACGGCGAGGCTGGCGAGAAAGGGGCCCCATATCTAACTGGAGTGGCCGAAGTAGACGAGGAAAGCGGCCAGGTTAAACCCGAAACTCGGCCAGTCCACCTACTGAATACGTACCTCGTCTCTATCGTTATAGCGCTGGTTACCGTCTCCTTAGGAGCTGCTTGGAGGCAGCTTGCGATCGAAGTGTCAGTCGACGATAGTTACGTTCGGTTGGCCCTTGTGGGTCTCTTCCCGATACAGATTTTCTTCTCCCTCTTCTTCGTCCAGGTCCTTGTTGGTTGCTTGGCCCAGATCTTCGGGCCCATACGCCAGCTTAGTACCAACTCCAAATTCTACTCTGCTCGACCACCGCCGAGGTTGCGAACCGCGGCACTACCGCATGTTGTAAGCGCCCCTGCCCCCCTCCTCTTGGCATATTATCATTTCATGTCTATGCTGCACAAGTGAACGTGCTGTCGGACATCCCCTCAAGCTTTCGTAAGGCTGAGACAGCCTTTCTCAGATCTACAGCTGACATCCCTGAATACGCTAAATGCTGACGTTTGAACTTTGTACCGATGACAGACCGTACAATGCCCAGTTTACAAGGAGGGCCTTGCAGCAGTCATTCAACCCACTGTTAAATCGGTAAAGCAGGCAATCAGCACATACGAGTTGCAAGGGGGTTCCGCGAATCTGTTCGTCAACGATGATGGCCTTCAACTCATCTCCGAGGAAGAGCGAAGAGCTCGCATCGACTTCTATGCAGACCATAGCATAGGCTGGGTCGCTCGCCCAAGACATGGTGAGAACGGGTTCTTGCGCCGTGGCAAGTTCAAGAAGGCTTCCAACATGAATTTTGCACTTATGATTTCGTGCAAAGTAGAGGAAAAGCTTGCCCTCCAGGATCGTGGTCCCGAATGGTCGCAAGGCGACGAGGCATTGGCTTATGAGAAAGCGCTTAAGGATGTGCTGGAAGAAGACGGGAGAGCGTGGGCTGATGGTAACATTCGTGTCGGCGACTACATTCTCATTAGTAAGATTCCGGCTTCCATTCCTCTTCCAATCGCTCCGTGATCTCTCAGTTGGATCAGAATGCTAACTTGAGAATCGCAGTCGACTCTGACACGCGCGTCCCCTCCGACTGTCTTTTGGATGCCGTTTCCGAGATGGAGCAGTCTCCTGATGTCGGTATCATGCAGTTCTCATCCGGCGTCATGCAAGTGGTTCATACCTACTTTGAAAATGGTATTACTTTCTTTACCAATCTCATATACAGCGCCATTAGGTATACGGTTTCCAATGGCGACGTTGCACCCTTCGTTGGCCACAACGCTATGCTACGGTGGAGCGCAATTCAGCAAGTCTCATACGAAGACGAGGATGGATATGAGAAGTTCTGGTCCGAGTCGCATGTTTCCGAGGATTTCGATATGTCTCTCCGTCTACAATGCAGTGGTTATATCATCCGTCTGGCTGCCTGGGCAGGTGAAGGGTTCAAAGAGGGTGTTTCTCTGACGGTGTACGATGAACTAGCTCGGTGGGAAAAGTATGCATACGGTTGCAACGAATTGCTCTTCCACCCAATCCGCAAGTGGATCTGGAAGGGCCCCTTTACGCCTCTGTTCCGGCGATTCCTCTTCTCCAACATTCGCTTTACGTCTAAAATTACAATCGTCTCTTATATCGGTACTTACTATGCCATAGGCGCGGCGTGGATCATGACTTCAGTCAATTATTTCATCATGGGTTGGTTTAACGGCTACTTGGACAAGTACTACATCGATTCTTGGCAGGTCTGGTTCTCCATCATCCTCGTCTTCAACGGTCTCGGAAATGTTGCCCTCGCTGTTATGCGATACCGTGTTGGCGAACGCACCCTTACCTACGCAATCTTTGAGAATTTCAAGTGGACATTCCTTCTGGCAATTTTCCTGGGCGGCCTCTCTCTCCACGTGAGCCAAGCCATCTTGGCTCACATGTTCGAAATTGACATGACCTGGGGAGCAACGTCAAAGGAGGCCGAATTCTCCAACTTCTTCATCGAAGTTCCAAAGGTGCTGAAGAAGTTCAAATTCTCGATGCTCTTCGCCCTCGTCTTCATTGTGGGGATGATCATCATAGCCGTTGCGCCTTTCATACCTTACAGTTGGCGCATAACCGACTTCGTTGCTATCTTGCCCATGGCGACCGTCGCGGGCAGTCATTTCCTCCTGCCTCTTGCGCTAAACCCTGCCCTCATGACATTTTCTTGGTAATGAATCCCCGCAGGTCTTCATTCGCCCCTTGTATTAGTTATTCGACATACCTACCTCATGAGCCGGCAATTATGTGCATTGTTCGAGACCTATCGAGTCAAATGGATAGGTACCCACCCATGAGCTTTTCCTACCCAGATGTACATACGGATACCGGGGTAGGTACTTGGGAGGTCTCTGAGTATATATGAAAAGGCGACCCCTCCAATAGAGAATCATGAGCCATTCAGTTGGACGTAATGATGATAACGGCTGGGTAACAGGAGTTTCAACGGTAATAAATAGAAAGTATCGAGCGGAGTGTTTGTGGAAGAAAATGTAGAGATGGCTCGCTTTGGAAGGTGAACGGACTCGGTAATGAGTTTCTTAATAGACATGAGTTCTGCGACAGAATAGAACCTCATCCGTAAGCTAGCAAATGAGGCCTTCTTTAGGTATGCTGCAGGTTCTCATTGCTCTTGTGTGTTGTTTAGGTCAGGTAGTTTGAACGAAGAGGAGCTTGGCAATCAGATGTATTCTTGGCTTTGTTTCTTGACCGCGGGGCCCCGCAAGAGAAGCGCTTACTATCCCTAGGTACAGGAAGATTAGTATTACTCTCGATCAACTCAGGGAATGTCCATTGAAGCCTTATGAGCTACGTCTAGAAATTACAGCTCTCGATCATAAAGTTACCGTCGTTCTGAGAAGGGCTTCGTGGTATAGCCGAAGTACTTACCGGGATGGTACAAGACCCTTTATAACGTCGTATTGTAATCTTATTCTTGCTTGCGTCACCTTCGTCCCATGTTCGGATATCGATGCCTAAGAATAGAATGGTCTACCAAGACACCACAACATGGCTAACCATTAGCTTCATAAAATTTTACAGAGCACGGCGGAATTATGAAGTATGCTATCAATAAAAAAGGGAGAATTAAGACATTTTCCCGGCCAGCCTTTCGATTTACCAGGATGAATTAGTGGTTTGTCACCGACTTCGTCGACCGCCCTGATTAGCCTGTTCACTGCCGATCAACTAGACTTTAACAAGTATGGCGTCGAACGGTACCCGTTGCAAGATCGACGAGGGCCCCCTGTCCCCTTGCTACTTTATCTAACATCTCGCTTAAACCCGAGATATCGCGCTACCCCTTTCTCCTGACAAACTGGCTGACTTGTTTTCCTCGACCTTCGCAATCACCAGTCCTTCCAGGAGACAAGGGAGAACGGGAATAAGGGGATGATCAAAGCCAAATTCGCTCATTCATTCACTTATCTACCGATATCCAATTGAATCTCAGTCACTCATTTATGCCCTTCATTCTAAACCCTGAACGAAGCTCAATCATATCGAGTCCAAAATCTACCTAGACGCACCTACACTCCTTCAACACTTGACGTGCGCAACAATTTGAAACGATACCCACGATCCTTACTACTACCTAATCTATACCCAGAAAGCTATCAATATATACAACGTCTATTGCTATCTAATCCCCTCATTTCGAGCGAACTGGTTTCCGAAGTCGTTCTTTATCCGGTCTTGTGCAATCGTTCCTCCACGGCCAGTTGAGCCTACCGTCGTCTAGCGGCCTACGATCGTTACTCTTTTAGATTTTAGGAGTTGACTGCATGCTACCGGAGAGTATGTGGTTGACGAGATAGACTAGCAGCTAGCCCCAGCAGTTAATAGACGTACACAGCAATACGCGTCCTACTGGCTTCTGGCTAGGCCATCGACTCGATTATTCGATCATTGTTCTCCCTACTTAGCCTACGCTATCTGAGGGCTCGCCCTCAACCATCTATCACGATGCCGACTCAATCCGTTTTAGTTCTAGCCACCGCGCTACTCTCATCTATCCTCTTGTCTCCCGTCGCCGGCCAGCTATACACCGATTGCAATCCCCTGAATGCAACATGTCCGGCAGACCCAGCTCTTGGGACGGCGCATACGTTTTATTTCAATGCCACGCCACCGGACGGTACATTTAACATGACTGCCGGAACTGTTGATTATAGCGTTGACCAGGGTGCTGCCTTCACGATCAACAAGAGGGGCGAGTCGCCAACTCTAATATCGAATTTCTACTTCTTCTTTGGCAGGACAGAGGTGTTTTTGAAAGCGGCATCAGGAACCGGAATCATTAGTTCCATCGTCTGGTCTTCTGACGTCCTCGACGAGGTCGATTGGGAATTTATAGGAGGGAACGCCACACACGCATCTACCAACTATTTCGGTAAAGGAGAGCCCGACTTCCATAATGCCGGGTATCATCCAGTCGAAGGTGGAGTGCAGGCTGACTATCATAACTACACTTCCGTGTGGACAAAGGACAAACTTGAGTGGTATATCGACACCAATCTTGTTCGTACACTCCTTCCGAAAGATGCCAATAATTCGTTGAACTATCCTCAAACCCCGATGAAGCTCAGTCTCGGCATCTGGGCCGGTGGCGATCCGGGTCAGCCAAAAGGGACAATTGAATGGGCTGGTGGTGTGACTAACTACTCCCGACCGTACACGATGTATGTGAAGAGTGCCCGCGTTGAGGATTTCTCGACCGGAAAAGAGTACTCCTATGGTGATCATAGCGGAACCTGGGAAAGTATCAATATCACCAGGTAAGTCGATATCTCGGATAAGAAGCATACCAACTCTATTATACTAATACTGCGGACTCTAGTGGAAACTCGACAGCATATGAAAACATCAATAAACAACCGGAGAAGTCGCTTTCTGAGAAGTGGAATGATCTACCGTCTAGCACCAAGTCCGGCGTATATGCGGCTGCGGGCGGAGTAGGAGCTCTGCTTTTCGCTGCTCTGGCCGTTTATTACATCAAACAGAGGCGTCGTGGCAAGCAAGAGGCCGCTTTGTTGGCACAGCGACAGGAGCAGGAACGTGTGGAACTGGAGAGGTTCAGAAAGGAAGGGAGGAACCCCGATGCGTTGGCTTTTGACGGAGCCGAATATGATGCTAAAAGTGGCACGGCCACTGCAGCGTATGCCATGGATTCGCCTCCCGGAAGCTCTGCCGGTCCGCCTGAGAAAGCGTGGGACCCAACGGGCTCGAATGCAACCGGGGCTGCTATGCCGCTCCTTCGCGACGATGCCATGAGTCCCCGCCTTGCCAATCCGGATCAAGCCTTCAATGGACCACCGCGTAACAATAGCTTTTCCTCACCGATTCGATCGCAGAGTCCTGGGCTACCCCCGCAATTCCCAGCCCCTACTCCTTCCTCTCCGGTGAATCGAAGTTTCACGCCTTCCAACGCGCCCGCGCGGATCGGGTCTCCGGGGGCCCAGAGCGGGGGGTACGGGGTATCTAGAATGAACAGTCCTGGTCCTAACGGTGGCCCTGGCAGTCCCGGTTCTCCAGGAGGTGGTTACGGGCTCCATGGAGGATATGGGGGGGCTCGGTGATAATCGGAGGAATTACTGGTTCGGATAGTAATGAGAGAGGTTTCCTTAGCTTTTTGTTTGCTTTATGGGGCGAGGAGTGCACTTGACAAGATGGTTCACCCGACATAGCTCAGAATACGTTGAGAGCTCGATCGTAAGGACTTGGGTATGTACCGCGAGGAGAAGAGGAGATACTCATTCCATTTCGGCTGGCCATGATGGGTACATGAGATCATCTAATATTGAAATACCCGGTAGCTAGGTAGGTAAGTATTGAAATTGGTCTGAAATACTGTATATCTCGAGCGAACTTGCTATATATAGCGTTGACCATAACCAGATATCGATAATATCCGTTGCGTTGCAGATTTTGTATAGATCTAGTCCTTAAGGAGCCCACATATCGCACTGTGACAGCATAAAAAATGAATCTAATGCCCAGAGTGAACCAGAAAGAAAAGGCATAAAGAGGAACAGAAACATAATGCGATGGGCATTTGAATTATCCTATGTGCCTAGTATGTACGGGTGACTTGCTCTCCATATAGATAATCAAAAGTCCCGCGTTCCCTCGTAGGCTCCCAAGTTTCCTCTCAAAACGTCCATCCTTTGCATTCAACCTTCATAGTCCCTTGCCTATCACCTCCGGGCTTCTCATTCCGCCTATTTGCAAGCTTGCCAGCTGACGTGAACCTGCTGAGTGAAGGCAACGGTGGCATCGTCGTCGGAGATCTGGCCCGAGGCGCTCGAGTTGCTCGAAGTCAGGGCGATGCGGTTGTTGACGTTGAGGATACCGCTGGCACCGCAGGGCGACCAAATAATCGAGGCGGTCGGAATCTGGTCCTGCTTGGTGTAAACCTGGCCATCGGCCCAGATCCCGCCTCCGTCGATCGAAGTCCGCGTCGTGGTCTAGTATGTATGAACAAGCTTCACATCAAATTATTCGAGGCGTAGAAATAGTTCACTTACGGTAGCGGCGGCGTCCTGGGAGAAGTAGTAAGTCGAGTAGAAGGTGCCGGTCACACCAGTCTCTAGTTGAGCATAGCCGTGATAAGTGGATTCGACAATGGCGAACTGGAAACCGCCGGGGTACTTGAGGTTCAAGTGGAGCTGGCAGTTCTTGGTCTTGTCCGACACTGCAGTGCCGGGTCCGGTGTAGACCTGGAATGCATCAAAACCGAAGGTAATGACCTGTTTAACTCATTAGCTTTGAAATTGGCCCTATAACAAAAAACCGATCCGCTTACCTTGCCGTCCGGGGAGAGATCGGTAGTCACGGTCCCCTGAGGACATCCGTTTCCGCTGGCGGAAGCGCTGACGATGGTAATCTCGTCCGGCTTCGGGGTGTCCCCATTACCAATGATGCCAATGGGGTTGGCCGCGGCGAGAACTGGTGCAAGGAAGGCGACGAGGGAACGCATGCTGATTAGCAGTTAAGAGAGTTGGCGTAGGGAAATGAATAGGTACGTAAATAGTCTGAAACCTGGTAGAGAGGACCTACCTGATGATGCTGATGAGGAAAAGATCTACTTCGTCGCGGGATAAGGTCGTATTTATAACCTTTCTATCGTCATCCCAAGCACGCCGTTAGACTTCAGTCCTGGAGCCTGGCCGGATGGTCAAGTATCGTCATCCGGCTGGCACGGAGATAGGATCCAACGAACCACGACGCTCTAGACAGCATGACAAAAAGTCGTGAGAAATCGTAAGAAGGCGCGCTGATTAATTTCGGGAATAAATTGCGAACTAGACCTCGAGCGTTGGGACCTACACCCTAGCCATGGACCTTCCAGCCTCATCTATAAATTTGCGGTTGAATTGCTAGTCAAGTATGAATAGATGAATTCATATTAAGACCAGGAAGCCTAATTCTTATGGCTACTCCGCTGGTTTGGTATATGATTCTTTTTATAGAAACATTAGCAAATCGAAACTATGACTGACACAGGCACCCAGGCCGCATGACACGGCTAGGAAGCAACTCAATGTCCAGCGATGTGGATTTCAGTTTGAAACCGCTGGTAAGGTGTGGATAATAGAGGCTCTGGAAACAAGAAGCTGGGTAAGACTAATTTGAATGAGGTGGGACTGCATAAAGATCTAGGTCCCGACGAAAGCGAAAGGCATTCTCACGGAGAGAGACCGAATGTCTGGACGGAGACATCACATCTGATGCTGTTTTAGGTCAGTTCAGGGCAAGCTTAGATTAACCTTGATTATCTCTCTCTGCGACTCATCGATCCATATGCCAAGCGAAGCATGTTCACGTCAGACGATTATGAGTATACTTACACGATGAGTTATTCGTCACATTAAGTAAGGCAGAGGTGATTGTGGCTTTTCCAGATTGAAAGGATAAAGCCAAGCAGTATATGTGGCCCTATCTGATCATAGGACGAGAAAGCCCTGAATATAGCTCGGGTGATGTTGTGTCAAGGAGCCGGACCGGCCACCGCCATCTTGACGCTTCCTTGGGAGTTGAGTTGTACGATTATAGATAGCAAGGCATGCATTCTAGATCTATAATGGAGATCGTGACGATCGTGAAGAGGCTCGGTGAAACTGGAAACATGTCAATGGCAACCAATGCTGACCCGGACGCCTCCGTCAGCGAATACTGGCCAGAAAATCGAGTCGCGTAGAAGTTTAATCGTAAGTAGGAGGAATATCTCCCTATTTGGTCTTTCAAGCGTCTTTAACCTCTTTAGCCGCGTTGACGAGCGCCAGGGGGAAATGCGCGCTAACCCTAACACGCATGCCGCTCACACGTGTCTTCCAAGGATGGACCAAGACGGATCGTCCGTATCCTCGTTTCGATAGTTCCAGCCATCTCCCAGAATGCTCTCACCTAAACAGCAAGCTGACTATGGGCGTCTCTTCACGGGCTAGACCGTCTACACACCGACTTAGTTCTCTGTGACAAATCTGCTTCTGTCCAAGTTACGACTCAATTCGCATGGCGTCGTATACACAGGGTACTGCATGATCTGGACTTTTCAGCTGAAGTTGTCTCGACCACCTGACGTGACATATGTAACGATGCAAGAGGGAACATGAGAAGGTCGCATGTGCTGGGATGTGTTGTAACTCTCGCAGCGAGCTCCGTTGGGGCCAAATTTAGAATATCCCCTGCGATCCAGTAGCCGAGATGATGTTAGCGGTTAATATAATAAGCTCCCTTCATAGGCATGCCGAAATATTATCAAGTCATTTAACTAGCTCCTTTTGACAATCGGAGCCCTCAGAGTTGCATTTGTGCCCCGCTGAGGGGCTGGAAGCTATGCCGCCAAGCAAGCAGAGTGTGCGATGTTTCTCGCGTCATGGGGAGAGCGAAGATGAGCCGCTCCGTACTGAATACATTGGTAGAGCTTCTTCTGTAAGCATCAATGAATTCTCTTGGGCACATGATGATAGCTCAACTGATTTTGTCGTTAGCTCTTCCGGACCCAATCACGCGCACTTGCAGACGACAGCGGGAGTCGAAGGGATGGTGGTAGCTTCGAAAGGATTTGATAGTTGGAAAGTTTGCAGAAGGGGAAGCAGGAACGTCTACAAGTTTACCGTTCGAGCCTCCGCAACCTCAGTATAGGTTTGATCCGGCCGAGGAAGTTAAAGTATCGCCCTGCCTTTTGAATCTGAGAGAGGGAATATTGTGAGATAATCATGAATGAGATGCTATCATTAATGAGAACAGAAAATCTAATGCTTATAGTGCTCGGAGACCAATGCTAGGGAAGTGCGATTATACACGGGAACATCTTCAAGCTCCCACCTCCTTTAGTATGCCTTCCAAATTTATGCTCTTGGGTCGCTCAATGGGCAGGCCAAGAGCGCGATCCCAGATAAGTTGAGCCAGAGGTCCTAGCCCTCTGCTAACGCCAAAGGTGGCCGTATAATAAAGAGTTTCGTGGAAACCGTAGTGATGGAACAAGACGCCACTACTTGAGTCAACATTGGGGTAGGGGTTTTTGGTCTTGCCATGCTTTTTCAAAACCTGAGGAGCAATTTCGCTGTTGATCTTGACAAGCTGGAACACGGGATCATTCGCAATTGCAGGACGAGCAGCTGCATAATCCATCAGAGCTTGGAAGCGGGGGTCGGGCTTGCGAAGGACGGCATGCCCGTAACCAGGCACCACTCGGCCGCTATTAAGTGTAGACCACAGGTAGTCATGGACATCCTTTTCGGAGTAATTCTCTGGAATGCTTTCTTTCATCTGCAAGATCCAGCGCAAGACCTCCTGTGCAGCAAGTCTGTGAAGAGTCGATTAGGTCTCGCACAAATCAGATTGAAATCGCAGTTAGAGAACTTACCCGTGAAGAGGTCCGGCTAAGCCTTGGAGACCAGCGCTGTAACTTAAGAAAGGATCGCTAAGAGCACTCCCGACGAGGTGAGTAGTGTGAGCCGAGACGTTTCCACCCTCGTGGTCACCATGAAGCGCGAGATATAATCTCAGCAAGTCCTGGAAATCTTCGTTTTCTTTTCCGCCCTTCCCTAACATTGCGGCGAAGTTATAGGACCAATCCTGATCAGGATCGACATCACCTGGCAACGCACCGCCATCGCGGTAAGAATTCTGATAGATCTTGGCGGCGATAGTGGGGAGCTTGGCTAACAAGCTTATGACATCGTCAAAGGTGGGCTCCCAATAGTCGGCCTTGTTCAGGCCGTGCTCATAGGCCTTTGCGAATTTCGAGGTGTAATTCAAGGCGCTGACGGCAATGGCGAACTGGGTCATGGGATGTAGGTCGTGAGGGAAACTGTCAAGCATCTTGTTCACGAAGTCCGGAAGGCGAGCCTGCTCGGCAAGCTCCCGCGACAGCTGGCGGACTTGGTTAACCGAGGGCACTTTGCCAGTCAGGAGGAGCCAGAACATGGCTTCTGGGAGCATTTCTGTTCCCGTCCTGCCCTTTGGCAGCTCCTTTTGGCAGTCCTTTATCGTCCGGCCATGGAATCGAATTCCCTCGTTCGCATCCAGCACGGAACCTTCCCAGACCATGGCTTTCAACCCTCTAAAAGTCTCTGTTAGTCTTTCCAAGAATATATATAGTGTAGCAGTTTTGAGGAATACCTCATGCCCCCGATTGTGTTCTCAACCTTGACCTCGCCAAGAACTTTCGACCCATGTGCCTTGACCTTTTTGAGAAGCTCCCTTTTGGCAGGAATGACTTCCTTCAGGGTCTCCTTTAAATCAGGCTCGGCTGTAGAAGAGTACGATCTGGTCGTGGAGAAGATGACCGTCGGTGAGGCACGTGGCTATTCAGAACTTCGGTTAGCTCAACTTACTTCCCTAGACTTAGGAGGAATGGAAACGGTATGTATAGAGAGGTAGGTAAGAAGCGCGGTGAAAGACGTGCTATACTCCTAGAAATGTAACTTACTCTAAGAGCTCCTAGAGCTCTCGTCGTGGCCTTCAGATTCATTGTCATCTTGAATTGTTGACGAACGGGTCGCTAGGGGGGACTTCGACGAGCGCGGGGCAGAGACGAGTAGGTACTTGAATGGCGTGGTAGTAGACCGTGCTTAGAACATTTGAAGCTCCCGAATTTCTAGGACAAAGACCTCGAACGCCGTCGCAATTGAGAAGCACTGCGTTGTCAATAATAAACAAGGCGAAAGACGCGGATAGAAGGAAAAGCAACAAGAAGACAGCACCGGGCTTCTCTCGACTCTAACATTAAAACAACATGACCTGATGTGGGGGGAAACTGCAGCTTGCCTATACCTACATGTACGGAGCAAGGTGTCAAGTACCCAGCCAAGTACCACCCCCAAGCATCGCTACCTCCAAGCCCTCCCCAACGTTACGGTTGGGGCAACTCCTCCCCCGCATAACCGAGGGAACCCGCCTACCCCATTTGCCCGTTGCTGACAGGAATTGCAAGATAATGTACATGTAGTAGTGCGTGCTCATACAAGTACAAGATGCGCTGACGGACATGTAACTACCTAGATAACCGACCTCGGATCAAAGTAAAGATCGGCAATCCTGTGGGATGTAGTTACTCAGCCCCTGGAAAGTCGGATCACAAGCATCTCGGCTAGGGATGCTTTCCCCTCATATTGTACTTCGACGTGAGATGCGAAATGATCTGGTTGCCATTGTCCAATCAAATGAAGGTATTTCTTGTTCTCCAGGTCCCCTTATTTTGTTGATGACCATGGCCTCACCTATAGGCAAACAGATAGAAGCCGCGGTTTACCGTCTCGGAGTTAGCCGCCTTTTGCATGTTTGAACTTCCATGGGTTGGAACTTAGGTACATGTACGCACTAACCTTACCTAGGTACCTAAGGTTAAGGTAGAGTACCTGTACCCGACCTTAGCCGGATCACCCCGCATGACTTCACTGTTTCAGTGGGAATTTATCGGCCATTTGTTCGGCCGCGGGGCGACGGTCGGTCGGATGCCATCGGCGCAAGCCCGGGATTAACAAGGAATTCGAACAATTCAGTTCTTTCACAGAGCTCAACATCATTAATCCGGGCTGACTTGACGTGCATGCGCAACATCATCGTGATGGTGGCCATCTGAGCGAATTCGGACAAATAAATGTGAGCCAATTTTAGAATTTTTCAACTGTGTATTTCACGTCTTTTCCCTGCTCATCTTGGCAGAGCTTTGCGGTCTTCACCTACCGGTGACCGAGAACAACCGCGATGCTTCGCCGAATGATAACTCGAGCTCCTCGAAGCTCCACGCTTCCCCTTCGCGTCTCGACTTGCAGTGTCTTCTCGAGGCAGCTCTCCTCCACAG
The DNA here is from genome assembly GCA_022497025.1 of Hypoxylon sp. FL0890. Classification (NCBI taxonomy): domain Eukaryota; kingdom Fungi; phylum Ascomycota; class Sordariomycetes; order Xylariales; family Hypoxylaceae; genus Hypoxylon; species Hypoxylon sp. FL0890. Next base: position 52,604 of record MU386552.1, on the reverse strand, counting down.
CGATAAGGATGTCTTTACCTCCCGTTCACCCTCCCGTGTCGACAGCGCTTCCATCCGACTCATTCCAACTCCTGCCCGAAACTGAGAAGTCCGGTGCTGCAGAGGATGCTCTTTATGAACAGCAAGTTAGAGATGTGGAAACATGGTGGGCGTCGCCTAGATATGAAGGAATCAAAAGACCGTATACTGCCACGGATGTGGTCTCGAAGAGAGGCTCACAGCAACAAAGTTATCCTAGCTCCCTTATGGCAAGGAAGCTCTTCAATCTAATTAAAGAGAGGGAAGCAAAAGGGGAACCAATACATACAAGTATGCCCGCTTGTCCCACTGCTAGTTGTGTTAATGAACTCTGAAAGTCGCTGACTTCTTTCTCCCTTGCAAATAGTGGGAGCCATTGACCCCGTACAGATGACGCAACAAGCGCCACATCAAGAGGTCCTTTACGTCTCCGGCTGGGCCTGCTCGGCGGTCCTCACAACCACTAATGAAGTTTCCCCTGATTTTGGCGATTATCCATACAATACTGTGCCGAACCAGGTCCAGCGCCTCGCCAAAGCGCAGTCGATGCATGATCGAAAGCAATGGGACTTGCGACGAAAATTAACACCCGAAGGGAGAAAAAACACCCCGTATGTCGATTACCTTCGCCCCATCGTTGCCGATGGGGATACGGGGCACGGCGGCCTGACCGCTGTCCTGAAACTTGCCAAGTTGTTCGCTGAAAATGGCGCTGCCGCCGTCCACTTTGAGGACCAGCTACATGGCGGCAAGAAGTGTGGTCACTTGGCGGGCAAGGTCCTAGTGCCCATGGGCGAACATATTAACCGGCTGAACACTGCTCGTTTCCAATGGGATGTCATGGGTACAGAGAACCTGGTCATTGCGCGTACAGACTCGGAAAGTGGTAGGCTCATTTCGAGTGCTATTGACGTGCGAGACCACGAATTCATCCTTGGCGTCGCGGATGAGGGCGCTTCTCCTCTGGCAGAGACGTTGCAAGAAATGGAGGCTGCGGGAGCGCCGGGTTCGGAAATCGACGAATTCGAAGCAGAATGGGTAAAGAAGACGCCACTGATGACCTTCGATGAGGCAGCGGTTGAGCAGATGAAGACCCAGGGAGTATTACAAGATAAGATCGATTCGTACCTTCGAGCTGTTGAGGCCGATGCCAATATGGGTATTACGAAACGCCGTGAGCTAGCAAACCAGTATGCAAGCAAACCCATCGTCTTTAGTTGGGACATACCACGCACCCGAGAGGGTTACTACCACTACCGCGCCGGTAGGAAGGCGGCCACAAAGCGAGCCATAACTTTCGGTCCTTACGCAGACCTCCTATGGGTCGAGACCGGTGACCCAAACGTCGAAGTAGCAACCAAACTCGGCCGTGCGGTTAGGCAAGTCTTACCGGGTAAAGGTCTCGTGTACAACCTGTCGCCATCGTTCAACTGGATGGCCCACGGCTTCACCGACGCGACACTCAAGTCCTTCATCTGGGATATTGCTAAGGAAGGTTTCGTTTTGCAGCTGATCTCACTCGCGGGCCTGCACAGCACCGCTACCATCACAAACGAGCTAGCTAAAGAGTATAAGAAGAATGGCATGTTAGCCTATGTAAATCTCGTGCAGCGTCGCGAGAAGGAACTAGGCTGTGATGTCCTCACACACCAGAAGTGGAGCGGTGCAAGTTACATGGATGGCATCCTTGGAGCTATCCAGAGTGGGAGCAGTGGGAGTAAAAGCATGGGAGAAGGGAATACAGAGGATCAATTTCATTAAGATACAGTTTCCGTTCGAAGATTCTAGCTGACTTGACCCTCTAATCGATAGCATTGCGACGATGGAGTTTGGGTAAGAATACCTTTCATTGGCGCAAAGGTGGTTTGCACAATTAGCCATGTATAGACTGTTATGTTATATGTTATTAGATTTTTGGATACCCTTAGCCGGGAGTATATAACAAATGGTGTCTGAGGAAGAGAGAGGGCTGGACTGTCAGAAGTGTAACAATCTACTTCGATGGTAATCCCAATTGCTCACTGGAAGCCTGTGTAGTTGAAACGAGAATACTCCGGGGCCACATCTCCTCTTTCCTGCTCATGACATCTGTTATGGAAGCTGTCGCCACTCATAGCTCATTTTTTAAGGCGTTGTTCGTAGGTGCAGCCAAAGGCGGACCCTCAGGTGTAACATATGCTTTGGTCATGCCACCATCGACCACCATCTCGTGGCCATTGACAAAGCTAGCTTCATCTGATGCTAAGAACAGGACAGCCTGTGCCTGCTCTACAGCCTCGCCAAATCGGCCAGAGGGGAAATGAATCTCACGCCGCATGCGTTTGGGCACGTCGTCGCCAAGCCAGTCCTGTAGCAAGGGCGTATTTAGGGGTGCCGGGCATAAGCTGTTAAAGCGGAAGCCTTCGCGCGCATGGACGATGGCCAACTCGCGGGTCAGGGCTAAGACGGCACCCTTGGATGCAGTGTACGCTAGCTGCGGTGTGGCCGAGCCGACGAGTGCGACGACTGACGCTGTATTAATGATGCTGCCTTTGGTCTTCTTATTTCGTCGTAAGGAGAGGACGGCGTGCTTGCACCCGTACCATACACCCTTCACGTTGATCGACATGGTTAAATCCCATATCTCCTCGGGCGTGCCAACTGCGTCGTCGTCTCGAGCGTGCATAATACCCGCGTTGTTGAAGATAATGTCGAGACCGCCCCACGAGTCCAGCGCTTCAACCGTGGCCTTTACTTGATCCTCCTTGGAGACATCGCAGACCTGAAAAGCGGGAAAGGGGATACCAACATTAGTTTATGATTCTGAAGTCATTATTGTATTGTCTTCTACCGGAGAGCAACGAGGCAGAAGGAAGAAGATGGTCATAACCTACCATTGTTTCCACTCGACCAGCGTGCGGCACCAATTGTTGAACCTTGGCCTTGGCCTTATGAAGCGCAGGCTCTGAGATGTCCACCATCAAGACATTGGCGCCCTCTTTGGCAAAGAGTATCGATGTCTCGAGGCCGATTCCGCTGCGTAGATGATCTATATTAGTTTCTAGATCGTATAACTCCCATCCCCTTCCATATGCTCTGCCAGGCAAGTAACATACCCAGCGCCTCCAGTGATAACGGCATTCTTCCCTGCTAGACGACCCTTGCTCTCGGAAGCCATCTTCGCCAGCACCTGATGGCTTTTGATTATCCTGTGAATGTTGAAGATATGGGATGTAGGTAGTTATGCTACAATAGTACCTTAATTTATGAAGAATCGACTTCTAGCATTGGGAGCTAAAGGTAAAAGGGAGATTCGGACCGCCTCGAAGCCTTGAAGTCATTTAACAGTCATTCAAGTAGGTACCTTAGACAATCGTATCGGAGACAGCCCACTGGCCCACCATGGTCCTTGCTGTACCCTGAGGTTAGCTTTGGAGGGGTATTCCGTGTGCAGCCCCTCCACTTCCGACAACGGCGGCACAGAGATGATAAGGGATGGACCTTATCATGAACCTACCTAGATATATGTAGTAATAACTTGGTCTCAAGCTCGAACATTGAACTAGTACGAAACTCGTCCGTTGAGCCTAGGCTACACACATACAATGCGTTTTTGAACCCTACCTATACTCGAATATAACTCCTCTATACCAATCCGCACAGTGTGGGTTGCCTAGTTCGAGAGTGCCCACAGCATAAGCTACCGACTCTAAGCTTTCAATAACCGCCAGCTATATGCTCATCGAGCTCTTTCGTAGGCGGTAGCCACTTAGACGATAGAATCGAATAAAATCTATCAGGAAAAGGTCAATATAGAGGAACTGAGTTCCCCCTGAAAGTAATTCCTCAGAGGTAAAATACAGGTTGGGGGCTTATTCACGGAGTCGGAGTTAACATAAATATACGGATATTCGTAAGCATATTGGGAACTGTTAAGATATAACTTAATAATGTCGATGCGAATGGCTTGATTTAGACACGGCAATCGGCAATCTTACGGTTATTTAACAAATCAAGGGAATATCCCGATCAGACTCCCGTGTATGGAGCGAATCGGAGTTTAGATATTACTTGCAGCATGACTGTTTTGAACCCGGCACTCCGAAGCCTTGGAAAATGACAGAACGAGGCCCCCTAAACAGTGGTTCATGCGAGCAACACGTTGGTGTAGTCGTTTTCCTCTGATTGTGGTATTGACCTAGGCAAGCAATGCCTATGTAGCCGTATCTTGGAAAGGACGGCGGTCGTTTCGAAGATCATGACCCTCTTTCACCAAGTTCTACGGATGCTTTCCAAGCAGAAAGGCGACAGTAAGTTGACGCGTACCTACACCGACGCATCTCTGGCCTTTAGGAAGTTGTTGGGATACGTTGTCAAAGACTGATTCGTGCGGGCTTCCCGCAACAAGGCGGACCTGCTTCCTTTCGAGCGGTGAGTAGATGACCGTGTGACAGTCGCCCATTGCCTTGGGTCAAATTGATGCCCTGTATTTTGAGTCATCATGCCGAGAATAGGATGAACCGATCCCTCGGGTAGGAATGGCGGGAAAGGATATTGGAATACGGAGCCAGAAGATCGCGGGAGGGAGTCAGCGTTAGTGGGACATCGACATAGGTATCAAGAGGTTCGGAAATAGACCCACACAGACCAATATTAAGTTAATCACATCATTAGAACTTGAGATGTCCCTGTAGTACAGGGTCTACGAGCCGTTGAAAGAGCCTCAACCTAGTCTATTAATAGGCCGCCCTGGCTGAAAACGAGACCCTCCGACGCTACATCCATCATACACAGTCGACGAGAAGCTGGGGAGACTTGGTGGTAACGGATTAGCATGCTCTCTTAGCAGGCGGCAGAAGGCCCACGGTGACGCCTTGATCGTTTTTCGAGTCGGGTTCCTGGAGACGCACCCTTGCTCGAGGCAGAGTAGGAGTCTGAATGGGTTCGGGTATACCAGCGAAATTGTCACGCTTCGTCAGCCGATAGTATGAACGCCTTTCGACGGGGTCACGTCAGACGCGGGACTGGTGGGATAAATCACGCAGTTAGAGATTCATGCTGTTTTCATTGGACTGAGCTTGAAATTTCATGACGCCAGTCCCGAGAATGGCGGGTTTTGATGACAAGCAGTCTTACTCATTCTGCAGCCCTGAAGGGATTCCTGCAAGGTAATGAGCCTCACATAAGGCGTAAGGCGGGCAATATGTAACCTCATATATGTGTGTGTACGACGTGAGATGGGGTAATAGAAACATTTGAATCTGCGAGTTGGCGTTTAGGAAACGTGCGGGAGTTTGTGACAAGTCATACAGCGATGTCGTAAGGAGATGAGATACCTCGATACTTGGGAGATATTTCCGTACAGGGGGCTGAGGGGTACATGTACGTATACACATATATCCATGACCCAGCAATTGGATTAAAATGTGGGGCACGGGAGCTTATCTTAACCAATAATTTTGCAAGTACGCTAATCTAGCTCTAGCAACATTGAAGGAAAGATCAAGTTTCGATACACTAAGATCTCTGGCCGATTCCTTGCTTCCTGTGCGTGGGCCAGCGGCCGATAACGATCATCGGCTTGCCCTCATTCAGTCTTCTATGCGCGCTCTTTGAATCCTGTACGTATCCAGGTGACCTACGATTCGACCGAGTATTTATTATCTCCTTGCGACGCATTGGACATTTCTGAACCATTGACGACTCTTGTATGGCGAGAGCAGTTCGTCTTTCTTCCTTCCCCTCCACCTATTTTCTTGTCACATCACGCCTCGAAGCTACCTGTCGACCAGCCCCACGATTCCTAAATCTCACTTCTCTGCATCTTCCTTCGGCATGGCTCTGACACAGTCAATCACAGTCGAGGCGCTACCTGCTCTCCTCAAGTATGACAACAAAGTCAAGCTGGCTGGAGTTGACGTCGATGGAATGCTACGAGGCAAACTCGTATCCAAGAAGAAGTTCCTCTCGATAGCCAAGGAAGGTTTTGGCTTCTGCAGCGTTATCTTTGGCTGGGACATGCACGATAGGACCTACGACAAGGAGCTTAAAATCAGTAATAAGCAGAATGGCTATCGCGACTTGATCGCCGTGCCCGATCTGAACAGCTTCCGGCGCATTCCCTGGGAAGACAATGTCCCATTCTTTCTAGTTAGCTTCTTCGACGACGACTCGAAACCCCTGTGCGCTGATCCGCGGGGTCTGATAAGAGCCACTGTCGAGAAGCTGGAAAAGCAAGGTTGCAATGCTATGGCAGGAGGTTCGTTGCATTTCCAGTGAAATTTAGATTGTCTACTGTATTCCCCTTTGCGCACTTCCAGGTATTAATGGTACCGATGATTCCACAGCCGAGATCGAATTCTTCCAATTTAAAGTACCTTCTTCGCCCTCCTCGACCACAGACTCCCCATCACCGTCTGTCGCTTCATATTTGAACGATAATCCGCCGCATACGCTACCTCCTCTGACTGAGGGCATGTTTGGATATAGCATCACCCGGCCGACGCTCAATAAGTCGTACTACCACGAGGTGTATGACTCATGCGCGAAATTCAGGTGCGATCTGGAAGGATGGCATACAGAAAGCGGGCCTGGAGTGTACGAAGCAGCGTTAGAATTCGGCCAAATCTCTGAAATGGCTGATCGAGCCTCCCTCTTCAAGTACGTAGTCAGGTCGGTCGCAAGCGGCTACGGCATCACCCCCTGCTTCATGGCAAAGCCCCGACATGGTCTGCCGGGGAATAGTGGTCATACACACGTGTCCGTCGTGGATAAGGACGGTAAGAATCTATTCTTTCGCGAAGAGAAGGACGAGAACGCGAAATATCCTGATATCGCCCACCTAAGCGATCTCGGGCGGCATTTTCTTGCTGGTATCCTAGACGGCTTACCTGATGTCATGCCAATGCTTGCGCCTACCATAAATAGCTACAAGAGGCTGGTCGAAAACTTCTGGGCACCCGTCACCGTCTCGTGGGGTCTAGAGCATCGCGCCGCATCTGTCCGCCTAATTGCGCCGCCAACCTCCAAACCCGGCGCGACGCGGTTCGAGGTCCGCGTCCCAGGCGCAGATGCGAACCCTTATTTTGTCATGGCGGCTATCCTAGCTCTTGGCTGGCGCGGCGTGGAGAAGAAGCTTGAGATCCCAATCCCTCCGCTCGGCAAGGGCCAGGATGTGGGAAGCAGTGCTGACCAAGGCGCCCGGCTGGCGAGAAGCCTCAGGGAGGCCACTGACAAATTTATGAGCAAGGATAGCATCGCCCGTGAGGTGTTTGGTGACGATTTTGTAGACCACTTTGGCGGCAGCAGGGAGAATGAGATTCGACTTTGGGATGAGGCTGTAACGGATTGGGAATTGAAGCGGTACATTGAGACGGTATAACCAACGTGCTTACAGCTAAACATTTGGGCGATCTTTCTTAGACTAGATGTGCATGTTATATTCTGTATAACACATTCAAGATCAATAGAAGTCCTGATCGAGTCTTTCGAACGAGCATTGAATTAACTGTCTAGCTCAAGCATACAGCTGCTCCATTATACCTCGATATCCGTGGCCTAACGCCAGCATCATTAGTAAGCTACAGCACCCCGTTTATTGTGTCTTCGGACTGTGAAAACACACATTACCTTATTGGTCCTATTTGATTACGCAATTTAACCAATCCTGGATGCCTCGTAGCAAGAAAGGAGATGAGAATGATCGGGATCTGTAATTGGTCTACGGCATTTTGGTACTCTTCATCTTGAGGACGTTGCGTATCATCACGTTCTAAAGCCGCCCCTTTATTACTGAGCACCTACGTACTTACTCAGCTGTCCATTATGACTCCACTAGAAGCGATTCCAGTCCTAAAACTGAGTTTGACGCCGTTGGAAAACCGGATCTAGAAGCTCTTGAATTATGCCATCAGAAACCGAATATCCTTGGAACTAAGCAGAGCCTGGCTACGATGTCGTAACCTATTGATATGCGTCACTCCAATCATAGAGCAGGGTAGTATTATTGCAATCTATAAGCAGCCGTATAGAGGATACCCGCGTATCGCGCCCAGGGGACGATTATATATTTATGCCCGACCCCGCTTGGTACGACATATTCCACTTCATATTCCAGACTCTCAACATATTTGTACGGTACGACAGTCTTAAGAATGGCACCGAACTCTGGGATGAATATCTATCCAAGTGCTCCGCTAGCAGGCTTAGGTTCAAACTTAACTGTCGCAGCTCCTCTTTCGAGAAGAGGTCATGGTCCAGGTCTGCTCCTCCTGGTTGACGAAAATCTCGATCTCCGAAAGCACGACAAGACCTTGGATCCTCCGCCTCAACAGAAATGGGCTGAGGAAGGCTTTGCCGTCGCACAGTTGAGGGTTGCGAAGTCCGACAATGGCCTTATACGTGATGGTTTACGTTTAGCACTTTCTGAATTATTAAAAGTACCATTCTGCGATCAGGCCGAGAAAATTGGAATTATTGGTGAGTATAAAGGTACCTACCTACCTATTCATACATGGATATGAAATGACTGAGCCGGCTGCATGGTCGCGTTAAGTTTATATGTCCGCTGTAGAGCCCGTGGTATTGGAAATCATCGAAGCTTGCTCTGAGATCTGTACCGTGATCTACTACGGTGCATCGCTAGCAAGCATCACCAACAGCAGGTTGCCGTCGTTGGCGCACCTAGCCGGTAATGCCGAAGAAGTCAATGCCATTGAAAATCATAGCGCCAGGCGCCACTACTATCCAGGGGTGAAATCCTTTTTCGTCATTCCAGCACATGAAGACTACCACGGCCCTTCAGCTTCAGTGGCTCACACGCGGACGCTTTCCTTCTTGAAGCCGCTGGTGGATGGCCCCTACTTTGACCTTGAGAAGATTTGGGACGAGCACACATACTGGGAATTCGAGGCCCGATCGGTCGAGGAGACAATGGCGACCATGGTGGAGGAACCCTACGTGAACCACATACCAACGCTGACCGGGGGAATCGGACGACGGGCTTTGACTGATTTCTATAGGAATCACTTCATCTTCAACAATCCACCTGACACGGAACTTGAACTCGTGAGTCGAACTGTGGGTATTGATCGTGTGGTAGATGAGTTCCTCTTCAAGGCAACCCACGACCGTGTGATTGATTGGCTGTATGTGGATACGTCAACGTCCTTGCTGTGAAGTGCCATGTAGCTTACTCACATATGCTTGCATCTCTAGTGCTCCTGGAATCCCCGCAACGAGACGATCTATTAGTGTTCCCTTCACGAGTGTAGTCAACATCCGCGGCGACCGACTCTACCACGAGCACATTAGTTGGGACCAAGCAACGCTACTGAAGCAGTTAGACTTGCTGCCCGACTACCTCCCATTCCCCTACCCTATCACGGGGAATGAATCAGTAGTAAGTAACAGAGAGCTTGAATACCGCCTTCCTGTAGCTGGAGTCGAGAGTGCGCACAAGCTCGCCAACCAAAGCTCAGTGGAATCGAACGCCATGCTTCAATACAAGTATAGGGAAGCCAAACTTGATGGCAAGGAAAGCCGTAACTGGATAACATACATTGTTACGAGGGCGAGGCAGTTAATCTCGTCTCTCCGGTAGATGTTCCGTTTCCCAATGTATGCATTTTCGATGGCGTAAAAGCTTCAGTAGACACAAGTATTCCGTATGATATGGATGTAGATGCCTGTTATTAGGCTACGCACGGCGCACTGGCAGGGCATGATTTTAAAACATACAACCAATGCCTGGAGCTTTGGAGTCAACGCCAAGATAACCTCCAGGTTTCAAATAAATGCATCAATGTCGGAGGCGACGTCGACTTCGTTTCAATTATTCACTATGAGTGAATGATCCAAAGTCAATTCTTGAATTTGAGGATTTTTTTTTTTTACGGCTGTAAGACGACATTCTCTGGAAGATACTTAATCCTTTCATCGTTACTCAACTGAACAAGTTACTTGCATTTATCGAGACTCACTTATTTCGATATCGGGGCAATCTTAGTTAATTGACGGGTTTCTCCCTGGCAACATTGAAGATTGTTATCGCCGAAGAGACTGCTTGCTGAATTCATTCGCCCGCCCGCAAAAGGCCTGGGCCTTTCGGAACAATGGATTCGAGCAAGGAACAATTGCTGAGCCCAAGCCCTAGCTACGAGCCCGAGCGTTTCCGCCGTTCCTACGAAGCCCGCGAGTCATTCGATTCCGATCTCGACGCGACCGAGTTCCTGCAATCAGACCCTCTTACATCCTCTAAACCGTCCGCTGCATTCTCAACGCAGCCTCGTAACCGCTGGCTATGGAAATCATGCGGATGCTTCGCCGGCCGCTCGACCAGATGTATTATCGGCTGCTTAGGCCTCTTCGCCATAGTATGGCTAGCCCTCGGCGCGGGCGGCTTCTTTGCGTTCAAGAAATATAAACAAACTCCACCAGATGGCTTATCGCCGCCATGGTATCCTACCCCAAAGGGTGGTACGGCAAGAAGTTGGGCTGATAGCTACCGGAAGGCGAGCGAGATGGTGGCCAAGATGACGTTACCGGAGAAAGTAAACGTCACAACAGGAACAGGTTGGAAGATGGGTCCTGCCGTTGGAAACACTGGTCCTGCAATCTACGTAGGATTCCCAGCTCTATCTCTACAAGACGGACCCTTGGGTATTCGGTTCGCCGACAATGCTACGGCGTTCCCCGCCGGCGTGACAGTTGGCGCGACGTGGAATAAGCAGCTGATGTACGAATGGGGCAACGCTCATGCGGTTGAGGCTAGGAAGAAGGGTGTCAATGTGATTCTGGGTCCCTGCATCGGTCCGTTAGGTCGCATGCCCGCAGGTGGACGGAACTGGGAGGGATTCGGAGCAGACCCATATCTACAGGGTATCGCGGCAGCTGAGTCTATTAAGGGAATCCAGGAGGAAGGCGTCATGGCAACTATCAAGCATCTTGTTGCAAACGAACAGGAACACTTCCGACAGGCGTGGGAATGGGGCTTACCGAATGCCCTCAGCGCCAACATTGACGACCGGACCATGCATGAACTGTACTTGTGGCCGTTCGGAGACGCCGTCAAGGCTGGTGTGGCAAGCGTTATGTGCAGCTACAACATGATTAACAACTCTTACGCTTGTGGTAACTCGAAACTGCTCAACGGTCTGTTGCGGGACGAGATGGGTTTCCAAGGCTTCGTTATGAGCGACTGGCTGGCCCAAAGAAGTGGTGTTGCTAGTGCCTTAGCAGGCCTAGATATGACGATGCCCGGGGACGGCCTCTTATGGGAGGATGGCAAATCCTTCTGGGGCCCCGAGCTTACGAGATCCGTTCTCAACGGCTCAGTACCTCTGGATAGGTTGAACGATATGGTAACCCGAATCGTTGCTGCGTGGTATCAACTAGGCCAAGATGACGAGACTAAATTTGACCGCAAAGGCCCCAACTTTTCCTCGTGGACAGACGAGCCCGAAGGCGTCTTTGCGCCCGGCAGCCCTACCGAGCAGGAAACGATACCAGTCAATCGGTACGTCAACGTGATGGGCGACCACGCGTCAATCGCGCGGCAAATTGCAGCTGAAGGCACTGTGCTTCTCAAACACGAAGGTTTGCTACCTCTCACCCGTCGTACTAACACTCATTCGAACGAAACGAGGCGGCGCGACGGTCCGTTGCAGATTGCCATATTTGGCGAGGATGCTGGACCTGGCGAAGGACCCAATCACTGCCAAGATCGTGGTTGTAACCAGGGTACGTTGGCTTCAGGTTGGGGATCTGGTTCCGTTGAGTTCCCCTACCTCGTTACTCCGGTTGAGGCGCTGGCCAAGAGCTGGGAAGGCAATGAGGATGTGAAGGTATCGTCATATCTAACCAACAAGCCACCATTCGCAAAGCAACCCGAGATCCTCCGGGATGCCCAGCTGTGTATCGTATTCGCAAACGCAGATTCCGGCGAAGGATATAAGGCCTGGGAGGGCGTAAAGGGTGATCGGCCCGATCTATTCTTGCAGAAAGGCGGTGATGAATTAATCGTCCAAGTCGCACAGGGATGCCACGGCGGCAACGGGGAAGTGCTGGTTGTTATTCACACAGTCGGTCCCGTCGTGATGGAGAAGTGGATCGATCTGCCTAATATTAAGGCAGTACTTCTGGCCAATTTGCCTGGCCAGGAGAGCGGTAACGCACTTGCGGATGTCATCTTCGGCGACGTTAATCCCAGCGGAAAGCTACCTTGGACCATCGGAAAGACCTTGGATGATTACGGTGAAGGTGCTAAGATTATGTACCTGCCAAACGGCGTCGTCCCACAACAAGACTTCAAAGAAGGTCTGTTCATCGACTACAGACATTTTGACAAGCATGACATAGAGCCACGCTTCGAATTCGGTTTTGGCTTGAGTTACACCACTTTCGAGTTTACTGACTGTATCGTCAAAGAGCTTAAAGGGAAAAGCCCACTCCCGGCCCCGCGGCCCAAGGACTTCGCAGTCCCGCCCGAGTATGACGCCAACATTCCTGATGAAGAGGAGGCGCTCTTCCCGAAAGATTTTCGCAAGCTTAAGAAATACGTGTATCCTTACCTCGACACCGTCGACGACATAGTGTCTGACCCGTACCCCTATCCTGATGGCTATGATATTCAGCAGCCCCTCTCTGGTGCGGGAGGTGATGAAGGAGGAAATCCCGACCTCTGGGAAATTTATGTCACCGTGTCTGTCAATATCACCAACACTGGCGATAGGGCGGGCAAGGTTGTACCACAGCTATACTTGCAATATCCACAAGGTGTTTCGACAGTCGAGTTCCCGGTGAAGGTGCTACGCGGATTCGATAAGTTACTGCTTCAGAAGGAGGAAACTAAGACGGTAACTTTCAATTTAACCAGACGAGATCTGAGTTATTGGGATATTAACACGCAGAACTGGGCTATGGTCACCAAGGGCGAGTATAAATTTCTGGTTGGCCAGAGTTCGAGGGACTTACCGGTTTCGGGGACTTGGTAAACTCCGTATGCGCGAATGATTCAGTCAACCTTGTGGATATTTTGGCATGGACGTTTTCGACTTTATGTTGGGCATAGGCAGAAGGAACAGGCGTTACGGCGGAACCAACAGATTATTTATATCTACCTGTCTGATCTAACCTCTACTATGAAAGACTGGTGCATACGGTGTAGCTTTAGACTGGCTTAATGGGTATAACTGAATTCTACAAAGTCCAATACCTACATGGTATTGTAAGACGTTATCGAATATATATTGACATTCCGTTTTAGGAGGTATGTACCTACCTAAGTACCTAGGTACGTAATTTACACAGCAACATCGATCAGGGAGCTGCCCCTTGACTTAATGTGACCAGTCCCCCCATCAAAACCGAGGCCGCATAAAGAGATGGCCAAAGTCCTGATTGATTAGCAAGTCTCGAAAAGGGACCTTCTGCTCTAGTATTTGCTATCATGGGAATCTCAAGTTCGGTATTCCGAGGGCTATATTTCAGGGCGGCCGTCCACGCATGTTATCTGAAAAACCGAAGGGTCTAGCATCTAGCTATTTTGGTGCTTGCAAGAGTAGTCACGCTTGTATAACTTGCTGTATGATGTATTCATCAGCTATCGAGAAAGCTGACTGGATGTGGGCTAAATCCTAAGAGCTGGCAGGTGCACCTGCAACAATACCTGATATACGGAGGTCTTCCGTCAACGAGTCGTATATGGCACCATAATGAATTAGATGAGGAAGGATAGCATTATCCTCTAAGAGTCGTAAATCTTACGTTCTCGGAAGGATGAACTAGAAGGCACCGAAAACGTGAAAAGCGCAGATGATGGGACATCAAAATTGCTGACTGCCTGTCTATAAGCGTCCTGTTGATATCCTGGCTTATCATAGATGTGATTGGAGTTTAAGGTGAGCGTCATAGCATACTAAGATTCGCTTGAATCTGCCTTCTTGGTACAGATTTTCGATGGCACGGTATATGGAGAAAGTGCTTGAGTGTAATTTGTCGGATTCCTCGTATAAACGTATCAATGATACACTTTAACACCTTTGTAGGCAGGTTGCCCTTGACTGGAAAGGTAAGCGATATGAAGTAGGTTAGGAAGTACCTGGTAGGAAGTATACGCTTCTACGTAACGACTCTTATTCCTCACAGGGTACTACATTGGTTAGGAGGTAGACATGTACCAGGTAAACTTTGAGCGTTGCTATTTTCAAAGATAATTAGGGGTGTATGGCACGACGATCTGATAAATTTCGAATTGTCGAGACGGCAAGCCACCTGTGGTCAAATACTAGCGCTGCGACTCAGTACAAATCATGGGCCCTGTTCGATGTGCGGAAGTTCTGTTCGACCCCTTTCGATGGCCCATCTCATGCATCCTCATTACGAATGTTGTGTCACGATGCTAACCATAGGTAGAGGGTACGAGCTCTGTTGTTCCGTAAGGAACTCTAAACCTAGCTACCTAGCCCCTGGTATATATGGGAACGACTCCTTTGTCTACGCTGTCTCAGACTGAACTCAGACCTCTGACACTTGGGTTCTTTTCCGATGAAAACAACATTGATCTTAAGATATGCCGATGGGCTTACAAGAAGCAAAGAGAAATAGCGCGTCGTATGGAATTCTATCGGGGCGAGGTGGCTTCTTTTCATCCCCCTTTTGCCCCGGGGTCAAAAGCTGCGTGCGTTGACCTCAACGGACCCTTGCCGAGCGATGTGGCCGATATCGAGTACACGGCTGAAGATGATATGGTCATTGATCAATGGTTGTGAAACCGTGAGTATCACTTGGCATTTTGTCGGAACATGTAAGATGCTGCCGTCGGAGGAAAAGGGGGTGGTAGACGCAAGTCTTGGTGTATACGGCGTGACGGGCCTCAAGGTAGCGGACCTGAGCATTGCACCCCGTAATGTCAGTGCTTATACGAACAACCTGGCTTCGAGTATTGGCGAGAAAGCTGCTAAAGTTTTCATCGAGGAATCGAAACTGGTGTCAGCGATATCAGAAGCTCCTAAGGAGACGCATCAGGCGCCGCCGTTAAAGGGGTTATAAAGTCTATGATTCCTCAGAGTCATATTAGAATCCTACTGTTCAATTCCCTGATCATAGAGCCAATACGACTAGTAGGTAATACGTGGATTACTAACTACCTAAATAGTCTGAGTGAATCAGATTGACTGCCTCCAAGATGAGGTTGGAGGGTCCCTTCCCTCGTCTTGTTAATGTAAGTGAAACCTGACGACTTCTCGCAACTTCAGATGAACTCAGCGGCAACCTTAAAGACTGAAGAGAGTCCTATGGTATACTGACTCATTATGAGGTACCTATCTAATGACATGATTGCTCAGTTTCACTGTGCTGCTGTGATGATGGTTCAACTTGATTCCCTACCTGAACCGCTGAGGCCTCTTCCTCTAGCTAAAAGTGTTAGGCCTGGTTGCTTGTTTAGTAACCATGACTGATCGGATCTGTTGCGAGACGATATCATTCTGCCTCTCGATATCCGTGTTCCCCGATTCTACCGTCTCCTCGCCGCTCTTCTCGATTTGTTTCTGGCACAGGAATGTGTCTATGCATGTCGCGAAGTTATCACCCCAACGGCTGCGAATCCGTTTTGGAAGTGTAACGACATATTGAGCTAGCCTTGGTCTGTTCGTTCGGGCCGTAAATCCTCAGCAGGTGGCAGCGCACCTTTAAACCTTGCAAGGCTATCATCTAAGGTACCTTCTACGCAAATCTGCGAACATTTAGTCGGGCACATAATCATGAGCGGAATACGTACGGATTCGACAATGCCTTTGTATCGCTCACATATTGCCTTCATTGTCTCGAGGTATTCGCTATACCTCATCTCGAAACGCTTCTCATCGTCGCCGTCCTCTCTTTTACGGAGAAGGAATCTAGCTCGCGCAGTGTCGTGGGCACACTGTAAAATGATAACCTTCACCGGCTTGCCGATCTAAAGATTGATATCAGCCTGTTTGTTGGACTTTGAATACCATTGTCCGCCTTGAACTGTCGTACCTTTTCCTCGAATAACACTGCCTGCTGTAGGTTGCGTGGGAACCCGTCGATCAACAAGGGCAAACTTTTATTGTTCCAGACACGGCTGATCCAATCCTCGATCACCGGAATTAGCACGTCGGCTGGTAGCAGTTTGTACTTCTCTAAGTGAACACGGATCTTGCTAATATCGAAGATTTGACGGTCGCACGGCGACTCAGATTTACAGATATGGCGCAGGTAGTCCCCTACTGAAAGATGACGGCAACAGAGGCCATCAGGGAATATCCCCTTTGTTGCGGCGGCAGATGTGCAGAGAGTACCTTTGCCTGCCCCTGGAGGTCCAAGAACAAAGATGATCATAGGAGGCGGTGACTTGGAAGCATTCCCCATTTTGGGCAGTCTGGTGATATTCTGCGGGTTTTTCAAGACCTTGCTACATCCTAGGTTAAAGCAGGATATCAAGAGGGACATATAGAAACTGATTACATGGATATTTTGCTAGCAGGAAAGTGAGTCCATCGTTTCCTTGCAATCAAATACAATTTTGACTTTACATGACGGGGTTTGACAGCCTTATGCACGTGCCTCTGTTTACCAGAACAAATGATATAGGGACATTGTTTAGTGCATAATAACTAGGCCACTTTCCAAGAATTGAGATACCCATATCTTGATAAATGACGTCCACGGGTGAGAGTGAAGCCATCAATCACGGTCCGACCTTCCAGATACCTGTACCCGATTCTAAAGCTTCGAATAACAATAGGTAGTAGCAGAACCTGAGAGTCCAGCTATCCTTCTAGCCACGAAGATGGTCCGTCTCAGGGCTTGATGACTAAGCAAATGACTTGTTTAGTATCGACAAACCGATTATCTGGTTTGCTGTAGCTTAACAGACGTGTTGAAGGGTAACAGATCCGCGTCAGGTGTTCTCAGTCCCATATAGTTTCCTCTGTGAATTGTGTGACAGACTCAAGCCGGGCGCATGTAGCTTTCCATAATGGCGGTAGGCAACGATATGGGTATATGATTTCACTTCATACAGGCCCACTCTTAGTCCTGATACGAGATCGCTCCCTCCCTAGCTAGGTACCTAGGTAGGTAGTCAAGTTGACGTCGCTGTGGAAGCAGATAATAATAGGTGGGTATGTGATGTTGTATTGTAAAGGTCTAAAAGAGACCAAATGGTGCCACTTGGTGTGGGCTTATATGCATCGATACAGTGTGTCGCACTTTCTATACCCGGGTACCTCCTTCCATCTGTTACCAGGAACGTACCTTAGGTAGGTAGGTACCTAGGTACATCCATTGTAGGTACCTCACTCGAATAAGTTTGATACTATACCTCTGATCCGTGCAATAGTTGTATCCATCATGTGCCTCGTTTGGACCACCCAGAGCAAACTTACCCTCACGGCAACTGACTCATCATTATTCCCCGTGGAATTAAGACTCACGTCTAGTTTTAAATTTAAACTTCAAGGATCACAGCAAGACAAAAGTCAGCGAACCCTCATGTCGTCTAACAAACCGCAAGAGAGTCAGATGGTATCAAAAGTTGCGGCTTCTACGCTCAAGCGTATCGTATCCCATGTCGAAGTCGAGCGAAAGTTCAATCCAGGGCCAAAGTTTACGTCCCTCCTCACAAGCTATACCTGGCCTTCGCTGCAAAGACAACATCAATCCGTCAACCACAAGGAATGCGCCCCCTTCGCTGTGATCGATCACCCGACACAGCTTATCCGCGACATATATTACGACACGGAGGACGGTCACCTCAGCACTCTAGGCCTATGGGTTCGCCAACGCACCGTCAGTATCTTACCTCTTAACCCCGATCTAGCAACCGCCAGTGATGAAGACAAGGGGGAATGGAACGCGAAATTACGACTCGGGGGTTATTATCGCAACTCACAGTTCGTCGAATACGACGGGAAGATAAAAGTTTCGGAAGAAGTGCTCCGCATCACCAATTCAAAGGTGGAACTGGAGGACTTACAAGTAGTCTCGGATCTACAGACGCGCCGAATAGAATGGGAGGTTATGCGCCTGGCCGACGGAACGGCGCCCCCAGCAAAGATGACAATCATCGTAGATGAGGTCACCGAGGCTGGTAAGAATGTAGTTGACGAATCCTCTTTTAACCATACCGTTGGAGAGGTAGAGCTATTCCAGGAGGTGGTAACCGACGACAAAGACGACGGGGAGCACGAGGCGTACAGAAAGGAGATTGCCGTCCAAAGGATGAGGGAACTCGAGGAGTTTATGCTCGCTAGTCCGGACCTTTTCTGCATTAATCCAAGCCCGATTGGCAAACTCTCGGCGTACGAAACATGGAGGGCCGTATGCAGCCTGTCTTAAGCAGGTCAAGTAGTGTTGACGACTACATTATCGGGGATAGCTTAAACTACTCATATTTAGATACCTATTCTCCCATATAAAATCCTCTAAAACAGTTATGCGCACACGGGAAAAAATGGATAGATCAAGTTTCGCAAAAGCGAATCCGCTACTCGCGAGAAGCAAATAGCGCCTTATATCTTGTGACATCAAGCCAATTCTATTAGCTATCAGCTTTGCTACCCCTTCAATATCGAACTCACAGCGCTCCGCATGGAGCTATGCCACACATAGACCAGTCCACCCCCCAGCTCGTAAATGATCCTATCTTATCGCATGAAAAATAGTATCTTGTATAAAGCATTTGTTGGTGACTTCCATAGCTAGACCATTGCTTTGCCTCGAACCGTGATGGATCGAAAAGGTTGTGACTCTGGTAGGCGTGTATTAGTACTTTATACTCCCTGCTGTAGTCGATATTTTCGAATCTTACCTATTTCTCAGACAATGTGCTCATAGCTCTGATAGCTTATCCTACGCAGTGGTCCTCCGTGATGTTACCTATGTATTGGCCTTTGACGTGCTGGTGCGTCGGCCAGGCAGCCCAGGGCGCTCACAAGAGCTCGTCCCTGTATTGGGTGGCCTTCGGCACGGTTGATCCGAGAAAGCTGATGTCAGCCTCCACCTCGTGGGCCATGTTGGCCGCAGATTGGGGAGTGTGAAGGATTCCATTAGCCGCAGTAGGAACCTTTCTTCGGGGTCGGTAGGGCTAGATATGGGGTTGGGGCTGAGCCTGGTGCTGAGCCTGGATAGTGTCTTGAAGTGTAGGAACGAGCCTGGTATTTCTCCCGCGATGCGCGGGATCTTGTCGAATTCGATATTGGTGTCGCGTTCGACGGGTCGTTGAGCGTCAGGCTCATATTGCCAACCTTTCATGATATTGACGGGATGGTCCTGATTCAATATGTCTATGCGGATTGACGGAGCCAGGGTATTAGAAGAGTATTGTCGACTCTTCCCACCTCTATAATTGCACGGCCTTCTCGTAGACACGGAAGTCGGAGCGGATCATGCACTTACCGCCTCGCCTGATCACGAGTGTCGTGAACTTATCCCAATCGGACATGTCCCGCTGTTTGGGGCAGCTGTCGAATGCGTGGGTCCAGATGTTTCAAAGGGGCAAACCGAATATGTCACCGTAGCGCTTGCTATACGGATAGACGCAGTCGGCCAGCACGTGGCCCTCCTTGTGGCAGTTGGAGCATTGGGTGGGAAATTCTAACAATTTCTGCCGCTTGCTGCTGCTGACTACGAAGCTGGTGTTGTCAATGGATATGTATGGTAAGATGGAAGAGGGAGGTAAAGGATGTGCCTCTTCCCGAGCGCTCTGAGGGCTGGTCTTGCTCATGATTAGCATGCGGAAATCTACCATACCTCGATTGCGCTCTCTGAGTTCATCCATCATGGTTTGCATTCCGACAATGTGATCGAATTGCCCTAAGCCGCCACACCGGTTGTATGTCGGTCTATGCATATGGTTTTATAAAATTTAATTGGTAAAAAGGGATAAGGTGGGATAGCTGGTGGTACATGTGTACTTTTAGGAAATGGCGTATTGGCAGATAGTAGTAGGTGGATATGTGATGTTGTATTGTAAGGGTCTAAAAGAGACCAGATGGGTGCCACTGATGTGGACTTATATACATAGACACAGTATGCCGCACCTTCCATACGTGGGTACCAGCTTTCATCTTTGGCTATGTTGCTTGTTTACCTTAAGCTATGGCTATAGCCATATACCTTGGAGCTTTGATGCGGGCTTAGAGCCCTTAGAGCTTTAATGTCTTTAAAGCTTTG
This sequence comes from Hypoxylon sp. FL0890, assembly GCA_022497025.1. Lineage (NCBI taxonomy): Eukaryota > Fungi > Ascomycota > Sordariomycetes > Xylariales > Hypoxylaceae > Hypoxylon > Hypoxylon sp. FL0890. The sequence goes on along the minus strand of MU386552.1, from coordinate 32,408 downwards.
GCACCCTTGGAGCTTTGGTGCTATTGGAGCTTTAGTGCCTTGGTGCCTTGGAGCTTTAATACCCTGACCGACTCTTCCTGTCTGGGTTGACTTAAGTTATATTCTTCTAAAGCGTACTCCCATCCCTGTTCTGAAGCGGGTTCATACTCATTCAAGTTGTTTGAGTTGTATTCCTACTGATCCTGAGGCATGGCAGTAGAAAGGAAGACGAGAGAGAAAGCTATCCAGTGCTAAATGCTGTGGTAGAGCTAGATATAGAGCAGGGGTCAGCTGCCGCTGCCGGTAGCTGCCAATCATGTTTGATTCGTATCTCCTTATCCCCCAAGCGGGTTGATAAAATGACCAACACTGGCGCAAGCGTCGCCGCTGACTAAACCCCCGGTTTGCATACCTCACTCACAGATAGGTGTTTCCAGTTCCTCAAAAACTAACTCCAATTCACCAGGAAGTGCAGTCAGTTGATCCTTCATGTCCTTTTCCACAAGCAGTCCATTAGACGTCCCTGGAGCGAAAGAAATGGAATACTTGGAGAGAAGTATGGCAACGGTAAGCCTCATGTGGGACATTGCTATCTTTTTGCCAGCGCAGCTGTTACGACCTATAAAAAAAGTTACTTGACCTAGTTTCTAAGACACCATGGAAACCTCATGTAAAGATCAACGTACCCATGGCAAAAGGGGCGAAGGCTCTCTTGTCTTTGATAAGCTCGGCCTTGCTATACCAGCGTTCAGGTATAAAGTCGTGCGGGGCCTCATAGGCTTCTTCAACTGATGCCAAAAGAGATCACGTCAGCAGTGACTACAAATAATCGAATCAAAGATAACGGCCATGTCTTACGTCGTCCAAGACTGTAGCGTGGGGCAACGACTTTGATGTCGCCGGGTATATGTACGCCATCACAATGGAGGCCCTCTGGTGGGGTTTGCCGCGATCCAAAGGTTGGCCCCGCGGGATAAAGTCTGAGGGACTCATTGATCGTGGCTGTGAGATGTGGCAACGCAGACAAAGCCGTCATGTCATTGTAGTCTACATTCCGCAGCTCTTGGCGAATCTTCTCCGCGTGCTCGGGCCAGCGGGCAAGGCAGTATAAGAGAAGGATGAGGACAGGGCCGGTGGTACTATTGCGTGTCAATCCGCTGCCCCACTATCATTTAATTTCAGAGACAAGCCAACCTTCCTGCTATGAGTACAACGCCAGAGTCGCCGCTGACTGCTTCACGGCTGGTCTTATCTGCGTCCTTGCGTTGGGAATCCTCGATGAAGAACGAAGCTATGTCAACCGAGTCTGGCTTGCTCTAATGCGGTTCTGTTAGCTGAATCGACGTGTATGGCATAGAAGGGAATCACTAAAATTTAGGCTGTGGGCCTTTACCTTCATCCTCTTCTCCACGATACTATTAGTCAACTCGAGAAACTTGAACCAGTGCGGAATTTTCCAGACTCCTGGGAAGAGAGCAAATGCAATCCTTAGAATCCAGGGCGCGGGAGTGGTAGGCCCATGAATACTCAGGGAAGACCCCATGACGAAAGCCCTATTTTTGGCTTCCATATCTGTCAGGCCAAAGCCAACGTCGTTGAGCACGTCAAACGTTATCTGATATAACAGGTCGTTGATGACTATGGGCTTGGCTTTCTGCGCGCTGATAATGCTCTCGAGTCTTAGGACATGGGTTATGATCCTTTTATAATACTGCTTCATAACTGCACGGCCACGTTAGTTACGAGATAGCCGACAATATCAGACTTAAAGACAATAAGCACCCACAAGACAATGACATTGCCTTGTCCCAAACTTTTCGACGGGAGGCTTGAACGGCAGGGTCTCTACTAAACACCTGGATACTTGGATACAAGAGATCATACCAGTCAGATCTGGCATTGCGATTCAGGGGCCCGTCTAGCCATTCGAGTCCGGCGGGATGAAAAATGGTAATCTCGCTCGGACCTTGTAGACAAATCAGTGAACGCGACTAGGTGGACTTAGTGGCTAGGAAAAGACTGACCAGTCCTGACAAAGGTCCCATATTGCTGATGCCATGAGTCCAGCACAAGGTGGCTCTGAGAATTTCGGCACAACCAAACGTGCCATAGCTTTGACAGTGCGGCCAGACGAGGGCCTGGAAAAGATCTCAGGCGATGGAAGTAGAGTCTATATACGCCCATGCTAATAAGAAGACCACAAAGATAGACCAAGAAAGGTAGCACGACTCCATACCAAGTTGCAAGTGAGGAAACCAGCTGTTTGGCAAGCAGAAGAGTAAAGACAAGTGCATGGGCCAAGGAAACACTCGCGGCATGGAGGTGCCATTCGCCGCGGATGAAGAGGCCTAAGTGTAGGGCCACACCGAGACAGAATGGCGCGATGATCTGTAGAAGCACTGGGGCCATCATAATGTTGTAAATGACGAGAAAGTGAGAGAAACGAGACAAGGTATGGTTGAGATACGTGTCTTTCAGCTGGAGAATAACGGGAGCGCATAGGATATGCGAATTTCATTTGATGTCGGAGAGCATAAATGGATCATGATTATGACTGTTGGGAGCGCATCATCTAGAGCGCCATGCTACAATGCGACTGTACATTTCATGTTAGCTGATAAAGAAAGGATTCCACTCATGCATATTTGGTACCGTGTATTATAAATTACATTATTTACGAAAAAAATATTAAAATTAAAAAAGTTAACTTAAAATAATTTATATTATTTTTTTAATATTTAATTTAATAATAATGAATTTATAATTATATTATTTTATTGATTAAAATATATATATAATAGTAATAATGACAATGGTAATAATGGTAATAATAATGAGAAAGGGGTTAAGATAAGGGGCATCACGTGATACCGAAGGAGCCGCAACCTCTTTCTCACCTTAATTTTACAAGGCAAAAAAGGCGCCTTCCCTTGCGGGGGCCCCTTTTCATCGCACCCATGCGCACGGGCTAACATGCAACCAACGCTTTACTTTCCTATTTAGGCCTTTAGGAAGGACGAAGCTTGGCATGAAGAAATTCAAATCCTTGCACAAATAATAATCCTTTGTAAACTCGGGGCATACCTATAGTCGTATTAAGGTGCAACCTAGATCATTTAAATCGGCTTAATTTGCGCTTTCAAAGAATATAATTGCAGCTTGGATTGATACAGTTATTTAAATCGTTGCGAAAGGGAAGCGTTTAAGACTGCGATTACCTGCTAACCGCTATAAAGAAGCGGCAGAAAACCAGCGCTACATTTTCACTAGCTTTTGAATACACCTTTTGAAGCAAATCGAGATCTGGTGCGAGCTGCCTTATATGTGAAAACTCTCGGGCAAGCGCCTCCTAAGCCAGCACGCAGCTTAGCATGGGCCGGCTAGCGCATGGAAATAATACAAACAACTAAACACGGACTCGTGCCAATAAAGATGAACACCGTAAGCCTATAACACTGCCATCTCATAGACCCCTTCTGTTCCAATCGTCTTCTGGCCGCCTGGCGTAGGTCTGGTCGACTTGGCTTGTCTTCAAGATGTTGTTTTGGGCGCCGTTCGGGTTGGAGACAACGGCTCTGCCACCGCTTTCGATGTCTTCCATCTGAGTGTACGTCACAGGCGCAGCCACACCAGCGGTAGCTGTCGAGGCGACGTGTTTGCGCAGCTCGAACTCATCTTCCTCACCAAAGCTGCCCTGAGAGCCCAGTGTGGTCATGCCAACACCACGCGGTGCTATGTATTTGGCCAGAGTATGTGTTAGCTTGTCACTCTTGCGGGATTTTCCCGTCTTGCCAGATGAGCCGATGGTCACGATCCCAGCTTTGGAGCTTTTCGTGGTGTTTCTGGCAGGTCCAGGTCCGCGGAAGTGGTGATAGAGTCGAGAGAAATACGGCATACAACCGACGAATATGACGACGGAGATCTCAGTAGTCCTAGATGCCGGCGTCAGGAATCAAGTAATTATACTACTCAATTTAAGCGGGAAGAACTTACACGATCAACGCAAGCTTTGTCAACCACCAAGTCTCATCAATGTCCGTTAGGAGTACGATGCGGATATATATGCCTCCAATGCCTATTCCGATTGCACTGTTTGTTTGCTGTTAGTAAAAAGGAAAGTGACATGTCTAAAGGCGTGAGACGTACATCAGACTGACGCCGAAGACAGATAAGGCGGCCAGCTTGCGTTTGATGGGCATTGAGAGGTGCCAGATAGCCCAGGTTGGAATGAGTAGGGCCTCCACATCAGATATGATATTGAGTATTCCTGAGCTGAGGTTCACTTGTGCAGCGTCAGTACATTTGCCTGCGACCGCGTCGCCAAGCCATATCTTGTCTCGCGGCCAGCACTGGAAGACGTAGGAGAAGAAGAGACCGGTATAAAAGATAATATTTATTACGATAGAGACCACTGCAGTCGAGTCAGTGGGGGTAGGTTGTCAGTTGCTTGCCCTGCGCATACGCACCTATAACCCAATAGACAACGTTGCGGGTGCCGGTGGTGAATATGGATTTGAGCTGGAACAGTACCGAAAGCTTTGCAGCGGCTGTAGGGACGGCATACATGCAGTACACAATATTGGTCCAGTACAAGATGTTGGGAATCTGTGCCAGAGTAATATCGTACAGGTGGCGCGTGAGGCCCATCTCAGAAAGATGAAGGATGACAGCGACATAGGAAATAAAGGTAGCAAAGGCAAAGTAACTCAGGTAATCCTCGATTCGGTGGCCTGATACAACAAACAATTTCACGAACAGCCGGGCAGATACTCCTATCGTTGGGAGCGCAAGCACGAGCGCTGACACGACATAAACAGCTGCCAACTGGTCGGGTGGATTGATGAAGTTCGACTGTGTCCCAGGCAGTGGAGAGATGACGGACGTGTTGGTAGGGTCCATTGCTGCGGGACTGAACAGTGATCAAAGCCTCTGTGCTGGGAAGATGTGGAGAATGAATGCCCTCATTGATATAAAGTACGATAGAGATTGGGGGTTCTTAACCTGTATGTAACATGAGAGAATTTGGCTGGTAGGGTTAGGGGTGAAAGGGTCCTTAAGGGTATGCGGCGTGTAAAGCCATTATAATCTGCTAAGATACGAATTCTTAAATTATTATTATACTTTTATTAATATATAAATTTTATAATAATTTAATAATTTTTATTTTTAATTTATTAAAGGCTTTTAAAAATAAAGTTATTTTAAACTTATATTTCGTTATTATATTAAATTATTACCTTTTTTTTTTTTTTTAAATGTAGCCTTATGTAACAGGTATGTAACATGTATGCTACTTAATGTGTTAAATGAATGTATATGCAGCTGGCAACCTTGAACCGCTTACTCTGTCCCAGGAAGCTACGAGATATAATCCCTCGTTAAGCAGCAACCTACCTGAATAGATGGGTAAGCTGCACATGCAGTGGGCTTATGGCCTTGCACTTCGCTACTGTGCCTCATCTCTTGCGTGGTGCAGGTCAATTTTCCAACTGCCGATATCTTAAGCCCGCTGCGGCCAACATGAATTCCCGTGACCAGTACTACATATCGCCTTGTAAGAATGGATGAGTCCGCTTCTGGCGTGGTCGAGGGATGTGTACCGGTTACTCTCTATGACTCTATAGTTACCATAGGTATGTTAAAGAACATAGATGCTGACATGACGTTACTCAAAGCTTCCGGGGAGCGGTCGTTGGGCGTGAGCTACATCGTCCCAAACGACCATTCGCTCTCGAAGTCACCCTCGATATTGTCGTTGGACTATGAGTACCATAAGATCTCCGCGCAGTCGGTGTAGACGAACCCACTTTCTAGCCTTTCCTTAGTTGTGCCCTTAGGAACAATAGCCTGCATGTTAATAGTAGCAATTTCGTCCATGTCTGGGCAATTACTGAAGTATGAGGCTCGCGAGAGGCTTAGTAAATTCATGGGACAGAATATACGTATTCATTTATTAGCTTCCTCCTTATCTACCTACAATCCTATAGATCCCACCTTTCTCTATGCAGTATCAAGTTGCGAGGGAATCGGCACGCTGAGAATATGAAACCCAATCACAATCCTGCTTTCACCAGTGCCCCCCTTGTGTTGCTACTTTGAACGGCGGCGTTGAGCGTACAAGGAAGGTACTTGGCAAACACAGTTAACTACCTCGCCGACCACCTAATTTCATATCCCACCGCTTTAACAACCAACCACTCGCTGTTGCAGCTCTGTGCCTCTGGAAGTAACCCTCGGATGCAGAGCCGGGAACTTGGAGCCAGGAAAACAATGGAATGGATGGGGTGCATAAATCTTTAATTAAGGTCCGGCGCGGGTATTGTTGTAGAAGTCTATGAAGGTTGTACAGTGTAGTCTTGGCGATTCGATCAATGGACCACCTAACCGGAAAAAGCAAGGTGCCACCACCCCGAAATCCCAGTGGCACAGCCAGCCGGGGCTGCCAGGCTGAGCGTTGATCTACTGTGGTAGACTATACTAATCCTAGTGTAGTTTGGCTATTCGCACCGATTAACCTCATTTAGACGTGCACGGACCATTCAAGTTTACAGGCAGACAGGACCTGCAACCACATTAGCCACACCAAGCCACATGTGCACGACCCCTCGCCCACCCTTACATAGTACAGCTTATCTAGATGGGATGTGCAAGACACCTGGCGACATTTCCACGTAATCCGAGCCGAAGCGCTCGCTTCTATGTGGTCTAACCAAATGCGTCACCACAAGAATCACAGGAGAATCAAGAAGAGTAGTGCATATATGAATAGCGAGGAAATTCTACTGGCGCAAGTTATTGTAAGGATTCATGATTTCCACTCCGTAGAGACGATAATCCGGCACCCTCGCTACTCGGGTCACTGCCACGCACTCCGCTGGACCTTGGTGCACTTGCTGCGTAGTCTCTTGTAGCCGCCGCTTCACGTCCAGGGGTGCCCATCCTTCCCGAGCTTAGCGTTCAGAAAAGCTCGACTGAGCAGATTTTCGCGAACAATCTGATCCTTATGCGCCTCCATCTCCTCGATATCCCCTTACGACGCCGTCCCATGTCAGAATAGTAGCGATCTTTGTGCACTGGAAGGGGGGCTTACAGTTTACGCTGACTATGCCGCCGCGCAACCATTCGGCACGCGGAGTAGACAGGAAGAGTGTCCAGCTACCACTGAGAGCGGCGCTATCCTTGGCATATGGCTTCAACGACTCGACCGTCATCCCGGTCTGTACAATTCCCGGTATGAGCATGAAAACGCGTATGCCCGGCTGTTCGGCGTGCAGGTTCTCCATGATGCGGACAAGGGCCAGCTTAGACGCCGTGTAGCCCGCCATACCCGGAAACACGTTGGCGATGGCGCCCGTCGTCATGCTGACGACGGTGCCGACCCCGTCCGCCTGGGCAAGAAAGTGATGCGTCACTAGGTACGTCCCCAGCACGTTGACCTGGAAGTCGTTGAAGAATTTCGAGGCATCTACGGCGCCAACGGGGCCCAGCTCCAGACTCCCCGCGCTGTTGATCAGCACATCGACCTTGCCGACCGTCTCCTTGGCTGCCGCGAAGAGCGCCGCGACCGAGGCTTCGTTGGTGATGTCGGCCCCCTGGGCGAGGACTTTAGTGCCGGGCGGGGCGAGACTCCGCAGCCGTGCAGCGACGCCCTCGAGCACATCGACCTTGCGCCCGGTAATCACGACGCCGGAAGCTCCCGCGGTGACCCACGATTCGGCGATGTCCTACACCTATTGGTCACGCGAAAGGAAAATTGGGCCCCCGGGAGTTGTGCTTACCTTGCCTATGCCCCCCGAAACGCCGGTAATGAGCACTGTCTTTCCCTTTGCCGACAGCTCTGGCTGGGTTGGCTCTAACAGTGGATAAACATCACGGCGAATTTGCTTGGTAAGCTGGTAGGGCAGTGTGAATGCGTTAACGTCCGAATAGTCCATTGTACATAAGGGTGCGTAATCTTTTTTCACGGGCACGAGAGATGCGTAAACTAGGTCGAGAATGTGTAAATGTAAAATTATGTATTCGCAGCCGTTTTAAGCAACACTGTTGCTTCCCGCGTGGGCATATGTAGGACTCTAACGGTGCCGCGCACGGGCTTTTATAGGGTGGGGTGTAACTTGCATTTATGCCAACACGGTTCCCTTGCAGGTAGGCAGGTAGGTAACCGTGCCAGAATCCTCTCTGTAATATACATGTAAGTAATATGCTTAGAAGTACAGTCGAACCCTTGAATTCTTTGTTATGGATCAGGTAAATCATAGGTACTTGTAAGAACTTGTGATTAGATATATAACTCCTTTACGATAAATGTTATTTTATGTACCATTTTAAAAGTTCATATATTCCCTCATAGTGGAAAGCTTTGATTTTCCTTAGCGTTCCCTTTTTTGCCTTCTTTCCCATTACAAATATAAAATAAAAGGATACTTGAAACGGTAGTTACATCGTCTAAAGCATTAAGTAACGAATACGTCAAAGTAACCTAACCCCCTGCGTTAAGATATCTCCCCGAAGTATTAGTACTAGGAGAACTCCTGAGACAAAATGATACGGAAAGGATAAAGGAACCTACCTGTATATATATCGGGGTTTAGCATCAGGCAGTTCGTAGACCTTCACGGGAAAATGTTGAAGTGACTGTAACCTTTTGGTTTGTTCCTTCAGTGACTGCGCCTCATGACACCCTGCTACTATTTCAAGGGGTTGAGTGTATGTCGAGACCTGGTAATACATTAGCTCTACGACGTAATCATAGTAAGATAACCATGTTGAGCCAGAATATATCTTTCTGAGGGACAGGGGGATATTCGGTGTGTTCACATGACGTTCTCCCACGATTCAACTTGAACGCGGACGTAGTGTGCTCGCTCCTTACAGACTGTCTTTTGTTGACTAGTTGACGAACCTTTTAGCTTGCCCGTAACGTAACCACATCTTCTGCAAACACCCTCCCCCCGTCTACTCGATTATTACACTGCTTTCGTCTGCTGCTGTCCGCCGCCGTCACCTCTCATAGCCATGACTTCCTCGTTCTCTCGAGTCGAGTCGTTCGCGCCGATTCTCCAAGAGCCAATTTGGCACCAGCACCGTGACCTAGAAGCCTCATCTGTAGAGGCGAGAATCAGGCTTGCATATGAGCGAGCGCGAAGTCTCAGTAATGCAGTCGGTTAGAAAAACTACATTACTCTTAAGGTGCGATCAACGCTAAGGGGTAGTACTGTTTATTTAGGAATGACAATTGAGGATATACGCTCACTGAAGCCAAAGTTCTGGGACTTTCATCGTCATGGTCAGAGTTGATCCCTAAGCTATATCACCACCTGGACAGTCTGGTGCTCATCTTTCACCAGCATTTACTCTCGACTCCGGTGCTTGGACCATCCTGACTATTCATTGGAATCTCTGCATGGGCACAATCAGCTCATTTCTTTCTGAGCGGTCGGATCTGCTGCCTTTGCTCCAAGCCTTAGAACAGTTCGATACATGCGGCGAGTTCTTGCTGACCGAGCTGGGTCATGGGCTGGACGTGAGAAACCTTGAAACCACAGCGACCCTTCAAGCCGATGGCTCCTTCGTGCTTCACACTCCCAATCCTCGTGCAGCCAAGACAATGCCTCCAAGTTCTCCGCACTCTGGTATGGCGCGCACGGCTGTTGTTTTTGCCCGGCTCATGGTAGCTAGTAAAGACCATGGCGTACGTCCATTTATCGTGCCTCTAAACGATGCGTCGGGTGCGATGTGCCGCGGCGTTGCATGTACCCTGTTTCCCGCTCGTCCAGGAGCCAAGGCCATCGATCACGCCTCGACGAGCTTTTGCCACGTACCGCTGCCGAGCGAAGCCCTGCTCGGACATATTCATAGCTCATCCATGGACGAGCGAAAAGACTTTATGCGTGCTATCCACCGCGTGACCGTCGGCACGCTTTGCCTATCTACAAGCAATGCCACCGTCCTGCGCTTGTCAGGCTGCATTGCTGGTAGGTACAGCGCCAAGCGGCGGGTCGGTGCGCCGAAGTCGGTCCCCATCCTCTCCTTCAGCACCCAGTACGGCCCAATCGCACGGATTCTTGCACATGCTGTCGTCTTTGACAAGTATGCAATCGAGGCGATGCAGTTGTTCATCGAAAATGTCGGAAATTCAGACATGCAGAACATAATCGCCGGCGTTTTCAAGACTACCGCCCTCGACTATACGCAGAAGGCGCTGAGTGAACTCGTTGAACGATGTGGCTGGCAAGGTCTTTACGCTCACAATCAAGTCAGTAGATACCTTATCCCATAACAGAGATGTCTCCGCAAGAATTAACGTGTAACGACCTCTTCCAGATTAGCGAAGTATGGCTCGCTGAAAAGGGCAACAGCATCGCCGAAGGCGACTTTGTGGTCCTCTGCATCCGACTCGCGAGTGAGATCTTTCTCGGGCGGTATGCACCGCCGAAACCGCGTGACCCGCAGTGTCTTCTGGCGCGCCACGAGTCCGGAGTTTGGGACGAAGCCCGCCAGATATGGGCGTCTCTTCACGGTGGACACCGCGGCAAAGAATTCAATGCCCGCCTCCTTCCGCTGTCTCTGCCGTTGGTCCGGGCTACAGGCCAACGCATGGCATACGAGGCTGCCAAGAATGCTATGGTACACGGAAACGATCATGGTATCAGTATGACGCCGCAAGCGTTGGCCTTGTATGAGTCGACGTGTATGATGGAAGACCGGAGCTGGTATGTTGAGAACGGTGTTATGTCCCGGCGGGCGCTGCTAAATCGCGATGTCGACGCGATGAATTCCATGTTACCGTTGTTGGAAGGCATGATTAACAACCCGGCAGTCGACGCCTTCATCAATGCGCCCATGGTTGACCAAGATAGACTGGCTGCCTTTTTCTCCAGCTTGCCATCATTTCAGGGGCCAAAAACTGAGTTTTATCAGGCCAAGATATAAAGGCATTGTCACGGTATGCAGCAATGCCAGGGGGCTGCACGTGACAAGAGGCCATGAGACTGCGACACAATTCATATGGCAGTTTCATCATATCAATATCATCCACAAAAAAGGTAGCTATATCATACAAGCGTTTCGAGAGCTCCAAATGACACATAGTAATGGGTTGTATCGCGGCGTAGAAGCTGGGAATACTCGCAGGGTTTAAATTGTCCAGAAGTGTAAGGGATTTAGGTTGGCTCTACGGTGATGCATAGTAAGCCGTTCTAGAAATGGGGCTCATACGCGATAGAGGCAGTCAATATAATACTCAGTAGGCTCGTTTGCTGATTGTATATACTCATTCGTCTCGGTAATTCGATATTGATTGAACTATAAGGGGGTGGGACGAATAATCCCTAATAAACGCTCAATAGGGTTTATAGATGAGGCTACGCTAGTCACGGGATCTAAAAACATACACTTCTCATTCCCAATTTATGCTAATTATCGCATGGGCTCCATGGAAATACGACACCTATCCAGGCCGGGACCACCATGGAGATCATCCGAGACTCGTCTCTCTTCCAGGCAGTGCGGCAAGAGGCGCTCGAATCCCTGATTACAGACTCATCTATGGCAGAACCGCGCTTCGACGTCCAGAAACTTACTTCGAAGCCGCTATTACAGTCCATATATACCGAGACGCTGCGGCTCCATATCTCATACACCGTCACCCGTACGGCTTTACAACCACCGCTCCTAGACGGTTATCACATCGATAAGGGCTCCATTGTTCCGGCCACCACACAAAATTGTCATCGGGAAGAGGCTGTATGGAGTACTGGTGAACACGACGCTGGAGGGTTTTGGGCTGCACGGCACCTGAGATCGTCGAGACTATAGACAACAAAGGATATGCTACCACTTAGCCCGAGTTCTTCATGAGGGGTCGGCCGACTTCCTCTTTCCCCTTTCGTGAGACACTACCGCAAGGTCATTGCAGTACGCTTCGATGCTGACAGCATTACGTCACGTAATTTCGCGCCAGGTAACGACTTCGTGTGCCGCTCTGTGGGTCGGCGGCGTGAGCGGCACAGTACTGGACTCCCGTGCCCAGAGCAGATCTCCGCCACTGAAAAGCCGTCTCTACACTAGAGGCAATCATATCTCCGATTGGGATCTAATATCGAAGTAACGTACAATGATACGTGTCAGAGGACTGACCTGTCGGGTTCAGTCTGAGACAGCATAGATAAAGGAGTAGTTCTTCATATATACCAGGGGCTAGGCAGTTAGGTTTAGAGTTCCTTGCGGAATAACAGAGCTCGTACCCCCCACTTATGGTTGGCATCGTGACAATGCGTTTCTGCATCGTTGGTGTTGTTGTTTGGCGTTTCGGTAATTCGGTGACAGCGTCAACATCGATCCGGCCTCAAATCCAATAATATGCAGCTACTTGATGCAATGATACCTATATGACCGAGACTTCAGCCGACCAAACCAAAGGTTCCAATACCAAATGCAAGAAGACCCAAGGCCCCTTGGCTACACCCGAAACTTGAAGGATGCCGAAAAGTCTCCAGCCTGCAAGTCTGTCTACCAATAGGCGAGCACATATCATCAGCGTAATTGCACAGTTGCACTGCGGCCTGCAGCAGTAACCAGGCGGATTGGTATTGGTTCGCAAGGTTCACATTATGATCGACGTTAAAGTAACAGCAAGCTTGCTTCGGAATAAAATATCTTAAGATGTACTGCATGTAAGGAATACCATCCTTGTTAACGTAACCCGAATTACCATGTAAGCGATTATTATATTGCTTTAAGTTTACTTAATGCTTTAAGTTTACTTAATGCTTTAAGTTTACTTAATGCTTTAAGTTTACTTAATGCTTTAAGTTTACTTAATGCTTTAAGTTTACTTAATGTTTTAAGTTTACTTAATGCTTTAAGTTTACTTAATGCTTTAAGTTTATTTAAAGATTTATATTTAAATTAAATAAAAAAACGAAATTAAACGATGTTTTATTTTAAGCGTTTTAATTAATTTAATCGTTTATAATTTATATTTTATTAATTTAATTAAAGTTAAAATTAAATATTTTAAGTGTTTTTTATTAAAAGTTTCCCGTGATATAACTTAAATATAAAATGATTAATAAAGGAACATTACGTAAACATTATTAAAAATGTATATATAAAAATAATTATTAACGTTTATTTTTTCTTTATTTTAACGAGCTTAAATTATATGTTTAAAATTTTTATACTTTTTAAGTTACATTTTTTTAATTAATTAAAAGCCATTATAATCTCGGCATACGAATTTTTAAATTATAATTTAAAGATATTTTATTTAATTTCTTTATTATTAATATTAAAAAGTGTTAAGGTTTTAACCTTTAACTTTGTTAATATTTAAAGAAAAGCTGCTTATAAATTAACGATAACTTTATTTTTAATATATTCATACTTTTATTATAAATATAATAATCTTTTTATTATAATCCGTAATATTTAACGCTTACTTTTATGAGCCGATTAGTTAATTTTTTTATTACTTTAAATTATTCTTATTATTATAATTAATTTCTTTAAAAGTTTTTATAATAAAGGAAAGTTTAATTTAGTTTTATTAAAATTATTAATTGCTTTATATTTAACGATTAGTATTTATTATTAAATTAAAATTAATTACTTAATAACTTTTCTTCTTTAAGATAAAATTAAGATTAAAGATTTATTATAAGTTAGTTATAAATATATAGTAAATTATTAAAGCCATGTAGTAAAAAGAATAATAATAACGTTAAAAATTAATTATTAACCGATATAAATTATTATTATTAAACTTAACGATAACATTTTTTTAAATTAAATTAAATCGACGCTTTTACTACGTTTTTTATAAGACTTATTTAACATTAAAAGTTATTTAATATAGCAGTTTATTTAAAATAAACTAAGTGGTATCTTTCTTTACGATAAGATAATTAATAATCGTAATAACCGACCTTTTTAATAAGTTTATTAATTACTACGTTAATTATTAAATAATAATATTTTTACGAAGCTTGCGATATTTTTTAATAGTTATCGATATATAAGCTTATAATCGTATTAAAATTAATATATAATTTGATAAACTTTTTAATAAATTAATTTAATATATTAATCGATATATTATTCGATACACCGGTTGATATATTAATCGATAAACTGGTTAATATATTAATTAATACGTAAACTTATTATCGCGTTAAAAAAGGTAATATAAGATATAAGCTTACCGTATCTTTTAATATATTAATTAATAAACTTATTAATATATAGGTTAATACGTTAATCGATATAAAGTTAATTATTATTAAAGTAAAATAAAAAATAATTTTAATAATTACCGTATTAAGCTAAGGCGGGTATTTTAAGGGATTAGTCACGTGTGGATTACGTTAGTTAATGTTATATTATTAGTTATATTTTTCTTTTCGTGTTATATAAAAATTATTACCATTTATTATTATTATAATTTAAACCTTTATTTTAATAGTTAATATATACTTTTTTAACTTATTATATTAGTGTTTTTTGTTTTAATTAATGGATATTTTAAAGGATTAAAGCGTAAAAGCTTATTTATAGTTTTTATAAGTTTAAATAATCTTTTTATCTTTCCTTTAAAGCTTTTACTTTAACTTAATTAATAATTATTATAAGATTTAAACTTATAACCTTAGTTTTAAAAAGATTAAAATATTTATTAATTAATTTAATAATTACCGGTTTAAATAAGTTAAAAGCGTTGAGATTTTTATGATAATAAGCAAGTAAGAGTTAAAAAAACCTTAAAAGTTTAAATAACTATAATATTAAAAAGCTTTCATAATATAGTAAAGTTATTTTAAAAGCTTTTTACTTAATTAATATAATATCTTATTAATTAATAAATATTAATAAACTTTAAAAACTAATTAAAAGCTTAAAATTTAAAATTTAAAACTTATAACTAAAAACCGGAAATATAAATATTAAAGAAAATATAAGATAATAAAAAACGTTTTAATTTTAAGGCTTTATCTATTAAAAGTATCGAAAATATTATACCTAGTTTAATTAATATTAAAAGATCTTAATTAGCTTTAAACATTAAAAAAAGTTTATTATAAATTTATCTTTCTTTAACGAAAACATATTTATAATTAAATAATTTTATTTAAAGTAAAAAGGCTGATTAAAATTTTAAAATTTTTCTAAGTATTTATAATGGCTTAACTTTAATTAATTAATAATTTACTTAAGAAACTTTTAAAAAAATAATTATGAATTTTTTTATAATAATTAATTATAACGTTTTAATAGCTTAGCTTTTCATTAAATTAATAATTAAAAGCTTAAAATAAAAGATTTAAACCTTTAATATAATATTTTTGTAATTTTTGGTTGTTAATTATTATGTTCTTTTTATAAAAACCTTTAAAATTAAAACTCTTTACCGAAAAAAACGTAAAAAGATTAACCGTTTTTATTGTTTTATTATATTACCTTTTATGTAAAGTTTAAAATCTTTTACTAAAAGAAGCGACTTTTTAATATTACCTTTTAAGATACTTGTTGATTATTAAATTAATAACGCCCTTTTTATAATTATACCTTTTAACGATAAGTTAACGGGTTAAAAAAAGAAAGTCATTAATTTAAAATTTTAAGTTAACCTTAAAAGTATTATTAAAAGCTTTAAACGTTAAAAACGTGGTAGATTATTACTTCCTTTTTTTAAACTTTCGATAATTTTTAGCAGGCTTTTTAATATAACTTTTAACGGAACGATCTTAAAGACCGATATGTTTAAAACTTTTACAAAGTATACCATTATAATTATAACTTTAATAAGAGATAATTATAATATTATTAATGGTAAAGCCATTAATTATAAAGGTGTTAGTTAACCGTTATTTATTGTAATGGGATTTACTTTAAGCTTATAAGTGGGAGTATTATATTATTTAATAGCGCTTATTTTAAAGCTTAAAGACTACTTTTAATACTTGTTTAACAAAAATAACGTTTTAGCATAGCTTAAAAACCTTAATCGAATCTTTTTTAAGGTAAATCTTTTAAATAAAGATATAATTAAAAAAGTTTTATATTAAACGAAGATTAAAAAGTTTAAAAGCCTTATAAAAGCTATGATCGATAATGTTAACAATTAAGCAAACGTTAAAATTAAATTAAAGCTTATCTTTAAGATATATAATCTTTAATAATATCTTTTAATTAAAAAGTAACTAAAAGCTTTTAAAATTAAGCTTATCCTTTTTAACTTTAAAGATATTAATATTTTAATAATAAAGCATTAAGCTTTAATAAAAAATGTTATTTTTAATTTTAAAGAAATTTAAAGTAAAAACGTAATTTCTTTTTTAAATTATATTTATATTAAGGTAATTATCGATATAATCTTTTTTAACGGTAAAAAAGGATATAGTAAGTTTAAAAGGTTATATTATTATAAGTTAATTAATATAATTAAAGAATAAATTAACGATAAAGTTAACTTATACGAGAGGCTTAAATGAGGACGCTTTAATATATTTAAACGTTTTAATTAAATTAGATAAGTTTTAAAATATTAAAAATGCTAGTATAATCATATTTAAATTTAAGAGCTTAAAGTTAACATTAATTTTATATCCTTTAAGTTAATCTTAAAACGTTTTAAATAAATTACGTAAAAAGATCTTATAATATTATAACTAGCTAATAAAATCGTATAGCTTAAAATTTATATTTATTAAACTGGTAATAAACTTATTAATAAACTTAATAATATACGTTAAACTTTACGCCGATTTGAATATTTAAATAACTTTTAGTAATACCTTTATTATAAAAGCAACGATTTAATTTATTTAAATATAATATAAGCCTTTAAAAGCTAAATTTTTAACTATAAGTTTAAAAAGTTTAAATTAACCTTTAAATAAAAATCTTTAAGTGGTAGAATACTTAATTATATAAAAAATTTAAAACTTAATAATTTATCCCATTAGTTAAAGGCTTATAATAATCGATAATATTAATTTTATTATAAAATAAGTTATAACTTTTATTAATATCTTTTAAAGAGGATTTTAAATTAAAAAAAGATAGCTTATTATAATTAAAACGATAAGTAATATTAAGCTGGAGCGGGAGTTTTAAGGAAAGGGATAAAAAGGTTATTTAAGCTTTATAAAGCCGTAAATTAAGTTTTACGCTCTTATCTTATATATTTAAAACGATTAGTAAAAGAGAAAGATAATAAAGTGATAAGAAAGGCGTTATATTTAAAGAATATAATAATTTAAAAAACGCTATTAAATTATAATGATAATATCTACGATATTAAAGTTATATTTTAAAAGTAAAGACTGTAAAATAAGATGAGTTAAAATATGTTAATTAACGTTTAAACTATATACATGTGATTATTATATCTTTAAAACTCCTGCCTTAACTTATCCCTTTTTAAATATAGCTGTAATATCTTTACAAGGTTATATTTATAAAAAGGTTAAGGTTAAAGTAATAATTAAAACCTTTTTACCACTTTGACTGTTGTTTAAGCTTTAAGTTAAGTTTTAACTTTATTAATTTAACGGTTTTATCCTTTACATTAACATAATTAAAAGCCGCTTTTACTTTAACCTTCCAGCGTTTAATATCTTTTTACAGCCGTATCTTTAAGTCCTTTGTAATAACTTTTTAATTATAGCTGTCTTAGCTTTTCCAAGCTGCTGAAAACGTAAATTAAAGTTTAAAACTTAAAGTCTTATAAATATCATTAACCTACTTATAAAGATAAGAAGTAATGCCTTTAATGTAAGTAATAAACCTTATAATTTTAAGTTTAAATGTTAAATTTAAGAAAAAAAGATCGTTGTATATTAAAAGTGTAGGTGTTTTAAAAGCTGCTTTAAATATAAGTTTAAATTTTTATTTAAGTTTAAGCTTATCATTAAAAGTTTAAATAAGTGCCTCTTTTAAAGCTTACCTTATAAAAGAAATAAATAATGTAAGTGACTTAATCTTAATCGACGGTATTAAGTTATCTTAAAAAGGATTTTTAAGTGTTGTTTTAAAAGTCTCTTTAAACTTATTAATAAGTGTAAATCTTAAAAACGAAAGATAAAGTATTTAAGGGTTAATCCGCATACTTATATATTAAAATATTAATTTAATAAATGTTTTTAATATGTTTTAAAGGTTTATAATAAAAGAAGTAATAAGTAATTATAATATTAAAGGTTTTTTATAAGTTAAGTACAGAAATAGCAATGTTTAATAACCATAATTCCAGTTATTTTCTTAATTAATAAAGTTAAAATAAACTATTTTAATAGGCTTTATTATGTTATAGCTTACTTTCTCAATCTAAGAATCCTTTAAAAAAATAAGTGCATATAAAGCTTTATACGTACCTCCTAGAAGTATATTAAAGTAGTAAACTTTTTATTAATTAAGGACGTAAATTACATAATAAAAGTGTGTTAAACCGTTTTTAAGATCTACTTTCTTTTGATATAAGTCACTTAAATATATATAGCTTAAATAAAGAAAAGTTTTAAGCATATAAGACTTAAAAGCGTTTTAAACTTATTAATTAAAGCCTTTTTTAAAATTATGCCGTAGTAGCCATATAAAGAATTTAATAGTAATTATTTTAAACAGTAAGTCTTTGATAATCATGGCTTAAAGTAATTATATTACTTTAGTAGCTGCTTATTTTTTTTTATAATAACCATTAAAGACGTTTATTAAGTTTAAAGCTTTAATAGTTTTTTAGAGATTTTAATTAAAGTTAAGTAATGTTTATTTGTCGTTAAATATTTCTTCACGCTGCTTAATTAATAATTATCTATTATAAAATATTATAAGGTAAATTGATAAGCTTGTTTTAAAATTGGGTAGGTGTTAAAGATTGTTATTACTGTTATAAATACTTTGTATAAGCTTATTAATCTCTTAAGGACCTCTTTACACTACGTTTTCTTTGATATTAACGGCGTATTTAATGATTAAAGCCATTATAAATAACTTAATAATAATGGATAACGTAATAATAACTTTTCTTAAGTAAAATTGCATGAAAATATAAAGAATAATTAAGGATAAATAATCAAGATTAATATATATCTTTTAAGTCGATATAAAT
Source organism: Hypoxylon sp. FL0890 (assembly GCA_022497025.1). Lineage (NCBI taxonomy): Eukaryota > Fungi > Ascomycota > Sordariomycetes > Xylariales > Hypoxylaceae > Hypoxylon > Hypoxylon sp. FL0890. Next base: position 13,321 of record MU386552.1, on the reverse strand, counting down.
TAAATTTAAGCTTTTAATAATTTTAAAATATATTATTCTTTTTTTTAAAAACATAAAGTTTTTAATTAACTTTAGGAAGTTATTCATAGCTTGATCATTTAACTTAAATAAACAAATTCAGCTAGTAAAATAATTTACTTAAACAATAAATATCGTCATATTATAAAGCTATTAATTTTACTTCTTTCTTTACTTTTTCTTTTTCTTTTTTTCTTTTTTTCTTTAATTTATTAAAAAATTCATTGCTTATTAATTATGTTTAATAATTTAAGCAAAGGCATATAACCGATAGCATTTAATAAAGAAGCTTTTATTAAATATGACAAAGCGTTATAAGGTAACCGTAAGAGCTTTTTTTTAAATATAAGTCCGGATAAATATAAAGGCTAGGAATTATTTAAGGATTATATTAAACCTCTTTCAATAATCATTTTTAAGCTTAATTTTAAGGTTATTTTAAAGGCTTTTATTGAGGTTATTATTAGAAGTAGTAGCGTAGTTAAAAAAATGCTTATAGATGAGTTATAAGGGGTATTTTTAAGCTGATTTAAGGATAAAGGATATAACGTTAAATTATTAAAGGTTACTATTGATTAAGCTATTTTAAAGCGTTAAAAGCTAGATAAAGGGCTTAATATCATTAGAATAATACTTCTTCTTTTTATTCTTTAATAAGTTTAAAGCGTGAGGAATGTTTTAAACCCTATCTTTAATTTATATTATGGTAAGTTTATAGTAGTGATATAACCTTGTAACTTAGGAAAGGTTAAGATCTTTAAAATTTAGTTTTAAAATCACTTCTTTAAGAATTAACTTATCACCGATAAATTAAAATAAGTAAGTAGCTTTTTTACTTTATGGAACATTTGTCTTATATTAATATTAAAAAATGCTTTGATATTTTTTAATTAACATTTTTTTAGGTATCGCTTAGGATAAATATATATGTTAGGACGTTTGATCTATTGGATTTTAAGTAGCTATAGAGTTAAATTTACGATATTTTCCACTAGCTTTAAAGACTTTATTATTTAAAGTAAAGTTAATGTACGTTAAGCTTTTATAAGGTAAATTAATTAATAAATATATAGCACACTTAAACAGTAATTTTCGTTGGGTTATAAGGCTTTTTATTTAAGCTTATAAGCTTTTTAATAAGATTTTTTATAAGTGTTATAAGAAACGTTTTAAAGATTTTAAGTTTAATAGTCGCGTTAAGATATAACCGTTCTTTAATTATCGATTTATCCTTAATATAACCGAAGGAGCTTATAAAATATATTATTATTTTATAATAAGACATTTATGTAAATTTCGGGACGATAAGCATATGCGTTTTAAAGCTTAATACTTACGTAATCCTCCGTTAAAAAAGGATATAAATATTAAAAATACCCTTATAAAAAAGACGATTAACAGCTTAAGACTTTTAAGGTGAGTTAAAAAGCGTGTTATATCCTTAAATTAATAAGTAATTAACGTAAAGTAAATGTTACTTATAAATAATTAAATATTAAGGCAAGCGGCGGAAGACATTAATTAAAAGATTTATAAAGAATATTATAAAAAAACATATTATCTTAAGTCGTTTTTATTTAAATAATATTTAAATTTAAGTAAATTAAATGTTAAAATGTAATAAATGATAAAGGAGTTAAGTTATAAGTAGTAATAAAGACTTAATGGCTTTTAAGTATACGGTTTAATTAAGTAAATCATTAATCTTTTTTTTCTTCCTCCTTTTTATTAGATTTATTAAACTTATCGTTTATTATAATATATTCCTTTTTTTATCTTATAAGGATTTAAACTTTTATAGAGCCGGTTTTTTATATAATCTTATAGTTAAACTTTATAAGCTCCTTTTACGTTTAATTAATGCTTGATTAAGTAATATCCTTAAGAACCTTTCTTAAAGGGTTGTTAGTAATTTAAATATTTTTTTTAAGGTTTATAAGTTTTTAAAAGCTTTTTTTATCTTATATAAAGTGCTTTAACCTTTCCCTTATAAACGTGCCATATACGATTAAGCCTCCTAAGTCTTTAATAATATACTTAAAGTCATCATAAGCTTTATATATAATATAAAAACCATTTTAATTATATTTAAGCTTATTCTTCCGGGATTTATCGATATGTTTTAAAGGGTTATATAAAAACATTAAGTCATTCTTTTATAGTAATGTCTTCTTTATCTTAAAGGTAAGCTTAACATTATTACGATTAACTTATTCTTTACGCTTTTAGATGATGATTTTAAATACTTTTTTTACGTTATTTTTTTGTTTTTTAATTATTTTAGTTTTTATAGTTAAAAGGTTAATTTTAGAAAAGACGTTTTTCCAGTTTAAAACTCTTTAAAAAGGCATAGCGGTTTTGATTAAAAATATAAGATTTCTTTTATATATTAATTTGTAAGGGTTAAGGCCGTATTTTTACATTAAGGTTTTATTAACAAAGATTATAACATTTAGCTTTAAAACTTACCTTTTATAAGTACCATTAGTTATTTTCTTAAGTGTTACTTTAATTAATTTATGATTAACTTTTATTTATCTTTAAGCTTGTAGGAAATATATTAGGTTAATGTCCTTACATATGCTTGTTGCTTTGTATATTTTAGTAACATTAACTTTAAATTTAAAACCTTTATTAACTTTAATTTTTAAGGGAACGCCGTATTATATTAAGATCTTTTTAATGAAAAATCTAGTTATTAAAGCAGAATTAACTTTGCGGAAAGCTTTACCTTTTAAATAATCTTTTAATTGCTTTTAAGTTTTAACGATAGTGATATATTTATGGTCATTAAGTATATATTAAACGTTTATTATTTAGCAAGTAAAAAGATCGGTAAGTTTTAAGCTTTTTATAAGGTTTATAAGCCTTTTAATATCTGTTTTTTAGCATTAAAGATAAGATTAAAGTGCTTTAATAATATAATTATATATACCTTTTTAATAGTATATTATTAAGATTCTTTTATAAGTTAACTCTTTTCTTTTATAGCTATAATCAACGTAACATTGAGCTGGGGCGGGTATTTTAGGGGATTAGTCACGTGTGGATTGCGCTAGTTAGTGCTGTATTATTAGTTATATCTTTCTTTTCGTGTCACACAAGGGATCATCACCACTTATTATTATCACCATAACTTGAACTTTTGCCCTAGCAGTCAATATACGCTCTTTCAACTTATCACATTAGTTGTCTTTTGCCTTAATCAATGGATATTTTAGAGGGTTAAAGCGTAGGAGCTTATTTGCAGCCCTTATAGGCTTAAATAATCCTTTTATCCTTTCCCTTAAAGCTCCCGCTCCAGCTCAATATAATCGGATTATTTTTTTCTTTTTTAATTTATCGTTAATGACTTAGCGTTGATAATGCTTTTTATCTTTTTTTAAAAAAAGAATGCCGTTTTAAATTATATATCTTAAAGCCTTTTATTTAAAAGAAGTTTTAACCTTTTAACTTTTTTTCGATCGGTCTTTAATAAGCTTTCTTAAAAGCTTTAAAGTGGTTATAAACAAGGCTATTTTTTAAGATTTAATACTTTAAGTTAATTTAAATTTCTTCGAGAAATTAACGTTTAATCGCTCCATTTAAAACTTTATAGCTTTAAAGTTATATAAATCTTTAACCTTAATATTCATTTTTTCGGAAGACTTTATAAAAAGCTTTATAAAAAGCTTTAAAGGTTTTAAAGATTTTATAGTAATGTTTTTAAATAGATTAAAGCATAAAACTTCTTCGATATCGTTTTTATTTAAGATGCTTTAATTAATAAGCTTTTTTAAACTACTTTTTTATCGCTTGATAGCGTTAATTTTAACGATTTTTATAAATTTTTACTAATAAATAAACTTAATATAATTAAATTTATCTTAATTAATTACCGTTTTAACTTAAGTATAGTTTAATAAGTTACCTTTGTTATATAAGTTTTTAATTAAGTTAAATATTAAAATTTAAGCTAAAAGCTAAGCTGATTTTTATGGTTAAAAATTAAGATTTAAATTAATATACCTTTTAGTAATTAAATAATTGTAGGCTTTTTTTATAAGTTTATCTTTTATAAAATAAGTTTTATATATTTACTTTAAGATTATATACTTAATAAAGGCTTTTGCTTCCTTAGATTTAACTATGATATACTTAAAGATATAAATGTCTTGTAGTTGATTAAGGCTTTTATTATTATTTAAGAAATATTGGTAAGTGTTTTAATCATAGTAAAAGATTCTTTAATTATTTAAAAAGTCTTTTAATTAATATTTAAAAAATTTATATTTTAATTTAATATAAAATTAATATTAATTTAGTTTATATCCTTTAAACTAAAATAATAAGTTAGCATTAATGCGATTATTAAAATTAAGGAGTATATTAATTAAGGGTTATCGCTTAAAAAGTAGTTATAACTTTTTAATTTTAAGGTTAAAGAGTTGTGGCGTAAGGGTTTATATCGTATTAAGGTATATTTGATTGTTATAAGTTTTGTAATTAAGTTAATTAAAAAATTCTGATCGTTTTAAAGTGTAGTGTATTTAGTTATATTTTTATTTAAAGCTTTTAAGGTTTTAACGGTGGTAGTTAAGTTTTAAATTTATTAATTGTTTAGTAATTTCTTTTATAGTTAAATTGCCGGTTTAGGATTAATTATTACGTTTTAAAATAATTTTAATTAGTGGTGGGTTTTAATTTAAATTAAATTTTTAAAATTGAATATGACGCGGTTATATTTAAGTAAGGGGTTATTTTTTTTGATTTAATAATTAAGATGTTAAATATTATTTTTAAGTAGGTAGTTGTTTTAAATTAGTATTGTTATTAGTTTATTTTTGAATATTTTAAATTAAGTTGTTATAACTTATTTCTTTTAAGCTTTTATAGCTTTTTATATTTATAAATAACGTTATTTATATAATTTTTTCCTTGTTGATTTAGCTTAATAATGATGTGATATTATATATTAACCGATTTTTAAATAATTATTTTATTAAAGTTTTATACTTTATTGTTAAGGTATTAATATTATTAAGTTTTAAGAGGATTAATCTTTATTTAAAGACTTTAATTTGCTCTTTAAAGGATAAACGTTGCGTTAGATTGTTAATTTTAAAATATATTTTTAGGTTAACTTTTATTATTTTTTAAGTGGTATTTTTTTTAATAACGTAGTAAATTATATCTTTAATTTTTAACGTTGTAGCTTAATAAAGAATTTTATAAATAATATCTTTATTGTTTATATAAAATATAATAAATAGTTAATTAACTTTTTTTAATTAGTTTAAAATATTATAATTATTAAAACGATATTAAAAATATTTATTAAAGATAAAAAGCGATAAAATTATTATATAATATAAAGTAGGAGGTATTTTAAGGATAATTATAAAACTTATAATAATATTTTATTATTAAGCGGGACTTATAAATAAGTTAATTTTGCTACTATTATTATTACCGTTTTTAAACTTTAAAGTTATAACTGTAAGTGTTTGTTTTTTAAGAGTTTTAAGTATAAGTATTCTAAGGGATATTATGTTAAAAAAAGTATAAAAGATCATATTAATAAGCGTAATATATTTATTAAAGGTAAGTAATGGTATATAAAATATATAAAGCTTAAAGGCTTTAACGTTTAAAGTTAAAATAATATTAAAGATATTTATATATAAACGATATAATAAATATTTAAAAGATTTCTTTATTATAAAAGTAAAAGGATTAAAATTATATATAAAAGGTTTTTATAAAAAATTAGTTTAATAATAATAGTGATAATAAATAACTTTTTATAATTTTAAGCTTTAAGTTTTAAAGGTATAACCGATATATATATATTAATTAATTAATAAAAGCGTTTAATATAATCTTTTAAAAGTTTTTAATTAATATTTTAGCTTAATCGTTTTAAACTTAATATATTATTATATTAAAGTTATTATAGTGTTAAATATAACGAGCGGTATTAAAAAATATTTTAAAAACTTTTATAATGCTTATTAAAAAACTTGTGTACATAGTTAATCTAAGGTAATAAAGAGCTTTAAAACAATGTTATTATATTAATCGGATGATTTAAGAGTAGTAAGATATCTTGTTGGTATAAGAAAATATTATAGGATATTTTTGATTTTAAACTTTAACCGTTATACTTTAATGTTAGTCACGTAAGCTATCATGTTATATATCTTAAATATAATAAGTAAAGCTTTTAATTTTATATGTTTTCCGATATCGTAATGTTTTTTTAATGTTTCGTGCTAATTTTTATGGTATAGCTTGTAGGTTTTAAAGTTACGTATTTATATATTTTTAAATTTTAAATATTATGGTTTTTAAGTTGTTAAGTTTTTAGTGCTTTTAAGGCTATATTTTATATCTTTAATCTTTTATTTTAAGTATTTTTATTGATTAGCGTTGTTGTGATAAGTTAATAATAAATGGGTTTTAAAAGATTTTAAGTAATTATTGCGAATAGTTTTATTTCCGAATTAAGAGACGTTATAATTACTTAAGCTTTTAAGGTTTTTAACGCTTTTACTTATTTAATATTATAAAACTATCACTTATTTTTACCTTATTTAAACCGATTAAAAAGCAGTCTTTTTAAGACTAAGGTTATAAGTTTAAGTCCCGTGGTGGTTGTTAAATAAGCTGGAGCGGAAGCTTTAAAGGAAGGGATAAAAGGGCTATTTAAGCTTTATAAAGCTGCAGATTAAGTTTTACGCTTTTACCTTATATATTTAAAACGATCAGTAAAAGAGAAAGATAATGGAGTAATAAGAAGGACGTTATATTTAAAGAATATGGTAATTTAAAAAACGCTATTAAATTATGATGATAATGTTTACAATATTAAAACTATATCTTAAAAATAAAGACTATAAAATAAAACGAGTTAAAATACGTTAATTAGCGTTTAAATTATGTGCACGTGACTATTATACCTTTAAAACTCTTGTCTTAACTTAATATTACTTAAAAAGTAATAATAATAATAATAATTTATAAAACGTATCGATCTTTAAAAAGATTATAAAAAAGGTTTAAAATAAAAGATTACTTATCGGTTATTATATCTTTAAGTGGCTTTATTAAACTTAAAAGGGAAGATATAACTTTATTAAATTAGCTTATTATTACTTAATAATTATTAAGCTTATTAATTTTAACCTTACATTTATTTTTATAAAAAATAATAACTCTTTTAAGTAAGCCTTATAATTATAATTAATATAAGTCTTTATAATTAAAGTATAAAGTTTCGATGACGAATATAATAAAGCCGACTTTTTTAATTATACTTAAGCTATAAATACCTTTAATTTAAATGGTTTTAAACATATTAAAAATGCCTTTAAAAAGGCTTTTAAAAAGGAAAAGTTAACGTTGATTAATGTTATAAAGCGTTAATAAAATAGATTAAAAAAGCTTATTAATTAAAGCATTTTAAACAAAAAAAACGATATTAAAGAAATTAAACGTATTAATTTATTTAAAGTTATCCTTAATAAATCCTTTACACTTTAAGCTTTAAAAATAAAGAACTTATTTAATTTTAAAGCTATAAAGTTTTAAGGTAAAAAAGTAAAAGAAAATAACAAAAAAAAGTTTAATATTACATAAGATAAATTAATTAAATTTATGTTAAACTTTTCAACCTTTATCTATAAATTTATATTAAATAAAAATAAAAAGATAATATTTATAAAATATATTAAAGTATTTAAAAAAGACGTTATAAAAGAAGTTAAAAAGGCCGTTAAAAGATAAGACTTTTTATAAAAAGATATTAATTAATAATTTATATAAGCTTTTTTAATTTAAGTTACTTATTTAAAAAAGCTTAATTTAATAATTAACTTTCTTTTAATTAAAAACCTTAATATTTATATTAAGCTTTTATTAAAACTTATAATTAAGGTAGGCTTTATTAAAAATAAAAACCTTATTTTAAAGATTATTAATATTAAAGCTTAAGCTTATATTATAGCTAAGTTTTATATTGTAAAGTATAAAATCGCTTATAAAAAAACTAGTTTAACTTAAATTATATTTAGCTTAAAATATAAAACTTAATGTATAAACGTTATAAAAGATTTTATTTAACTTATTTAATAACGTTTAAACGTATTAATTTATATGATTAAAAATTATATAATTACATTAAAATTATTATTAAAAATTATATTCATTTTTATAGTTAAAATAATATTTTATTTTAAGAATAATATATTAATAAGAAGTATAACTTTTAGCTTTATAAAAATAAAAATCTTTTTAACGTTTTATAATAATATTAATTAAGTTTTAAAGGATTTAATAGACTTATATAATTTAAAAAATTAAAAATTATTATTATTAAAGGCTGAATTAACGGTAAAAAAAGGCTTTTTATTAGAACCTTTATATTAGAACTATAAACTTTATATAAGATAATTTTAAATAACTTTTTTATAAAAATTAATATGGTTAACTTTTTTAATTAAAAAAAGGTTAAGTTACTTTTAAAGATTATAAACTTAAGTAACTTTCCTTTTAAACTAAAGGAAAAAAACTGTATTATAACTTCTTTTAATAATAAAGATTTTATATCTTTATTTAAAAAGGTTATTAAAAATACTTTAAAAAAAGTTAAAAAAGAAAGAAATCGATATAAAAGATAAATAAAGGATAATTAAAGATTAATATAAATTAATATTATGTATAAGCTTAAATTTTAAAAGGTTTATCTTATAAATGATACTTTATTTAATAAAACAACATCCTTTAAATCGATTAATTAGAAAGAGAAAGCTTTGGAAAAAGCCGTTAAAAATATAAAGGATTTATTATTATTTAAAAAGGATAACTTTTATATAAATATTTATTTTAAGTTTATAAAATAGTTAAGGGGTATTAAATTAACTTTTAAACGTTTAAAAGGTATTTTAAAAAAGCTTAAAATTATAGAACTTATTAATTAAAAGAAGGATATTTTAATTAAAGTTTTTTTTAAACGTAAAATGGCCTTAGTATGGGATTATAACGAAGTAGGTAAAATATGAGAAGAGATAATTTTTGATTATGAAATTAAGATTATATTTTATAAAGCTTGGTAGGTTAAAGGCATACCGATTTTAACGTTTTTAAGATTAAAAATTATTAAGATTTTTTAAGAATGTTTAGTTAATAAGATTTTAAAAGAAGGTTATAGCTTTTACCGTAACGTTTAGTTTATGGTGGAAAAGAAGAATGGAGGCTTATGGTTAATTAATTTAATTATAAAGCTTAATATTTAAACGATTAAAAACGCCTTCTTTTTTAAAAGTTGTAATAAGTTTATTGAAAAGTTTGTTATATGTGTTATTCTTTTAGTAATTAATTTTTTCTTTAAGTATAATTAAATTATTCTTTTAATATTTAATAAGGACTTAATAACCTTTGTAATTTTAATTAACTTATTAAAAATAATTATCTTTCTTTAAAAAGTTATTAATTTAATAGTATACTTCTTTAAGGTAGTTATTTAGTTGTTTTACAATTTAACATTTTATAAATATAACCTTTTTTTTAACGACGTAAGGATTAAAGGATTAAACATTAAATATAATAATTAAAAAGTCTTTTTAAATATTTAACGTTTTATTTTAAAACATATTAAAAATATTAATAATATCTTATTTAACTTTAAATTAAAAAAAGCCATTATAAATGTTTTAAAGTCAGTTTTTTACAGTTAAATTATAAAAGTTATAAAGTTTATCTATAGTATTAATAATAGAAAACTAAATATAATTAAAGTTATAAAGATTTTAAAGTAAAAAGATTATAAGAATATCTTTAAAGTTAAAACTTTTATAAAAATAACAGTTTATTTTTAAATATAGGTTAATTATTACGCTATTATAACGCTCTTTTTAATAAAGTTATTACGTAAGAATAAACCTTTTCGATAAAAGGAATTATAATAATAAGTTATAATTATCTTATAAAAAGCCTTGATAATAACATTATGCTTAATAATCATTAACTATTAATTAAGATTTTTAATTATTTTAAAAATTAACATTTTAAGTAAAAAATAAGGTTATATGATAGGTTAATTAAATAAAAACGGCAAATTTAAACTTACGAGATTTAAGTTAAATGCTTAAAAAATATTAAGTTAAATTATAACGTTATTAAGAAAAAATGTTTAATTATGGTAAAGTCTTTTAAAAGGCTTAAAAACTACCTTTATGGCGTTTAATTTAAGTTTAAAATTAACGTTAAAGTTTTAATCGCTTAATTAAACGATAAATTTTTAACACTTTTAAACATTATATTTATGCGTTAGATAGTTTATATTAAAATATTTAATTTTAAAATTTAACACGTTATTAATAAAAAAAATATAATAATTAATACGTTTTTTTAAAAGTTAAGTAAATTATTTAATGTATAAGACGATTAATAGGAAGGAAATATTAATGAATTTATTAATTTTTAGTTAAACTTAATATTATTTAATACTTTATAAATGTTAAAAAGCCTTAATAATTAAGAAAAACCTTTTATTTTAAATAATACTTATAAGTTTTAAAGCATTAAATCTTAAGAAATAATTAAGTTTTTGGTTATTTTAAAGTTATTAAAAAGGCTTAATAAGGATAAATTAAAGAAAAGATATAAAGTTAAGATATCCTTTAAGTAAAAAGCCTTAAAATATGTTATTTAAAAGGGAGTTTTATTTTTAAAAAAAGATAAACATTATTATATATGCTATATTATCGACGATTAAGTTAAAAGGAAAGAAATAATTTAATCATACCATATTAAATTTACTTATAAGGAAAAAAAATTAATTTATTAAAATTTTTCCGAGGCTTTTTTTATTTTTAAAAAATTACGGCCCTACTCCTCGCTTAGGCTCGGTTACGGGGAATTTTTCAAAAATAAAAAAAGCCTCGGAAAAATTTTTCCTCGCGGAAGGCAGGTTTTTTTTAATTAAATTATTAAAGATTAAATATTTAAAGGAATAAAAAGGAATAATAATAATAAAGAAAGTAAAAAAGCAGAATCCCATCCGGAGCTATAACGTTAATTTTTGAATTTTAAATATTTTTAAGTATTATTTTTAATTTTTTTTTTCATTTTCTTTAAATTTATTCATAAAAAACCATTTTTTTCGTTAAATAACTTAATGGATAAAAATAATAAAAATACTTATTAATTTTCATTAAAACCTTTTTAATACTAGCATTATAATGATAATTTATTTTACTTTTTATAACGTATATACGTAAAGTTATGATTATTTGAAATATTAAATATTAAAGGTTGGAAAAAATGCTAAGTTTCACCCTTGCTACCCTGTAGAAGCCTGCAGTAAAAATCACCCTTTTCTTTCAACATTTAATATCTTTACAAAAAATAGTCGTATCATCGTGCATCCAAGACCATTAAAACCGGAATTAAGTTAACTTTATAATGGCGTTAATTATTTCCTAATCTGATAATTATTCGTCAAGTTATTAATTTTTAAATGGAAAAGGACAAAATCCGAGAATTAGCGCGATTTCTCGGCGCTAGCAGCCTCTAGCGCCATCTTCTCAACCAATCGCTGGAAAGAAAAGCTTATCAATTACTTATCAATTACTTATCAGTTTCCTTATCAGTTTCACATAATAATTTCTAAAAGTTTCAGCGCAATATATCCTCCGGATGGGATAAGATTTTTATATTTTATTATTAAAAAAGGATTTATACTTATATCGTTAATATGATTAAGTTATATCTTTAATGTTAATAATTAAACTTTAAAAGACCTTTTAATTTTATAAAAAGTTTAGCATTTTTTAATTTCTTTAAATATTAAATAATTAACGTTTAATATATGCTTAATAATAATAAATATAAAGTTATAATAAAAGTTAAAAAATAATTAATAAATTACTTAAAAGTTAAATCTTTACGTAAAGTCGATTTAACATTAATAATTAAGTTTTTAATTAAGAAAATTTATTATTAACATGATATTTTTTTTAAGATTAAAGTTAACGATGGCCTTAAATTTAAAGCTGAGGTTAAAGCTGTTTACGAGAAAGCTAATATAATTAAAGATATTAATTTAACTTATTTCCCTTAATTATAAAGATAAGTTAAAATAAGTTATAAATTAATTAAAGTAAGATTAAAAAAGTTAATTAATAAGATTTATAAAAAATGGTTTTTAAAGTTAAACGTTATTGTTTTTACTAATAAAACGTTAATTTATAAATATAGACTTAACCTTTACAAAGTAATATATAATGTAAAGCTTATATTATCGATTAAAAGAGTTATTCCTTTTTAAAAGATGTTAAATTAAAAAGATATCTCTTTTAAAGCCGATTTTTTAACAATTAAAGTTAAGATGATAAAAAGACAGCTAGTTAATATTAACCAAGTTACTTAAATTATTACGTAAAAACGAAAAGTATATGTAAATAAGAATAATTAAAAGTTAACTTATTAGATTAAAAAATAACTATTAAAGAAAGATGATTTAATATTATTATATAACCTTTTAAAGCATATAAATATGTTTTAATCTTAAAAGCTTAAATATAATTAAAATGGTTTATATATTATTAAAAAAGCTTAATTAAACTTTAAGTATATTATTAAAAACCTTAAAGGTTAAATTTTATAAGGCTTATACGTTAACAATAAGTTAAAACTTTTCATTTAAGATAAAGATGAGATTTAAAAAGTTATAAATCTTAAAAAAGATAATTAAATTATAAAAAACCTTTTAAAAAAGCTCCCCGAAAAGCCTTTTAAACTAAGCCTTTTAAAAAAGTTTAATTAACTTACTTAAAAATCTAAAAAAAAGGATTATAAGATTATTTAAATAAATATCAAAGTGTAAATTTTTATAAGGTATAAAGAAAAGTATGTTATTATGGAAGACGGATTAAATAACGATAAAGTTAAAAATAATACGTTGTAACTTTAAAAAATCATTGATTAAGGAGGTATAAGTTGTTATGATTTAAAAAAAAAAGCTTAAAAGTCCTGAAAATTTATATATTAAATCCTTTTTATTACTTTTACATTTTATTACTTATTTTTACTTACATTTATTTAAATTTATATAAAGATTTTTAATTCGATATATTTTTTTAAAATTATTTATTATATATTACCTTAATTAAAGCATTAATTATTTTTATTATTCCTTAACCAACTTTAAAGATTTAATATATTTATCAGCTTATGTTAGGGTTAGGGTTAGGGGTAGGGGTAGGGTTAGGGGTAGGGTTAGGGTTAGGGGTAGGGGTAGGGGTAGGGGTAGGGTTAGGGT